>CM037158.1:6083960-6683960 GCA_020921065.1 Vaccinium darrowii | reverse complement strand
GTATAGTTTGGAGTGGTATGGGGGATTTGGTTTAGAGAAATTGAAAGAGAATGGAAAATGCTCAGTTTCGGAAAATTTACTGGCGATTTCGAATGAAAATTTTGTCGGAAAACTGAACGGGGATCCTTCCTCTCTGTCTCTCTCTGTCTATTTATAACCGGAGGAAGAGAATAAAAATGATGATATTCTCCGGCTGATGATGAGATTCCTGAACGCCCAATTTGCCAGGATTTTTTTGCAGAGGATAACGATACCCACCGTACGGCTCCTAAGGGGAGCCGTACGGCTTGTATGTTGGAGCCGCACGGCTTGTGAAGGGAAAAGATAACCGCACGACTTGATTTAGGAACCGTACGGTTTGTGTGGTTAGGTTTCCAACTTTCTGGACATGCTCCAAGGTAGTTTGATCGTTCTTTCGTCATCGGGGATGCACGGGTATCAAAATTGGGGTGTTTACATACAGCTTAGTCTTACTCATGCATTCCATAAATCAAAAGGTTTACAAGAATTAACAAGACTAGGAATAACCCAACAAGCCCTTGTGACACCTAGCTCCAATTCTTGATGTAGTACCCTGTACTCCTCTTTGATTCCATGGACTCCACGAGCACACCCGTCTTGATCTCCGAGTCAACTCGGCACCAGTCCAACCGACTCACGTAGAAACAAGGCAACACAGCATGATGTATGAAAAAGATTTGATTTTTATGAAAGTTTTTAAAAACTAAAATCAACCTAGAGTAGATCCATGAAGAGGAAGACTCTAGATTGAAGAAAGATGAGAAGAGCAAGCTCAAATCATTAAGAACATCAAGTTCACAAAAGAGAGAAGGGATGGAGAAGAGATGAAACTCTCTCTCTAAAAAGGGCTGATTTTCTCTCAAATGTATATGTGAAAATGAAAGAGAAATGGCTTTTATAGTGTCCATTTTCGTGCTCCCCAAGACAGCCACTCAAAACATGACATGTTGTCGCTTAAAGAGTCTGCCCAACGCGTGTAGACACGTGCAGACACTCTGTCAAGATTTAGACACTTGGCACAATCTCAGCAATCAAAGCCACAGCCCTGTAGACGCGTGTAGACGTGTGTAGACGCACTAAGTTCAAAGCTAAATCCGAATGCCAAAATCATGGGATTGTAAAACCCAAATAAAGCACTAATAAGCCAACATTATGCACATTAAAACATGTTATTTTGGATGGCCTAAATGATATGCATTGACATACCTCATTGGATTGAGCTTCGAAACACTTGTCTTGACTCTGGCTTGGTCATGACGCTGGAGATTCTCGAATGGAGCATCTAGACTCAATCCTAAGCACTCTAACTCCCAAACCCCAACAACAAAATTACATACTCCGAAAGGTTTGACATAGCTCAGAAAATGCCAACAAAACTAACAAAAGCCATTTGAATTTAAAAATTATAGTAACTACTATTCTAGAGTCGGGTAGAATTTTTATTGCATAATTGATGAAATCTATTATCCAATCATGGCGTAAAAATCTTCTATTCAAATACGGCTATGAAGGGAGACAATTAAGATAAATTTTAAATATCATGTAATATATTTATGGATAATATTTAAGAGTGGTAATAAGAGTAATGTTACATGTGTCAACTAAAAACTCCAATGACAATCCAATTAAACTATTCCACTTGTCTCACTCTAAGCTCTTTTCACGAAAAGTTATTCTGCAATACTATATAAAATTGCTACCACTTGCCAAGTTAGGTTTGACTATTCTTCAGTAGAATCTATGGCAAAGGAACAGAGATAAGGAATTTTTTTTTTTTTCTTCTTTCAAGTTGCCCCACACCAAAAACAAAGTCCTCATTGAGGGCTCCGAGTGAGGAAAAACTAGTCGAGACATTAATGGGAGTCCCCATCAGTCTAACTCTCAATGTCCACATGAATAAAATGAAATTAATAGTAAAAACATATAACCTGATAACTAGTTCTTTTAGAAAATGCTTTGAGTATATTTTAATTGAACACTTCAAATATCCATTTATTTTTTTCTCAGAATAGGATATTGCATATATATATCTCTACATT
This sequence comes from Vaccinium darrowii, assembly GCA_020921065.1. NCBI lineage: Eukaryota > Viridiplantae > Streptophyta > Magnoliopsida > Ericales > Ericaceae > Vaccinium > Vaccinium darrowii. The sequence continues at coordinate 6,681,900 of CM037158.1, read as the reverse complement.
ATAAATACTTCAAGTACTTTTCAATGAATTATGGGTACGCTACTTTTGGTAGGACACTCTTTCTAGTTAGAGACTCGTGCTGATAACGTGTTATAAAACTAAGCAGATAACAAAACTAAGTGCGTAAACTAAAACAAATATTGAGACAAGATATATAACAATTACCAAAAAAAAAAAAACTCCCCGCAACCCCAATATCCCCACCTGAACCACCAACAATCCACCCAATGTCGACACCACATAGCCCCCCGATCACAACCAAATCGCCATCCCCAATTAACCCACCCGCCCCCCTTTCAATTCCCCCGTGTTTACCGAAATATCAGGGACAGAACAATTCTTTACTAAATCACCTACCTCTTTCAACTTCAAATAATAGGATTTCCCCTTCCCTGGACAGTCTTTGAAACTAATAAGCGCATCGTTAGCACAAACCCTGATCAACAATTTTTTTTTTTTTTCCCCATTCTTCTTCGTCAAAACCTCTCCGATTCTCGTCCCCGTCATCAAACCCCAAAAAGGGAAATTGAAATTAACCCGGTTCAACAAGTTCGGGTCCGAATTGGGTAAGTTAAAGAGAAATAGAGGCGGGTAACGAGAACGAGAACGAGAGAAGATCTGGAAATTATTGGAGGTGGAGGAGGTTAGATAATCGGTAGGATAAAATTCAACTCAACCTTCACCCATGAAATCCAAGACTGGCCGCTCTGGTGATGCTGTACTTGTCCACTCCGTCATGAAATCGAAGACATTGGAGTTGGAATCAAATTGGGCAAGGTTTGTTAGAACTTTTAATCACAATAAACACAAAACATCAAAATATAACATACGACACAACACATGGAAATCATGAACACCATTAATCAAATATATTAGATAGTAGAGTTAGGAAAATAGCCTGTGAGATCGATGGAAGGCACGACAAGTCGCTGTCCTAAAGCCGTATTCGCCTCCCTTCGTGTAGGTTATGACGGTCGAATACCACTCCAAGATACAACCCAGAAATCTCACAGTATGTCTCCACGTTACACGATCCGCGGAAGACGGGGGTGCCAAGTCTTTCTCAAATTGCCCAAAGGATATAGAAAATATAATGGTGAGAAGAGAGAGGGGGTTTCAAGGTATTAAGCTATTAAAACACTTGTAGGATAATTCTATATTTATAGAACTCAAAGTGACTCTTCGCAAAAGTCATGTCCCTTGTATGAAAGGGCACAACTCTTAAACAAACCTCTATATTTAAATTTATAAAACTTAAATTCCCAACAATCCCCCACAAGTTTTAAAATTTAAATAAGGCATAAAATATATATATTAGATAGAAAAATAGAAAACATATGGGCAACATAATACCATACAATGGGCGTAGGTGTCTTTCGGACTTGAACCTCGCTTAGTGTTGGCAGTCTCATACTGAAGGAATCTCAGTGAACTAGGTCTTGAACTGGACCCCTTTGACTAGAATTCAACATGTCACACATATGGTATTGATACTGGACTTAGGCGCGGGTTAGCGCTATTAATGGCCATGCGCTCGTCTTGATTCTCATGAGAGTTTTAGGGAATAGCCCTAGTCCCACGGTCGCGGCCCCACTACGGCTCTCACTTAGGTGAATCCTCCAAGGATAGAAGTGACGGAGGTCTATCCCGCGACAATATAAGCGCCTTGGATTCATTCAGGGTAAAACCCTTCCTAACCAATCACATTTCATCAGCACCAATGTCTTTTAGGGATGAGGGGGAGTACATTAAAAAATTGCTCATGGCATGTCTCCGAATATATTAAGAGTGCTGGTAATCAAGTCACGCAATGCAGATTGTTTCTACCACATTGAACTTCCTTCATGGGATCTCCAATCACAGAAGTTGGGTTACCTCCGTAGGTGACTTCCTAGGGCTTAAACTCATCCCTCTCGACATTTTTATTTTATGTATAAAGGATCTAGCACGCGCTAGTCCAGAGGCAATTACTCCTCTTGGGAGTTTACATAATTTACTCACACATGCCTCAATAATTGGCTTATCTAGCCTTATTCTCCTTTGAATTTAGGAGTTAGATTTTTTAGCGCTATCTTTCACGCAATATACTCGAGTACTCGTTAAGAAGTGTCGACTCACACTCTATCTTGATTCATGCCGGCTCTATACGGTGCACTTGTCAAATTTTCAAACACAATTCTCCAACACAAAAGTAATTAGTATAGATTTTTCTCACTAAGAGAAAGTTAAGACGTTTGCATCACAAAAACATAAACAATTCCCTTACTCAGATATGTGCATGATGTCTCGGATAAGATGTTCCACTATTATAAATGAGACATAGAGATAGTACACATCTACCCCCACATTACTCATCTTTGTTAATAAAATATATGTACCCCCACATAATTATTGTTCCTTACGAGTCATAAAGACTAACGAGCCACAGAGAAATACAATTAAATCATGCTTACACAGGCAAAACCTTATATAGGAATCAGAACCCCATTTTCTCTCTTTCTCAGAATAAGACCACATGTCATATTTCATAATTCCATGATAATCAATTATCAAGGAAAAAAGCCGAAATTCTGTCGTTGGAAATTATAAGGATTACGTGCACTACTCCATATCACAAGAATTCTAGACCACAGAAATTGTCACAATCATCATGCTGAAATTATAATTACTCTTCTAGTCTCAATATCACTTTCAAGCCAATAGAAATGAAAAATATAAAGTTTTGAAGCTTTCTTGAAAATAGTAATCACCCTTATTCCCCCACAAGATTCAAAACTTTGTAACATATAGCAAGGGGAGTCTCACGAATGCAAAAATGACAAATCAAAATTTAATCGACAACCCTCAGACACATAAACTACGAGACCCTCTTTAAACACAACAAGGCAAAATATGAGAGAATCCGGTTTTTAGTTTTCACTGATTCCAAAACTAATTTTTCTGATAAAGAAACGGTTAAAAAAAAACTTGTAAGCCTAGTTTGAACCCAAACTGTTAGAATGAAAAGCCATGACACCAGAAACTTAATTTTTTTTTTTCAACTCTCAGACTTGTTGAATCCCAAACAGCAGTATGACTCACGAATTTCACTTTAGGAGTATCAAACCACAAATATGTTGTAGGATAGGTCAGCGCGTCTGGTGACGTGGTAATTAACCAACCCGTAATGGGTAGCCACGTGGCTCGGGCAAAAAAGGCCAGAGACACGTCAGACATCGGTAGAATTCAGCAATCAGCGAATAGACACCGCAAAGAGCAAGTCTCGCGGTACGATACATCAAAACTTCTGTTGCTTCCAGAAAAAGGTGCCCTCAATAAGGGAAACACCACCAAAAGAGGTTCATTCCTCGCGAGACCCTCAGCAAAAGAGATTGACACGACGAAGAAGAATGAAAGCTCCCGCGAACACGTGAACTAGGCTCGCGACGACACCTGACCAAAAGACAGGCAAAGGGAAGTCGATATGAGCTCGAAAGAGGTCTTGGCGAGAGCCAAAGGGCTCGCGACCATGACTAACACAGCGGGAACAGGGGAGATACAAGTGGTTTGGTGGCTTTGAGGGATTAAAGGTTGCCGCGAGGGAAAACGATGCACTGGAATGACCTAATGGAATCTTCCTAACGGCCAGTGACATCACCCACGTCGCCTAGGTATGCGGAAAGAGCACGTGTCACCATATTATTGGGGAAATGTCTGCCGCCCCATGATTGGGTGCAGACCCCTATAAATATGGGACATTCCTTCACAAATTCCACAGAGAGATTTTCTGATTCATCCGAGAGCACGGAAATTCTAGAGAAAGAAAGTGACTCTGAGTCTTGGAAACAAGAGCATTGCTCTTGCTAGGGCTCGCGAGCTCGCATTCTCATCTAGAACTGTGATTTCAAGGGTAATGACGATCTCGAGGGGAATGGACTGAACATGGCTGCCTTCTCTTTCTGTATACTTAGCTTAATCCTTCACCCTTACTCACACTCTCTTGTTCCTACTTGATCACTTATTACTAATTCAATCATTAGCTATTGTTTGCCTCTCCAAAGTTGAATGTGTTTTAGCTTAAACGAAGAACCCTTCCTACATAAGGCGACTCTGCTGGGGAGGCTTTCATAGCTGATGGTTGATACAAGAAGCCGTTTGAATACTCAACGAAGTGGTCCCCCAATACAGAGTTCTTCATCACAAAATCTTTTAAGTGCAATCGAAACCCTTCGCAAACGAGCGATGGAGAACCAGACACCAGTAATAGAAGAAATCCAAGAGGGGGATACTACCCAGCTGCTGACTGCTAACGCTGAAACACTACGGGTCATTAGAGATGGTCAGCAGCAGATGCAGCAGGGCCAAACTCAATTGCTCATGGCTATAACCCAACTTACTCAGGCTGTGTTGGCTGCGACAGCACAAGCGGCTCCCCCAGTGCCCCCACCAAATGTTGTGGAGGGAAACCTGGTGGGTTAGCCCCCACAAGTGATAAATCCACCTGTCGCACCACCAGCTCTCCCCCAAGATGGCCACAATCCTAATCCAGTCGTGCCTCCTGTGTTTGCACCAGGAACACCAGCAGCAGGGGGTATGGTTCAACAACCACAGCCACAGGCATTTCTTACTTTGGCTGACGTTCAGGCTTTGCTACAGCAAGAAAAGGCTAGAGCCACATTACCAACGCTTCCTAGCCCTGAGATACAACCTCCATACCCGGCCGCGATCATGGCTATGCCATACCCAGAAGGTTATGTTCCTCCCAAATTTATCAAATTCGACGGTAAAGACGAAAGTGCCCAGGAGCATGTCCACCGTTTCATTGAAACTTTGGGGGTTCATTCACAGGACGCCAATCTTCGTTTGAGGGAATTTTCCAAGTCCCTCACAGCTCGCGCCTATACTTGGTATGTCAATCTCGAGCCACACTCTGTAAACACTTGGGAAGAAATGGTGAATTTGTTTTACACCAAATTCTTCCAAGTGACGGAGAAAATAACATCATTAAATTTGGTGAACGAGCAGCAAAAATTGACTGAAGATATCGTTGATTTTATCAAACGATTCCAAGACAAAGCTGTCCAGTGTCACGAACCAGTCCCCGAAAAACGCTTGGTGGAAATCTGCCTCCTCGGCATGATCAAAGAGTACAAGAAACACTTGATCAATGGCAAGTATCAAACGTTCTCAGCCTTGATGGAGGCAGCATTTAACATTCGCGGTACTGTCGATGTAGAGATACCAAAGACTATGTGGAAGAAGAGTGGAGGGATTGCTACTGCGGCCTCCGCGCAAGCCTCGCGGAAGCCACAGGGGGGTGATGGCAACCCCAAGAGAAGGAACGGCAAACCCTTCAAAGATTACAAAGAAAGAGCAAAGGATGCACCTCCATACCCTTGCAGCATAGAAGAGGTGGTGGATCTCGTTAATGCGTGGGTCACGGATGGATGTTTAAAACTACCAGAGGTTGAAGTTCAACCCACCCCCCATGACCACGTAAACCCAAGATACTGTATCTTTCACAGAAGAGTCCAGCATCCAACGAGTGATTGTTGGACACTCAAAGAAATTTTCAAGAAGAAGCAGGACAATAACGAGCTACGGATTGGAGTAAACAGAGACGTCCGCGACAGGCCCTACCCCCAGCACGGGGAAGGGGTCGCGATGGCTGAATGCCACAACGGTGGGTATTACAACTTTATGTATGAAATGGAGGATGACGATGAAGAGGTGTACATGACCTCCTTCTATGATCACATTGAAGAGATCGCGAGCTATGATCAACCGATGATGGAAGTAAGCGAGGAAGAAAGGCATAAGATCCTGTCTTGCAGTCATAAGTTCAAAACCTTCTATGATGGGTTGGGCTTTTCCCCTAGCTCGCGAGTGCAAATGACCAAGGCCATATTGGAGATAGCTAATCAGAGCCAAGAGGCATGTGTGGTGGAAGGAGGCTCCGTCGCGAGGACCATCCGCGAGGACTCTAATGCCATAGCATTCTCGGATGCAGACAAAAGGGTACCATTTTCCCACAACAGGCCTTTATTCGTTACTGCTTATATTAATGGTGTGGAGTTTAAACGAGCATTTCTGGATGGAGGGGCATCAATCAACATTATGCCCCTCGAAACATTGAAGAGGCTAGACATCCCAGAGCCGCGAATCATCAAGTCGCTGGTAGGGATAGTGGGTTTTGGTGGAGAGAAGAAACCTTCCCTGGGATACATCGTGCTCGATCTTGCTGTCGGACCCATTCGCTCACCAACAAAGTTCCACATCATTGAAGGGCCAACTAATTACCATGTGATCTTGGGACGGTCTTGGATGCACAAGTACGCAGTGGTCCCATCGAGCTATCACCAGTGCCTCAAAGGCATCTGGGCTGGAAAGAAGGTAACTGTACCTGCCATCGAGAGGCCCTTCGAGGCCTGTGAAGCTCACCTTTCAGATGCCGTGTACTTCTCTGAGGTGGAAGAAGCCTGTGAGGCCATCACCGCGAGGCCCGTTGGCACAAAAATTCCAAAATGGGAAGACATCAAAGGTGAACCATCAGAGCCAAGCCCCGCGAAGCGTCCCACGGTGTTCGACAGATTGACCCCTCGCAAAATCATAAAGACTAGCGAAGGGTGGAAGACTATGTATCACTTGTGACGGTCACAGGGGTCAGCAAGCGTTCGTAAGGCTTCTGACCCCCGCGACAAGGAAGGGGATGGCGAAGAGCTCGAGATGATTGACAAACCTGAGCCAGCCCCTGAGTGCATGCAAGACGAACCAAAACCCCAGTTGGAGCAGCTCGAGGAAGTAAACCTAAGAGACGGGATAGGCGCCGCGAGGCCTGTATTTGTTAGTAAGTCCATGGAGCCCACTGCTCGAGCTAATTTGGTTGCTTTGCTTCGCAAGTACAGTGATGTGTTTGCTTGGCACTACGACGAGATGCCTAGTTTAGATCCGGAGCTCGTGACTCACCACCTCGACGTATTCCCTAATTCTAAACCAGTAAAGCAGCCACAGAGGAAATACCATCCAGACTTGGAAGAAAAGATTAAAGAAGAAGTAGAAAAGCTTAGAAGTGCAGGGTTCATTCGACCTATCCAATATCCTACATGGTTGTGTAATATCGTGCCCGTGAAGAAGAAAAACGGTCAAATCAGGGTCTGCGAAGACTTCCGCGACCTCAACAAAGCTTGTCCAAAGGATGAAATGCCATTGCCTCACATTGACACCTTGGTTGATACCACTGCTGGCCATGAAATGTTCTCTTTCATGGACGGATTCAGTGGATATAATCAAATCAAGATGGCACCTGAGGACGCAGAGAAGACTGCTTTTAGAACCCCTTTGGGAAATTTCTATTATACCGTGATGCCGTTTGGGCTTAAGAACGCCGGCGCGACCTACCAAAGGGCAATGACAGCGATCTTCCACGATATGATCCATCATTCTGTAGAAGTCTACGTCGATGACCTCGTTGCGAAGTCAAAGTACAAAACAGAGCATCTGCGAGACCTCGAAGGAGTGTTCAAAAGGTGCAGAAAGTTCAACGTGAGGATGAATCCCCTTAAATGTGCCTTTGGGGTCACAGCGGGAAAGTTTTTGGGGTTCTTGGTACACAGACATGGAATTGATGCAGATGAAAGCAAGATTCGTTCTATCTCGAGCATGCCCCCTCCCCATTCCCAACGATCCCTCAAAGGATTCTTGGGGAAGGTGTCTTACCTAAGAAGGTTCATCCCTGCCCTGGCAGAAATCACTGCACCGCTGGGTGACTTGTTGAAGGGAAAAGTTAAATTTGAATGGAAGGACAAACACCAGGTGGCATTTGAACAAGTAAAGAATATCCTAGCCTCACCACAGACAATGGTTTCTCCCCAAAAAGGGAAACCACTGATTTTGTATCTAACATCTACCGCAAGATCTATTGGGGCATTGCTGGCCCAAGAAATAGAAGGAATTGAAAGGCCAGTGTACTACATCAGTCGAAAGGTGCAAGGGGCAGAAGAACGCTACACCCCGATCAAACGTCATTGTTTAGCACTTGTTTTCACAGCACAGAAGCTCAGGCACTACTTCCTCTCATTTAAAGTACAGCTCATTACCAGAAATGACCCCATGAGATATCTTCTTTCTCGCCCTGTGCTTAATGGAAGGGCCGCAAAGTGGCTGCTAACTCTCGCAGAGTTCGATATAGAGTGCACAGCACCGCGAGCGATCAAATGTCAGGCTCTCGCAGACCTGTTGGCCCAATTTCCTAGCGGAGAATGTGAACCCTTGAACGATTCATTGCCAGGAGATGATTTCGAAGCATTAGCAGCCAGCTCTGAACAAGAAAGCTGGACTCTAAGCTTCGATGGGGCAACAGGAGGACATGCAGCTGGAGCAGGAGTCACACTGCAGAGTGATAGTGGCGCGAAGCAGTATTTGTCTTATAAGTTAGCGTTTCAGTGCTCCAACAATGAAGCAGAGTATGAAGCACTTATTCTAGGACTGCTCGCGGCCAGAGAAAAGGGAATTAAAAGACTCAGAATCGTAGGGGACTCAAAACTGATAATCTTGCAAAGCGAAGGTGTCTACGCCCTAAAAGAAGCTAACCTCGCGCCATACAGGGCGACTGTTCAAAGGCTCAGGAAAGATTTTGACGATGTTAGCATCATTCACAAGCCGAGGTCTGAGAATAGGTTCCCTGACGCATTGGCTACTTTGGGGGCCAAGACAGAATTTGAAGGGGACGCGGTGGCCATCGAGATCACAAGAAGGACTGACCCATCATTTATCGAAGAATATAAGAGTCCCAAAGATCAGGACTGGCGCGAACCCATCAAAACACAGATCGCGACGGGCGGCGGTGGGATCCCTATGATGACGTTGTCACAATTTACCATGCTAAAAGGGGAACTGTACTTTCGCGGCCCACAAGGTTGGCTCGCGAGGTGTGTCGACAGCACGGAGGCTAAGGAATTGCTGAGCCAGATTCATGAAGAAACATGTGGTGAGAACGGCATCGCGCTGTACAGAAGGGTCTAGCGGCAAGGTTACTATTGGCCTACGATGAAAGACGATGCCACGATCATACTTAGAGGGTGCCCCAACTGCTCACTTCACGAAATCGAGCACGAGTGCAACTTTTCGAGTGAAGAAACAGATTGGAGGCAGAAATACATTGATTATCTGAAAGAAGGAGCCCTGCCCATGGACCGCGGTGGTATCCGAGAAGTGCAACGCTGCGAGAAGAGGTTTTTTATTAAAGACAATCAGCTTTATAGAAGGGCTCTTGACCACATCCCTCTCAAATGCTTATCAAACAATGAGGCAGAGGAGGTTTTGGCTAAGGTACATGAAATGGAGCACCCTGGGGGAAGGAAGCTGTATGAGCAGATTACACATCTGGGTTACTACTGGCCTAGAATGGAAGGGGATTGCAAGAGCTATGTTCGCAGATGCCACGCATGCCAGAAGCACGGGGATAGGGTGAATGCACCCTCCGTTGAGCTCCATCACATTCGAGCGCCCTACCCTTTTCATACATGGGCAATGGATCTGATTGGCCCTATCCATCCCTCTTCGCGAGGTAATCAGTGGATCTTAGTAGCAACAGAGATCACCACGAAATGGGTAGAGGCAGTTCCCCTAAAGCGTGCGACAGGTGATGTGGTGGCCAACTTCATCAAAGAGCACATAATATGCAGATTTGGAATTCCCAAGGTGATCCTCTCTGATAATGGAACCCCCTTTGTAAACAGACAAGTAAAGCAACTGCTCGCGTCCTATGGCATCAAACAGAAAACTTCAACTCCCCATTACCCTCAAGGAAATGGGCAAGCAGAAGCTACCAACAAGTCTATTGTCAGGATTCTAAGCAAGCACCTGGACGAGAAAGGAGGATCTTGGGCGGAGCACCTCCCAATTGCTCTATGGGCTTACAGAACGGCTAAGAGGAAGTCTACGCGTATGAGCCCCTTCAGTTTGGTATATGGGGCTGAAACAGTGTTGCCCGCGGAGATAAGCGTGCCATCTGCACGTCTCGCGCTATCCACTGAGGTAACTGAAGGAGAAAGAAGGGCTGACCTCGAAGCATTGGAGGAGAGAAGGGAGGTCGCGGCTGAAAATCAAGAGAAGTACTGGCAGTCTGTGGCCAAGTACTATAACAAGAATGTGCTCGTGAGAGAGTTCAAGGTGGGAGACCTAGTGTGGAAGTCGGTCCCTGGGGTCATGCAAAACCTGAAATTGCCAAAGTTCACACCAAAGTGGGAGGGTCCCTACGAAGTAATCAAAGCTGCAGAAAGTGGGCACTACAGGCTCGCAAGGGTCAGTGACGGATTTCTAACAGGACCAATCAACGCGAAGTACATCAAGAAGTATTACCCTTAATTGATGCAAGTTTTGACTCGTCTTTTAAAAGCTTTACTTTTGATTACTTATTCGCAATTAGATGTAACCCAGGGATGATGATCTGACACATCCCTTGGGAAAAACTATATCGATTGAAATGATGAATGAGAAATACTATCCCTTTGTTTTAAAAAGTTATGTATCGTCGATTATCTGAACATGCTAGAAACGGAGAAGAAGTGATAGAATATAATGGTGACCCCGCGACATAAATTCATGTTAGCACAAGGGAAAAATTCACCATTCGCGAAGAGAAAAAGGAGTACGAAAACGCTGTACTTACTCATACGCGAGGCCTGTAAATGTTGCGAAATAAAGGGGAACCAAACGTGATTCTTCACTTTGGAATACTAACTTAATTGTTGGAATGCCCTCGCGATGGTCGTACATTTTAGGCCTTTATATGTTGCGAAACAGGTAGGGACCGAAGGAATTATTTCCTTTGGAATACTAACTTAAGCGTTGGAATACCCTCGCGACGGCCACTCCCCACAAATAGATGGGAACCAGAGTGAAATATCTCTTTGGAATGACTGATTTTAAGAGTTAGAAACACCCTCAGGGAATCCTTGGCACAACTAAGTGCCAGGGACCTCCCCCCTAAAAAGGGAATAAGTTTCAATATCAAGTATGTGAAGTATTGCGAATAAAAGGGAAATACAAAGCAAATAAAAAGCATACAAGAGGAGATTTGCTATTTGCTACCCTTCGTGACCATACAACGAGTTGTAACAGCAGTGAATTCATAGACAAATTGCTAAAAAGGATTTCATTGATATCAATGTTACGAGTACAAAGTTTGCTGCCCCAGGAAAGGGACTTACAAAAAAAAGAAGGGGGAAAGAAAAAGAACGACTATGTTAGGAGTTCCTGAGAGAACGAATCCAAGGGTGGGAGAACAAGTGCTACGTCACTTAGCGTGGTCTTTGGTTGAGCCTCCAAAGCTTGGTGATGTTGGACCAACACTTTGTGGTCTGCTTCTAGGACAGTAGCCTTTTCCTCAGCCTCCGCGAGCAGTTGCCTATGCTTCTCGCACGTCTCTTTTGCTTCAGCGATCTGAGCTGCACTGGCCTGGACTTTGAAAAGGCTCGAGAATAACATCTTCGTGGTACGAACTTTGCTCAGGTAATCGCGAAGCCATTTGAGGTCGAGGCCAAGCCTTTCCATGTCCCTGATTGAAGAATCCATGTCCTCATACTCTTCGTCGGAAAAGTCCCTCACCCTTGTCCTCTGTAGAGACAGCACCATCTGGCCAAGGATGTCAAGAAGTGATCCACCTACGACACGGCTGGCAGAGAAGTTTGTAAAAGTGGAGGGGAATTGCTTCTCCAGAACGTGAAGGACTGGGGCATTTGACGCTTTGACATTCCATCGAGAGCTCCCTAGTGTATCAGAGAAAAGAGAATGATGGGGGAGTCCAGGGCCAGATGCCTCTGCTTCAGCTTGGGAGCCACTTAAATCCTTTTGTTTCTCTGATAGCTGCTCTTCCTGGCCTTCACCTTCTGAAGCCTTCTCTTTCAAAAGCTGTTTTTCCTGATCATCTCCTTCGCGAGTGGGCTCTGAGTGATAAGAACGGCTTGGCATTAGCAATTTAGAAGGGGTACAAGAGGGAAGATGAAAAATGTCCTCCATCCCTGCAAAAATGTCACTGCTGCACTTACCTTGGGAGCCTCCAGAGACCTCCTCACAATCATCCCCACTCTCGCCGAGATCGTCCATGTCTGAGCTCTCGCTGATAACCGATCCGGGGACAGGTATGGAGCCGACTGTGCTCTTATCTGTGGAAGAGGGAATCTGCACCGCGTCCTCATCACGAGGCGGCGAAGGAGTTCTATCTCGCGAAGGAGAAGAAGGGGGTTTGACTATCTTCTTCCTCAATTTCTTCTTCTTTTTTATTGAAGCTGAGCCACCCGCGACAGGACTTTGGTTTAGAAGGAAAGGGTCAGCCCCATGGGAGCTCGCTGGTGATTCAGTTTCTTGTGCAGGCTCTGCTTTTGTGATCGCGGTCCCTTCCTCAGAGCCTCCAGCTTCCTCTGTTCGCATCGCTACCTCCAATTTATCACTCGGCCCACCAACCTCCTGCACGATCACCTTCGCGATGTTACTCGCGATGTCCATAGCATTGAATTCATCAACCTCTGGAGTACCCTGACCTCGCCCCTCAGTAAGCTGCGAGGTGCCCCCCTCTTTCTCAGGAACGGCCTCTTTTGAACCCCCCTCTTGAGGAGGAGCAGTGGAAGAAGTTGATTGATCAACATCGCGAGCAGGAGAGTTCGCGAGAGGCACGTTCTCGGCATCTGTAGTGGTCTTGGGCGGTTGAGCCTTCTCATCTGAAAAATAACACGCAAATCTCGTGAGTAAAAAAAAAGAAAGAGTTGCAGAAAGCTAGGGAAGCACCATTCAGGGGTGTTACCTTGATCGACCGGAATCGTTGGCCCGGCTTGGGATAGGGGCTCCGCGGTCGAGAAAGAGGACCCCACCATTGTTCGACCCTTCCGCGAAGGACCCTGAAAGATTGAAAAACAGCAACAAGTCAATAAAAGCGTGAAGAACTCTCTAAGGAAAACAGTGACAAAGAAAGGAGTAAAAGGTCTTACCCTTGCCCTCTTTGGGGCAGGCTCTAGCTGCGGAGGGGATCGCTTCCTGGCCTTCCTTTTGTCCTGAACGGTGAGGTGCTGTGGCATAGGGACTACCATGTGCTCCGCGGGGTGGATCTTCTGGAGGGGGATGGCATTAATCACGTCCAGAGGAGTCATGGTGCCTTTTACCCAACAGGAATAGGGACCACGCCAATCAGAATCTTTCCCGGGCTTGAAAGTCCGGAGAGTTAAGTCCTTCTTCGAGATGGGCTCCGCGGAGGGCACCACCGCCAGGGTCAGCACAAAGTCCATAAAGGACTGCAGATTTCTTGCCCAATAAACCCTATTCTCTGGGGTAAAGGCCGTTTTACGTTTGGAGCTGGGAATAATCCTGTCTCCTCCGTAATCCGCGGTGAGCTCGTGGTTGAACGGCCTGAGAAAGCGACGAATCCCAGTCGAGAAGTCTTTGGGTGGAAGAGGAGGCCCGCGAGGAACGCCTTGGTCATACCCGAACTGTATTTGAAGCCTGTCAGCTCTGTACGACACCAAGACAGGACCCTCGGTGGATAGAATCGGGAGGTAACAAGGGGTAACCCACGTAAGGAAGTCCAGCTTGTGAGATCGGATGCTATTGCTTTGAAAATTAATGGCGGTGTCCTCCAAAAAGACGGCAGGGCCTAGTGCGCCATCAGCAGGTTGCTCGTAGGGACGAGGGTTGAAAGAGGTTATCTCGTCACACCAGTCCTCGAGCAAGCGGCTTAAGGAGGTCTTGCTCCACCTCATGATTCTTGGCACCCTCTCGCTCAGTCGCAGAATGGGCATGCCCTTGCCATCGCGAATGATCTCCCTAGCGGCATTCCTCTCCTCGATGGACTTCAAAGGAGGGAGGTCGTGGGGAGAGGGAGCAGCCTTTGGAAAATATTCATAAAAGAAGGCGAGAAGGAAGGGGATGTGAACCATGGAAGTAATTTCGTACCTCCCCATTGATCGTTCGAAATCTTGAACAGTACGATCCAGCTGACGGTAGAAGTGTCCCAAAAACATGGGACCCATGGGAAGCTTCTTCCCTGACGCGAGGACGGCCGCAAGAGGGATCATCTCGCGACGGGGGCCTTCGTGTGGAAGATCAGGAAAGAGGAAGAGGGATAGGAATTGAACCAAGAAAACCGCCAAAGATAGCGGACCTCCATGATAAGAGCTCATTGTCATCGCCAGTTTCCCATCCACCTCGACGGGGGCGATGTCGCAAAACCAGTACTGCTGCCAGGAACCCCAGGTTGTCTTGTTGGCTTTTGGGGGAGCTCGGAGTTTCCCCGCGTTGTCATAACGCGAACCATACTCCCCGGCGGCTTTAAACTCGTTTTCTATAAACTCGATTGCCGTCTCAACATCGGAGGGATATTTGGTGGGTTCATAGTGGTACTCACCACGAGTGGGAAGGCCCATTAGGGTTTCTGTGTCTAGAAGAGTTGGGCTGGCCTCTCCAAAAGGGAATATGAAAGAATGGCTGGTAGGGCTCCAGCGAGATACCGCGAAGTCAAGATCGCGCTGAGGGCGGCTCGCGACGAGGTATCGCGAAAGTTGTACAGTCTTCAATAGACCCACCTTGTCCAGAATCACCCTGTGCTCGAACTTGTCAAGGATGGTGGCCACCCAGTCACCCCAATCCCTTGGGGGTTGAATACTAGCCTTGTACTGAACCTGCGAGAAAGGGTAGTCACCCCTCTCGATCCTCAGCCTCACCAGTGAAGACGGATCGATCATATCTGCCTCTGAAGCACTAGCCTCATCAGAAAGCAAGAGGTGCTGGGCGTTGGGATTACCTCGAACAGGAACGTAGTTCTGAACGTTAGCCCAGAAAATATCGCCCTCCGGCTTTAGGAACGGAGCCCTCCTCCACTCACTTGCAGGAGGCAATGAAGTTTTTGCCAAAGGGCTTCAGTGTCAGGTTCATTCCTCCTCGATCGAGCCATAACTCACTTGAAAAGGGGAACTAGGGTTTTGCAGAAATCTGGAGTCGAAGAAGAAGAGAGGCTTGAGATGCTTTCTGAAGACAACACCAGAAGATTGAAGGCGTGAGAAGGGAAAACTCTATCCTCTCTTGCAATAAGTATTTATAGGCCTAGCCTCTCTGTCATCAACGGTACACAAGCGGTTGAAACGACGCAAGCAGTCCAATCGGCCTGCAAAACTTCGAAACTCGGGATAGCCACCTTTTGGAGGGAAATGCTAAAACGACGGGTTCAGCTGACGTCGCACGCGCGCGATTTAACGCGTTGAGCACCACGCGCCGCGAAATCACGCTCGCACGAGGGACTTATGTAGGATAGGTCAGCGCGTCTGGTGACGTGGTAATTAACCAACCCGTAATGGGTAGCCACGTGGCTCGGGCAAAAAAGGCCAGAGACACGTCAGACATCGATAGAATTCAGCAATCAGCGAATAGACACCGCAAAGAGCAAGTCTCGCGGTACGATACATCAAAACTTCTGTTGCTTCCAGAAAAGGGTGCCCTCAATAAGGGAAACACCACCAAAAGAGGTTCATTCCTCGCGAGACCTCAGCGAAAGAGATTGACGCGACGAAGAAGAATGAAAGCTCCCGCGAACACGTGAACTAGGCTCGCGATGACACCTGACCAAAAGGCAGGGAAAGGGAAGTCGATATGAGCTCGAAAGAGGTCTTGGCGCGAGCCAAAGGACTCGCGACCATGACTAACACAGCGGGAACAGGGGAGATACAAGTGGTTTGGTGGCTTTGAGGGATTAAGGGTTGCCGCGAGGGAAAACGATGCACTGGAATGACCTAATGGAATCTTCCTAACGGCCAGTGACATCACCCACGTCGCCTAGGTATGCGGAAAGAGCACGTGTCACCATATTATTGGGGAAATGTCTGCCGCCCCATGATTGGGTGCAGACCCCTATAAATATGGGACATTCCTTCACAAATTCCACAGAGAGATTTTCTGATTCATCCGAGAGCACGGAAATTCTAGAGAAAGAAAGTGACTCTGAGTCTTGGAAACAAGAGCATTGCTCTTGCTAGGGCTCGCGAGCTTGCATTCTCATCTAGAACTGTGATTTCAAGGGTAATGACGATCTCGAGGGGAATGGACTGAACATGGCTGCCTTCTCTTTCTGTATACTTAGCTTAATCCTTCACCCTTACTCACACTCTCTTGTTCCTACTTGATCACTTATTACTAATTCAATCATTAGCTATTGTTTGCCTCTCCAAAGTTGAATGTGTTTTAGCTTAAACGAAGAACCCTTCCTACATATGTTATCACTATAACCAAATTCCCAGAAAAGAGAAACAGTGGAATTGGGTATCAACCATTCAACGAATCTGCTAAAATTCTAATCCCAATTAATCGGAATAGTAACGAAGATTAAGTAAACAAAACTTTCAAAAATTGAACACGGTAATACATAGAAAATTGCTCTAAAAAATTGTTAGAACTGGGGTACAAAATTTCTAGACGAAACACACAAACAGATTCAAACAATTACTTAGATATTGAAAATAGGAACTAACACGAGTAACTAATTATCCCGTTTTATACTTAGAACCTTAAGAGCCGCTGGACATGGTACTTTTTTCCGGGCTGTTCGTTTGAAGATTGGACCACGAAATGAACTTCGCATACAACTAATTCCAACCGCGTTGTGGATATGGCCCTCTTCGTGACTAGCCATTACACGCCTTGTTACATCTTCATTAATTCTGGCATGGGCTGTCCTATTTATTTCATCTAATTTGGAATCTTTTAAATCATTTTCATCTATTTCTTCGGATGGATATGAAACGACAACGTTCCTAAATCCCGTTGTCGGAATAGATTGCTCTATCAAACTCTCACCGCGTCTTGGGCCTTTTGTAATTGCAACGGATTCTTTCGAAGCCTCCAAATCTCGAATACAATCTTTGAATTCGCTAGGTACTGACTCTACAGAATTTTCAATGTGCAACGCATGACGATTACCATCTAGTTTTGTGGCTTGTGAAGAATTTAAGAAACTTTCCCAGTATCTTTGTTCAGAATTAAACTCTCCTCGCAAATCAGACAATGCTCTGGCGTTTGCGAGTCCGCCAACTGTGATTTCCAATATCTTTTGATCCGGCTCGCAATTTTTTGGTGGTAATTGTAAAGGGCTACTGAATTTGCGAGTCGTTTATTTTGACGATTGATAGTTTTCGCGATTCATCTTCATGATTGCTTTCCATGTTGGTGTACAATTTTCAACTTTTCCCGAATGCCGAATGTACTGTTACTCCTAAAATTGTATGGCAGAAATTTCGATAGTTCAAAAGTATTTGAATTTTGCAGTTACAATTAGGAACTGTTTTGTAGCCGTTGCAACTCTGTTAACCAATCATCGTCAACAAGTGACACTTGTCGCCATAGGAAATCAATGTTTCAAACCAGAAAGTTTCAAACCAAAGCACCTCTCCAAAGCGGTGGGAAACCCAAGCTAGGTGCCAACAGTTGTGACAAACAAAATAGAGTTACTGCCTTCAATGATAAACAGATCATGCTTTTATAATTAACATTGCTCAAAGGCAATTTCTAACATTCAGTTCAAGTACCACTTTTGTTCCTATAACAAATATCACATAACCCAGGTCTGTCGGCAATCCATTAAATAATCGATTAAATCAAACATCAAAACGGCTTGCATTGGACGTAACCATTTGGAGTAATACGGCTTTAGATTGTTCGAACTTTTAATCACAATAAACACAAAACATCAAAATATAACATACGACACAACACATGGAAATCATGAACACCATTAATCAAATATATTAGATAGTAGAGTTAGGAAAATAGCCTGTGAGATCGATGGAAGGCACGACAAGTCGCTGTCCTAAAGCCGTATTCGCCTCCCTTCGTGTAGGTTATGACGGTCGAATACCACTCCAAGATACAACCCAGAAATCTCACAGTATGTCTCCACGTTACACGATCCGCGGAAGACGGAGGTGCCAAGTCTTTCTCAAATTGCCCAGAGAATATAGAAAATATAATGGTGAGAAGAGAGAGGGGGTTTCAAGGTATTAAGCTATTAAAACACTTGTAGGATAATTCTATATTTATAGAACTCAAAGTGACTCTTCGCAAAAGTCATGTCTCTTGTATGAAAGGGCACAACTCTTAAACAAACCTCTATATTTAAATTTATAAAACTTAAATTCCCAACAGTTTTGACTTGTCCCTTACCAATATGTTGTTGAATTGTCAAACCTTAACGTTTTCTTGCACCGTTTTTGTCCAAATCAGCATTTTTCGTCAGTGATTTCACAAACGAAAACGGAAAGACTTTGCAGTACAAATTGATTTTTTTGAAAGTTTAAGAGGCTACTAGACGTTGAGGTCAAGTATGGAGGGCATTTTGAAATTTTCCCCCAGAATCATACACGCATTCTTTAAAGGTACTTCGAGGGAGAAGCCAAACAAATTACAGAGGTGGAAAGATCATACTAACCCCACTACTTCTGTCTTGAAATTCTCTTCCTGGTGTTGCCAAAAAAGAAGAAGAAAGATTTCTTGGAGGTTGTGAAGAACTGGAGTAGTCCTAATTTAGGGAAAGTTGCGCCAAACTGAAGAAATCTTCGATCATGGAGAGTCCAGAAGTGGAAAATATTTTCCGGATGCAAAAGGAAAACCAAATCCGTCTCATTTACCTGATCTATTGTTACCTCACCGTCCATGTGGCGTTCCCTGTTGTTCCTATCTTTCCCCCTGATCTCCTAATCCCCGGCTGCTCGTCTCTGCCTATCGTCTCTGTTGCATCTCGCGGCTCTTGTCTCTTTCTTTCTCTGTATCTGGTGTGTGCTCTCTCCCTCTGTCTCATCTCCGGAATTTCTCTTGCACTTCTCTCTCGGTCTCATATTCTTGTTCCTCTCCCTCTTCTTCTATTACTCTCGTCTCCGCCTATTGTCTCCGTACCCTTTATTGGCGTTTATATGCTTTTGCTGTTTTTCTGTCTTGTCTCATTTTTTCTGTCTCCCGCTTTGGTGTTCTCTCTTCCTCCTCTCTCCCTGTCCCATATTCCTCTTCCTCCCCGCCTTCTATGAGATCTATTCCAATCTTCGCTGCTGCCAATCGTACCGTCATGCGGCGGCTCAGTGCGGTGGAGTATTTCTTGGTCTCTTGTGTGGGATTCCCTTCTCTTCTTGGTATGTTCGCTGGCTAATCTCTCTCTGACATAGTCTTCTTCATCTCCGAATTCTATGATAATCAATCAAAGGTATGTTTATCTCTCTCTCACTCGTCTCTGCGCTCTCTCTCTCTCTCTCCTCTGTCTATTGTCTCCGGACTACCTCTCTCTATATATGTGTGTGTATTATACATATGGATATGGATTATGTGGTATGGACCATTAACTGTTATTTCGGCGTCCGTCTTATCTAGACTGATCTAGGGTCAAAGTTACATGCAACTCGATGCTGGGATGCTTTGCCAAATGATATTCAATGAGTTTTCTTGCCTAAGTTAAGTACAGACGATTGCATGATCGTGTACAGTGGCGGAGCCGCATGCATGCCAGTGTACGTGGGCCTGTGCAGCCTATGCCCACATGCACTGGATTTTAGATTTTTTTTTTTCATTTTTTAGAAAAATATACATCACTTTTTTTTATATATACAAAAAAACTAATTAGTGCTCTTGGGGCGTCATTACTTGGTGTTATAATGTTATTCTTCTGCGCATATTTACGTGGGACTCAAGACTAGATATATGAGTTTTACCCAAAAATGTGATGAAAGCCGATTAAAAAAAAGTAATAGAGAAGGCTGTTAGGGTCGGCATCACGTGGTGATGCCCCGAAACCACTGTATAACTAATTACTCACAAACAAGCCTTAATTAAGTGAAAATTTTGCTTCGAAACTATAATGTGTTTACAGAACCCCAGACCTTCACCAACTCGAACCCCATACTCCCCTTGGAAGTCAAGCGATACAACAAAATAGGCTAAGAGAAACATCTATCCATAAAATGTAAGTCAAACGAGACTCATTTCAAATGAAAATCAAGATATTTTATATTTTTTAAAAAGAGATTTTTTTTTCACATCAAAAGTACTGGCATTTATAAATTGTGCCCTCACTGGAGCAATTTTCTTTCTACGCCACTGATCGTGTACCTGATTTTTTTTTATCTTTTCTGTTTTTCTAATACACTGGAAGCCTAGAAGATCGAGATGGTTTTAGCTACATGCTAGGTGCATATGAAGATGTTCTTGTTTTCTGACTCAGCTTTTTTTGAGTGGGCACGGGCAGGTATGGGGCCAGAATTTTAACTGGGTAAATATAGTTAGTTGCTAATGAAAGCTGTTGCACGTCGTTGCAGTCCGACCTATTATTTGATGCTAGAATGCTATGACATATGAAATTTATTATGCAAGGCTGAAAAATGTACTGCCCCTTCAAATTTGTGTATCATATGAAAGGGAGGTACAGAAAAATGTACTCCCTCCATCCCAATTTTATAGTCTTTTTTGAGAGTTCATGCCACTTTTCAAAGTGTTATATCTTATAATCTACAATGTTTTAGATGATTTTGAACACTTTGTTTATTAGATTAAATCAAGATCTATCAAACAAAATCCATATTGCATATAAAATGTATTACCGATTGAAAGATATAATCGTTTTTTTATCCGGTTAGGATAGAACGAGAGACTATAAAATTGAGACGGAGGGAGTAAATGAAATGGTTACCAAACAGAAAACAGGAAGTGAAATGGTATTTCTGTTAAGCCTATGAAAAAAAATGGTATTTCTGTTTGTGCACCACTGTTAGTTCAATTCCTGATTAACTGTTCTTAGGAAACAAAGTGGCGTACCAAAATTGGGCATATTCCTCAATTCAATGTTGTCAGTTCAGTATACTAAAAGCGAAACCCTATATATTGGTTAAAATTACCTGCGTTTTTTACATTTTAAACTGTCCATCTTCCCTGCCAATCAGTCAAAGGTATGCTCCTCTCTCTCTCTCTCTCTCTCTCTCTCCCCCTCCCTGTGTTATACATATGGAGTATGGACCATTAATTGTTAATTCTACGTCCTCTTATGTACACTGATCCAGGGTCAAGTTATGCAACTCGATGTTGGGATGCTTTGCCAAATGATGTTATTTCCAAGCGGCCTCCGGAGCAGGGCCGGCCCTAAGATTTGGATTGCCCTAGCCGACCATGATTTTGGTTGCCCACTTATTTTTAAGTCAAAAAAATAAAATAAAATGACATACAAGCCAGAAAAAAATTCTAGTTTACATTGGACTTTTAGCTTGAATAACTTCAAAAAATCACAATCAAAACATAATCTCAGTTATAGTGCTATATGATGAGCAAGATCCGATTCAAAGAAAACTTCTCATTGTATGAAGCAAACTCCCGATATTGGACCCCCAAATCTTCAAGAGTTCTTTTAAAAAAAAATTATACAATACAAAAAATAAAACAAAAAGGATACAAAGATAAATGTAAAAGGATATGATTGTAAGAGTATGTTAAGAAGAAAATAAATTTGCTTTATTTTTTAACTATGACTTGTGAAACTATGACTTGTGAAAAAATAATAATAAACCGATTTAGTTCACTCATTTTTTTTTTTAATTTTTCAAAATAAGAATTTTTTTTTAATTCAGTGTAAGAAAGTATCACTTTTACATTGTTGTGTTTGTTAAATGTAAATTTTTAACAAAGTATAATTGAATGGTGTAACTTTTATAAAATTGTGGATTGGGAAAAAAAAAAGTGCCAAAAATAACAAAGAGAAAAATGGGAAAGAAAACACATGCCAGATTCCACCAAAGGCTGAAAAATAATAGTGTAGGGAATCGAACCCATATTCTCACGCACGCAAGGCATTAGCCTACAACCACTGAGGCAATCAATGCCTTTGCATCTTGCGGGAAAGCTTAATTATATTTATATATAATCAATTTTTTTTTGGTTGCCCTTGCCCGGGGGGTTGCCCAAGCCCGTGGGCTTGCTGGGCTTACCCCTGGGCCGGCCCTGCTCCGGAGTCACAGATGTGCCTGCGACTGACATCGAAAAAGATGTTAACTCTTACTCCAATATCTGACCTTCTGTTGGTGGTAAACTTAGTTACCCTGTCTCTATTCATGAAACCTAGAGTTAAGGTACGTTTTCCATCTTTAATACTATTTCCAATGTTCTAAAAGACGCTAGACGCTAGTCTCAGGCGGCAGACCGGACATCGCTTGGCGATTAATCGGCACCTAGAGATTAATCGGTTTTTTCCTCTTTTTTTTTTTAAAATGGAAAAAATATTTCTAACTTCCAATTTTTTTTTGTTGTCATTTGAGTGTATAGGTCTTTGAAACCTTATCTCTGTTGAGAAAAAGGTCGCGGACGGATAACATGGCAGTTAAGTATCTTCAAGTATTCGCTACTTCAGCGCGTGAATGTTTCTCGCGTGGAGTCAAATGTACGATTTGAGTCACTTAAAGTTACACAATTTATGGCTGGATTTTTTTGCCTCTGTTTATTTTTTAAATTTATTTCGCAGATATTTACAGTTTCACCAGAGAAAAAGTTGAAAAAATGATTGCACAGGTAAAGTGGTTAGCATGTGAGATGGTCAAAAGCCCTATTTGTATCCTCCCTTCAAAGGATACAAAATAGTTCAAAGAAGGATACAAAGGATTTGTTCGGTTTGGGTTTTGAGAGAGGGTTTTAGGGGCAATGAGTAGAGAGATAGAGAGAAAATTTTATTGGGGACCGTACAGGATGGATCTTGATACCCAAACCAAACAAGGTCTAGGGCTTTCATGGATCTCAATATCGCCATACAAATAAAATCACCTTCAGTTGATAAACAGGGCTTTTGTAAACTGTGTAGGGTGGCGCAGTGGATGATGCTGATCCAGACATTGTTTCTGCACGTCCCATGAATGAAGAAACTGATTCACCGGTTTGGATGGAATATATATCTAGTCCAAAGGAACAACAGGTAAAAAATGCCAATAAACGAAATGTGACTCCTTGCTTAATTTTGCATCATGTAATGTTTGATCTAGGGATTGTGTTTTGATTGTGCATGGCTTATGACTCTTGTTGGCCTCTATATGATCTGAAATGGGACTCTCGCTTCCAAGAGCTTTGCTTTAGTCCTCACCTCTAACTGGCATAGCAAATATACAAGTACCCAAGTCTTGATGTGACGATCCTAAATTTTCTTTTCATAATTATAATTGGTCGCTTAGAAATTTAGCTTTTATGATCGTGTCCTATTTAATTATTTTTGCACTTAGCACGGGTGTAATTGGCATTATTATAGTTTGAGAATATGTGACAGCTCAGGACCCACCTGGATGCAACGGAGTTTTATGATATAACAGAATAGATCATGCACTAACTTGCACGAGGCCTTTTAAAGTCGTGTGGGCGTCAAAACTCGTTGGTACTTCATAGTTAAGCGTGCTCACCCTGGAACAACCCA
The DNA here is from genome assembly GCA_020921065.1 of Vaccinium darrowii. Classification (NCBI taxonomy): domain Eukaryota; kingdom Viridiplantae; phylum Streptophyta; class Magnoliopsida; order Ericales; family Ericaceae; genus Vaccinium; species Vaccinium darrowii. The sequence continues at coordinate 6,658,475 of CM037158.1, read as the reverse complement.
GGGATGGGTGACCTTCTGGGAAGTTCAAGGAGTTCAGGCGACCAAAGCGGACAATATTGTGCAAGGCAGGAGCGGATCGTTACAATTGGTATCAGAGCACAACCCCAGACTATGGGACAGGAGACGCCTTTTGAATCATGGAGTGGGAACAAAGTGTCATGCAGAACTAAGTGCTATACCTCTCAGAGGAAGGTCGCGGGCCAATATGCAACGAGGACATTGCATCATGAGGTAGAGAGAATGTGACAGTCCAAGACCCACCTGGATTCAACGGAGCGTGCTCACCCTGGAGCAATCCCGGGATGGGTGACCTTCTGGGAAGTTCAAGGAGTTTAAGCGACCAAAACGGACAATATTGTGCAAAGCGGGGGCGGATCGTTACAAGATATAAGCCTACTTTTATTAGAGTATATTTATTTGGGCTATTATTATTGTCATTATTATTGATTTGTATGTTATTTTAAATATCCTAATTAACTACTTGGCTATAATTTAGGGTGTAACACGTTTTTAGTGGGTCGTTACTGATTGTGTCGTGTCGAGTAGAAAATATGTTTATAAAAACTAAGAATTAGTTACTACTACAGAGAATAGTGGCCAAGTCCGAGTGTCAATCCGCGAGGACAGTTTGGCTAAGTTAATAAATTCGATTAACTTCTAAATTAATTCTAAGGAAACAATTGATTGAGATTTGACTTTGGAAAGCTTATTGACTAAGAAAACTTAAATTAAACAAGTTGAAGACGATGAGAGAAAAAGTCTATGGTTTAGAATCAACCCCTGCCGCATAACCCTGCACTCACATAAATCGGGTTCCTATTCGAATTGATAAATAACTATCGCTAGGGATTGTAATCCCTATCGAAAGTCAACAAGAAGATATTTGTGATTGTTAAAAGGCATAGACTATTCCATACCACGGACCGTCTCATTGGTATGGTGTCACACCACCCAACGACACGATCCATGTTACGAGCATAATCTATCTCAGAACTCCAAGCACAACATTGAAAACAATTATACGAATGGGTATTTGAAACTAGTATACAACTACGCAACTGATTGAAAGAATAAAAACTATTAAAACAGGTTTTGATCATATAATCCGATCCGAATAAAAACCTTAATTTGTACGAAATACATTGTTACTTGGAGCGGGGCTTCATCTTCCCCCTAGATGACGGTTTAGCCGGACATCACAACTGCCGAAACCAATGGCAGCCGCCTCCTTTATTTACTCATATGTTGATATATATATCGCCAAGACCAAATGTGTTTCCATAAACTAATAGTTTCTTCTTCCTTAGAAATTGCCTAAGCTTGATACAACTCCCTAATTGATTCCACATGCACAGCAACTTTGGTAAGGCTCTGCCTATTGCAATTTTAATCCAACCCAAATTCTTGACACCCAATGAACTTCTTTGTGCAACCAATCATGAAACCGGACAACTTATTCACTGCACTTCACAATTCGGCAAATATTGATTCTGATCAACTGTGGATGCATCATATTTTCTTTTAAGGTCTTTAATTTGGATTAGGCTACGCTCGAATTTCCGCCTTAAAGCCTCAAATAAGGCCCATTCACATGTTAAGCCTGTAATAAGTACCTACAAACACAAGAATCAAGTATCAAACTCCAAGTAACAATATCAACGAACTTAACAAGGCTAAATTAGGAGGCGCTAATGTGAACAATTACGTGCCTATCAGTTACGTTATGTGTTCCACCTAATTAGTAGATGTATACTCCTTCATAGGTTGGTTAGGGTTAGTGTTAAGAGTAGCAGCCAGAGTCTGAGGGTTTCTTGGAGCCGATCTTGTACTCCAGTTCTCGATCTCGTTCTCGGTGTTCCAGAGTGGTAAGTTTTGTATTGCTCCTGGTGGTTGTTTCTTTTTATGATGAGGTGTGGGGAGAGAGAGAGAGAGGGAGAGAGAAATCGAGGATGAAAATGTGCCTGGGTGATTTGTGAATGATGGAGTGGGACCGAGTGTCGGTTTGTGCGTACATGTGAAGGGATCCGTGAAACTGGTGTTACATGATGCACATGGGTGATATTGTGGAGATATTGTCAAGGGAGGATTTGTCATCTTTTGAAGTAATTGTAGTTATATTTTATGATTTGTTTTTGAGGCTTTGGATGTAGTGCTTTTGGGTATGGGATTGTGTTCTGGTGTCGTGTGTTTGTACATAAAAGACCTTTTCGAATGGGGTTCTAAATAGAGGTAAAGTTGTAGCAAGGTGGAATTGTTTTGGGTAAATTATTTGAAGAGCAAGTAGTCTGCTATGGTGTCTACGTGGGAAATGAGTTCTAGTGTCATAGAGTTTAGTTTTAACTCCCGTGTTCTTTAAATTGTTCTTTTGGAAACTTTATCATTTGATTATTGAAAACGTGAATTGTTTATATTTGGTCCTTTAAATTGGCAAATGATAAAAGTATTCTTTTTTGTGAGACTCTTGGTGGATATTAATGGGAAAATTTATTTTTGGAAGTCCAGGGAAATTAATCCTTTGTGTGCTGGTGACTACGCCATTAGGGAAGAAACCGTGTTCTGGCCGGTGATCCTAATGCTCAACAGTTGATTTTGACCGGATCGTTCTTAGGGAAAAGTTTCATGGGCTGCCTACTCGTGGTGACTCTAAGTTTCGATATTGGATCCAATTCTGAGATATTTGTTCACTGGCACTTGGTACTACTTGATATTGGTTGTGGGTTTCCATTGTTGTTGGATATTGTATCGTGATCACCATTAAGATTTGTTGTTGGTTCCAATAAAAAAAAAAAGATTTGTTGTTGGTTAAAACACATTTATTGGTATAAATTGTTGTTTTGTTGTACACCTCGTATGCCAATTGTCAAATTATGTTTGCAAGAAAATTTATTTTTAATTCCTACTTTAGAACTTTATCTAATATACATGTTTTGCCATTCACTGAGCGTGTTAGCTAACGAATTTATTCCGACTTTTAGGAAAATCGAATCAATAGGTGAAGACTCTGGCAACATCTTTGTCGACTTCCATAGGATATTGCATCCTAATTTTAGTATTTTATTTATTCGCTTCCCCATATTGTTAAACCTTTTTGGTAAAAAAAAATTATGGGATTCTTTTTGTCGATGATGGATAATTTTATTATCTGGTTCATGGGATGGTAGCTCCCCATGTTTTGGTTGAGACATATTGGCTTTGTTTTGTCTAACAATCAGAAATAGTCGTTTGGTGTTTGTTGACTTCATATTTAATTTTATTTATTTTATTTTTCGGCTTCGTGATCCATCAGTTGGCCTTGTGGTTAACGGCCGGTCATTTTCAATTTTGAGGTGTGACAGTTGCACCAACCAGTCACTTAACTGCCAGGTATTAGTGGTGCATTGCATGATCTTTTATGCGCCGAATGACAAACAGCGGGAGGGTGATTTCAACAACTGCTAGTCACCTCCTACTCAGACAAGTAGTAGAATAAATCTAATACAATAGTCATTATACCAACACAAGCAGCTGAAATGCAGTCGAGCTTAAGAAATTAGTAAAACTCTGGGGAGAGAACCTCATTTTATTAAGTTGCAGAATTCTAAAAGTTTGTTCAATTGTTGTGCGACAACCAAATAAAATTATATACATTGCAGCTACATAGAAGAAGAACAAACTACCACTCTCAACCTTCATGCCATTCCTTCCTTCACTATTGGTCTGGAGAGGTTACGATGCTTTTATAAATGTAGGCTAATTAGGTTTTTGTTATGGGAAAGGCTACAATCCATACAATGTATACTTCTTATTTGAGTGTGTATCATACGCATCACTATAAAATTTACGAATCGATTAATTTTTATTAACAAAAGTTAAGTTTTTTTTTTTATTTATAAAAGTTATGAGACGTACCAAAATGTTATGAATTATAAAAAATGTTACGAATCAGAAATAGCATTAGAGATGATCTTGATTAAAAGAGCGCATTGCTGAGATGGGGCAAGAGGGGTCTCCTTCTCGTTTTACTGCTCTAAATGCATGATTTTAGAAAATCCCTCGGTCGTTCTATCGTGTTTTAGACAGTCCGAATGTGTTTTTGTTTTTTACCGCTAAAATAAATTAAAATTAAATTAAAATTGCCCAAGGCATTCGGGCCATCCAATCCGTCCAAACAAAAACAAGATGAGGAATGAGGAGGAGAGTGAAAGTTCTTTAGGGTTTGAGGTGGGAGATGGAGATGTGGGAGAATAGAATAAGGAGATTTTTTAGGGCATGTAACAGGAAGAAAAAGAAGAACACAAAGGAGATCTAGTTTCTTTTTTTTTTTGGCAAAAGATTGTGTAGATGAGTTGGAGATAAGATGGGTTGTAGATTTTTTGTGGTTGTCTTTTAATTGCTTTGTGCTATTTGCATCCCACTCATTAAGGACAAAAAAGTCTTTTTATGCAAAAGGCATTTTTGTCTACCATTGATTAAATGTTATTGGGTTGAATTTAGTCATTTCTCGGTTGCGAATAGTTAACTCTTAGTTGGACAGATTACCACCCATACCCTCCACTATCTGACCTTCTGTTGGTGGTAAACTTAGTTACCTTGTCTCTATTCAAGAAACCTAGAGTTAAGGTACATTTTCCATCTTTAATACTATTTCCAATGTTCTAAAAGACGCTAGGCACTAGTATCGGGCGGCCGACCAGGCACCGCCTAGGCGATTAATGGGCACCTAGAGATTAATCGGTTTTTTCCTCTTTTTTAAAAAAATGGAAAAAATATTTCTAACTTCCAATTTTTTTTTTTGTTGTTGTTGTTTATGTTGTCATTTGAGTATATAGGTCTTTGAAACCTTATATCTGTTGAGAAAAAGGTCGCGGACGGTTAACATGGCAGTTAAGTATCTTCAAGTATTCGCTGCTACTTCAGCGCGTGAATGTTTCTCACGTGGAGTCAAATGTACGAAATGAGACACTTAAAATTACACAATTTATGGCTGGATTTTTTTGCCTCTGTTTATTTTTGAAATTTATTATTGTGCAGATATTTACAGTTTCACCGGAGAAAAAGTCGAAAAAATGATTGCACAGGTAAAGTGGTTAGCATGTGAAGCCCTATCTGTATCCTCCCTTCAAAGGATACAGAATAGTTCAAAGAAGGTTATAAATAGGGCTTTCACGGATCGTCAATCGTCATACAAATAAAATCAGTTTATAAACAGGGCTTTTCTAAACTGTGTAGGGTGGCGTAGTGGATGATGCTGATCCAGACCTTGTTTCTGCACCTCCCATGAATGAAGAAACTCATGATTCATCGGTTTGGATGGAATATATATCTAGTCCAAAGGAACACAGGTAAAAAATGCCAATAAACGAAATGTGACTCCTTGCTTAATTTGGCATCATGTAATGTTTGATCTAGTCCTCTGCTCTAACTGGCGAACTGAGGGGGGTGCTGTGCATCCCATGCACAGCACCGTGGCGCCGCCGCGCCGGCATTTTTTCAACGATCGGAGACGTTCACCGCGTAGACCTCGTCGAGTACTACAAGTATGCACAAAATTAACTTGATCGGATATCTTTAAGTAGGTTAGCGGAACAGAAATACTTTGAAAACAAATGGAACACAAATGGACACAAACACTGGATAAAAACCTCTTTTTCATGTTATTTGTGTTCCGATGAGGCACTTAAAGATATCTGATCAAGTTGATTTTTAGCACACTTGTAGTATTCGACGAGGTCTACACGGTGAACGTCTCCGATCGTCAAAAAAATGCCGGCGCGGTGGCGACACGAGGCTGCACAGCACGGTGCTGTGCATGGGGATGCACAGCACCCCCCCAGGTTCCCTAACTGGCATAGCAAATACAGAACATAAATACCCAAGTCTTGCTGTGACAATCCTAAATTTTCTTTTCATAATTATAATTGGTCACTTAGAAATTTAGCTTTTATGATCGTGTCCTATTTAATTATTTTTGCGCTTGACACGGGTGTAATTGGCATTATTATAATTTGAGGATATAAGCCTAATTTTATTAGAGTATATTTATTTGGGCTATTATTATTATGGAAAATGCTAACGTGTGCGTATTGGATACACTTTAAGGTTGAAATAGTGTATTGAAATGTGTGAAAAATGTATAGAATACGTGAAAGTGTATTGTAAAGTGTAAAAGGTGTATTGGAATGTGTGTTTTCTTTATTATTATTATTATTATTATTATTATTATTATTATTATTATTATTGATTTGTATGTTATTTTAAATATCCTAATTAACTACTTGGCTATAATTTAGGTTGTAACAGGTTTTTAGTGGGTGGTTACTGATTGTGTCGTGTCGCGTAAAAAATATGTTTATAAAAACGAAGAATTAGCCACTACTCCAGATAATAGTGCATGGCTAAGTCCGAGTGTCGATTTGCAGGGACAGTTTGGCTAATAGCCAAATATTGATTCTGATCAACTGTGTGGATGCATCATATTTTCTTTTTGGGTCTTTAATTTGGATTAGGCTACGCTCGAATTTCCGCCTTAAAACCTCAAATAAAGCCCATTCACATGTTAAGCCTTTAAGTACCTACAAACACAAGAACCAAGTATCGAACTCCAAGTAACAATATCAACAAACTTAACAAGGCTAAATTAGGAGGCACTAATGTGAATATTTACGTGCTTGTCAATTACGTTATGTTCCACATAAGTAGATGTATACTGCTTCATAGGTTGATTAGGTTTAGTATTAAGAGTAGCAGCCACAGTCCTAGGGTTTCTTGGAACCGATCTTGTACTCGGTATATTTCGTATAGTGTGATTCATTTATTGATGGTGTATTTTATGATCATGATGCATTTTTTAATTTAGATTTGTATTGCTGAAGCTATTATTCATGGTAATTCGATGGAGTTTAAGAGACAAACATATTTCATGGTGTATTATTAAGAAATAGATATCATGGTAAATTGTTTACTTATATAGTATATCTATTTGAGTTTGAGATCTCAATCTCATCCATAAAATATGGAAGCACAGTTGATGGGATCATGTAATTATGAAGTTTTGAAATTTGAAATCATCCTTTGTTATTTCCCATAACTATTGTGATTCATTATATTTCTAATTCCACCAAATTAGGAAAACAATAAATATCTAGTAAAAGGGTAAGGATGGTAATTCACAAAGTAAAAGGATGAAAACATAACTCCGAAAAATGTGCAGAATGAAAACTTACATTGTGTCAAAAAAATGGATGATTATTTAATAACTCTAATTTTTACGTAAAAATTACTCAACCACACAATTTTTTCTCAAGTTCATGTGTGGCTGAGTAGTTTATGGGTAACAAATATGGATATATAGTGCTCCTGTTCTTGCCTTTGTCCCCAAGTTTCAATTTTTCACCCGGGAAAATCATACATACGTTCATGAAAAGTACTTTTGAGGAAAGGAAAGCCAAATATAAAACAAATTACAAAGGCGAAAAGACCATACTGACCCCGCTACTAAAACACTAAACACCCCAAAAACTAATGGCATTTTCGTCCGAAAAGGGAAAAATTGGTGGATCCAAAGTTGGCTCTCTTTCTTTTTTGGTAAATAATAATTAAAGTTGGCATCTTTAGATAAAAGTCATTATTGAAAGTCCTCTCTTGCAAATCCTTCCTGGTGTGAAGAACTGGTCTTTAATTTAGGAAATTGAGTTGCTCCAAACTGAAGATTTGTTCGATCATGGAGAGTCCACCAGGAGTGGAAAATAGTAGTTTACGGGTGCGAAAGCGAAACATAATCCGTTACATTTTCCTAATCGATTGTTGCCTGACCCTCCATCTGGTGTGGCCTGTTGTTCCTATGTTTCACCCTCTCCTATTCCCCGGCTTCTTCTCTGTCACCTTCACCCTCTCCTATTTTCCTGTCGTCTATCACTCTCGTCTCTGCCTATCGTCTCTGTCGCATCTCGCGTGTCTTGTCTCTTGCTCTCTCTGTATCTGGTCTGTGCTCTCTCTCTCGCTCTCGTCAGATGAATCTCTCTTGCACTTCTCTCTCTCTCACATAATCTTCTCGCTCTCTGTCTTCCCTAACTTCTATTACTCTCGTTTCCGCCTATCGTCTCTCTACTCTCTCTTCGCGATTATATGCTCTCTCTTTCTGGCTTGTCTTATTTTTTATGTCTCCCTCCTTGTTCTTTCTTCCTCGTCTTTTCCTATCCCATATTCATCGTCCTCTTCCTCTTCTCTCAGTGCTATTCCAATCCGCGCCGCCGATCAGACCGTCACGTGCCGACTCTGTGCAATTTACTTCTTCGTCTCTCGTGCGAGGTTCTCTTCTCTTCTTGGTATTTTCGCTTGGTATTCTCTCTCTCTACCGCATTCTTCTTCATCTCCGAATTCTATGCTAATCAATCAAAGGTATGTTCATCTCTCTCTCTCTCTCTCTCTCTGTGTGTGTATTGTACATGTGGATTATGTGGTATGGACCATTAACTGGGTAAATATAGTTAGTTGCTAACGGAAGCTGTTGCACATCGTTGCAGTCCGACCTATTATTTGATGCTAAAATGCTACGACATATGAAATTTATTATACAAGGCTGAAAAATGTACTGCCCCTTCAAATTTGTGTATTATATGAAAGGGGCGTACAGAAAAAAGTAAGTGAAATGGTTACCAAACAGAAAACAGGAAGTGAAATGGTATTTCTGTTGAGCCAATGACAAAAAATAAAAATAAAAAAAATTGGTATTTCTGTTTGTGCACTTCTGTTGGTTCAATTCCTGATTATGCAACTGTTCTAAGGAAACAAAGGGGCGTACCAAAATTGGGTATATAATATATTCCTCAATTCAATGCTGTCAGTTCAGTATACTAAAAGCGAAACCCGATAAATTGGTTAAAATTACCTGCGTTTTTTCATTGCTTCAAACTATCCTTCAGCAGGCTGTGGAATGTGCAATCAGCAACGCATCCACATCCGCCATCTCCCCCAGCGCTACAGCACCCGTAGAAGATATCGTTTCATGGATTCTTGATGGCAGAGGAATATCGATCACATTAGAGAATTTCCCTCATTATTTATGGTAGAGATCTTCCACACAGCAATGTGCCTTACTTTATTTTCATATTTATGTATGTATGTATGTATGTACTTTATCCTATTCTGCAGTTGTTTTTGATTTGATATCTAATATGAGAACAATGTCGACTCGTGCAGTAGCAGGTTTCATGGTCTACACTTAACACTTGAGTTGATAAACGTTCATGTTACCTGTATATCTTTACAAAGACGTTCTTATTTTCTTGTGGTTTGTAGTCTTTCATTTCATGCTCATAATTGGTATATCAATGGTCCATTTCTTGTAGTGACAGAACAAAACATGCGCTGGTTGGCTCCTTCTGGCAGCACATGAGGCTCAAAGAGAACTCTGAACTTCTTGATGCTGGAAGATTAAGAACTCTTTTGTCGGGTCCCACAGGTGCACAAGACAATATCTGGTCCAATACTTCCAGGATCATTTCCAATCGAATTTTCACCACTACAGCTTGTGAACTTCTTCGTATCCATTTTACAGGTTCTTGGGATTATCAAGAGAAGTTGGCAATGGCACTTGCTAATCGCTTTGGAGCTAAGTTGCTTGTAATGGAAAACCATTTTTTCCCAGCTGTAAGTTTTAAACCTTTCCAATTAAAATAGAGTAATACAACTTCTGCTCGTGTTTGATTTATTTATGATAAGGCCCTGTTTGTTTGTCTGGATTACCACATATCTCACATTTGATTTGAATTATGCAGCTCGGATTAGATTATCCATCAGATTTTTTATTCCACAAAACTTGAGAAAAAAAAATATCTTGGGATTGGTGGTATTATATATCATCTCACAATTAGTTCGACGTGCTTTCTTAGCTTAGAGGATTGCACAGCGCTTAAGTATTAGCTCAGTCAACAAGCACGGCCTAGACCTCATAGAACTATGCTACCTCTAAGGCTGTAATTGGTATTCCGGTGACCAGTGAAGATGGAGAATTTCTAAAAGTTATGACGATTGGGTATTCATTATTGTAGGATTTGTATACAATGGGTTTAGGGCCATCGCGTGATGTGTTGTGGACCCACTTCCGCCAACATGCTACGCAATCTTCAGCATATTCTTCTCAATCTGAAATGAACCGTCATTCGTTTAGAAGAGGTATGGCAACGCTTATGCTTGCAAAAGGATTTTCCTCACTTTTTAAGTGAACTGGGAGTGTTGAGCACCATGTATAATGGCTTAACTGCAGGTGATCGAGTGATATTTATGGGTTCAAATTCTGGTGGCTTATGCTCGACGGATTCACCCGGGTATAATTCGCATGACTTGATTTTTGTTATCATTTGGATGCCATTAATGATTGGACTAAATGGAACAAAAACAAATAGTTTAAGGACAAAATAGATGCAATTTTTAGTTTAGGGACAACATAGAAAAATTGAGGATAGTTTAGGGGATTAAAAAAAAACTCTACTTAATATAAGCGGATGAGGCTTCCTATTTATTGGAATATATGGAAGTTGCTCAATTACAGTTTGTAAAGTGACTGGACTCCAACACTGGGCTTACCATTATGTAGCTGGTCACAAATTTTCATTCGCATGGTTAAAATCTGTGTGTGTGTGTGTGTGTGGACATGCATGTCTATAATATTACACGTACTCAACCCTCTACGTCTATCTTCTACGTGCTTACCTATCTTCCTGAATTTAGGATACCTTCTTCTGGGGTAAAAGACTCATTCATTTGGGTTGAGTTCTGTTTGAACTTCACTATGTTGTTAACTTTTTGTTATCAATTCTTTTGAATGTCTAGGGGCCCTACTTTTGGAAGCCTGGGAGAAATTGTTTTCCTTGTTCAAGTCAGCAACTTGTCAAGACTTGGTGTAAGGTTTGACAAACCTATCCAGGGAGGCCTATACCTAAGAGGTCAATCTGAAGTAGGTTATGTCTTCCATTGCAATGGTAATCTTCTATGCCTATCATATACTATGAACAACATGATTTCCTTAGGCTGCATTTGGACTGATCAAGGGTTTGGGTAAGGAAAAGGAAATGGAAACTCACCATGGTCAGCGCCTACGAATTTCCGTGTCCTTGCTCAAACTCATGATCCAAACACAGCCTTATTCAACCTCCGATGCTAACAGAACTGAGTTACGACACTTTCTTTAGCTAGTGAACTTTGTCTGGACCCCACAACGCTGACGGATTTTGACAAATCGATCACCAACAACTATTTGGAGGTGTGATGTTTTCCTAATCTATCCAACTTAACAGTTCTTTGAATAAGGGGTAGTTTTGTTTAGCTACTTATGATTCTCATTTTGATATTTCCCAGGCCATAACACGTGCGAGCCGAGATTCTCGTTTAATTTTGTTCATGAAGGATGTTGACAAGTTTCTTCAAGAAAATTCGGAAGCTTACCTTGTAATAAAATATCTTATCAGCAAGCTACCTGAAAATGTTTTTGTGATTGGTTCACAGACATATACAGAGGACAACAAACAAGAGGTGATTTTTTTTTCCCCCCCTTGTTTCTTTTCAAATGAAGACCCATTTTTCAGGAAGCTCTCTTGCATAAAGCTATATTTCATAACTTTGACACAATTTCATGCAACAAGCTATTGGTTTCTTTAGGTTTTGGTTTTTTCAAAAACCGGGGGTGTACTGGTTTAGTCAACATATTATTCAGAGTTTTTTATGAAGCTTTTCCAGTTAACGATTTAGTGAAGTGGTTAATACAATTTAATTTATGCAAGTTATATTTGTTGAATAGCTTGATATACATTTTTGGTCCTATTTTCTGACATCTTAAGCTTTTGAGAGAGTTGGTAACTTAACATCGTATCAGAGCTTTGGTTTTGAGAGCTCTTGGGTTCAAGTCTCTTGATATACATTGTTGGGCCCATTTCCTAACAACTTAAGCTTTTGCGAGAATATGTAACTGAACAATATTTACACCGAGCTTTTGAGTAATAAAATTGACTTACTTTGAGGAAAAGTAGTTGGTTCTCCAGGTAACAAATCTTGATCACATTTTATTGTAAGTTTTCTATGCTAAACAATTTCTTTTTCAATTTTCTCAGGAAAGCTATTCTGAGACAACAAAGCTACTAACAAACCTTTTCCCAAATGAAATCTCTATTGAGATGCCAAAGGTGCCCAGTGTTGTTTACTTCTTTTTTGACACTTTCACCATTTAATTTTATTCAATATTTAATCATACATCTAGCAAAATGATGCAGGATGAGAACCAGATTGCTCGCCTAAAGCGTCAATTCTCTGAGGACTCTGAACAGAGAATAGCAAAAGAAAATATCACCTGCCTTCACAATGTAAGCTGCTCCAACTATTTATGTATTGTACAATCTTCATAGTACTGGCTTGCGATTCTTCGAGTTTTATTACAGCTCAAGAAACTTAAGAAACTCTCGGGGTCCAATGGTGATGTATGATGGGAATTGGTTATTTGCAGTAAAGAAATTGATTAGGTTCTGAATGTCAGAGATTACTTATATGTCTACACCATATTACTAAAACTTTCTGTTTACTGAACCGGGCAGATACTTCTTTTGTAATAAACAGGTTTTGATCCGATGGAGCCTGGTTTGCAAGGAACTTGAGAAATTAAGCATCGTGCATCAAAAGCTTAAATATGAAAGTATGTGGCCTCTTTGCGTGTACTTGCCTTTGCGTATACTCCATGACACTGTTTGTTGGAAGTTGGAACTTTTGCGACTAGAATTAAATACTTATCAGATATGATAATCCTGAAAAATGTGAGACATATCAATGAGATTATATATCCTTTAGTTATTAGTTCTGCCAAACAAACAAGATCAAGGGGTACAGTAAATTATTGGGAGTGTAATGCTGGTCACAGGTGCAGAAAAGGTAGTCAGATGGGCTCTTGGCTACCAGTTAAATGGGTACCCACAAAGTAATGCAAATCCAAACCATGTTTTGTCCTTAAAAAGGTATCAAATATTTTTCCAAGCTATTGTTATAAGTTGTCAGTTGAAATATTAATCACAGTAAAGCAGTTGTCAATTCTGTTCCATTTGGCTACTCTGGCAGCATCGAGTATGGTGTTAATGCTTTGTGTGAGACCCAACCAGAACTGAAGACCTCAGAGAAGTGGCTCAAGGTAATTCTTGCAACTCGGTGTAAAATTTCTGACACTGCCTTTTTATTCTGTAACTTTGTAGCGAAATGACGTAGAACTTGTAAATGACTTTGGACTTCTCTGACCCCCATCAGGATGTTTCAACGGAGAATGAATTTGAGAAAAGTCTCCTAGGTGAAGTTATTACTCCCATTGAAACCGGAGTGAAGTTTGATGATATTGGAGCCCTCAAAGAAGTGAAGGATACGTTGAAGGAGTTGGTTATGCTTCCTTTGCAAAGGCCTGAATTATTCTGTGAGGGGAAGTTATTGCAGGTGTGTTCATTTTGTCTACTTCAAAAATCAAGTGCATAATTTGTGCCTGTAGAGAACGATTCTTGGAGTAAAAGAGATAGCGATGTCAACGAGTTTTGCTTTGGGCATGAACTCATAACGAATAAAATGTTTCTGCAGAGACTACAAGTTGACTAGGATTGCATCTCAGTCAGCCCCTCTATTGCATGAAATGCCTTAGTTTTTGTTTGGATGGCCATGGATGTCAAATTATTAGAACTTGTTCCGCATTACTTAGTTATAAAAGTAGTATATGAGCCTGGGTTGCCTCTTCACTCATAGCCAATTAGTTTTGAATTGGATGCTTTAACATCGTATCAGATCTAGGGTTTAGAGGCTTTTGGTTAAGACTCTCTTGATTGATTGTCCCGTTGTTTGTCCCATTAGTACACCTTATTTCGTTTTGATTCTAATGTTATGGATCTTTTGTTTACCTTTCCATGTGCTAGTCGGGGGGTCGCACATGCGAAGAAGTGTTAAAGCTTGTTCCACATTGGTTAATTATAACCTCAAAAACTAGTATATAAGCTCCAGTGGCCTCTCCACTCATAGCTTGGAGAGGTAAATACAAATCAAAGGTTTTGAGACTATTATTCCTTTATAGTTGAAATTGAGATTAGAGGTTACCAATTAAAATTCATAATGTTTAGGACTGGAATTATACAATTATGACAATAACCTACGTATCTTCTACTCCATCCGTTCCAAAATAAGTGTCCATCACGAAAAGTCGTGCCGTGTTTCAAATAAAAAAATTAAGTACTTCCATGTATCGTTTTTCAAACTTTGCAAAAAAATTCAAAACACGATACACAAAAATACTTTATTTTTTTATTTGAAAAATGACGAGAGAGAGCGAGTGGGAGACTTATTTGGAACGAAGGGAGTACTTTTTTTGATCGGCTACATATTTTCCACTTCCAATCCATCTCTCACTTTAGTTTCACAATCCACTTGTAACTAAACCTCGTCCTTTTGTTAAATTTGAACATTAAATCCAAACCTGGTGCGGAAGCCCAAAATTGCTAGAGAGTTTAGCAATCATATGATTTGCAAGAGGCATGGAACATTCTGGAGATGGGTTTTGGTCAAATTTTGGCTTCGACAAGTACTTTTATGGCACCACTGGAGATGCTCTCCTTTGGTATTACTATGCTTTTGTTAAGTCCATGCGTACTAACTGTATATAAATTCTTCGTGTTTAACAAAATCTATATTTTCTCCAGCCTTGCAAGGGGATACTTCTATTTGGTCCCCCAGGAACAGGGAAGACCATGCTTGCAAAGGCTATAGCCACTGAAGCTGGAGCAAATTTTATCAATATCTCAGCATCCACTCTTACTTCAAAGGTTAGAGCTTCAGAAATATTGTAGAACGATCTCATCTACAATATAGCTATAGCTTCTAACTTCTCAACTACCCTTCTTTTTTATAGTGGTATGGCGAAGCTGAGAAGTACGTGAGGGCTGTTTTCTCTCTAGCAATTAAAATTACCCCTTGCATTATTTTCATCGATGAGGTGATCTCTTAAATCTCTGCTTGACATGTACGATTGTCAAATTACGGTAGTTTGAAAATAATTTAGTGCAGATACTTTTTATTTTATTTAGGTTGATAGCTTGCTGGGACACAGAGGAGACCACGAGTATGAAGTGACCCGGAGGATGAAGACTGAGTTTATGATGCATTGGGATGGTTTGCGTACAAAAGACAGGGAACGGGTTTTGGTTCTTGCTGCCACAAACAGACCCTTTGACCTTGATGAGGCTGTTATTAGGAGGATGCCACGCCGGTAAATCTTCGTTCCGTGAGTCTCAATCAAGGGAAAAAATTCGCTGAAATATTTCTGTTTTCTTGAAAACTTAAATCGAAAATTAGTGGAATCTGAAACTGCTTCCGCCAAAACACTGCATAATACTACAAAACATACTGATAGATTGAGTTATTTCAACTCCTATTAGAAGATCCAAAGATGATCCTTCCATAAATTTCCAAAGTTATTTGACATGGCTCTTATGTTGCCAAAGCAGTATCAGAACGCTTCTGAAATTTTTTCGAGATGTTTTTATTAGCTGGCCGAAACACCCCAAAAAGTTTATGATCCTTGGTCTTTCATACTATATAGTTTTGCTTTGAAATTCTGAAAACATTGACGCCTCAGACACCATGCAACTTTGAATCCAAGAATAAAAGCCGTTGATTTTTTTTTTTCCCCTGCAGATTACTGGTGAACTTGCCTGATGCTCCTAATAGAACTAAAATTCTAGACAAACTACTGGAGAAAGAAGAGTTGTCTCCTGATGTTGATGTTGATGCAATTTCTAGAATGACAAATGGATATTCTGGAAATGATCTCAAGGTATTTCTTGTCCTTGCCGTTGAAGGGCGTCATGGTTACAAGGAAAAAAAATGTGGTTTTTTAATGTATGGAAAAAAATACCTGTGGTTTTAACAAGTTTCTTTCCGAAAAAAGTTTGTACAACTTTCTTTCCAGAATGATGTTGTCAAGTTTTCCGTATGACATCGCAGAATCTTTGCTACGCTGCTGCATCCTGTGCCATCAGAGAGATAATTCAGTCCGAAAAACAGGTTTGCTTACTTCTACATGATGATTATGAGCAATGCTGTTACAGCAGAAAATAACATTGCATCAATTCAAGCATCGAAGTTTTGCCCATAGATCAGGGATGGTTCCTAGCTAACTCATTAGGCATGCAATGTTTGCTACATTACAAACTTTCCGGTTCCGCTTGATAATTTCTAAAGACTCGTAATCTTTGTCGAACCTTTTTCAATGTTTGTTTTTCTAAAACATAGCAAAAAATGGAAAGGTTCATAACGTATCTTCCATCCTTTGCCTGTTCTTCAATTCGCACAACGCATCCTTATCACCACATGCAGAGCCTGTTTGCATACAGTTATTCCTCAACCCTAAAACAAATATTTTGCATACACTGCATAGTTCTTGGAACCAGATCACAGACTACTTAAATATCTTGAGCTTTTCACAGGAAAATGCTGTCACGAGATCAGGCGTGCAGCCCATGGCAGCATTGAAGACGACTTCTAAAAGGCGGCCGTTAAGTATGAAGGACTTCAAGTATGCTCGAGAAAAGGTACAAATCGTCTTCTGTTCTTGTTCTTAATTGCTTTATGACGGTCTAATCTCTTAACTATACCGATTTGTGGTAACAGATCAGTCCTAGTTTGTCTACCGATTCCATGGACGAGTTACTGCAGTGGAATAAGAAGCATGGTGAAGGAGGTTCACGGAGGGAGACGACTCCGAGCTACATACTGTGAAGTAGGGGCGCACCTACATAGAGGCAAAGGGGGTCACCTAATCCGCTAGATTAAAATTTCCCATAGATATGTACATATATATTTGAATATTTTGGTAATTGCCCTAAGATGTATACTCTATTATCTAGATCTTGCCCCAAGTAACATGAAATATTTATTGTGGAGAGACTTTATATCCATCGCAAAGCTAATTAACAATGAGTGGAGAGGTCCCAGCATATATTAAATGATCACTCATTCCACTTCTAAGCAATGTGGGACAATATTCTTTAACATCCCCCCTCACGTGTAGTCACGTGTGACCACTTTTTGGGTCCTATCATTGTGCAGCCTTTTTGCTGGTCTGTCCTTGTGGGACGTGGATTGTGATTTTTTTTTTTAAATGTGGAGTGGATTGAGTCCGGCTCTGATACCATGTGGAGACTTTATATCCATCTTAAAGCCAATTGACAAGTCACGTGGGACCACTTTTTGGGTCCTGTCATTGTGCAGCCTTTTTGCTAGTCTGTCCTTGTGGGACGTGGATTGTGATTTTTTTTTTTAAATGTGGAGTGGATTGAGTCCGGCTCTGATACCATGTGGAGACTTTATATCCATCTTAAAGCCAATTGACAATGAGTAAAGAGGTCTCAGCATATATTAAGTGATCACCTATTCCACTCCTAAATAATGTGAGACAAAACATTTATAACCTTGCCTAAATAGTTTACCGAATCTTCCATGAAATTTTCCTTATTTTGTAGTCCCACCATTTTTTCACACACTCTCTCACATGTGAATAAGCGAAGCACAGTTACAAATTATATAACTTTCTTTTCTGTTGTCCCTTACTTTCTCTCTCTGCCTCAATTAACACGACATACCACTTTTTGCTTGTATATATTGGATAGATCTCTTTTGTTTTAGTATTGTAATGTACTATCCTCCATCCCATTGATAGTTCCTTACGAAAAGACGTGTAATTTATTCTCTATTCTAATGTATACTGTCAAAATGAGACGAATGGAGTATATGTTGTAGATTTTTGTCCCCACTGATGTTAAATTCTGTGTCCGCCCTTAGTGTGAAGTATTTCCAGTTTAATACTAGGGGGTATAACCGAGGGAGTGTGACTGCATAACATGTCCGTTTGTTCAGTTTTCACGAATTTTTGTGCATGTTTATTTATGGATTGTAAAATACTAGGGATTCCAATATGGTAACCACTTTCGAAGAGTAAGTATAAGGTTGCGAAACGAGCCGAATGATGGATTGGTCAAGCATAGTTAGAAAAACAACTTTTAAACGTGTGTTCAATCTTGGTTTTATTTATTACTCGTACCAACTTCAAACTAGCTTTAATTCTGCCAATTAAGAATCGAGCAGAAGTAGCCTGGTTTTTCTAAATTGCAAGCTAATCGAGTTAACACGGAGCAAGAAGAATCATATCCATACTTGAAAACACCCGTAAAATAGACGACTAAGCACAGAGCCGGCTCATGACATAAGCCAAAGGAGCCACCACTTCGGGCCTTCAATAAATGTAAAAGTTAGGGGTCCCCAAACATATAAGCCTCCTATATATTGTAATAGTTATTTATTTTTGGATGACTATTTTGTTTAAATTTGTGCAATGATAAATATTTCGTAATGGTTTTTTGTGAAAATGTGTTGAAAAATTTTATTATGCAAAATACATGAGGGCTTCATCTAACTGAGCCCGTTTTGGGCCTCCAAAAATAATGAGTCAGCACTGACTAAGCACCGGAGTATAATGAAAACCATGAATTCCTCTCATCAACAAGGACTAAGCTTGTCCAACGCCAATATCCTCAAGAAAAAAGACAAGAAATGATGACCAAATGCTAATTCGCTGCTGCAACAAAGATACATGCATATCCTAAGTTCTAAAAGACACATCCCATAAGCTTAAAACAGGTACAATTGAAAACGAATGTAAATAAAGAGGACCCGGAGTATATAACACCGCCCAAACATTATACCAAAAAAGCACTGGAGCATGCATCGATATAAACGGATCTGGGGAGGTGCTGTGGAGCGTGTTGCAGCGTGCTGGCAACACCTTTCTATGCTGCACCGATATCTTTCCGACGATCGGAGACGTCCACTACGTAGAACTCGTCGAGTAGTACATGTGAACCAAAAATCAACTCGATTGAATATCGTTAAGTGCCTCATCGGAACACAAATAATTTGAAGAAAAAAAAAATCAAAAAACATAAAATGTGAAACACTGGATGAAAACCATTGAACCAATTTTTTTTCAAGTTATTTGTGTTCCAACGAGGAACTTAACGATATCCGATCGAGTTGATTTTTGGAACACTCGTACTCGACGAACTCTGCGCGATATACGTCTCTGATCGTCAGAACGAAACCGACGCGGCGCCGGAATATGCCGCACAGTATGTTGTGCAACACGGGGCTGCGCAACAACTCCACCGGTTCCGATATAAACTCTTCATCCAACACCTCATAACAAAAGTCCAACTTCCTCAAATTGCTAAGGAAAAGGCTACAATACACACCCCTTATTTGGGTGTACCATATGCACCTATTGTATGGTCCAGATTGTGTCACCTCATTGACAATTGTAACATTTTTTAGTTTTTCGTAACTTTTCAGCAATATGATTCGTAACATTTTAGTGTGTCTCGTAACTTTTATAAAAAAAATTCATTACTTTTACAAAAAAAAATCGTAACTTTTCCAAAAAATTCGTAACTTCTCCAAAAAATTCGTAACTTTTACAAGGGTGTGTATGAAGCCGAAGACTCGACAAACCCCTGAACTTCTCGCCAATGAGTGAGTGTTTTCGAGGTGTGGAGGTAAACGGAGATTGAGTTTCCACAAATAACAACAGCCAGCATAAATTTCAATTGAAGAAAGAAGAGGCGTCTTACCACTATCGTTGCGTTTTCTTTAGGATAAAAAAACCCGCCAATTGCGCAAAGTTGTTAGACTAGTCCATAAGAGTTGAACAAAAAAAAATGCCAAAAAAAAACAAGAACATTTTTATGCGATGATGTTGAACCAATCCTTCATAAAATGGCCTATTATAGACCGATGTGAACATCACAAATTGTCCCGTAACAAAACCCTCCATTGCTGCTACCCAATGTGATCACTACGTTGTGGTTGCATGCTCTTTTATGTCTTCATACGTACATGGATTAGCTTGCAGATCTGTTGTGTACCATTGAGCACGAGTGTTGGTCAATTTGACCAAGTGCGTGCTTGGAGAAATTGCCCTAGCAATCCCGGTTGTGTTTGGTTTGAGTTTTGAGTTTTGATTTTTGTAATGATTAGAGAGAGAAATAGGAATAATAATTTAAAAAAATAGGTATTAATGATTGGAGAGAGAGAGAGAGAGAGAAATAAAAATAATATTTAAAAATAGGGATAATAATTGAATAATAATTGAGAAAACCAGTTCTTAAAAACCAAAACGAACAAAGACCTTGTTTTTGCATTTCAAATCCCCCACATCTCCCAATTTTCCGTCCCCTCCCGAATCCAAGATCCAACTCTATATGCTCCCTCCAGCCGTTGAAATTGATAATACTGGAAAACAACTTATGCTCCATTGGAATCAATGGGCGACAAGAAGACAGCAGAAGGGATCAAAAAATTTCTTTGGGAACAGGTTCAAGAACACAGCAGATCAAAAAAACAAAAAAGGCTCAAGAACAAAATTCATGGAACACCCTCGGATAATCCAAGAAAATAGACTTGCACTAGGGCAGGAAGCAGATTCCATTGCACTACTTTACTACACAAACGAGAAATGAAGTTGAAAAATAATATCTTTTACAAAGCGTTGTAGTCTCGTAGAAGTAAAAGATTGGAGTACTATTTGATGTGAATCTCCCCTCTTCATTTGTGACTCACCAATTTGAGCTTTAAAAATCTTCCTTTCTTTCTCACCCATGCCCAGAAACTATGAATCAACACTACATAATGCCAAATACACGAAGAATATTCTACCTTAAATATAAATGTGAGACTACCCTCAACAAAAATTGACTCAAATCTAATGTTAGCTATCTGCAACTCTTCTGTAGAAACCCCATTCTTCCTTTACTATTGCTGCGAGACTACCCTTAACAAAAATTGACCCAGATTTGACGTTAGCTATCTGCAACTCTTCTGTACAACAGTCCTTCCTTTACCATTGCTGTGAGACTAACGTTAACAAGAATTGACCCAAATCTGATGTTAGCTATCTGCAACTCTTTTGCAGAAAAGAACATATGCCGCCAAAGTTTTTATCTTGTCTTCACTACTAGGCGAAACATTGCTGTCATCGAAGTCATACCACCGATCAACCCCGTGCTACATAGAATAAAGAGAATTTTAGAGCACTCTCAAATTGAACATGCACAAGCTTTGGACATAGATTTATATGTATACAAAGTAGGGGTCAGGATCCAGTCCACACCTTACGTCCAAACCTTCATTTCCCAGCCAAATGGCCGGGATCCGAACCGTCCAATGTGTTAGAAGGTGTTTTATACAATTTTTATGAAAAACTGCTCGGATCAAGCCCTTCCCGGTCATTTTTTCCGCTAATTTCTCGCGTGAACCCTTAAAAACACCTTCTAAACACATTGGACGGTTCGGATCATGAAAATTTGATCGGAAAATGAAGGTTTGGACGTAAGGTGTGGACATAAGGGTGTGGACTGGATCCTGGCTGTACAAGGTAGTAATGTTAAAAGATACAATGCTCACACCTCAACCCCCATCAAGTATTATGGACAGGCAATTTTGATCTGTTTTAAGGCTATAATTGAACTAAAAATGCCACGAGGCCTACATTCTACTGTGCCACAGCAATTTTCAGTAATGAAATGCAGTAATAAGTGAAGGATCAAAGCATGAATGGGCTTGTGGGTAGCTTTATAAGTTTTTTTTTTTAACATTAGCTTTATAAGTTCGGGCATCAACTGTCTGTATTAATATATTGAAGGAAGCTAGGAATGCACAGAGTTGTTAAAGGCGCTCTTAAGCCCAAAAAAGCCCCACAATCATCAAGAATTGGGCAATGCACCACAATCTACGCCAAGGGACGCCCCTTGGCTTCACAGTAGGCAAAACCCGCAGAATCATGTTTTCTTGTAGGCTAAAAGCCGAGGACAAATAAGACGCAAGCACGTCATTTCTCAGAAATTAGGCCGCCACACATTGCGATACTTTAAATGCAAAGGCACTAAAACGGGAATGTTGTTCAAATAAAAAGTGTAGGTCACACACCGGTTCAGATGTAAAGATGCATTTTTACGGGCTGACATTCATTTTGCACATTTTAAAGGGCTGTTTCCTCCAATATTATAGCCTACAGGCTACTGCTACCTATTTAGAATTCATGTCAGCATTAAAAACACTATTTCTGTCAAACTTTGGATTAAACAAACCCAGTATAATACGATAATGCCAACGTAAAAACAATAGCGAGGAAATAAGTATTCAAAAACTCACAACCACGACAATTTGAAACACGCCCCAACTCGTAGAAATTAAATTCTGCCACTCTGGCATCCTGAAGTGTCCTAGGGTTCGTCCAGTGTGTCCCCAACATGTCCGACAGAGAACATTAACAAAAAAGCAGACACATATAGGCGAGCCTGACAAGCGTATGGACTGTGTCCAAACTTCTCCATGTCCGACACATATACATGAAGCCGGTAAACGTTTCCGTATTTATTATATCCTTCTTACCAGCAACATGATAAATGTAATATCAAAGATTAAAAAAAAAAATACCAAGAGGGGACAAGCAGTACATCAAAGGAGATTAAACACTTGCAAAGGAGCAAAACAATACTTGTCAGGACTGAGGAACTTAGTCTATTAGCGAGCGAGGGTAGTTTAGTCTTTGTATTCTATTTCTCCCTGTCTACAAATAAGATACCCGTGCTAGGGTTAATTGATATCCCTTGCACTTTTCTTACCTCTGAAACATGATATCACAGCGTTGATCCACTGTTGCTGCAGCTCAGACACCTAAAGCCACCATCTGACCTACTACCAATACTCCCATAGTCGATTACCAATCTCAATTTCTTGAAACCGTGAGTAAAGGTCCAGTCCTCAGATTCCTATGGAACTGAACCAATCCGAAGAGTCTGCAGCCTAAAACATTCTATAGAGACATTATCAACGAACTGATCCTAAAAAACTCTTGCATCTCTCTAACTAAATACCCTAGAAGATTAAAAAAATAAAGGAAGACCATAAAGTTCTCTCTTTCTTGCAACTTCTGACCTTAGTTGCACGAAGCGGGAGCGGATGCGGGGACAGGAGCAGGTGCGGGTGCGGGGGAGCGGAGGCACCTAGAAGTTCCCAAGGTTGGGAGCGCTTAAGGAGCGTATATAGATCATATTTAAATATGTATATAAATATCTTTAAATACTTAACCATTGAAGGAAAAGTGATACTTGTTGAGAATTTTCTATATCTTAAAAGGGTAAATTTTTTGTAGTTAGAGATATTCAATTTGCAAAACTTCTTGACTCATATGATTTTCATATTCTTATTTCCACACCCTTTAAAGTATGAGAATAATTGCTCTAATGGCCTGATAAGCTCCCATCCTAGTTAGGAGTGAGCTCCCATCTCGAGGGGAGTGAGCTCCCATCTTGGGAGCGCACCCATTTTAGAAGGACCCTGCAACTAAGCTTCTGACTCCTCTAAGGTAGATAAAAGCATTTGGGAGCAAGAGGTCACGGTCGCCCAATAGATATCCACCATATGAAATAACCGGTACCGTAAGCGTGAGGCTTAAAGGCAATGCAAGAATAACTGTTCGAAAGATTCTTCAATCCTCCTACACGTGACAAACCATCGGGGACAAAGTTTGGCATAAGGTTTACTCCCTTCAAAATGATATTATGAAGAGGAAAGGAGGAACATCTTGTTTTTTTTTTTGTGACCTTGTGAAAAAAGGAATTGCAGGAGAATGACCCGGATCAATAAAGTGACCATGCGTCCACGCTCTCCTATCACCAATGCTTGAGAACAACAATGGCCCCCAATAACCACTAGAGAATCCCACCAGTTGGCATGAACCCACATTTGCTCTTGGAAATGGAATGCCACAAAGAATTGTGCTCAGTGGGGAATCTCCATAACCACTCACCAAGTTAGGAAAGATTCCTTTCTTTCTCTTTTTTCGATAACTTGGATGCGTCCAATTGCAACACCCCCCTTTATCAGCAAAAAAAAAAAAAAACTCCCAATTAACTAAGTGATTCTTGTTTCCTTCCTCATAACATTCCCATAAGAAATCCCTCATCCTACGTCAATATTATCAGCCACGCCAATTGGAATGAAGACAAATAATAGATAGAAATGATTGCACCAAACAGACTGGGCCGAAGTGTATCCCCTACATCTAGAGAAGGCTCCTTTCCACCTCTCCAATGCTTATGAATCTTCTCAACCACTAAACCCAAAATGAATATGTTTTATGATTGTCGCCCAATGGAGGCCCCAGACGGCAGATACCTAAAAAAATGTTTAATCGGACACCATAAGATACCAACCAACCTTTGTAACCGATCCACCCTGGAAGTTCATGCCCACATTACTGCAGTTTTTTATGTTTACCTTAAGGCCTGACACAACCAGAAAAATTCTTTAACACCAAGTAAATTAACTGCCTTAATATTCAACTCTAGATGCAGAAAGGTAGTACCATCCGCAGATTTAAACAGAACACACAAACCCTATCTCTCCCTATTACAAAGTGATCAAAGCCCCCACCTCCTCAGACCAATCAACCATCCTCCCCAAGCTAAACAAAATAAAAAAGGGAGACAAAGGGTTGCCTCGCCTAATGCCTCTAGAAACCATAAAACTCTTTCCTGCTTGACCAACATATTACAACAAGAAAAGCAACCACAAACTCGTATCCTCCATCTCTCCCCAAACCCCTCACTAAGCAACATGTAATCTAAGTCAATCTTATTTTGGAATTAGAGGCCAAAATTAACAATTTAAAATAATTCTATTTCAATCTGAGATCGACTCCCAAAAAAAAAAATAGCACGCAATTGCAGATTCAGAAGGCTTGGGTATCCCAGATCAAACAATACAAAACCCCACAGTATGCATATTACTAGTGTTGTCAAAATCGTACGATACGCGAGACGTATCGTATCGTTAGCAAAACTATACGTATCATTCAACGTATCGGAATTGAACAGAAATCGCAGGATATGAAGGGCGTATCGTGCGAGTCGTCGCGTATCGGGATACGTATGCCAATCGCACAATTTTTATTGCCAAGTTCAAGGTTACCTTTTAAAACCCAATTGAAGCTTTCAGTTGACAGAGAAGGTTTTATCGAGACCAAGCCCTAGTCTCCTCTCTGCGGCGACTAAACTTGACGATGAATCTGCGATGAAATTGACAGCGAAAATTCGACTGGTCCTCTTGGATCCCTTTTGATCTTTTCACATGAAAGTCACTGTTTTTTTTAGACTTCTTCAGACTCTGTTCTTACTTCTCGCCGACAGAGAGTAGTGTGTGCGTATATATATATATATATATATATATATATATATATATATACACAGTATGTTGGTGGTTCACTGCTCAAATTTGACTCTATATTATAATATGTATGTATCTCCTCTGATCCTTCACAATTTTTAAAGCTATTGGGACCCACTACTCCATTAAAATAAGTTTAAAAAGTTCCTTTCTCATTCCACTAAGGCAATGGATACAAGAGGGAAAAAAAAGACTGTGTATTTTTGCATCCTAAATGCTGTTTCTTTCATGAATTCAATCAATTTTTAGCTTATTGTTAGTTACTTATTATTAATTAATTTATATAAAAAAAAATAACCGTATCTTACGATATGCGATACGTATCCCGATACGATTCGTAAAATGAAAAAAACGATACACGATAACAATAAGTATCCCGATTTCAGAACACTACAAATTACTTTAAAAGGGGAAGCAATACAGAAGAAAGGTCAACTGGCATAAAGTTAATCCAAGTGTCAAAACCAAAGAAAAGGATTTTTGGAGAAAGCTACAGAATCTACAAAGTGAAAAAGCTTGTCAAGTGTAGGTAACCAGCATCACCCACAAAGACAACTATCAGTACCAAGTCTACCAACGAAAAGGAACTCTTCAACCCAAGCATACAGTATACTAGGACATCGTTATTCCAAAATCATCGCAAAACCATTTCGGTCGCATAGCCAAGAAGTTCAGATTACCAAAATGTCTTACAGTCCTCAAAAAAGGTTGGTCAAACTCTATGAACAGGTGAACTATTTCCGTAAAATCTTGTGCAACCAGAGGGGCATTTGGCAGGTATTTGAGGCAGAGAGTCCTCTTGGAGGGGCATTTGGGCAGTCAGGTTGCCAAGGTTGCTTTTCTCGGCTTGCACAACTGCATGTGGAAAGGCTGACTCTAGATAATCTCATACCTAGGCAGAAGATTTTGATTAACTTGTGATGTATGAGCAAGAACGAAGGACAGGTGAGGATCTTCATTGTCATGTGGCCAAGGAAATGAAGTCTAATTCTTCCCTACTGGCTTGGGTTCAACAAGAGGATGTTGCTGCGGCGTTGGGCACTCGGAAGGGTGGTAGAGTTGGGAGGGAACACAAACAGGCTTTGTTACTATCTCCTCTGTTTGATGTGAATGATTTGGGGGGAGAGGAACAGAAAACATTTCAAAGACAGGGAGGAGTCTGTCTCCCTTTTAAAACTAACTTCTTGGTCATTCTATGAAGTAGGCTAGAAGTTGGTACCGAGCCTCGAAGCTTTAGTGGATTTTGGGATCTCTTACGTAATTAGATCACAACTTCTTGTACTCTCTTCCTTAGAAGCTCTTTAGCTGTTGTGTTTGTCTATGGGTTGCATTCCTTCGATCCTTTTATTACGATTACTTCTCTAGAAACAAAACATATAAAAAAACAAACGAGATAGATGGATGTTTTCCTCCTAGAAACTACTCTAAAAAAAACATCTAAAAATCAAACGAGATAGGTGGATGTTTTTCCTCCTGGAAACTAGTCCATTGCCGCCCATGCATGGCGGCAGAGGAATGATTTCACTTAGGGCATGATAGTAACTATTGGGTCTAAAATTTCAATTACAGGTCTTTATTTTCTCTGTCACCACAGTAAAAATGTGGATTCATTCTTTTTTATATGTAATATCTACTTTATACTGTAATACTATTGAATGTCCTCTCACATCGAGGATTAATTTGGAGTCTTTTGATTGGTATCCTTTTTTATTCGCGGTCCTAGTTTCCTAGCTTCTAAGGACCTTTTTAGATTTTTTTTTTTATTACAGTCGTAAACTAGTAGCACCGACACTTTTAGAGGTCGCCAGGACAAAGGGACAATTGGGGACACATATTGGACACGCCACGTGGCATGTTCCTTAAATTAAATTTTTTTTTTGGAGGGGGACACTCGGGGGACATGGCATGGACACGCATGTCCCATATCTACACACTTTGACTCTCACGATCTCACTCTGTCTCCCTCCCCCTCTCTCCATGTAAATACATATATTTTTGTATATATGTGTGTGTACTAGTATATATTTGATGAATATATCTCCGCAGATGTGTGTGTATATCTTACATGAATATATGTGCATATATACTAGCGCATAACAATGTAAATATCTTACATATCAAAAGAGAAATGCAAGTACTTATGACTTTATGTTATTATCAATTAATTAATTTATTTTTGCCGTGTCCCCAGCCATGTCCGTGTCTATTTTTTTAGATTTCTCGTGTCTCCCGCCTTGTCCATGTCTATTTTTTTAGATTTCCCAAGTCCGTGTCCGTCTCCGCACTACATAGGTCGTGAGGACCTACATGCCTACATCTACAAAGAAAGGGAATGGGGATCACCCCCAATAGTAAGGAAGTTGGGAGCACCTTGCACTTGGCAAGGTTTGACAATAATAACATCAAAGATATTACTTATTATGTAAGGAAAAAGATAAATTGTTCAACTCAAATGCAATGGATCTCAATGAATAGCAGTAGAAGAAAGAAAGTTATAAAATTTGGTTAGGAGGGGCAATGAGGAATAGCTTTCATGAATCACGAACTCTATGGGAAAACAAGAACAACAAACAAATAGAAGACCAAAGGTACCTTGGATTACTTCCTTTTCAAAAGACTGTCACCGAAAATAGAAAAATGCTTCTGTGCACAAGGGTCTACCTTTACCTTCTCCATGTGTTGCTTGGCATCTTCATGACTGCTTGCAAAAGTGCTGAACCATTAGCATTTGCATCTCAAGAACTATACACTAGATATCTTTTCGAAAAGGACAATAAAATCTTACATGTTTGGGGCATCAGCT
Organism: Vaccinium darrowii; assembly: GCA_020921065.1. Classification (NCBI taxonomy): domain Eukaryota; kingdom Viridiplantae; phylum Streptophyta; class Magnoliopsida; order Ericales; family Ericaceae; genus Vaccinium; species Vaccinium darrowii. Next base: position 6,630,355 of record CM037158.1, on the reverse strand, counting down.
TTTGGAAGTCGAGGAGCAAAAGGAAGCAAACCCATCAAAAAGACAACTGCTTCGGAGCATTAACAAAAGCAAACTCAACACCACCCTTCACAATTTTCAAGGTTTCTAAGTTATGCTTCTTTTGAGCAATGCCCCCGAATGTATCAGAAAACTTAGCAGCCAGTTTCTTAAATTCCTGAAACAATTTGGCAACCTGATATTCCCGATTGCTTCCTAAATGTGGCACCTCCATATGCCGATTGTAGGCCTAGTCGAACCAAATGTAACACTATAACTGGCACCTGAAGTACTGAGCTATTGTTTACAAAGTTCCCAGAACTTTTTAAGGACAAATCATCAGGACAATAACGTCAGCTTCCCAGATTTCTTGAAGCAAGTTTTGTTTCCATGAATAAACAGCACATTTCAGCAAGTAGATTACAAACTTAGAAAAAAATGAACATTTGAAATTAAAAACTTATTGTTCATGAATGCTTCAATCCTGGATATTTGACCCAAATTACTCAGTTGTCAATAACGTTGTGATGGTAGAAACTCATAAATCAATTCAGAGAGAGTTTTACCTTGCTCGATAGGGGCTTTGCATATTTACCTTCAGCCTAAAGTTTTGAGAAGTTTTGTGGGTAGTACTCGAGAAGCTCACACAAGGCAATGCATTTTAATAACAAGAAAGATATATATGTCTCAAACAGTTCCACTGTTTATCAAAGCTTGGAGGCTCCAAAAACATGCAAATAAATGTTGAGGAGCGGAAAGCCAGCAACCTGAGCAAGCATAAGCAACTGCAACCAATAGATCTCATCCTCCACTTACCCATGACAACTCGAAAGAAATTGAGTCGTATCTTCATATGAGCATCCAATAGGCAAATCTCTTGAGAGTTAAATCTCTTATAACAATTTTAGATTTACAAGCCAAGAGCATTCATCATCACCAATCTACAATATTGAAGCAGAAAAGAAAAATACAATATTGAATAAGAAAAGAAAAATATAATATTGACAATAGATAAAATTAGGATAACATCCAAAGAAAAATATACCGCTGCTTCTAACACTGAGGACTTGAGCTACTGAATGAGGTAATCATCAAGTTTCTTGGACTCATTTTTTGCAAATTATTGGTTCACTCCTTCACTCTTAGCTGAGCAGAAATAGATTGCCTCTCCACAATACCTCAGCTAAGAACGAAGGAGTGAACCAAGAATTTGCAGAAAATGAGTCCAAGAAATTTTATGATGACCTCATTCGAAAGCTCAAGTCCTCAATCTTAGAAGCAACGATGTATTTTTCTTTGGACATTATCCTGTATTTATCTGTTGTCAATATTGTATTTTTCTTTTCTTCTTCAATATTATTTTCTTCTATTCTGCTTCAATATTGTAGGTTGGTGATGATGAATGCTCTCGGCTTGTAAATTTAAAAAGGTCATACGAGATTCAACTCTTAAGAGATGTGTCTATAGGAAACTTGTATGAAGATATAACTCAATTTCTTTCAAGTAGTCATGGGAAAGTGGAGGATGAGGTATGTTGGTTGTAGGTCCTAATGCTTGTTCAGGTTGCCAGCTTTCAACATTTATTTGCATGTTTTTTGGAGCTCCAAGCTATTATGAACAATGGAATTGCCTCTGAGACATCTATATATACCTTGTTATCAAAACACAATGCCTTGTGTGAGCTTCTCGAATACTACCTACAGAACTTTTCAAAACTTCAGGCGGAGGGTAAATGTGGAAAGCCCTTATCGGGCAGGGTAAACTTTCTCTTGATTGATTTATGAGTTTCTACCATTGCAATGTTATTGACAATAGAGCAATTTGCGTCAAGAATCCATGATTGAAACATTCATGAAAATAAGTTTCTAATCTCAAATGTTCAATTTTTTTTTCAGGTTTAAAATCTACTCGTTGAGATATAGAATTTATTCATGGAAATAAACCTTGCTTCAAAAAATCTAGGAAGCTTACATTATTGTCACGGTGATTCTGTCCTTCAAAAGTTCTGGGCACTTTATGGACAACAACTCAGTACTTCAGGTGACAATCATAGTGTTACATTTGGTTCAACTAGGCCTACAATTGGCATATGGAGCTGCCACATTTAGGAAGCAATCGGGAATACAGGTTGCCAAATTGTTTCAGGAATTTAAGAAACTAGCTGCTAAGCTTTCTGATATATTCGGGGGCATTGCTCAAAAGAAGCATAAGCTCAGACACCTTGAAAACTATGAAAGGCGATGTTCAGGTGACATTTATAGTGTTATGCATCTACTCTTTAATTCATTTGAGCGCTTTATAGTTCATCTGCTCGAAACTTTGGATTTCAAGTTCATCTGCTGGTTCTTATCTTGATTCATATCTGCAAAATTCATTTGAGTGATACCAGATAACTGTAATTCCAACCCAAAAAAAAACAAAAAAACAAAAAACAAAACAAAACCAAAAAATGAAAACACTGGTTGATGATAATTGAAAAATGGCTAAGTAGTGTGCTGCTTCTTGTAAGCATGATTTGACAATTTATGTAATTTACAAGGTAGCATCAATGTTAAATTGTGTTTTTGTTACTGAGATGTAGTGGATATATCAACCTATAGCATAAGAATATGAGATTGGGTTTGTTTTCTCAAGCTTTAGTGTTAAACATTCGTTGCTTAAAAGTGAGTTAAAATGGAAACTTTTCGTCGTATCACAATAATATATTTATCTTTGTACCTAGAATATCTTATCCCATCTCAAAATATGTATCTTTGTTTTTCCTGCACTCCTCTTTGGTGGGACTGGCAATCAGTAACACTTTTTGTTGATACATGTGTTGCTCGTATTTTGGACTCATGGGACAAATTTATTGTTCCTTCATCGTAGCTCAGAGGAAGTCTTTCTCCTAGCAATAGCTTGTTTCTTCCTTAATCAATTCCCTGTTACCCATTAGTGGGGAGAAAGAAGTTTGATGGATATACTGAATCTTGTGTGTGCATCCTCTTTTGTTCAATCTATTCTAGTATTGTCTCAATTCACAGAATGTGTGTTGCGTTTCCATTCAAAATCCATGTTCAGGTTTTCATCTTCACCTCCTTTTTGGTTTAGGGAATTCAAGATCTGATATGCATCATCTGTACAGAAACATGTTGTAGAACTGACTTGTCTAGCTAGGACTCATGGACTCGGGTGCGAGTATCGGGTGCGGGTGCGGGTCCGAGTCCAAACATCGGACCTTCCTAAACTTAAATCTAAGGATACTAGAATATGTGTCCCCTAATTGGGTGTGGGTACAGGAATCCATTGTGAACACTTATTTGTAGTACATAGTGCATAATTTTTTCAAATTATGTATCGTAAAATGTATTTGAAAACGTGTATAAACAAGAAGGGGCTGAGACAAATATGATTTTTCTATTTTATGTCCACGTGAGACTATAAATATCGCTCTTCTAGCATTTTTTTTTTCTTGACAATAGTATTGATTTAAGCTCAAATTATTTAATTTTATAATGTTTCTTTGTCATGTAGATGCACAAATACATTTTCTAATGTGTCTTTGAGTTTGGACCGAATCGTTACGATTCATGATTCAAAAAAAAGGTCAATCTAATTCATGATACGATTTTGAATTTGACAACCTTGATTATATTTAAGGGAGTTTAGAGGAAATATAAAAGTTCACATAGAGATATTGCCACTAACTACAAAGAATGCACAAAATTCACCAATTCAAGAATAAATTCTTACAAAAATGGTATTTACAGGAAATACAAAGACCATGAGTGTTACATGAACCATTCACCAAATCACAATATTTCAAAGCATTACTTAAGACCTAATTGGTCATCAAGTGACAGTAGGAAGAGATAATTGAACAAACATTGAATATAGAAGTCATTTATGCTTACCTGAATAATAAGAAACACGACAAAAAGAAGTTCAAGCATACATAACACTACAGTTTACAGTAGTAGATACTTCCACCAATCTAAAACTAAAGTGAACTGGATTTCTCATATGCCCATGATCCTGTTTTTGTAGCAAGATTAGAAACATGCAAGTTTGATCCTGCTAATATCTTCCTCTTTTCTTTGTCATTTTCATGTCCAATGGCATCTTGCAATGCCCTCTTCGTTCCATTGGCAGCTGATGCCCGGTCACTTAAATCCATTTCTGCAGTTGTTTTAAGTGGTCATGTGTGTGCGGTTGTGAATGTCATATTGATTTCTTTGTTATAATGAGGGGAGAACACTTGCTTCCATGTAATTGAAGCTGGCGCGAAGCGTCCAATGAAATTTCATTTTACAACTTTAACGACCTTTTTTCCAAACTATAATTTCCAAACTACAACTTTAACGACCTTTTTTCCAAACTATAAGAGCAGAACTTGAAAATACAACTTCCTCAATAACTCCACTTTGGTTCAATAAAACCTAATTTCCAAGTATATCCCGGTCTACTTGTAGAACTTTAATGTTGTTTTAGTACGTCACGGTATCAACATTAGCTAGTGAGACCTTTTAAAAAAAAAAAAAAAAAACAAACTGTTTAAGCGGACAAATATTGAAACCTACAATCTGTTCGACCCCAAATGGCAAAATCCAAACCCCAAAATGTGAAATTTGATACTGATGCTAGATTTTGAAAAATATATTAAGAGAGGATTCACATGCACGAAAAAGAAAGAACATATACTCACCTCGAAATCGCAACTCCAATCGCATAAATATATAATTCAAGCCCTAGCTTTTTACAACCCATATTGTGCGCCAAGAAATAGGAGAAATAGAGAGAAGAGAGGAAAAAAAACCTGCTAGTGGATGCAAGATGCCCGGCGAACTCCGACCAAGAAAGCTCGCGAAAGGAGAGGAGGAGTCGCTCCAGAAGATGTGGTGAAGACGATGAAAACGTGAGTGTGTGTGTGTGTGTGTGTGTGTGTGAGAGAGAGAGAGAGACAGAGAGAGAGTGTTGGAACAAAGCATTTTGGATTTTTACATTTTCACTTATATTGATTTTGGGGCTTTCTAGATGGTCAGAATCTGGTAGAATATTTTGGAAATATGTGCAAAAATGTGTAGTACTTGAGAGATGAATGGTGAAAAGGAATTACGGTTAGAGAGAGTGCGTTGGAACAAAGCATTTTTACATTTTTACTTATATTGATGTTTTGGCTTTCTAGATGGTCAGAACCCGTAGGATATTTTGGAAATATGTGTAAAAATGTGTAGTATTTGGGAAATTAATGGTGAAAAGGAATTACGGTTTAATTTTTTACCATGTTGCCCTTGGGTTTTTTATTATTGTATTGAAATAAAATGTGTATGAAATATGAACTATGTTTTTTGGCAATTTTAAGAAAAATTTATTTGTGAAAACATTTTTTTTCCTTCCACAATTGAAAGACTCCAACTATTTATTAAACTTATTGGTAATCAAAAAGTAACAATTAAGTAAAATAAAGATGTGGATTAACGATAATTGTATTTATGGTTCAAACTTTATTTTGTTCTTCCTTTATTTTTTTGGTAAATGATCCAATGACAGCGAGAATTAATTGCCAATAAGAAGACTTCAAATCATCATTAAGCCTACTAATTTGGAGTCGAAAATGTGTTTTTACTTTTTAGGATACCAATGGGAGGCTTCACACGCTGTCGGTGGGTGGCACGTGTGGTTCTGTTGCAGTTGACACTCTTCGATGCGCCGCATGCGTTGTCAAGAAAGGGCAGGCGAGATTTTTACAAGGGAACACTAGGGTTGGGGTTGGATTCATGAGGGGAATAAAGATGGAAAATATAGGGGATTTAAAATGGAAAAACATGGAATTGCTAGGGCAATTTCTCCAAGCACGCATTTGGGCAAATTGACCAACAATAGTGTTTTTAAGAGAGGGACAACCAGAATGATGAAGATGAAGTGGTGATGGAAGGAGTTGGGTCGCATTTTGTTGTGTATCCATCAAATGTTGCTAGGAAAGCTCGCTAGACTAGCAGCCAGAGCAACAATTGGTGCTCTATGCTACAACTCCATGACCGTGCATGCGATAGTGAAGATATAAAAGACCACGCAACCACAACACAATGATATACATGAAAAACTATTTGGGAAAAAAACCACGGGAAAGAGATGACCACTATAAAATTAGTGCATACAAGAGTAGTTTATAATCTAAGACATGAATCCTCTCACTCATGGTCCCTAACCGAGTCCGTGTGAACCGGTTGCAGTGCTTGTTTTTTTTAATATTTTTATATCTTCACTTGATTTTTTTCAAAAATTAATTTGTATCTGCACCTCACCGGCATAGCGTAGAGGATTTATCAATCTCACTTTGTCTTCATTTTTAACCATCCCCAGGTTCATGATTTCTTCTATAACCTGGTTGATAAAAAATAAAAAAAAACTAGGATCATGACTTATACCCCATTTCTCTCCTTCCAAACGTAGCGGTAATCTATTATGGGTACAATTCAAAATTAATAACTCACAATCCAAAATAAAAAAAATTCAAAAATAATTAGACTTCCAAATGGGCCTATGTACGTGCTTAATCCAATTTTTCAAGTTTTCATATTTATGATGCTCAATTCTGAATGAAAAAGTTGAAAATTGGGTTAATATTTTGTGCATATTTAATTAAACTGTTCTTTTGAAATTTTATTTTAAAATTAATGAACAACTTGAATTATTTGTGCGGCCGGACTTAAAAAGGGCCCAGGTGCTATTTCACATTTTCGTACCCTATATCTTGGGGGTGCCAGTGGTCCAGTAGCATTTTGTTCGAAGAGGAAAACTGGAAAACCCATCTCACATTCTAACTTATCGTCCATCTTTCTCAAACGTCGATCATCTCAATCTCTTCGGGGGCTCCACAATCTTGTTGCTCTTTGAGTTTTTCCAGGTAATCCCTCTCCCGAGACTTCCTTCCTTGGGTCATTGACATTGAGGCTGTTCAAATGTCTTTCTAGATCTGAAATTTGTCGTTAAAGGGTGTTAAAAAAGACCTGCATTACGAAGAAGTTCCTCGTTTGTCAAGATTTTCTGGTGTCGTATGCTGTTTAATAGCCATTTCGAGCACTGCTTTTCGTATGTGGTTGTGAATGATTATGCATTTGCTGGGTTTTTGTAAATTACTAGTTTCGTGTTCGAGTGGTACGGACAGAACAAGCTTAGAAATTTAGGCCGTCCATCATAGATGGGGACCCTATATATATGTACAGGAACAAATTCAACGTATGCATAACCAAAATTGGATAATTAAACCTTGCCACCAAATTTTTTCGTTATCATTTAAGGCGTTGGAAAGATTAACAATGTGAAGTCCCACGACGATCATAATCAAAAACCCTTTTTTGGTCAAGAGAGATAGAGATAGTGGGGAATGAATGTAAGTGGTTGGGTCCATTGATTATGATGAGAGAGAGAGAGAGAGAGAGAGTGTTTGTCCCCATTAAATTTGGTTTTCCAAAGAGAAAGGGTTGCTAGTTTTGATTATCCAAAGGCCAAAATTTGTTTACTGGTTGAAGGATTGCTAGGTTCAGCTATACCATTATGAACCATATTTTGGACCAACATTGCTAACTTTAGAAATCTTCCAGTTTCGGTTAAGCCATTGGAGACACTCTTATATTGGTATAATAATTACAGAATGATTTTACTTAGTTATATGAAAAGATGCACGATATTTCTGTTAACTCATATATGGAAATGGCTTCTCTACAGTCTGTGTTTGGACTGTAGAGAGCAATCGGTGTAATTTCATCCGTCCAAAACTGTTTTTAATGGTTAGATTTTGTTGAAATACTCTTCGCGGGATGAAATTATTTTTCCTGCGAAGAGTTTTTTCAAAATGTGAACGTATGAACGGACGAGCTGAGACTGCACATGCTTATCTGCAGTGAGTGCAGTCCAATGGCAGAGAAGCCGGATCCTACATATATAGTCTGTTGAGTTAATAATGTGATGTTGAAGATTTAGTCTCAGTACTGTAGTTGAAGATTTAGTCTCAGTAGTTCTGATAATTTAGTTGAAACTATTGTAACCGAATAGGTTAATCACCCTATTCCCCTACGAGGTGATTTGATACAAGAACTTAACAAACTTAAATATCCAACACATTTTTTTTTTTTTTTTTTGCTGATGAAATATCTAATACATAATACAAGTATAAGTTTTACCTAATCATGGGCCCTAGTTTCAGGTAAAATTTTGAGAGCCCGGAGCCTCTGCCATGCCTCAGGGAGGGCCCTGGCCGTAGGAATTACACAGCTTGTTTGGGAGTTATTGGACTTTTTGTTGCTAAACTCTGTCATTTGTTCCTTTAAAACATGTTTATCTTTTGTTTTGTGCGGCAAGTCATCACTTCATGGGGTTGAATGTTGATTGTCTGCTGTTAGTAGCTGTCATCTGTTTGGATGTATCCCCTAAACTTAGTTTCTCTTTAGTATAATTGAGCAGATGAGTTATTTAGAAATGATGTGGTACAATCTAGGAAGCATTGGTACGGGTGCTGGGTACAGGTATGGTTTGCTACGGGTACAACACAGTAAAAGTGAGCATCAAAAAATACTTTACGAGCACGACTATGGTACGTCTTTAATTTACACTAGTTAATGTCAAACCTCTAGTGTTCATCTACCTTCTTAGGCAGTTTGATACAATTTCTAAAAGGTTTCACTGAAACAAAGACATGAAATTTGACAAATTCAAACAACAAATAGTAAGACAGTGTCTAGATAGAACTTGATAATGGACTCCATAAATTGATGGAAAACACACTTGATGTACATGACACACTAAATGTACATGATGCGTCAAGCCTTTCTACTCGACGACATATTATAAACAAAAAGAAGATACTCTAACGTGTATGCCTTCTTTTTTGCACAAAACTCTAAACCAGCTCTGACTTGTAATTGAGGAACCAAGGACCTCAAGCATCATCAATCTTAAACGCAAAGTAGATTCCAAGCTTCCAAGAGCTTCTGCGAGCCACAGAATAGAATCAAAATTGAAGAGCTCTAGTGTATGGCACAGTGATTTAAATGGCTCACGGCGCACCAAGGCGCAATGGTCCCTTGGAGCAATAGCGCACGGCGCGGCGCGCGCCATAGCAACTTGTGGCACACTTTATTATAACGAGTAGAATTCTAATATAGGCATAACTTTCAACACAAGCAAACGTTCAAATGTCATAAAACATAAACATTTCAATGTTTAAACCACCACCACATGCTAAGCAAAACATAAAATCCATAAAAAAGCTAACATATAGATGTTTAGCTTTGGGACAACAAAATTAAGGATACGGTAGTCTAATTTTGATTCATGTAGGCATGGCTGAAAAAAGGCCAGACATGTGGACAGAGATAGGACAGAAAATGGCTGAAAATGCAGCAGTGATGTGATCAAAATTAGAGGCAGGGCAGACTCCTCAAAAGCCCAGAAGTAGAAGGAGAAGAAGATTAAAAGAAAAAACAGAGACAGGAAGTGGAAGAAGAAAACAGAGAGAGAAGAAGAAGAGGAAGAGAGAAGAAGAAGAAGGAGAAGGAGAAGAAGAGAGAGAGAAGAAGAAGAAGAAGAAGAAGAAGAGAGAGAGAGATAGATACCTGGACAGAGAGAGAAGGGTAATTTCAGATCAATGGCTGCTGCTGCTACTGTTGATCGCAGAGAGAAGAAGAAGAAGAAGAAAATCGATGGCTGCTGCTGCTGCTACTGTTTTTCGCAAGAGAAGAAGAAGAATGGTTGCTGCTGTTGAGTGTTGAGATCGATTGCATTGAAAATCGATGGCTGCTGCTGCTGCCACTGTTTATCACAAGAGAAGAAGAAGAATGGTTGCTGCTGTTGAGTGTTCAGATCGATAGATCTCTCTTCTGATGTGTAGGGTTAAGAGTTAAGGAAATATTCCAGTACATTGACTACTTATGTGCATCATAAATCAACGGCTGAGATTGATTTGATCAAAAAAATGCTAAAACACATTATGGCGCACGCTATGGCGCCATAGCGCCATGAATTGTGGCGTGCGCCATAGCGCCATACTTGCGCTATTGTGTTCTGTGCCTTGCCATGACTCCCCATGGCGCAAAGCAGTCGCCACGCCATCGCCATGCGCTATAGCGCAATGGCGAGCGCCATTTAAAACACTGTGGTATATGGCACTTCGAATGTAATGTCAGCTCAGAACTACTCAGCTCATGATACGTGCCAAATGTCATTTTCTCTCTACTGTCATGAAGTCTTCAACCTCACCCTCCGTCAACTGGAAAAATTTAATGATAGCTAGAGATAGGGCCATAAAATATCTCCTCTGGTTGGAGTAGTCTTTTATTTCTCTCTTGGAAGCCATAAACTCTACCTTGCAATCTCTCTTGCAAGTTGACTACTCTCAGTTACCACAAAGGTGATTCCAGTCTGATTTGCTTGCAACTGTTTTTGTAAGATGCAAGATGGATTTTTGTGATTCACACAAAGGTAGTTTACTTCTGATGTACTTGCAATGTCCCTTCTAAAGTATTACACAAAAGGTAATTAAACTCTGCTTTGCTTGAAAGCAAGATAAATCTCTTTTGTGACAATAAAGAACAAAATATCGCGTGCTTCCTATGTTTCTCGACATCTCTGCAAAATACTCCAAATAGTAAGCCTCAGTTCCATGCTTTCCAGATCACAATATGGCATCTATCCTAATGCATCATCTAAACAATGCATGCATAGCTTTGTTGCCCATCCATGTATGGGTGACGGTGTTGTGTGGTCGAGATTGAATTCCGAGAATTCCATCTGGTCAGGAAGCGTGAACTTATTCAATCAAAAGAAGAGGAAGCGACACTGCTTAGCTTGCCCTTTTCATTTCCTAATTATGGTATGCTCCTGTATCTTATTAGCTGATTCCGGAAAAAACCAAAGGCCATTATGCACAGCATGTAGTGTCAACACCGGTGGGTAAAAGGCTTTCACCATATTTGATACCAAATTATAATACCTTATTCACACACAGACACACACACAAAGTGCTCTCGCGCGTTTTCACGCCTCTTAAGTGCTAAACACAATGCAGCCTTGTTTCTTTGTAAGTAACTTTGAACATTACTGCTGCCGTACTCTTTCCGTCCTTGCTACCCCTCATGGGAAAATGAGTTCGTTGTTGACCATAGCCTTTAATCTGAGTTTTACTTTCTAATATTTAATCTTTTGATCTTGCTTAATCGTAGGCAATTTCCACAACTATCATTATGGAAGCTAGGTTCTTCCGTTTTCTGAAGATTGTGGGTGTTGGTTTCAAGGCTAGGGCTGAGTCAGAAGGCCGTCTCTTGTACCTAAAAGTGGGATACAGCCATGAGGTTGAATTGACAGTGCCTCCAGCTGTCCGTGTGTTTTGCTTCAAACCCAATATAGTTTGCTGCACTGGGATTGACAAGCAAAGAGTGCATCAATTTGCTGCTGCTGTTCGTAGTTGTAAGCCTCCTGAAGTTTACAAAGGGAAGGGCATAATGTATGTTGATGAAGTTATAAAAAAGAAACAGGGAAAGAAGTCAAAATGATGGCACAGTTGCATGGTCTTCTTCCGCTGGGAGTGATCTACCTTCAATGTTGACCATCTACGACCGCATTCTTGCAATTTAAGCTCCCTTGATTTACTTTTCGTACGGCATTTTCCTTTCTTTAGAGGTTTTGGAATCAGTTTAAAATTGAGCTATCAGTTTCAATTAGCTAGGTTTATGTGCTTCTATTTCATCTCTCTACGTTACTCCTATTGTCATCATATACAGTAGGATTTGGCGTGCGCAACAATTAATCTTTGCCGAACAGTTAAATCTGTTAACAACAAACTGAGTACATTGTCTCGTCATGCAAAACCAGTGATTTGAGAAGATTTCTTTTACTGAATTGGAGGCCCAAAAAGGTTGTCGAAGAAGAGTAAGGAAAGAAGGGATTGCTTATGAAGCTGGATTGTCTTCTTTCAGTTGATTGCTTGTGGAGGTGTCAATTTATAAGGGACCTAAGGGACTCACTACAAGGGTGTAATGAGTTCATCCGACTTGCCATCTTGGCAATGAACACTTTGAATCTAAACAATGGTCTCGGATTAAATCTGAGCCGTTGGTGCCGAGATGAACGGCCGGGTGGGACTCACTATACCCTTGTAGTGAGACCCCTCACTACAGCCCCCGATTCGGTCAATAATTGTAGTACGTTTAGGACCAACCCAACCATCAGCATCTACAGGGCAAAGAAAATTTAAAATGCAAGGAGGCCGACAAAAAAACAGAAAAAATGACAGTAAAACTAAAAAAATTGTTTCATCTATGGCCTCATCATTCTTCTAAGCCGGAAGTTCATTACGATAAAAAAAAATGGCCGCCTTCTCGTACCCATCTCATGTAGATGCATACATATTAAATTGTATATCCAATTAAATAAGATACTAGGAGTTTGTGATTTCTTAGGAGCAGAAGATGCATATGACATGCCAGGAAATCCATATGTAAATGATAGAGGAGAGGAATGCAGAACACTAAAACAGGTAACAAGCCAATGTATAGGAAAGAAAATTTTCATGTGAAACAATCTCCTCTCTAACTATTAAAAACCTAAACATGGGCAACTACTATACAAAATTCTCCCAACTGAAAAAGAAAACAAAATCCTAGTTCCGTATTCTTGATAGACAGATGAGCAAGCAAAACTTAGGTTTATCAAAGATAGTTTCAAGTTACAATCCCCCTTAAACAGCAAAGTGGTTCACAAAATGAGAGAATTAAGGAGACTCGCCAAAAATCCAATCCCTAAGAATGCAACAGAGGCAAGCAAGAGTTGGAGCAAGTGCCCCACTTACAAACAGTTCCAGTCACATAAACAAAGTATTACTACTCTGAACAAAACCAAAAAGGGCACTTTCGTATCATCAATCTATAAAATGATATAAAACTAGTTAGAGGGGGTCATTCGCATATCTAAATTACAATTTTTTATAGAGAAACTACTTCACATTAATGAATGAATAATCCTTTAATTCTAAGGGAAAATAAAGTTTCGAAACCATAAATCTCCTATTCAAAACCAGGAATTAATCCCTTTGCTTTCAAGTGAGTGAATGAAATTCTAAAATCAACACGTGTTTGAAGTTTAAATGGTTCAGCAACTTAAAGGGTAAAATTATTTAATGCTACAGCTACCTGATGAGTTGGCCTAGGTTAATTCCAATTTCATGTTAACGGTGTCAACTGTAAACTTAGAGGGTAAAATATGATGATACCGTATGAATTAGTTTGTGGATTAGGCTTTTGTCGAGATTCTCCCTTCCACCACTGGAGGACAAATTTTGTCCAAACTTTGGGGTTTGTTTAATGTGTTAGTTGAGGACCTGAACATTTAGATACAACTAACAGGTTTGGGCTTATATTTCCTCCAATTTTATTTTTCAAAATGTGCATGCATATTTCCACGAGCATATTCTTAAGTGATTTCCCATTGTAGACATGTCGAAGAGCAGGAATTTGATTTCTTTGTGCCTGCAGGGAAATCAAAGGGGATGGGGAACATTTTCCTGAAGTGGCTTTGTGGTGGATTGCACAATATGAGAAGAATCTAAATCTACAATGCTTGGGTTATTGACGGTGCTTATGGAGGTAATGTCTCTAAACTGCATAGCTCTTGATATGAATCTTTACCTTCAAAGACCATAGCTTAATACTTTGAAAATTTGTAACAAGTGCAATTGGGGAAATACTTTTTTACAGGCATGTCGGATGCCAATTTACTTTATAAAAGAGGTCTTGGATATGGATGTTAAAGATATTTTACCAATATCAGACTGTATTGTTTATGAAATATGTTTTCTATAAGGTGTTGTATTATTTAGATATCCTTTGGCAGATTCCCAAAAGTCTTTCTGCTTATGATCAATATTAGTTACCATGTCTTGCTTAATATAACTGCACTCTTAGGATGCAATTTTTGACAATCAGAGAACCATTGAGTTACAACATTTTTTCTCTAACATCCTTTCTTTCTGGTGTTTGGTCTTACCGTCTTCGACGCGTCCATTGTTTGATGAGTTCTTGTCAACAATATGCGCAAATTATATTACTGAGCTTTCAAGGTTAGTGATCAATCGTGAAGTTGTGAAGCTCTACCAAATTTGCCTAAGCGGATATATTCTGTTAATTTTTGGGTATGGATCGTTTTAGTGTTCATTAGAACATCTGTCGTATGGCTGCTTTGATGGTAGGATTCCAGATTGTTCGAGTCTTGGTGCATCTTCTTCAAAGGAGTTGTTTACTAAAGGAAACTAGTCCAGAAAGGAGAGAGGTGATGAGGGATATGATCACAAAAAAATTAGATAGGTTTGTAACTCTCTGACTATTTTCTAACTCTCCTAAAAGATTAGTAGTAGTTGTTAGAAGGGAGGAGAGAGAAGTGTTTAGGGTGTTAATTAACTCTAACACACAATAACCTTTATTTATATTACAACTTGACTTGTAAAAACACTGAATCGATTCAATGTGGGACTAACTTATTCTAACATTGGTTAATTAATCTAGTCCCACATTGGTTAATTAAGTATTGTAACAAGTCATGATATAAATAAAAGTTATTGTGCGTTAGGGTTAATCAACACCCTAAACACTTCTCTCTCATCTCTTCTAACAACTACTACCACCTTGTAATCTTTCACGAGAGCTAGAAAAACAGTTAGGAAGAAAGTTACCACACCTATTTAATATGTTTGTGATCATATCCTTAATCACCTCCCTCCTTTCCAGAGTAGTTTCCTTTATTAAAGACCCCCTTTAAAGAATGCACCAAGGACCCGACAATCTAGAATCATACCGTTAAAACACCCATATGACAAATGCTTTTATGAACATTGAAACAATACATACCCAAAAATTAACAGAATATACCGTCTTAAACAAATTCAGTAGAGCTTCACAACTTCACGATTGATCAATGACCTTGAAAGCTCAATAATATAGTTTGCGCATATTGTTGAAAAGAACTCATCAAACAATGGACGTGTCGAAGACGATAAGACCAAATGGTACCAGAAAGAAAGGATGTTACAGAAAAATGTTGTAACTCAATGGCTCTCTAATTGTCAAAATTGCATCCTAAGAGTGGAGTCATGTTAAACAAAGACTGGGTAACTAATATAGATCATAAGCATTAAGGCTTTTGGGCATCTGCCAAAGGATACCTAGGTAGTACAACACCGTATGGAAAATATATTTCATAAATAATATAGTTTCAGGGGTGATAGTGGATAAAATATCTTTAACATTCATATCCAGGACCCCTTCTATAAAGTACATCGGTGTCCGATAAGCCTGTAAAAAATTATTTCCTCACTTGCACTTGTTACAAATTTTCAAAGTATTAAGCTATGGTTTTTTAAGGTAAATATTTAAATCAAGAACCTTGCAGTTTAGAGACATTACCTCCATAAGCGTCGAAAATGACCCAAGCATTGCAAGTTTTGGATACTTCTCATATTGTGCAATCCACGGCAAAGCCACTCCAGGAAAATGTTTCCCAAACCCTTTGATTTCCCTGCAAACACAAAGAAATCAGATTCCTGTTCTTCAACGTATCTACAATGGGAAATCACTTATGAATATGCCCGTGGAAATATGCATGCCCATTTAAAAAAATAAAATCAGAAGAAATGTAAGCCCAAATTTGTCAGTCGTATCTAAACATTCAGGTCCTCAATTAACACATTAAACAAACCCCCAAGTTTGGATAAAATTTGTCCTCCAGTGCTGGAAGGGGAATCCTAACAAAAGCCTAATCCACAAACTAATTCAAACGGTATCATCATATTTTGTTGCCCGGGGAGTTAGTATGAGTACAATAGCAAATAAATTAGGCTAAGAGCGCACAGTTTTGAGTGAGGGGCACTAACTTTTCCAGCACCCAACATTAGCAAGAATGCAGGATCAGTACGGAGAATGGCACCTTACAAAAAATAGCAAATGGCTGCAATTAATGGAAAATGATCCCACATGCTCGAAACACAAGGTTTGCTTGCAATAATTAGCACACTTGAAAGCATGGTAAAATGTTGACAACTTATCGGATGATTCATTTTTGGGCAAGTGAAAGAAGTTGTAAAATGAAAGCATTAAGTGGACGCCACCAAAGCACAAAGAATAAGCATCAAGATAGAAAGCCCTTAGATACCCCCTAGAAACTCTAGGAATTGGTCAAAAGAAGGGTTAGAAACTCCCAAGAAAGAATAGAAGAAGGAAAGAAGAGAAAGAACAGGGAAAAAAAATCTCCCAAAAGAAATAAACTGGTCTCCATCAAGCTTGGGTTGAATTACCACGAGAAATTGTGTTGGACACACCAGCATTTGTAACTCCGATGGTCAGTTTTGCAAAGGCCTCCCAACGATAACAAGCATGTTGAGCTCCAGCCTCAGAATGAGCAACAATGCACTTATGAACCTGGAATACAATAATTTCTAGTCAATATGTTTCTTAACTGATGTGAACTGACATGACGCTGCTCTCTTGTTTGTGTTATAGGATTTTAGCCGCGCCCCATTTAATGCTTACTTTTGGAAATTGGAAGTTAAATTGATGGAGCGAATAGGTCTCCAAAAACCGGATTATCCCTAGTTTTCCCAGAAATCTTCAACCACAGAAATTTTCAGCAGTAGCAAATCCGAGTGCCGTTCCTTAGTGTCCACACTAAAAACAAAAACAAAATGGCCAACCCCAATAGATCTATTCTCTCTAAATTTATGTTTGTGCAGCACATACACTTAATGCCAAACATTTGTAAACAGATAGGAAAGCCAAAATTATATTAGCAACCAGAGAAAGGGGATTTGATCCAGAAAACACTAGTTACAACCATTAAAAAAAAAAAAAGGCTACTCTAGTTGTAATCTATTTGAGTGAGGTAGGAAGAAACTACTGTATGTTGTTTTAATCAACATTCTACATCACTTTCCGAGGAAGTTCCACCCAACTCCGCTCATGAATATTCTTGAAGTCCAAGTACAGTTGCCTGACTTTAATTTGGGGTTGTGAAAATTGACATTGTTCATTTGTTCGAGGGAATGTCATAAGTCTTCCAAGAAATTAAGGTTCCAAAAACTTTTAGAATAATTCTAGTTAGAATACAACAACAGGAATAATTGCTTCTTTGAAACAAATACATTAACAATCGCTCACCAAAGAAAAATGCATCAACAATCGCCTTGCTCCAAACTGTAGAATGAGAACTTAAATTACCTATCAATTCTTTACCAGTTACGGAACCTAAATCATCAAATGAATCGGCGTTTTCTGAGCCCGTTGTTTTCTCCATGACAAGAAGAGAGACAGCGACGAAGTGGTAGAACTCTTGCGGAGCTTGCTTAGTTGGGAAATTCTATAAGCTTGCACAACGAAAACCCATATCTTTAATAGGCTACTAAAGGAAAATCTCTACATAAAACAGGAGTAAAAGATATCGTGATAGATATTTTTAAGACTTATCTAGATCATCTTCTCTCCTCTGTAAAAGGCTAGAATACTTATCCACGTTCTAGAAGATTCAGAAAGGTTAGAGATAGAAAGAAGTCAACCGAGCGAAGCTTTGTTTGTTGGAAAATTCTATAACCACGCACTCGCACAACAAAACCCATATCTTTAATTGGCTACTAAAGGATAATCTCTACATAAAACAAGAGTAAAAGATATCATGATAGATATTTTTGAGACTTATCTGGACCCTCTTCTCTCCTCTATAAAATGCTAGAACACTCATCCACGTTTTAGAAGTTATTGTGGAATTCAGAAATCCTCTGTAAAACTCTAGAATACTCATCCACATTCTAGAAGTTATTGGGGTATTCAGAAAGGTTAGAGATAGAGGCAAGAAGAGGTGAGCCACGCGATGCTTTGTTCGTTGGATAATTCTTTAACCACGCACTCGCACGACAAAAACCCATATCTTTAATTGGCTACTAAAGAAAAATCTCTACATAAAACAGGAGTAAAAGATATCGTAATGTGCAACGCCAATGCTCTGGATGCTGAATGAAAGAAGCATGGTAATGTGCACATAAATCAAAATGATTCTTGGGTCTGCCCTCTCTGATGCCTTTTGGCTTTGATTTGAGGGCATGATTCCGCAGCAAACGCGACGGTATAGGGGGATCACTGTTTCAGTGGTATTCTGTGAGCAGCCACTTTGTGCATTTATTGCCAAAGGTTAGGTCTGTCTCCAATCCATCTGTTTCAGTGGTATTCTGGGAGCAGCCACTTTGTGCATTTATTGCCAAAGGTTAGGTCTGTCTCCTATCCTTCCCCCGCCCATACCCCCAATTATTGGGGACTAAATGGGTTATGTTATTGTTGTTGTGTATCTGGACCCTCTTCTCCCCTCTATAAAACGCTAGAATACTCACTCACGTTCTAGAAGTTATTGGGGTATTCAGAAAGGTTAGAGATAGAGAGAAGAAGGTGAGCCGAGAATTAAAATTTCATCTAAGGGTTTGTTCACTCTTATCCCAATAGCTACGTTTGATTTACTATTCTTGAGATGTGTTGAATTCAAGATCGTATTATATCGGCTTATAGTTTAACCACTCAATTGGTGCCGGATTAGTTTTGGATAGATAAAATAGCGAGGGGATAAAATAGTAGGGATATTAGTTATGGAGGATGGACCGATATTAATGTGACATTTATGAAGCGTGGATAAATTTGTATTTGTATTTGGTTTTGATTATTTCGTAAGGAGGGGGATTAAGGTTGGGCCGATAATTAATAAAGCTGTCAAAAGACTTATTTGCCATTGTACATATCCATATTAGTTATGTATTTTATGTAGTTAGATAAATCCAATAATTAATTAATTTATGCAAATCCAATAATTAATTAATTAATTATGTAAATTCAATAATTAATTAAGCTATAAGATTTAATTGTAATTAATATTATATTATTTAAAAAAATTAACACCTACAATTTCTTGAAGGAACAAATTCAACAAATGGAGAATATTTTTTTGAGCAACTATACTTTATTTTTTGTCCGAAAATGGCAAATACAACAAGCTAAAAATGTAAAATACTTTCGTACACAATTTTGTAATTTTTTTCGCATCGAATTAAAGATCTCTATTAATATTTTTTTATCCGAAGACAATTGCGAAACCAACAAACTAGCAATGTAAAATACTTTTTGTGCACAATTTTTAAAATTTTCCACATTAAATTAAAGATCTCTATCAATAATGTAATTTGGTGCCAAAAAAAATTATGCGTGGAAGTACTATATTTTTTTATCCGAAGAAAATTGCAAAGCCAACAATATAAAATACTTTCATTCACAATTTTTCAAATTTTTCCGCATCGAATTAATCTCTATTAGTAGTTTAATTTGCTACAAAAAAAATTGTGCGCAAAATTAATATATTTTTAATCTGAAGAAAATTGCAAAGTGAATAAAATGTTAATAACAGAATGAATAATTAATAAAGGGTATTTTGGTATTGGGGCAGGGGTTTAATCATGGGTAGGGTCGGGCTATCCATATTTAGTCGGGTGAAGGGATATTATTTAGTCCTAGGGAAAATACTTCGGGTTGCATTTTACTCCAAACCCATCCTTAAACGTGGGCCCGGGCTTAATTATGGGGGGTTATGGGGGGTGTTACTTATTTGGACCGGTAATATTCCATCCGATCGAGCCCCAAGGGAAGTGTGACCAAACCAATCCCATAGTTAGGTAACAAAAGAACCCATCGTACCGTAGTGATTGCACGGTAATTTTCTAAAGCTTGAACAGGGCCTTCTGTTTACAGTTTTCAACAAATTTTTGTGCATGTTTTTACAGGTAATCAGAATCCCACGCTCATAATTGGAGTAATTCAGTTTGTTTAAAACATGTTTCTAAGAGCAACCATAAAAAATCAACTGATTTAGAGCAAGGACTTCATCTGCTTAATCGATACATTCAGATTATCCGATTAATTGTTGTCTCCCGAAGCACCCCATTTTTATATCGACAGTGAAACAACAGGGATTCAAGATGGTAATCACTTTGAAGATTGGGTAGCAAAACGAGCTGAACGATGAATTGTTCAAGCTTTAGAAAATTTAACAAATTTATAGCATGTGTTCAATTTTGATTTTGTTTATTGCTCATATATACCAATCTAAAATCAGAGCTTTAATTCTACTAATTAAGAGTCGAGCTAAAGTATCCTAGTTTTCAAACTATTGTAATCTAATCGAGTTAAAACCTGACCTCGGTTAAAAGAGGTAGTCACCAACACATTACAAGTTCCAAACAAAGAGATTAATGTTAAACTGCAGTGCATGTTTCAACTCTCTCCATTCTCAAAACCCATGCAGTAACTATCAAGTTACCACGTCAACGAAGTCTTTTTCTCTGCGACATTCTCACGAAGAAACTGCTACAATTATTTCCTTGCCGCCACATTGGAAAACGGTCTCCCGTATAATGTCACACTTTGGAGCTTCTTTCATTGACACCACCAAAAGTACCAATTAAGTTAACTGGTTCAAATTGGATGGAAATAATTGCTTTCACCTCATTGCGCGAGGAAGCTAGCCCAAGGGCATAATACTGATTTTATACGGTAAAAAGCAAAGCGATGCTTGTATCAGTCAATGCTAATATAGAGCTAAAAAAAAAAACAGACATGCACATTCTTACACTTGTATTCTACAGGTAGTCATCAAACAATAGACATTAAGATGACGATGTTAGAAAAGAGAAAGTAAATGATGATGAATCTGAACAGCCAACAGAGCAATTGCAACATCATTGTGACAAAGCAGCAGCAATGCAACATGAATCATAGACTAAGATTCATAGCAAAGAATGGGGCCAGTATAATCAAATGTAGGTATAGAAAAAGGAAAAAAGAAAAACTTCAAGAACCCACATTAGCTGCAGCATACTTGATCTTTTCAGTACTAACAACCACTATAACAACTACGAAACAATGAGGGTCTAAACCAATGTTTTAACTAACGGTTTTGCGATACGTGACGGTTACAGTTTGATTGTAACGGTCTTGATAGTGTCTAATGTTACATGACGGGGATCAGGTGTAGTAGTCGTGAATTTATAAAAGTCATTTTTTGACAAAAAGTAACTTTAAATTGCTTAAATAACCCGTAATGATCAAGTATTGGCCGTAACGGCCGTGAACCAGTCCGTGAACCGGATATGGATCCATACGTAACAGGAACTGGCTAATACGCATGCGATTTTTCCACTCGCCAATAAACCGGGGTGTAACGTTATCTAAGAACTCAAAAACCGTTATGTAAGTGCCGATATTATACATTATGCAGCGGCCTATATTTAAAACCATGGTCTTAAGCGTTTCACTGCTTGTATACACTATTATTTAAGCCTTTGTGGCTACAGCGAATTATGCATAGAAACGCAGTTACCTGTTTCTTACTTCAATCTGTCCTCGTGCCAAGGTCTGTATCACTAATCGGAACACAATGCCTCAGATGTACATCAGTCTGCTGCCACATTCATGTCTGGTTTAGTCGTCATGTATCTATTTCGTTTATTTTGATTGCAGTAACAGACCAGGTTCATCGTCATATTCTCATTTGATGGACCATGACAACCGGAAGGTCACACCATCATAATGGACAGTGTCACTATTCCAAATCCCTCACATCAAAGTAGTTCGTGGAGAAAATGAGTTTAAGCGCACACCTTCTACATCACTCCAGCAAATAGAACCAAATGACACCAGAATGACCCGTTGCGTCTAAAACAATTTGGGGGTGAGCATTGTGTTTTCTGGGGCTGAGGCTGTTCCAACGGACCTTTTAAATCAACTGCTTTGCACTAACAGCACGTTTAGATGAAGGAAAAGCCTGAACAGAACATTATTCCTGCTCTGTGCCTTCAGGCAAATAGCTTTTAAAGCACTCCAAATAAACAGTTACAAACACGTTAGAACTTCCAAACAAAATGTGCCAAGGACTAATTCTAGGATCAACAAGTAGATATATTTCATGCTGTGCACCAGAATTGAAGAAAACCTGAAAAGACGAATAAGAAACTAGGTAGGTTCCTTCATTGACTGCAATCTATGGGAAGAAGTAGATTTCTCCCATTGTATTGTTACCCATACCATGCCTGTTATAGTAGATTTCTTTCATATCACTGACTGCAATTTTATTGACCTTGGGCTTTCGGAACCGAAATCAACTTTGACCAACAATTGGCTTTGTGTAATGCTAAATGGAGAACCATATTCCCTGTGGCTTCAACTAGAAACCTCCCTAGAAGTCATTATGATCCATGTCGCACTCGCATGATAATACACACCAGTAATACTGTGAGACCCTCTACACTGAGACCATTTAGACCTGAAGTGGCCTGGACCACCTACCCTGATTTCATTAACTGTGTGAAGCAGTCACGTAATTTTCCAAAAATAAATTTCCCAAGTGCCTTGAAACCTCACTTGACAATGCTAACACTTCAAACGAAGAGCTTAAACGGAAATATATCCCGAAGAAAAAGACTGCCAAAACCTTGGCCTTCCTAGAGGGAATTCAAAAAAGCCAAGGCCAACACTTTTCTCCAAAACCTTTTCATTCTCAAAGAAGAGCTGATTAATTAATATCACACCACCTGGAAACAAGAACACCTTCGGTACGAAAATTTCAGAGATCAACAGGTAGAACTCATAGCTATTTAAAAATCGATGTTTTCTGCACCCAACTCTTCCAAGAAGTTCAATTCTCAATACCACTTCCGTCTCACTACCTAGGTACCACATCAACAAAGGCTTTTTCTCAGAGACAATCTCAGAACCATGTTACAGTTCTTTGTGCACAACCACATAGAATAACAGTGCTATGTTATACTCTCTTAGGATTGTAACTATCTAACACTCCAAGTAAAACCTTCTTACTTCTTACTACCTTCTTACCATGCCCATGTTGCAGCTTTGATTTGCAAACAAAATCAAATACCCCAAAAAAGGAAATTGTTAAACACTAGGATTTCATGTATACTATGGATTTCCCCTCAATGCCCAAAGGAGATTTTCCAATACCATAAACCTTGAAAGAAACGAGAAAGAGTGATGTTCACATGCTAATTTACAGCTTCAAAAGAAGGTGCATGAAGTTTAGTCTTCAATCAAGTATAACAATAACAGAACCCATCCAGTCCCCAATCCTTGGGGTATGGGCGGGGATGATTGGAGATAGACTTAACCTTTGGTAATATGCACAAAATGGCTGCTCTCATAATACCATTGAAATAGTGGCCCCCCTAACCCATATAGTTTTCAATCAATATGCACGGAGTAAATGAAAATGAAGGTGAACGGAACAGTATAACGATTGCGACATCGTTATGACAAAGCAGCAGTGGAGCAGCATTAATCATCGCAAGGAAGGGAACAACAAATTAGTTCATGCAATGAAAAAGAATACATATATATCAGCTAAGCCAAAAAGGCTAAGATCAGTTTCAATATCCCCAGACCAATTCCATAGTTGCACAAAATACCCAGTAAAATGGACTACTTACTAGTTTGCACTAGAATATAATGAAAACCATGAATTCCTCATATTGCTTGAGGACTAAGCTAATCCAACGCCATAACCCTCAGTAAAAAAGATAAGACACAACGACCAAATGATAATAAGAAGAGACTGCAGCATAAATCATGGCAAATAATACTTATTTAAACTCCTGAAATGTACTACATTATATGTGTATCCAGTTTTGGACATGCTTATTATAAAGATTTACTGTTGAACAATGATAATCTACAGAGATATTTACCTGCATTGATTCGCAACTATAAAAAACTTAACTGGCCATTCTTCTGTTCTCCCCTTACCAAATCATCAACAAACGATAACATCAATGAACTTGTTCGAAGCCCACATCCTGGAAATATCAGAAAGCTTGCTTTCTTCAACATATATCTGCCTCAAACCCCTACAATTCACAACAAATAACTCAACAGCCTCTGCCTCAATCTGACAACAATTCATTATATCTACACTCTCCAATCGCTTGCAGCTGTTAAACATTGAAAAGATGGATGCATTTGTCAATCCCTTACACCCCCTTATCTTCAATCTTCTCAAACAATTACACGACGCAAGAATCAATTTAAACTCTTTATCCACCAACATCTCATTGTAAGACAAATTCAACGTCCTCAAATTTCTAAAACTCTGTCCTGAAGTGGTCACAAACCCAGTTTCCACATTGCAATTTACCAAAGTCAATTCTTGAAGCTTATTACTCATGGCTAACACCATAGTCTTAAGCCCCTCATCAGTAACAAGAAAACAACTATCTAAAGAAAGAGACGACAAACCCCTGAACTTCTCAGCCACAGCCAATAAGTGATGGTTTTCGAGGTCGAGAGGTAAACGTAAATCTAGTTTTTGCAGATTAAAACGGCTGTGAGTAATGAATTGAAGCAGACCCTCGCTGCTACCTTCATCATAGATTAACAGAGAGTTCAGAGATGTACAATTCTCTACCAATCTCGATAAAATATCATTAACTATGGATCCACAACGCCTCAATTCCACTTCTTGGAGGCCCTTGGAGCAATTAACAAACGATGAAGCTGACGTATCATCGCCTATTCCATCACACCTATATAGCTGAAGTTTCTTAAGATTTTTACAGCTTTTCCATAGCCAATCAAAACCATAATCACCACGTCGAATCCCAAACAAATTTAGGGTCTTTAATTTAAGTTCAGCATCGAAGTTCCCTTTCGAATCAGCATCGACGTGTTCGACTTCGCAGGGGACGGGGGTGAAAAGGAGGCCGAGTGTTTCAAGAGAGGGTAAGAAGACGAGCCAGCGGAAAGAGAAGGGTCTAGATAGGGAGATGTAGAGAATAGTGAGGCGAGGGCATGAGGTGGAGAGAGAAAGCAGAGGGATGGGAGAGACTGGCTCAGACCGGAAGCGGAGACCCGCCAGCTTGGGACAGGACGAGGCGACTGAGAGAAGGATCTGATCGGGAAAATTCGAGACGTCGTTGCCTCCGCCGCCGACGCCTGCGTCGATGGTGATACAGAGGGCGGTGAGGTCAGGGAAGTGAGAGAGGAAAGAGGAGAGGGAGGGGGGCGTGCAGTTGTCAGGGGAGACGCGGAGACGGAGGTTGGATTTGGAAGAGCGGTAGAGTCTGAGCCACCGCTTGGAGACTAGAGAGACGTCGGCGGTAGAGAGGGAGAAAGTGGAACGCGGCGGGAGGCGACGGAGGACTTCTTCTAGGAGCTCGTCACAGAGGATTGTGTCCATCTCTTTGAGAATTTCTTAAATCAGATGAATTGAATTAACTGAAGAAAAAAAATAAAATGATGAATTGGAATTAAGAACTCAGACCAAAGGTTGCAAACGAGCCGAACCAATCTAATTCTAACCGACCCAACCCAAGAATCACGAGTTGAATTTAGGCTGCACACCAGCCTACTAGATTGCCGAGCCCACCCAACCCAATTCATTTTTTTAGGGTTTAGGATATGTCTTTAGATTTCAGGCTCATCCAGTTTGAGGTTTTAAGCCCGTTTAATAAATGGGTAAAGTTTGAAAATATCTCTTAAAATCAATCCCGACTCGTGTGGAGTAATGACAATGATGTGCATTGTATATAGTTATGCTAGCTACTAGCACTAGCAAAAAATATTTAGAAGGAAAAAAAGCTACAACCATACCTATATATACACAGTACACATTTTTCATATATACTTTGGTCTTCATATAACCACAATAATTATAGTTGTAAATTCTAATTTTTAATAGTTGGGATGATTAATTTATATTTGGATAAGTATATAAATAGGTTAGATGGGCATGCTTGGAAAATGAAATTTTAAGAGGGCCAGATTTAGGAATATTAAACGAAGCACGATTATTAAAGGACACGGTTTGGGCATTCACAACACAAGTCTTTGCAGCCCTTGTTGAAATCATGAGTAGATTTGAGTTGGAAAGAAAATACACCAATTTTAAGCCGGTTGGTTTGTGTGTGGGAAAAAATTTCTTTTAGCCCGTATTTTAGGCTCTGTTTGGAACTTGAGGATGGAAAGGAAAAAAAATGGAAAATTTTAAAAAATTTCTTTCCCTTGTTTGGTTCCTAAAGAAACAGAAAGGAAAGTTTCAAAAACAAGTACAATTTTCTCTCCAATTTCTTCTTAATTTTCTCTCTAATTTTCCTTCTTATTATTTTCTCTTCCTCTCTCTTTCCATCCAGTTCCAAACAGGCTCGTACTCAACCCAACCTGCTATATCTACATGCATATCACAATAACTAATATGATATTATCCTATCAATGCTAAGGTGCACCCTAGCACACTTGATCTAAATCTGGTCTGTGTTCTTGTATGGATTCATAGCTTTTTGGTTTTTGGTTGAAGCATGATGCTGTATATGTTCGCCAGTATTTCTTTATTCCACAAAACCTTGTCGATCGTGTTCATGATCTATAGTGATGGTAGAAGAGAGAGAGGGAGAGTATATGAAAGAGAACATTCACACAGATTTAATGTTTACCTTAATTGGCCTTATTCTCTTTGGAAAAAATTTTAAATTCAAACCATCGATTACGGAGACAGACGATCCAGATGCTGAATGCGCACTGGAAGGCGCACACTAACATTCCGGGGTCTATGTAAGTATGTTTTAACTTAACGGAATTTTTAGAACCAACCATGTACTCGAAGAACAACCGAATACTTCAACCGGTGTCATAGATATGAGAATTTAGTGGATCTGAAGGTGGGATTGGAGGTACAATGCTGTGGGCACGCGACTTCTGTTGCTACCATTTGGACGGAATCACATATTGATTTCAAACATTCGATGTGTACACAGGCCAGGCGTACGCAATATGCACGGACGGTGCATCTTGACCGTTCGTGCGTGTTTACGACGGTCTGGATTTAAATTGAATTGAGCAATTCATTAGAACTTCCAATCAATAAGATTGCCATTGCAGCTGCAGTAATACATTGCCTTCCATGTTTACCTGCAAGAATATTGAAGAAAATCCTTATGCGCTTCTAGGCCATCGTGGGCTCGTGTCCAATTCCTCCAGATCACAAGGGAAAATCAGCTCTATGTTTGTAAGGTGTTGTACAAAGCGTCTTAGACCACATGCTATGTCAAAAGAGTACATGCTGCTGAGGAGCCTTAGCCATCCATAAGGTGCCCTGGTCAAGTTCAAGGATCAACGGGCCGATTACATAGTTATTTCGAAGTCCCTGTCGTGGAATTTGCCAGTGGTGTGAAAGGAATAGCGTTGAACCCTGAGAATGAGACAAGTTCAATGCCCAATACTCCTCCCCTCTCACTATCACGGTACCAAATCAACGAAGTAATTTCTCTGAGACAATCTCCAAACGGAACTGCTACGATTATGTCCTCACCACCAAATAGAATAACAGTACTTTGTTCCATCTCCCTTTTGAGTGCAAGTATCTTAAACTGTAAAACCTTTTCCCAAGTCCCCCTTGGATCTTGATTTGTGAACATCATCAAAATACCCGATAAAATGAACATGTACACATTAGGATTTGACAGAAACTATAAACTTCCTCCCACTATGCATAGGAACTAGTCCGAGGACATAAAACTAGAGTGAACTGAAGTTCATATGTTAATTTACAGCTTCCAAAAAGGATACAATCATATACTAAGTCCTGAATCCAAAAGTCAAGTCTTCAATAAACTGATCAAGAATACACCGCGTAAATGAAAATGAAGGCAAACAGGGCAGCAAATCAATTGCAGCATCATTGCGAGACAGAAGTAGCATTGCAGCATTAATCATACCAAAGGGAACAATAAATAAATCCATGCAATGGAAAAATAACAACGAACGCTTAAAGCTGCAGCAAAGAAGGCTAAGATCAGCATCACTATCCCAAAAACTATTCCGTAGTTGCAAATAACGCCCAGTAGAATGGCATTAGAATATGATGAGAAGCATTAATTCTCTTTCATAAAAGACTAAGCTTGTTGGATCCTCATTCGAAAGATAAAAAGTTACAATGCTAATTCGCAGCTCCAACAAGGATACATGCATAGTCTAACAGACACAACCCCACAGTCTCCAAACACATAAAACTGAAGCAAAGAGTAAAAAAAGAAGACCGGGCAATATAACAATTGCAGCAACACAGATTACAGCAGAAACTAATTCTTGAATAAATCCTGAAATTTACAATATTGGAAATGCCGACCAATCAAAATCTACAGATATATTTACCTGCATCGGTTTGCAACTCTGAAAAAACATAGAATAGCCCTTCTTGTTTCCTCTCCCTTCCCAATCATAAATCAACAATAACCTCAACGAACTTCGTCGAGGCCCACAACTTGGAAACATCTGAAAGCTTACTTTCTTCAACATGTATCTGCCTCAAACTCAGACAATTCAAAACAACTAACTCAACATCCTTTGGCTCAATCCCACGGCATTTCATTATATCTATACTCTGCAACATCTTACACCACTTCAATATCGAAACCACGGATGCATTTGTCAATTCTTCACACCCCCTCACCTTCAATTCCCTCAAACAATTACATGAAGGAAGCATCAATACGAACGCTTCATCTGCCAACTTCTCATTATAAGACAAATCCAACTTCCTCAAATTTCTAAAATTATGTACTAAAGAGGTCAGAAACCATGGTTCTCTTTCAACCACATCACAATTTGTCAAAGCCAATTCTTCAAGCTCATTACTCATCGCTACCCCAATAGCCTTAAGCCCTTCACCAGTAATAAGACAACAACTATGTAACCGAAGACTCGACAAACCCCTGAAATTCTCGGCCACGGCCAATAAGTGATTGTCTTGAAGGTCAAGGGGTAAACGTAAATCGAGCTTTCGTACATCACAGCAGGATTGAGAAAAGAATTGAAGCAATCCCTCTCTACTGCCACCATCATATACCAATAGAGAGCTCAGAGATTTACAATTCTCAGCCAATATTGATAAAATTTCATCAACTATGGATCCACAGATCCTCAATTCCACTTCTTGGAGGCCCTTGAAGCAATAAGCAAACGACGAAACTGACGTATCATCCCCGATTCCTCTGCAGCAACGTAGCTGCAGTTTCTTAAGCCTTTTACAGCTTCTCCATAGCCAATCCAAACCGAAATCGCCACGTCGAACCCCAGACAAAACTAGGGTCTCTAATTTCAGTTCACAGTCGAAGTCCCCTTTCGAAGCAGCAACGACTTGTTCGAATCTACCGGGGACGGAGGTCAAATGGACGCCGAGGATTTTAAGAGAGTGGAAGGATACGAGCCAATGGAAACAGAAGGGTCTAGATAGGGAGATGAAGAGAGAAGTGAGGTGAGGGCAAGAGGTGGAGAGAGAGAGCATAGGGAAGAGAGGTACTGGCTTAGGTTGGAGGCAGAGAAGTCTCAGCTTGGGAAAGGACGAGGCGACGGCGAGGAGGAGCAGATCGGAGAAGGTCGAGATGTCGTCGCCGTCGAGGGTGATAGAGAGGAAGGAGAGGTGAGGGAATTGTGAGAAGAAAGAGGAGAGGGAATGGGGCTTACAGTTGTCAGGGGAGAAGCGGAGAGAGAGGCGGGACTTGGAAGAGCGGTAGAGGCGGAGCCACCGCTTCGAGACGAGGGAGACGTCGGCAGTGGTGGAGGAAAAAGTTGAAGGCGGCGGGAGGCGGCGGAGGATTTCTTCTAGAAGCTCGTCGCAGAGGAATCTTTCCATCTCTCTCTCTCTCTCTCGTTGAATTGGCATCAAAGGGACAGAAAGAAACGAACAGAGAGCGTTGACAAGGAACGGGAAAGTCAAGATTTGTCGGTTTTAGCCACAAAAAAATAAAAACTAGTTTTTTTTTTTTCATTCGTTTTGTCTTTATTAAAAAAACTTGCATTTGTTAGTTTTACGTCGATTTTTTTGATAGATTATTGATTCGTTTCGACCAGAGAAATCTAAAAAGTATGAAATTATGGTGAAAATTATTACTTTTTTAAATAAACCCAAAATTAATACAATAATCCACGCATTTTTGGCTTTATTAAAAAAAAAATTAGTTGTGACCATGATTTTATACGTTTTAGATTCCTTTAGAGGAACCAATAAACCACAAAAATTTGACGCAAAACAAACAAATGTAAATTTTTTTTGAATATAGAAAAACGAATAAACCAAAAAACCAGTTTAAATTTTTTTGCCAATGGAACAAAAAATAAATAAACTTATTTTTTGATAAGAAGTTATTTTTTTGACAAATATTATTTCAAATTCTCATTTTGCGAAATATAGAATTTTTATCGGAGGGGGAATAGTACTTTGAGAATTTGCTTCCAAAAGATAGTGAAGTAAATTCTTTGTGCAATTTAAAGTTTGAATTCATCTCAACGGAAGAGTCATACAAACATATACTAGATCAAAGTTAAAAATGAAGACAAAAATGACAAGGAAAAACTCCAAAATTTTCTTAATTTTTTTTATAATCTTTAGTGATTGCTTTTAACTTTTGGTCACAATTTTTTCCTTTTAAGACAAATCAAAGAAATTCAAAGAAAAATAGATGAAAAAAAAAAATGCAGATAAAACAACGGAAATGTGAATAACCCCGAAAACATAACCCATAGCTATGAAAAAAATTATCCATTCAGGATAAACTATATAACAAAAATGAAATGAACTTATTTTTTTACAAATTGAATTATTTTCAAATATACAATTTTTATCGGACGGGAAATAGTCCTTTGAGAATTTGCTTCCAAAAGAAAGTGAAGTAATTCTTTGTGCAATTTAAAGTTTTGAATTCATCTCAACGGAAGAGTCATACAAACATATACTAGATCGAAGTTAAAAATGAAGCCAAAAATGACAAGGAAAAACTCCAAAATTTTCTTAATTATTTCTAAATCTTTAGTGATTTCTTTTAACTTTTGGTCACAACTTTTTCCTTTTAGATCTTTCTTGTTAAGACAAATCAAAGAAATTCAAAGAAAAATCGATGAAAAACAAACAAAATGCAGATAAAACAACGGAAAATGTGAATAACCCCGAAAACATAACTCATAGCTATGGAAAAAATTTATCGATTCAGTACAAACTATATAACAAAAATGAAACGATGAGGATCCGGTGAGTCTAAACATCTCACTCCTCGTATAACCTAAACCTTTGTGGCTACCGCGAATTTTGCAAAGAAATCCAGTTTCCCGTTCCTCCTGTTAAGGTCTGGGTCACTAATCGGAAAAGCCATGCCTTAAGATGCACGTCAATCTGTTGCCACATTCCTGTCTGGTTCAGTCATGCTTGTAGTAATTGACTGCGTATTCTGGATGGACACAGACCACCGGAAGGTTACACAATACCAACGCGTCGACAGTGTCGCTGTGTCACACTTCCGCTTGATGCCAATTTGTGCATAAAAAGAGCTTAAGCTGCACCCCTTCTACATCACTTCAGCAGATACGACTCGTTGGGTCTGAAACTACTTATCTGCGAAGGAGGGTTGTGTTTTCTGGGGTAAGCCTGTTTCATGCTCAGGAGACGTCCATAACAACTTCTTGAATCTAACCTAACTTCTAGAGAGAGAGAAACTGAAATCATGAACAAATCTTATTTCATTGAAGAGTGATTTTGATTACAGAGATAAGAGAGTACATTAGAATATATATACAGGAAATACAAAGCACGTGTCTAACTGCACTTCTAACTAACTGTTGAGCTGGCACAAGTAGTGGGCTTGATAGTAGAGTTGACCAGTTGACCAGCTACTGTACCTCCAGCTGTATCTCCAGCTATATGTCCAGCTGTATCGCCAGCTATATCTCTTAACACACCCCCACAAACTGATGCTGCTGGGAAATCCAGAAGTTTCAGTTTGGACGTTAGAAACATAAACCTTTGAACAGGGAGTGGCTTAGTAAAAATGTCAGCAATCTGATAGTGTGAGGGAACAAATCTAACGAGAAGTTGTTTGTTAAGGACTTTTTCACGTACAAAGTGAAAGTCAACCTCCACATGCTTAGTTCTAGCATGAAAAACAGGATTAGAAGCTAGTGAGATTGCAGAAACATTATCACACCACAATACAGGCAACTGAGAGGAAAAAACTGGAAAATGCAGATCCTTCAGGATATGTACAAGCCAAACGAGTTCAGCAGTAGTGTTTGCTAAAGACTTATACTCAGCCTCAGTGGAGGATCGAGCCACGGTAGGCTGTTTCTTGGCTGACCAAGAGACCAAGTTGGAGCCAAGAAAAATACAATAACCCCCAGTGGATCTCCTATCAAGGGCATTGCCAGCCCAATCTGCATCCGTGAAGGCAGTGAGTTGCAGAGATGAATTCTTGGTAAAAAGTAAACCCTGAGTAAGTGTACCCTTCACATAACGTAGGATTCTCTTAACAGCAGTAAAGTGACTTTCCAGAGGTGCATGCATGTGCTGACAAACAGTGTTAACAGCATAAGCTAGTTCAGGTCTTGTTAGGGTGAGATATTGGAGGGATCCCACTATGGTTCTGTAAAATTCTGGAGAAGCAAATGGTGGATCAACTGAGGAAGGAAAAGGCTTAAGAGAGGATGGGGATGAGCAAGGTCTACAATCTTCCATCCCAGCCTTAACTAATAAGTCTTTGGCATATTTATCTTGAGACAACAGCAAACCATTTGAATTATGATGAACCTCTATCCCTAGGAAGTAATGAAGAAGCCCCAAATCTTTGAGTGCAAAATCAGAACCCAAACCTTTAATAATATGATCAACCAGGTGAGAGTTATTTCCAGTGATGAGAATATCATCCACATAGATGAGCACATAAACCAAATCATCATTCTGAGCTAGAACAAAGAGAGAGGAATCTGCAAGACTTTGATGAAACCCTTGCTTAAGGAGACTAGTGGATAACATGTCATACCAAGCTCTAGGAGCTTGTTTGAGTCCATATAGAGCCTTATGTAATTTACATACATAGGTAGGAAATTGAGAATTCACATAGCCTTGTGGTTGCTTGAGGTACACATTCTCTTGAATAGTACCATGAAGAAAAGCATTTGAAACGTCCAACTGTTTAACATTCCACCCAAATGTGACAGCCAAAGACAAGACAATTCTGATGGTTTGTTGTTTAACTACAGGACTGAAGGTCTCAGTGTAATCTATGCCTGCTGTTTGTTGAAACCCCTGTGCAACCAGCCTGGCCTTGTACCTGGCAATACTCCCATCAGAATTTCTTTTGATCCTATAGATCCATTTACAGCCTATAGCAGGAGCTTGAGGAGGTAAAGGTACCAAACTCCAGGTCCCTTGTTGAACCAGGGCAGAATACTCCTCAGACATGGCCTTTTGCCACTCAGGATAAAGCATGGCCTCTTTGAAAGTAAGTGGTTCAGTGACAGGAACAGAAGATACAGAAACAGGTTCATTATGAACAAACAAGGAAATAGGTTTCTTTGGAACAGATATACCATTCTTAGAACGTGTGACCATGGGGTGAACAGGTCTATTAGTGTGCACTCGAACAGATTGTGAGGAAAGAGAAACAGAAGGAGGAATAGGAGATATCAAAGGTGGAGATGAGGCAGAAGCAGGAGTAGAGGAAGGTACAGGAGTAGAGACAGAGGGAACATGGGTAGAAGTAGGGCATACAGAGGACAATGAGCTAGTAGAGAGAGGATAAAGAGAGCAGGAGGAAGCATTTGTAAAAGAAGGAATAGAAGGAGAGTGTGAAGAGATAGGTGGTGATCTGGGAGAAGGAAGCATGAGTTTGAGATAGGGAAAATCTGTTTCTAAAAATTTAACATGCCTGGAAATGTACACCCTGTTGGTAAGGGGATCTAGACACCTATAACCCTTAGTGGAAGCACAGTACCCTAAGAATATACATGGAGTAGATCGTGCAACCAGTTTATTTGATGCATATGGCCTAAGCCAGGGAAAACAACAACACCCAAACGGTTTGAGAAAAGTGTAATCAGGTGGTTTTTGATAAAGAACTTGAAAAGGAACTTGAAAATCAATAGAGGAATTTGGTAGTCTATTGATAAGATAAAGGGCTGTAGTAATTGCTTCTAACCAGAATGTAATAGGTAATTGAGCCTGTTGAAGTAACGTAATAGCAGTCTCAATGATATGACAATGTTTTCGTTCAGCCACTCCATTCTGTTCAGGAGTATGAGGGCAAGATTTTTCATGAGAAATACCAAACATAGCAAAGAAAGAAGCCATTAAGTTGCTCAGAAATTCACCACCATTATCACTTCTGAAAGTTTTAATAGGAAAAGAAAATTGATTGGAGACAAAGACCTTAAAGGCCTGAACACATGAAGTAACTTCAGACTTAGCATGTAAAGGAAAAAGCCAGCAATACTTTGTGTAATCATCCACAAGTAGCAAGTAATATCTATAGCCAGAAAATGATTCAACAGGGGAAGGACCCCAGACATCCATATGGATCAACTCAAAAGGTGCAGTAGTGTGAGAAGTAGACAAATGAAATGGTAGTCTATGACTTTTGGCTTTATTACAAGAGTAGCAATCTAACTGAGTAACAGTAGGGATAGAAAGATTGTAAGATTTTGACAAAATGGATAAGAGGCCAGCATGTGGATGTCCTAGCCTGTTATGCCAAAGAGTAGCAGAGGATGAGAGACTTATCAATGCAGTGGCAGAATCAGAGGAAGACAGCAGGGGGTAAAGACCCTTGTGACACCTGCCCTGGTGCAGAATCTGAAGAGTGACTTTGTCCTGGACGACATAGCCAGAGGAATCAAAGGTAATAATACAATTATTATCCTTGGCAAATTGATGGACTGACAAGAGATTATGTGAGATATGAGGTACATGAAGAATATTGGATAAAGTAAAACTATGAGAAGGTGTGGAAAGAATTCCTTTACCTGAGTGAGCAACAGGAATGGACTGCCCATTTCCAACAGTGACTGAAGTAGGACCTGTACCTCCATTAGACAGTTGAATCTGATGTTGATCATGAGTAACATGTGATGTAGCACCTGAGTCAAAGAACCAAGGAGTGGATGGTGATGCTGAACCAGAGTGTGAACCACCAAATCCTGAACCAGAAGGTTGCATTCCATAGCCAG
The DNA here is from genome assembly GCA_020921065.1 of Vaccinium darrowii. Lineage (NCBI taxonomy): Eukaryota > Viridiplantae > Streptophyta > Magnoliopsida > Ericales > Ericaceae > Vaccinium > Vaccinium darrowii. Next base: position 6,595,268 of record CM037158.1, on the reverse strand, counting down.
AAGAGGTTGAAAGACCCAAGGCTAGATCACTGTGTTGATAAGAGGGAGGCATCCCATAATAACCCATGGTATCTGGAGAGACAAACATAGCTTGAGCTGTGCCAGAATTCTGACTATATCCATTATTGAATTGACCACTGCCAGGATGTTGTCCATTATATGGTCCAGAATAGACAGAACCACCAGGATTTCCAAAGCCAGATTGTCCATTATATAGCCCCCCAGTATTGCCAAAACCACCAGAGTTTCCAAAACTATATTGTCCATTAATTTCCAAAGCCATTACCAGAGTTGTTAGGCCTAAAAGCCAGATTTTGTCGATGATAACAAGAGGATGCTAAGTGGTTTGTCTTACCACATATTTGACAGCCACCAAAGTTATTGAACTGTGGAGGATTTTGAAATCCACTGTTATTGAACCTCTGATTGTTCCTGTTGTTCCTCTGATTATTCCTATTGAACCTGTTGTTCCCATTGCTGGTAGTAGGATAAAATTGTTGGTGTGGTGGTATGGGAAAAGGAAACTGAAAAGATTGCAATGAAGGTTGAGTATTTTGTGACATTAGGGACATGCCAGCAGGTGGTACTCCTGGTGTTTGATAAGCAGCATGAACCACATTTGCAGGTGGTATACTTGAGGATTGAGCAACAAGAATTGAAGTAAGGTCAGGAGTAGTAGTGGCATTTGCAATATGCAATTCTTCTGCCATAAGCATAGAGGCAAAAGTTCCAAAGGAAATGGATTCAGTTTTGGTGCGAATCGCTTGTTTAAACGAATCATATCCAGTCCTTAAGCCATTCAAGGCATGGAAGATCAAATCCTCATCATCAACATAATGTCCAGAGGCTGCTAATTTTTGAACAATTTCCTTAATTGTGTCAAGATACTGATCCACGGAACCAGTTTTGTTCAAGCTATACAATTTCCTTTTTAGATCATGAACATGAGAACGAGATAACAGACTAAACTTCTCCTCAAGCTTATTCCAAAATTGAAATGTATGATGAGATCCAACGATATGTGGCAAGACTGAAGGAGTTAGGGTTGCAATTAAGCAAGAAAGTAACATCCGATCAATCGTAATCCATCTCTCAAAATCTGGATTAGGAACCTTGTTTCCAGACGCATCTAAGGTATGAGACGAAGGAATTTCAACTTGATTCTCAACAAAATCGAACATATTGTTTGCTTTCAGTGCATTCTCTACTTGAGTCTTCCACGCAAAATAGTTTGACGACTCAAGACGAATTGTAATAAACGACTGGAAATTAGCAATCAAGAATGACAAGGATGGAGGTAGGTAAGAGGATGATGAACTTGCCATAGAATCAGATACAGTATTTGTCGAAGAAGCTTGCGACGCCATGGGTGGATTCTTGATTCTGCTTGATCACGATGAAGTATGAGAAACCGTAACCTATCTTGACTCTCGTCTTCTAGGCTCTGATACCATAACAACTTCTTGAATCTAACCTAACTTCTAGAGAGAGAGAAACTGAAATCATGAACAAATCTTATTTCATTGAAGAGTGATTTTGATTACAGAGATAAGAGAGTACATTAGAATATATATACAGGAAATACAAAGCACGTGTCTAACTGCACTTCTAACTAACTGTTGAGCTGGCACAAGTAGTGGGCTTGATAGTAGAGTTGACCAGTTGACCAGCTACTGTACCTCCAGCTGTATCTCCAGCTATATGTCCAGCTGTATCGCCAGCTATATCTCTTAACAGTCCATAACACCAACAGCTACGCAGTAAACATGGCAAGTTTAGCGCGTTTAGCAGAAGGAAAAGCCGAAACGATGCATTTGTCTTCCCTATATGCCTTCAGACTTCTGGATTTCAAAATACTCCAAAGTCCAAATTAACAGTTCACTAACACATTCACACTTCCAATTAATAAGAACAATGAACTGCAGGGGAGGGGGTTATGTCAAGTCGTAGCCTCCAGGGCCCCGGAATTAGTCGAGTGCGCGCAAGCTGGCCTGGACATCCGGTTATAAAAAACAAAAACAATAAACTGCAGAGAATTTTTTTTTCTCTTGGTAAACTGAAGATTTCATAGAAACTAAACATAACATAATCGGAAGGATATAACCCTTACAATCATCGTCTAATTGTTTCAAGATAAACAAAGGAAGAACGGTTAGAAGTAAATCTAATTGTTTCAAGATAAACGAAGGAAGGACGGTTAAAATTACTGAACTAAAATTGCTTAAAATAAAGGATTGATTTGCTAGCTTGCCCGCACATCGATTTACTTCCCGCTGCACTTGTCGAACTTCAATCACACTGCATTGATCCATAAGTCTCCTGCAATCACATATTAAACCAATTAGAGGATGTTCCTCACAAAAAATAGAGAACAGATGGACATTTCTATTGTTTTGGGAGTTTAGTACTCTCTAACTGGTCCAGCGTCAATTTCAACCTGCACTTTTTGGATATTAAGTTACAAAACTATTTGAAGACATCTCAGAGGACCATAAGTCAGCCGCAAGAGCTGAACTAGCACCAATACGGCACTGAAAGCCTCTCACTCATTCTCCATTCCGGCCCCGAATAAGACCACCTGCCCTAGCTGAGAAATCCTGTTTGCAAGCTCCATCAACATTCAGTTCATAGTACCCTGTTGCCGGAGGAGTCCAGCCCATGTGAATAACCTGTGACCTGTTGCTGGAAGGGTTTTTGTGGCAGAAAAAATATCACTCAAGAGCACAAGAAAGTCAGTCGTTCACCATGGAGCGGTTGGTGTTCGAGCCATTGGCCGTATTGAAATGCCGTCGGTTACTATTAAGAATCAAGCTCAAGTAGCATGGTCTTCCAAAATATTCTAAGCTAGTTAAGTGTAAGAGTATCATCAAGTAGTAGGTTGATTGAGATTAGTTTGAAGGGTCAAATACCTTAAAAATGTACTAGAGTATGATCTTACAAGTCGATTTCAAACGAGCCTAATATGAGTTGAGCTCCACTAACCCGGATCATTTAACAACGCTAAGCACAAAAGAAGGCCTTTTGTGATTGAGAAACGCGTACGACAATTTGAGTAAAAGTCAATTATCATTGCTATTTTAGACGAGTACTTATTTACAGTGTCCCCTTGGATCTTAATTTGTGAACATCATCAGAATACCCAATAAAATGAACTTGCACACATTAGAATTTGGCGGAAATTATAAATTTCCTCTCAGTGCGCATAGAGATGTAGTCCAACAGCATAATCCTTAATTGAAACAAAAGGATGCATATACAAGTATACAAGGCATAAATGAAAATGAAGGCGAACAGGGCAACATAACATTGCAGCATAATTATGAGAAAGAAGCAGCAGAGCAACATTAACCATAACCATAACAAAGGGAACAATACAGTCATTCATGCAATGGGGGATAATAAACGAACTATAAACTATAAGCACGCATATAAGCTGCAGCAAAGAAGGCTAAGATCAGTGTCACTATCCCAGAGACTTTGTCTTAAAAAAACTTGAATTGAAGCGAATGTACACGAAGAGGACCAGGGGGATATAACAACGGCCCACAATAGTATGCTAAAGAAGAGCACTGCAGCATGCCTACACTAGTTACAGTAAACAATACTTATATAGTAATATTAGTTTCAAAATGTACATTATTGGTTATCCAATTTTACATTATTGGTTATCCAATTTTGGTACATTCTTGTTAGAAACATTTTCCATTTCCCAATAAAAATGTAAAAGAGAAATATACCTTCATCAATCCGCAACTCCCAAGAAAAAAAAAATGGCCATTATTCATAGCCAATCAAGAACCTCGACCAACTTCTTCAAAGCCCACGACCTGGAAACAATTGAAAGCTTGTCTTCTTCGACATTTATCATCCTCAACCCCGCACAATTCAAAACAAATAACTCAATAGCCTCTACCTCAATCCCAGGACATTCCATTATATCAACTCTCTCCAACTGCTTACAGCTCTTAAACATCGAAATGACCGATGCATTTGTCAATCCTTCACACCCCCTCACCCTCAACTCTCTCAAACAATTACACGAAGCAAGCAGCGCTATAAACTCATCATCCACCAACATCCCATTATAAGACAAATCCAACTTCCTCAAATTTCTAAACCTCTGTCCTAAAATTGTCAACAACCCAGGTTCCACTTTGCAGTCTGTCAAAGCCAATTCTTGAAGCTCATTAGTCATGGCTAATGCCATAGTCCTAAGCCCTTCACCAGAAACAAGATAACACATATGCAACCGAAGAGACAACAAACCCCTGAACCTGTCAGCCATAGCAGATAAGTGATTGTTTTCGAGGACACGGGGTAAACGTAAATCGAGTTTTTGCAAACTACAACTGCTGTGAGTAATGAATTGAAGTAGTAAACCATCACTGCTAACCATGTTGTGGATTAACAGGGAGTTGAGAGATGTACAGTTCTCTAACACTTTTGATAAAATGTTGTGAACTACGACTCCACAAGTCCTCAATTCCACTTCTTGGAGGCCCTTGAAGCAATTAACAAACGATGAAACTGACGTGTCATCTCCAACCCCTTCGCAGCGAACTAGCTGCAGTTTTTTAAGGTTTTTACAGCTTCTCCAGAGCCAATCGAAACCATAACCACCGCGCCGAATATAAAACAGAGTTAGGTTTTCTAATTTCAGTTCAGCGTCAGCATCATCATCGACGTGTTTGGATTCGCCAGGGACAAATCTGAAAGAGACGCTGAGGGTTTGAAGAGAGCGGAAGAAGCGGAGCCAGTGAAAAGAGACGGATGTAGATAGGGAGATGGAGAGATAAGTGAGGTGAGGGCATGAGTTAGAGAGAGAAAGGAGAGGGGAGACAGAGACTGGCGCATGATAGATGAGGAGAGTTGTGAGCTTGGTACAGGACGAGGAAATGGAGTGGAGGATCTGATCGGGAAAAGCCGAGACGGTGGGGATTATTACGATGTAGAGGAAGGAGAGGTGAGGGAAATGAGAGAGGAAAGAGGAGAGGGAGGGGGACGTACAGTTGTCAGGGGAGAGGCAGAGATCGAGGCGGGATATGGAAGAGCGGTAGAGGCGGAGCCACCGCTTGGAGACGAGGGAGACATCGGCGGTGGAGAAGGAAAAAGAGGAATGTGGGTGCAGGCGGCGGAAGACCTCTTCCAGGAGCTCGTCGCCGAGGATTGTGTCGATCTCCATCTTCCTCTCCCTCTGATTTTGCGTTCTGTGTTTGGTTGTAACCAAATGTTGAGGTACAAAGAAATGCAGAAAAAGGGTAACCATGGAGTAAACCGGAGTCCGTGTCCGTTTGTAGAAGACTTTGGTTAGGTCTCTTTTTTTGGACGCCTAATTGTTATTGGAATGACAAAAAATATTACCCCCTCCGTTCCAAAATAATAATCCATTACAAAAAATTGTGTCATTTTTCAAATCAAAAGATGTACTTCCGTGTATCATTTTTTGATTTTTTTTGGCACCGAATTAAAGTTCTCTTCAAGTACTTTAATTTGGTGTGAAAAAATTCGAAAAATAATACACGGAAGTATTTTATTTTTTTATTTGAAAAATGGCAAGAGAGAGAAAGTGAGACTCTTATTTAGGAACGGAGGGAGTATAGATTATGAGATATAAACAGTTCTTTGAGACGTTGGGAAAGGTAAAAAGGCCCAACAATATGGGATGGAGAGGGAACATCATTTACTTTTAGGAGTTTTAGCAATTTTAGAAACTTTAGGACTTTTAACTAAAAATGGGCGGATAAAAAAAAAACTAAATTTTGGAAACTCACCTAAAAACTCAATTAGGGTAGGACTCCAATAGCAGAGCATAATTTTCAATCAAAGTTATTATTTTCATTATTTTAAAAATATCTAATGGCATACATGTTACTAAGCGAGAGGAGAGGATCAGTTCTGGCGACAAATCGAAAGGGTTAGGGTTGCTCCGGTGAAATTCATCCAGTGTAATCGAAAGGGTTAGGATTTTCCTCACTAACAAAACAAAACACTTGAACATTTCTATCGTTTTGGGAGTTTGGTAGCTCTCTAACTGTTCCGGCATCACTTTCAACCTCCACTTTTTGGATACTGTAAGTTACACGATACCAACGCGTTGACAAGTGTCACTGTGTCACACGTCCGCTCGATGTCAATTTGTGTATAAAAGGAGTTTAAGCTGCACCCCTTCTACATCAGTTCGGCTGATATGACTCATTGGGTCTGAAACTACCTATCTGCGAGAGAGGGTTGTGTTTTCTAGGGTAAGCTTGTTTCAATTGCTCATGCTCAGGAGACCAACCATAACACCAACAGCTATGCAGTAAACATGGCAAGTTTAGCGCGTTTAGCAGAAGGAAAAGACGAAACGATGCATTAGTCCGCCCTATATGCCTTCAGACTTCTGGATTCCAAAACACTCCAAAGTCCAAATTAACAGTTCACTAACACATTCAGATTTCCAATTAATAAGAACAATAAAATGCAGGGGGTTATGCCAGGTCGTAACCTCCAGGGCCCCGGAATTAGTCGAGTGCGCACAAGCTGGCCTGGACATGCGGTTATCAAAAACAAGAACAATAAACTGCAGAGCATTTTTTTTTTCTCTTGGTAAACTGAAGATTTCATAGAAACTAAACATAACATAGTCGGAAGGATATAACCCTTACAATCATCGTCTAATTGTTTCAAGATAAACAAAGGAAGAACGGTTAGAAATAAATCTAATTGTTTCAACATAAACGAAGGACGGACGGTTAAAATTACTGAACTAAAATTGCTTAAAATAAAGGATTGATTTGCTAGCTTGCCCGCACATCGATTTACTTCCCGCTGCACTTGTCGAACTTCAATCACACTGCATTGATCCATAAGTCTCCTGCAATCACATATTAAACCAATTAGAGGATGTTCCTCACAAAAAATACAAAACAGATGGACATTTTTATCGTTTCGGGAGTTTAGTAGCTCTCTAACTGTTCCGGCGTCAATTTCAACTTCCAGTTTTTGGATATTAAGTTACAAAACTATTTGAAGACATCTCAGAGGCCCATAAGTCAGCCGCAAGAGCTGAACTAGCACCAATACGGCACTGAAAGCCTCTCACTCATTCTCTATTCCGACCCCGAATAAGACCACCTGCCATAGCTGAGGAATCCTGTTTGCAAGCTCCATCAACATTACCCTGTTGCTCGAGGAGTCCAGCCTATGTGAATAACCTGTGACCTGTTGCTGGAAGGGTTTTTGTGGCAGAAAAAATGCCACTCGAGAGCACGAGAAAGGCAATCTTTCACTATGGAGCGGTTGGTGTTAGAGCCATCGGCAGTATTGAAATGCAGTCTGTTTCTATTAAGAATCGAACTCAAGTAGCATGGTCTTTCGAAATATTCTAAGCTAATCGAGTTAAGTAAAGGAGTATCAAGTAGTGGGGTGTTCGAGATTAGTTTGAAGAATCCATGACCTTAAAAATGTATTCGCATATGATTTAACAAGTCAATTTCAAATGAGCCTAATAAGAGTTGAGCTCCACTAACTCGGGTCATTTAACAACGCTAAGCACAAATGAAGGCCTTTTGTGATTGAGAAACGGTACAACAATTTGAGCAAAAGTCAATTATCATTGCTATTTTAGAGGAGTATTTATTTACTGTGTCCCTTTGGATCTTAATTTGAGCAAAAGTCAATCATCATCAGAATACCCAATAAAATGAATTGGCGAAGGCTTTGAGTCTGGGGGGCTCACGATTTAACACTAAGGGCTCGTTTGATTCCGGTATTAGGGGGTGGGATGGGACTATTTTTGTCCAATCCCACGTTATCCCTTGTTTGGTTCCCGGAAAATAGCATGGGATTAACAATCCCGGGACTATTTTAGTCCAACACGCATGGGATTACACAATACCGGGGGGGGGGGGGGGGGGGGGGGGGGGGGGGGGGGGTGGGATAAAATAAAGTCGGACTATTTTTCTCGCTACTTTGTCGGGTGGTATTTACAAGATTGCCATCCAAACTATTTTAACCCTAGACAATCGTCTTCTTCGTTTTTCATTGAGCGTCGCTGTTCCTCTCTCTCTCTCTCTCTCTCTCTCTCTCTCTCTTCACCAGAGCTCTGGACACCGGATCAACTTTGTCGGTAGCAGGTACTGAATCGTCCTTCTCTCTCCTTCTCTCTCGTTTTCTCACTTTCTCTCGCGTTTTCTCTCTCTGTCTCGCTCTCGTTTTCTCTCTCTGGTGTCGAATGTCCAGGGATGAAATATATTATGCATATATCTTGTATTGTCTGTGTTTTGCATGCATTTGTTGGGGACTGCTATTATAAAGATCTGCACTTGATGACTTTTTTCCCCTTTTTTCTTTTGTCTATACAACTAGTCATGATTTTTTTCCCCTTTTTCCCTTTTGACCCGGAGTTGGTTTTCTTCCTTTATGAAGTGGGTTACATTGAAAAAAGAAAAGTTCTTCTTTAAAGAAAAAAAGTAATGACGAATTGGCTAAGTTAATGACGAATTGGCTAAGCTTCCAATCTCAACTGTGGACAGGGTCAAAGCTGGTTTGGGAATCACCAAAGATGCACAAACGGTTGATCATTTTTTCAGCCTTAAGACGGAGGAAGAGAAACTGATTCTCGTTCAGACTATATTGGAATGTGGTTTCTAAGCTAGTAGGAACAACCTTGTTTATAAGAACAATGTTTAATTTCAGCTCTTGTGGTACCTCTTGTGGTACCTTTTTGTTGCACAACCTTTTTGTTGTTGTGCAGTGTATAAGAGCTATGTTTAATTTCAGCTATTGTGGTACCTCTTGTGGTACCTTTTTGTAGATGTGCAGTTTGAACAAAAACTTAAAACTATGTTTAATTTCATCTTTTCTGGGTTGCATTCTGTGTTGTGTTGCTGTTGCGGTTTAATGCATTGATACAGTGCAATTTTTGCAGCTGCTGTTTGCCTTAAGTTTTAGCATGAATTTCACGTTATTAGCTGCTGGAAATAGCCTACAGATGCTGAAAATAGTGTTTTTTTTAGGTTTTGAATGTGTAATTAGTTGCTGAAACTGTGCGCATAGGTGCAGAATAATGTTTCCTAGTTGTTGAAAATGTTGTTTAAGCATGAGAATGTTGTTGTAATTTCTGTTTAGGAGCAGAAATTAATCCTGAATGTAGTTTACGAAACCAAACATGGGATTAAGCAAAAGATGGGATATCCCAATATTAATCCTGCATGAATCAAACAGGGGATTGGGTGAGATTCAGTACTAAATTAGTCCCAGGACAAATAGTCCTGGACTATCAATCCCAGGACTATTAATCCCACCTGTTTTAGTCCGCGAATCAAACGAGCCCTAAACGAATCCTACTGTGGGCGCAGTTACGGCCGGGAAGCAATTCACTCATCGTCCTGGCTTCGAACACATAAAATAAGGAAGAGACCACACCTACTCAAGATATCTAGTCTCATAGGAGACAAGCATAGCTACTCAGGACTCAAACCTCACTCAAATAGCATTTACTTAAGCTAGCTTGCTCCTAAAAGCAGAAACGAGACAACCACGGGGGCCAAACCGGCCTAAGCGCAGCTAAGCTAATATGCGCCGGAGAAGCCAGGTGCCATAGGTAAGCTCTATGCGGCCCGGAGCATTGATTCCCCATAACAAAGGGAACAATATAGTCATTCATGCAATGGGGGACAATAAACGAACTATAAGCTATAAGCACGCATATAAGCTGCAGCAAAGAAGGCTAAGATAAGTGTCACTATCCCTGAGACTTGTCGTCCTTCGTCTTAAAACAAGTAGAATTGAAGCTAATGTAAACGAAGAGGACCCGGGGAATATAACGACTGCCGCAATAGTATGTTAAAGAAGAGCACTGCAGCATAAATTACAGCAAACAATACTTTAAAAAATTGATTCCCGAAATGTACATAAAGGAGAAATATACCTTCATCAATCCACAACTCCAAAGAAAACGAATGGCCCTTGTTCAAAACCAATCACGAACCTCGACCAACTTCTTTGAAGCCCATGACCTGGAAACATCTGAAAGCTTGTCTTCTTCGACATTTATCCTCCTCAACCCCGGACAATTCAAAACAAATAATTCAACACCCTCTGCATCAATCCCAGGACAATTCATTATGTCTACTCTCTCCAACTGCTTACAGCTCTTAAACATCGAAACAACAGATGCATTTGTCAATCCTTCACACCTCCTCACCCTCAACTCTCTCAAACAATTACACGAAGCAAGCATCGATATAAACTCGTTATCCACCAACATCCTATTTTTAGACAAGTCCAAATTCCTCAAATTTCTAAACCTCTGTCCTAAAATTGTCAATAGCCCAGGTTCCACTTTGCAGTCTATCAAAGCCAATTCTTGAAGCTCATTAGTCATGGCTAACACCATAGTCCTAAGCCCTTCACCAGTAACAAGATGACACATATTCAACCGAAGAGACAACAAACCCCTGAACCTGTCAGCCACGGCCGATAAGAAGTGATTGTTTATGAGGTCATGGGGTACACATAAATCGAGTTGTTGCAAACTACAACCGCTGTGAGTAATGAATTGATGTAGTAAACCATAACTGCTAGCCATGTTGAAGATTAACAGGGAGTTGAGAGATGTACAGTTCACTAGCACTTCTGATAATATTTCGTGAACTACGAATCCACAACTCCGCAATTCTACTTCTCGGAGGCCCTTGAAGCAATTAACAAACGATGAAACTGACGTGTCATCCCCAACCCCTTCGCAGCGAACAAGCTGCAGTTTCTTAAGGCTTTTACAACTTCTCCAGAGCCAATCGAAACCATAGCCGCGTAGAGTATAAGACATAGTTAGGTTTTCTATTTTCAGTTCAGCGTCGAAGTATTTCCCTCCCGAAGCATCATCATCGACGTGTTTGGATTCGCCGAGGACATATCCGAAAGAGATGCTGAGGGTTTGAAGAGAGCGGAAGAAGCGGAGCCAGTGTAAAGAGAAGGATGTAGATAGGGAGATAGAGAGATCAGTGAGGTGAGGGCATGAGTTAGAAAGAGAAAGGAGAGGGGAGAGAGAGACTGGCGCATGATCGAGGTGGAGAGTTGTAAGCTTAGTACAGGACGAGGAAATGGAGTGGAGGATCTGATCTGGAAAAGCCGAGAAGGGATAGCCGGCGACGGTGGGGATTACGATGTGGAGGAAGGAGAGGTGAGGGAAGTGAGAGAGGAAAGAGGATAGGGAGGGGCCCGTACAATAAAAAGGGCAGAGGCTGAGGTCGAGGCGGGATTTGGAAGAGCGGTAGAGGCGGAGCCACCGCTTGGAGACGAAGGAGACATCGGCGGTGGAGGAGGAAAAAGAGGAATGTGGGTGCAGGCGGCGGAGGACTTCTTCCAGGAGCTCGTCGCCGAGGATTCTGTCCATCTCCATCTCCCTCTGATCTTGCGTTCTGATTCTCTTTGTTTGGTTTTTACTGCAGTGGGTAAGCTGACTGGACCAGTAATCACGCAGCTGTTCGACAACGGTTCTGATTAAATATAATTATTTTACATGTACTGTAAGATTATTTTTTAAGTAAAATAGTGGGGAAATTGTTTAAAAATGAAATTAGGGACAAATAATTGCCAATGCATGGTGTTCTTTTTTCAAATTAGAAATACAAGGAAAATAAGTGCAAAGACATGGAATGAGGGACAAAATAACCCATAACTGGAATTTGGTTCTCAAAACAACACCCCCCCCCCCCCCAGATCGCAGCATCAGCAACGGCAAACGAATCAAGGTTAGCAAACTACTTCCATTTCTTTTCGGTTTCAGCCCATACAGATCAACATCGAATTCGATGAAGAAACTACTTTGCAACATGGTGGGCTTTGAATGTGGTATTCAATATATACAATAAGGTGGTTCTCAATGCGTTTCCATACCCACGGCTCACTTCAACGCTGTGATTGGAAACTGGGTCTCTCATGATGATGTTTTCTTGGGCTACAAATATCACCGAAGCACCAAAGACCAAACTCAACTTCTGGAAATCTCTGTTTCGAACCCTCTGTGTGTGTGTTAAAATATATACGAATACAAGGTGTTTGGTTAAATGTCTCAACGAAGATGCATTTTCTTTACATTCTCAGGGACCAACTCGGGTGCAATTAATTTTTTGAAGAGTTCAACCACATTCCATGAATAGAGCAACATAGACGTAGGAACGGCACAAAGAGAAGAATATATTTTCAGAAAGTGTGACTTGACAACACATTGCAACCCCCTTTGGACCAACTCGGGTGCAATTAATTTTTCGAAGAGTGCAACCACATTCCATGAATGGTGCAACACAGACGTAGGAACGGTGCAAGGAGAAGAATATTTTTTAAAAATGTGTGACCTGACAACACACTGCAACCCCGTATGGACCAACTCGGGTGCAATTAATTTTTTGAAAAGTGCAACCACATTCCATGAATGGTGCAACACAGATGTAGAAATGGTGCAACACAGGCGTAGGAGGAGGGAGAGTGAGAGGGTTGGTTTACGGGTTTTTTTTTAGACAAGGGTATTTCGGTCCACACTAAAATTGGTATCATGTATGTGCAATTAAATTTTTCATTTTCATGTTGGGAGCAATTTTCAAAAATTGTTCCATGTATTGGCAATTATCTGCCCCTAGTTCCATTTTAAGCAATTTCCCCTAAGATAATCCAGACCATTAATTACCGAACAGTTGTATGGCGCACCACAAGCCCCCGAATCCCCAAATGTTGAGATAGAAATGCAGAAAATGGGAAAAGACCTTTGGGCATTCCAGTGTAAAACATAGAGCCTGTTTGGGAGCTCTTTTTCTCATTTTCATTTTCAATTTTTCACCTTTTTGTTGTTTGGGTGGTAGAGCTAAAACACATTCTAGCCAAAACTCATTCTCCAATTTGATGAAAGGAGAGGAGAAGTCAAAAATAGGCTGAGATGAGCTTTTTGACTTTTCTTTTTTTTTTTACTTTTTTCATTTTAATTAACAAAAAGACCTTCAAAATGTATTCCACACATCTCCCAAACACTACTCTTGTTGCAAAATTTATTCTGCGCATTTCTCTCAAACACTTCTACCATATTCAAAACACATTCTCACCGTAATCCAAAAAGTCAAAAAGTTAAAAATGAAAAGCTGAAAATGAGGCTCTCAAACACATCCATAGTCCTTTCAAAAAAAAAAAAAAAAACACATCCATAGTGAAAGCACATTTCTAATAATTTCCGTTGCACCAAAAAAAAAAAAAAAAGTAAAACGTAGTGAAAGTAGAAAGAGTGTTGGAAAAATTTCGAGCATATTTGAATAACTTCATTATGTGGTATAGAAGGAGAGTCGGTAGATCATTTGTTTTGTCAGTGTTCCTATGGTATGCCCCAAACAAAGAATCAAACCAAAACCGAAAACAAATTTGAAGAGGAAAACTCCGACTTTATTCAAATCAAGAAAAACCTCTCCCAAGTTGAGCTTTACAGAGCCTCACACTCACATTGAGATCAAATACAAAGTTTCACAGAAACTCAAAGGCTAGCAACCGATACAAGAGCAGATATCTAGTACGAAATACAAACGAAAGGCTTCATACTTATAGCCTGGAATACACAGACAAAGCAATAACTCTAAGTTACTAATGGTAGCCGTGAGTGATGGAAACCCATCCAGATCCATCTACTAGCATCAATGGCTGTCCCAAGTAGTGAATGTGCCAGAGGAGAATTGTAACGCCCCGCATTTTGGGAAAAGCGTTATGGATTATTATTACAATTTAAAGTCGGTCTAAACAGTAATAATAATAACCAAAATACATATAGATGGTCTATCCTTCACAGATTACAAAAAGGTAGACTGGGTGGGTTCTACGGCTCCGCAAATTCCTCCGCCTGGTGGATCTCTATTCCGGCAGCTCCTCCGGCTCCGTGTTCTCCGTAAAGGTATTCCTGTCCATCGTGACAATCTAGCATAATACGTCAGAGTTGCGAAGCAACATCGTCGTATTATGCCAGGGCAAACCGTGAGCGAGGACGCTCAATAGATACCGTACCCCAACATTAAACTAGCAATTCTAGAACAATATTGTTGGCAGGTAAATAGTTGAAAATCATCTATCAAAACGGTAAGTTCATGCGTGTCAATGCATCAGTATCACATCAAATCAGAGTGCAGCTTAAATAAAATCAGTATCCCATTTCTTTTCATATCAGAGTGCAGCTTTAATAAAATCAGTATCTCGTATTATTTCAGAATCCAGAGTATAGTGTCAGTATCTCGTATCATTTTCTCATAATAGCATTCTTCTTCAAATTTCAACCATGTCAACATCTCACATCTCTCGAAAGTTATTGGCCCGTTCTACAACCCCGTTCTAACGGTCACCAACCTTTCCGTACGAAGGGTCGGCCACCCATAAACTGACTCCTGCAGTATGAGGTCCGCTAACTCCGCGTCACACACGACATAGTCCCGGCTACCCATATCACTGAATCCCCACCAGTTTGTTTATGAGGTCCGCTTGCTATGTGTTGTACTGAGTAAGTTCTAACCGTCAAATTCACCCGCGGAATTTGAGGAGAAACTTCAAACAGCACTACCGTATAGTTCCGTTGGGCTTTGACCACCAGTTCACCCCGGGGAACTGAGGCGGGACTCCAACAGCATCAACATCTCAACTTTCATCACATCAACATTTTCATTCTCATTTCTATCTCTTCCATTTAAAAACATTCGATCACTTTCTCGAAAAATGTGTCGGGTCGTATCGTCTTTGAAAAAGAACGTGCACATGCATTAATTTCATAAAACAAAATCCTCCGTTTAGAATCGTTCATGATAAACCTTCCGCTCGTAACCCATCTTACGAAAACATGTTACTTAACGACAAAAGTTCTTTCTTCCGGGGATTTAAATCAAAACATAAGGATTCATTCTCGTTCTTGGATTTGCTGGCGTGTTTTAAGATTCGTACGTCGAATCGCCACTTGGTTTGTCTAAACCAAGAAAGTACCCTACTAGAAAACTCTAGTAGTTGAATCCGTTTGGCGTGTTTTAAGATTCGTTCGTCGAATCGCCACTTGGTTTGGGCTAAACCAAGAAAAAGCCTGACTAGACATGCTAGCCATAGATTCTATTTGTTAGTCTAAATAGATTAAGAATATTTATTCAATAATCCCGGAAAATCTCATTTCATTTGAAAAGCTCTTTTCTCAGAAAATTGGTCGGGCATTATAACTGCGTAAATTTGAAAAGTCGATTTTCATTCAGGCATTATAACTGGGTAATTTAGTTTCCCAAAAGTCCATCGAACATTATAACGGTGCATTTTGATAGTCAATTTTAATTCGTGCATAGTAACGACTAAGTGTGTTTTTTCAAAGTCTAATTGTTCATAAAATCACTAATCACCAACATAATCACGTTTAATCATAATTAAGCACGTTTAAGCAAAATAATAACATAATCAATATGAACTAGTAAATACTAATCTAAGGTTAAGATAAAGTATCTACCTTAATTCCGATGATTAGTCGGAAGCCGATAAGCTAGTTGAATTCCGGCGGCGTAACGACTAGTCGACCTTTGCTCGAACGCTTTCTTGCTAACTTATTCTACCTTTCTAAGATCTAGGGGTGGTCGAGGGTGGTGGAGTGTGGTGGTTTAGGATGAGTTTCAAGAAGAACACTCAAGAACTCACTCAAGAACACTAGAAAGCACAAAGTGGAGAAGTTGGGAGGTTTTGGTGTGAAATGAAGCAAGGAGAGTGAGCTATTTATAGGGAAGTAATGAGGTTCACCTCCCCCAAAGATAATCACCAGCCAAAAACCCTCCCCACAAGTGTCCAAACAACCTTTTGCAAAAGCAAAAATTAGGTTTTAAAGACTAGTTTTAGGTTATAAGAAATTCCCCACCAAATTTCCCACCAACTTAAAGATTAGTTTTAGGTTATAAGTAATCTCCCACCTAATCAAGGTTAGCTTTAATAAAATAAAATAAGAGTTGGGGATTTAGTAAGGCTTCCGGACGCAGTGTGGTGAAATACCCGGTGTGTACGCGTTTATTTACGGCGTGAAAAGTATAATTAAACAGGTTAAATCTAATTCGTTTAATCTAACCAAACCAAATTATAAACTATAATTATTTAAAAATAAAACCGCATTAATAAATCGAAATTTTTTATTTACAAAATTTCGGGTTATTACAAGAATTGGGGCCACCTCCCAATAATCCATCACCCTTTGCTAGGCAACTTTGGAATTGGTCTGGGTTAGGATTCATGCTTAATTCCAAAGGAAGGGTGTGCTTTAGGAGGTGGTTGGTTGATTGCTGGGGTAATGATTAGTGATGAAGCCTTTTTTGTAAATTTGTGTGTGTTGTGGGAAGTTTGGTATGCTCGGAACCATGCTTATTTTGATTTGGCTATTCCTTTATTTGAGAATTGTTGTGCTAATGTTGAGCATAATTTATCTCTGTTGTTGAAGTCACGGAAAGAGTCGCGTAGGAATGTGGCGATTTGCAGGAGTAATCAAGGTCTTGCCTCTGCCGTTTGCTGGGGCAAATTGGAAGATGGTGATCAGGTGGTGAAGGTGGCTGTTGATGGTGCTTGGCAAGGGGATGCTTTGAAGGGTGTTGCTGCATGGTGTGTGTGGAGCCGTGGAAGAAGCTGTTCAAGGTCAGTTGAGTCAAGGTTATACTTATGTTCATGCTTTATCTTCTACAGTGTGCAGGCTTTGGCCGTTTTGCAGGCTTTGAGATGGGCCATGGCTACGGAGGCGAGAAGAGTGCAAATTTTGACAGATAGTCTTGAAGTGGCGCGCATGCTCTTTTGAATGTTTACGAGGGAAATATTTGTATCAGGAATGTTATTTTTCATATTTTGGACATTGTATCTCAGTGTTTATTTATGTTTCTATCGTTAAGGTCACACACCAAGATGTGAAGAATGCTCACAATTTTGTGCAGCATCACCTTTGTAATGTTTAAGTTTAGTAATGAATGGTTATGTTTATGGTTCCAAAAAAAAAAAAAAATTGGGTAACAAGTGACTTAGGTGAGACGACTTCTAAACACGGGTTTTGAGACAGATTATTCTACTCATATCATTTACTTTTAGGAGTTTTAGCAATTTTAGAAATTTTAGGACTTTTAACTAAAAATGGGCGGATAAAAAAAAAAAACTATAAAAACTCAACTAGGGTACGACTCCAATAGCAGACCATAATTTTCATTTTTCAATCAAAGTTAGTATTATTTTCAATATTTTAAAAATATCTAATGGCAGAAATGTTACTAAGCAAGAGGAGAGGATCAGTTTCGGTGACAAATCAAAAGGGTTAGGGTTGCTCTGGCAAAATTCATCCAATGTAATTTCCTTTGAATAATAATTATTGCGATGCATGTGAAGAAAATGACTTGTCTTCACATTGCACGCAACACACAAAAATATCAAAAATACCGTTTAAAAAAGCTTGTAAACAGAAATTACAATGACAGCCACCTCCCCATAGGTTTGAAAAATGGCAATGACGTCCCTTTTGCTTTAGTTTTCAAAGCCACAGATTCCCCATCCCGGTCGGGGAGAGCATCTCCAACCCATAACCTATTTTCCCATTTTCTCATCTATATCTACTAGCATTAACCCGTGCTATGCACGGAAATTTCTTCCACAATATACAATATGGTGTTTCAATAGGAAAGACTCCAATGTCTTTTGGAGGGATTCCACATAAAAAATATTGGAATATTGTTAACCCACTCCCAGAAATAGAGTTGAATAACATGAGAAGGCAATTTAAGGCTTCAAAAGTACTCCTTAATTTGTGTATAAAAAGAGTTTATGCTGCACGTACCCCCTCTACATCACTTAAGCAGATAGGAAAAGAGTTTATGCTGCACGTACCCCCTCTACATCACTTAAGCAGATAGGACTCATGGGGTCTGAAACTATCTGCGAGTGAGGGTTGTGTTTTCTAGGGTAAGCCTGCGAGGGAGGGTTAGCGCACACAAGAAAAAATCTTAGCAAAAGAGAAAGTCAAAACGATGCATTAGTCCGCCCTTTTGCCTTCAGACTTCTGGATTTCAAAGTACTCCAAAGTCCAAATTAACAGTTCACTAACACATTAGGACTTCCACTCAATAAGAACAATAAACTGCATGGGGTTATGTCCGGTCGTTAACTCCAGGGTCCAGGAATTAGTTGAGGTGCGTACAACCTGGCCCGGACATTTGGTTATAAAAAAATAAAATAAAAAAGAATAATAGACTCCAGAGCATTTTTTTTTGTCTTCGTTGAACTGACGATCTCACTAGAAAGTAAACACAACATGGTCTGGGGTATTTAACCCTTACAGGATCATAATCCAATTGTTTCAAGATAAACGAAGGAGGAACGGTTAAAATTACAGAACTAAAGTTGCTTAAAATAAAGGATTGATTTGCTAGCATGTCGACACATCTGTTTGCTTCCCGCCGCACTTGTCGAACTTCAGTCACACCGCATTGATCCATAAGTCTCCTGCAATCACATATTAAACCACTTAAGAGGATGTTCCTCACAGGAAAAAAAACAACAACAACAACAACACACTCGGACATTTCTATCGTTTTAGGAGTTTAGTAGCTCTCTAATGTTCCGGCATCAATTTCAACCTCCACTTTTAGGATATGAAGTTACAAAACTGTTTGAAGACATCTCGGAGGCCCATTCAGAGATCTTGTAGTTTTGAGCCGCACTACAACCCTGACTACAACCCTGTAGTGCGGCACCTGAGCCGTTGATCTCAGTCGCAAGAGCTAAACTAGCACCAATACGGCACTGAAAGCCTCTCACTTATTCTCCATAACGAAGGGAACAATATAGTAATTCATGCAATGAGGGACAATAAACGAACAATAAGCTATAAGCATGCATATAAGTTGCAGCAAAGAAGGCTAAGATCAGTGTCACTATCCCTGAGACTTTTTCTTCGTCTTAAAACAAGTAGGATTCTGTCCATCCCCAACTTCCTCTCCCTCTGATTTTCCGTTCTGATTCTCCGTGCGTTCCAGTGTATGTACCATGTAAAACGGAGTGAAAGTAGAAGAGTGTTGGAAAACTTTCGAGCATATTATCCTTTGCCCCCAAATTTTGAGTAACAGGTGATTGAGGTGAGACGAGTTCTAAGCTAATTAAGTATAAGAGTATCATCAAGTAGTAGGTTGTTCGAGATTAGTTTGAAGAGTCAAAAGACTTTAAAAATGTGCTAGAGTATGATTTAACAAGTCGATTTCAAACAAGCCTAATACGAGTCGAGCTCCACTAACCCGGATCATCGAACAACGCCAAGCAAAAATGAGGGCCTTTTGTGATTGAGAAGTGCGTACGGCAATTTGACCACAAGTCAATTCTCATTGCTATTTTATAGGAATATTTAATTAGCATGTCCCCTTGGGCCTTAATTTGTGAACATCATCAGAATACCCAATAAAATGAACTCGCACACATTAGAATTTGGCGGAAACTATAAATTTCCTCTCAATGCGCCCAACAGCATAATCCTTAATAGAAACAAAACAGCGCGTATACAAGTATACAAGGCGTAAATGAAAATGAAGGCGAACAGGGCAACATGACATTGCAGCATCATTATGAGAAAGAAGCAGCAGAGCAACATTAACCATAACAAAGGGAACAATACAGTCATTCATGCAGTGGGGGACAATAAACGAACTATAAACTATAAGCACATATGTAAGCTGCAGCAAAGACTATCCCTGAGACTATTCCTTTGTCTTAAAACAACTAGAATTGAAGCGAATGTACACGAAGAGGACCGGGGGATACAACAACTGCCCGCAATAGTATGTTAAAGAAGAGCACTGCAGCATAAATTACGGCAAACAATGCCTATACTGGTTACAGCAAACAATACTTATAGAGTAATGTTAGTTTCAAAATGTACATTATTGGAGTATCCAATTTTGGTACATTCTTGCTAGAAAAATTTTCCATTTCCCAATAAAAATGTAAAAGATAAATATACCTTCATCGATCTGCAACTCCAAAGAAAAAAATGGACATCATTCACAACCAATCAAGAACCTCGACCAACTTCTTCGAAGCCCACGACCTGGAAACATCTGAAAGCTTATCTTCTTCAACATTTATCATCCTCAACCCCGGACAATTCAAAACAAATAACTCAATAGCCTCTGCGTCAATCCCAGGACAATCCATTATATCTACTCTCTACAACTGCTTACAGCTCTTAAACATCGAAATGACCGATGCATTTGTCAATCCTTCACACTCCCTCACCCTCAACTCTCTCAAACAATTACACGAAGCAAGCAGCGCTATAAACTCATCATCCACCAACTTCCCATTATAAGACAAGTCCAACTTCCTCAAATTTCTAAACCTCTGTCCTAAAATTGTCAACAACCCAGGTTCCACTTTGCAGTCTATCAAAGCCAATTCTTGAAGCTCATTAGTCATGGCTAACACCATAGTCCTAAGCCCTTCACCAGTAACAAGATGACACAGAGTCAACCGAAGAGACAACAAACCCCTGAACCTGTCAGCCACGGCCGATAAGTGATAGTTTATGAGGTCATGTGGTAAACATAAATCGAGTTGTTGCAAACTACAACGGCTGTGAGTAATGAATTGATGTAGTAAACCATAACTGCTAGCCATGTTGAAGATTAACAGGGAGTTGAGAGATGTACAGTTCACTAACACTTTTGATAATATTTCGAGAACTACGAATCCACAACGCTGCAATTCTACTTCTTGGAGGCCCTTGAAGCAATTAACAAACGATGAAACTGACGTGTCATCCCCAATCCCTTGGCAGCGAACAAGCTGCAGTTTCTTAAGGTTTTTACAACTTCTCCAGAGCCAATCGAAACCATAACCACCACGTCGAATATATAACATAGTAAGGTTTTCTAATTTCAGTTCAGCGTCGAAGTACTTCCCTCCCGAAGCATCATCATCGAGGTGTTTGGATTCGCCAGGGACAAATTTGAAACAGACGCTGAGGGTTTGAAGAGAGCGGAAGAAGCGGAGCCAGTGTAAAGAGACGGATGTAGATAGGGAGATGGAGAGACGAGTGAGGTGAGGGCATGAGTTTGAGAGAGAAAGTAGAGGAGAGAGAGAGACTGTCGCATGATCGAGGTAGAGAGTTGTGAGCTTGGTACAGGACAAGGAAATGGAGTGGAGGATCTGATCAGGAAAAGCCGAGATGGCATCGCCGCCACAGCCGCCGACGGTGGAGATTACGATATGGAGGAAGGAGAGGTGAGGGAAGTGAGAGAGGAAAGAGGAGAGGGAGGGGGCCGTACAGTTTTCGGGGGAGAGGCTGAGATCGAGGCGGGATTTGGAAGAACGGTAGAGGCGGAGCCACCGCTTGGAGACGAGGGAGACATCGTCGGTGGAGGAGGGAAAAAAGGAATGTGGGTGCAGGCGGCGGAGGACTTCTTCCAGGAGCTCGTCGCCGAGGATAGCGTCGATCTCCATCTTCCTCTCCCTCTGATTTTGCGTAATGATTCTCTGTGTTTGGTTGAGCAAGTGCAGCAGTCTTGCCAAAATGGCTTTTTGAGCCATTTGGGCTAACCAAAAGAGCAAATCCCGCCTCCAACAGCTTAGGCAAATGCTTGGCTATTTTACACTTTTCCTAAATTTGCTACGGTGCTTAGCCAAAAACGCTTAAAT
This sequence comes from Vaccinium darrowii, assembly GCA_020921065.1. Classification (NCBI taxonomy): domain Eukaryota; kingdom Viridiplantae; phylum Streptophyta; class Magnoliopsida; order Ericales; family Ericaceae; genus Vaccinium; species Vaccinium darrowii. The sequence goes on along the minus strand of CM037158.1, from coordinate 6,573,602 downwards.
ACTGTTCACCTGCCAGAAATTGTTTACTAATTTTTCCGACACTTTCTCTCTCCTCCTCTTCTCCTCCGACGTCTGTCTCTACCTCTCTCTCCGTCTACCTCTCTCTGGCAACAAACCCATTTCCAATCAAACCCAGTTATGGAGTTTTGATCAAACCTAGTTATGGGTTTTTTTCGATCAGACCCAACGAACAAACCCAGTTAAACAAAGGAGACAAACCCAGTTTTTTTTTCGATCGACCGCGAGTGGATGTTGTTCCAGAAACGGCGATCGACGGCGACCAACGGCGAGGGCCAACGAGGGCAACCGACGGCGAAACGTAAAGGGCGACGACGAAGAAGACGATGAACAGTCACGTCTTGTGTGTGTGTGTGTGTGTAAAGGAAAAAATAATATTTTAATAAAAAGATAGGTAAAATGAGTAGGATTGTTGGAGTGTTGAGAATGACAGGCTAACTATATACACTGTACACCAGGTTTTTTGGCAAAAATTTTACACAAGCTGTTGGGATGCTCTAAAAGCATCCTAGCAGCTTGGGTAAAATGGCTCAAATGCCATTTTGGCTAACCAAAAGTCTAAATTAGGCCTCCAACAGCTTAGCCAAATGCTTGGCTATTTTACTTTTTTCCTAATTTTGCTACAGTACTTAGCCAAAAACCCTTAAGTACTGTTCATGTCACGCCCCGCCCTGCAAACGGCACTCGTGGTGGGCCCGAGTCAGTGCGGCCACGTGGCATTCCAATACAAGACCCAACATCACCTTACAAAATCTCATAATAAAAACACAGCGAAAGACTTCATCATATAAATAAAAGTGTCAACGTTAAACCACTAACTCAACACCCACAACCGTTTGCTCAGAAACAACTTAAGTATTACATGAACTCAAATGCTTTATATTACAAACCATAAAAGTACTACGCGACAACGACCGAAACTCACTCGACACCAACTGCACAACCCAAACGCTGACCAGTAGTGGACCCCCCTCTACATGCCCCTGCTATCTGGAAAACCATAAAGGAAAACCAGGAGTGTATGAGACATAGAAATGCTCAATAAGATACAACTAAATCAACATCCAAAACACAACAGTATTATACAACAACTATCAACATGAATATAACCAATCACATGCAAGTGGCACGTCTGCCACATCCTATGTATCCTAGGTCACTGTGGGAGCACACCCCGCTCGTTGTCACCAGTAGCTAGCCGACACAACGAACTCGCGGTGTAACCCAATCCACAGCCCCTTCGCAGATACCAACTTTCACACACAACATACATGCATATCCACAACAAAACATCTATTAGCATGATATACATCCATCTGCATAATAACACGCCATCATCACATGATATACATCCGTCTTCACAACAATACATCATCAGCACAATTATATGTTATTGAACATAATCATGTCAAACACACTCACCTCTGATTCGACTGGAGTATGCCAAAACAGTTTCGGCACCTCCCAATGACCCGACTTGTCACCTAGTCACAAGCTAAACAGTATTAGTATATGATTATCTTCACACATTAACACAAACGCTTAAATAGAAGTTACACAACAAAGCATGAGATTATAAATTCTGTGGACCTGTCTGCCTTTGACAATTCAGTAAAAAATCGCCTACTCAACATTTACCAACAATTCCAACTCCAAAATATCACCAACTTATCAATACATAAGACACATGAGAACCCATATCCATTAATCATGCTTAGCTATAACAAACTTCATAAAAACTCAGCTAAAAAGGCTGCCCAGATTTCCAGAATTCCTCAACCATCAACTTCAAATCGAAAACTGCTATTGTCTATAAGAAATCAAGGCACAAACCCTACATAGAATCGAAGATATACGAGTCTAGTTTCCAAATCAAAAAGTGGTTCGCAAAACGGATACCCGAGCTATGAGTTATGCCCATTTTCCCAAAGAGTGTCAGTGCTGTCTGCGCAGACGCGAACCCGACAGCAGCTCGGTAAAACATTTTTCATATTTTCTGTGTTTCAAATTAAACTCTGAAAATTTAACACAACATAAAAGACATCCATGGGTAGCTACTGTAAAATTCTCATAAAATTACAAGTTCGGGAACCATATCTAAAAATTCACTCAAAACCATGGCAGATTCGAGTTCATCAACAACCAAACACCCTTAGCTATCTTGATCACGAATTTTCTAAACGAGAAACCCCTAAACCCTCCTCTCAACTGTAGAATACCAGATTCTACTGCCCAAAAGCCACAAAGATTAACAAATTAAGATCAAGAATCTTACCTTGAATTAGGTTTTCCCCAACTTTCCCCTTCTTCTTCTTCTTCTTCTTCTTCTTCTTCTTCTTCTTCTCTCTCTCTCTCTCTCTATTAGGATCAGACCAAAGGAGAAAATATCTCCTGTCCAAAATACACTTCTCCCCTCCAACTTACGTAGCTATTAGTTTTAAGCCCAAAACGCGTAATCACTCCAAAACGCGAATTAAACACTTTTTATCCGTGACGGGTATTACAGTTCACCTGCCATAAATTGTTTATTATTTCTCTCTCTCTCTCTCTCTCTCTCTCTCTCCTCCACCCCCCCCCCCCCCCACAAATAAAAATAAAAATAAATAAATAAATAAATAAAAAATACCAGAACGACGGCGACGAACGAGAGGGACGCACGACGGCGACGAACGAGAGGGACGAACGACGGCGACTCTCTCTCTTTCTTCAACACACGCACACCCTCCTTCCGTCTCTCTCCTCCCTCAATTTCGACTTCTCCCTCTTCCGACGTGATTTTGAAACCCTAAATCGCAATTCTGACGCGATTTTGATTGATGCCGGCACGTATCGACGGCTATTGGACTTTAGATCTATGGCGACAGTGATCGGCGACGTGGTAAGGATCGACGGGCCATGATCGGCGGCGTGGTAAGGATGGACGACGAGGTGATGATTGGCGGCGTGGTAAGGATCTAGGGCGACTGTTTGCTTAGTGATTTTTTTTTTGAATAAATACTAATATTTTAATAAAAGAAAGGTAAAATAGATAGATGTTGTTGGAGTGTTGAAAGACATGTGATGTAAATGTGCACTGTTCACCAGGTTTTTTAGCAAATTTTTTAAACCAACTACTTAGGTAGAAATGCGGGAAAAGGAAAAAGGCCTTTGTGCGTTCCAGTGCATGTACCATGTAAAACAGAAAGAGTGTTGGAAAACTTTCGAACATATTTTCCTTGGCCCCCAAATTTTGAGTAACTTCATTGAGGAAATCTTATTCACGGATGATCCGTGAATGAGATGTTTGCAGCAGCCAATAAGCTTTTGACACATCACCCACAATTACTCTACATATCTTGGACAGCAATAGATGATATCTTGGACAGCAATAGATGTCAACCACACCCAATCAAACCTCTTTCCTGCTTAACCATGGTCAATAGTTACACGCCCCAGGTACTCCACGCGCTCATCCAATAGGAGTGCTCATTTACCTTTTCCATTTTCATTTTTGGTTTTTGGTTTTCCTCTAGTTAGTCTAGTACTCCTTTATTTCTGCAGTTGGGGGATTTTTGGCTTACCAATTCAAGAGTATTTTTTTTTTCCTTATTTAAAAATTTATTTTTGTAAGTTATGCTTCAAATTTATATGAATTATTGGTTCATTTCAAAGAGAGGAATCTAAAGAGTTAAAAAAAAAAAATATGCATCAAACTCAAAAAAAATTTACAAAAAGCTAAAGACAAACCAAAAAGTTTGTCTGTTTTGAATTATTCTTGTCTTTAGTGAATTTCTAATGTTCTGACTAATAGCAGTCCAATTACCATCTTTGTAGGTTTTTCCCCTAAAACAAAATAAACAATACTACTTGTATAACCACTTCAGTTCCAACCGTTTACAACTCCCTCACATACACGTGGGGGCACAACCCATAATTGTGTGTGAGCTAAGCATGTGTGTGAGAGGTTGTAAATGATTGGAACCAAATAGTTGTACATGTACCACTCTTGTAAATTTTATTCATGTGTTTTGCTTTTGCCATTTTCTAATTGGTAATTATCAATAGCAAGCTCTGAATATCTGTGTGGGCAAGTGGTGGCTAGCTCATACGGTAGAGTTCTTGGACACACTACATACCGGGATCGAGTCTTATTTCTCCATTCCCATGTGTAATAAATTAGGAATGACGAATATTCAGAATATATATATATATATATATATATATATATATATATATATATATGGGAGAGCTTCTCCTCCGGACTCAGGACTTCCGGACCTCCATGATCCAAAAACATTTTTTTGACGATCCGATCCGTCCAATGTGTTCAGAAGGTGTTTTCAAGGGTCCACGCGAGAAATCTTCAAAAAAAATACCGGGAAGGGCTTGATCCAAACAGTTTTCGCAAAAAATTTATATTTACAGTTTTTGCGAAAACTGCTTGGATCAAACCCTTCCCGGTATTTTTTTTGAAGATTTCTGGCGTGGACCTTTGAAAACACCTTCTAAACACATTGGACGGCTCGGATTTTCCAAAAATAATTTGCAACACAAAAAAACTCACTTTTTTCTTATTTTCGGGAGGTTTGGACTAGAAAATCCACCTATATATATATATATGATCAACTTCTAATGAGGGATCCCTCATTTTAAATAAAATGAGGACCTCATGTTTCCCGACCAAATTTCGACAATCTGAACCGTTAGATATGTTTAAAATGTGTTTTTAAGGTCTGCCGCGAGGATTCGTCCAAAAAAAATACCCGTAAGGGCTTCATCCGATCAGTTTTTGTTAAAAACGCTATATTCGGATCTTCAAAATTCAGTTCGGAAAGTAGAAAAATTGCTTAGTTCTCATTTTATTTAAAATGAGGGATCCCTCATTAGAAGTTGATCATATATATATATATGTGTGTGTGTTGTGTGTGTGTGTGTGTGTGACCTTCAAATGGGTCCCACATAAGTGTTGTACCCATAAGATTTTCTTTTTTCTTTTGCGTTGAAAATCTCTAGTTGGTTGGGTTAAATTTCAGCGTTAAAGGGGACGGGTTAAATGGAATTAACCAAGGTTACAATTGAAAAGACACTTTTAAACGTACAGTAGTCAGGGGAAAGGCGGAGGTTGAGGCGGGATTTGGAAGAGCGGTAGAGGCGGAGCCACCGCTTGGAGACGAGGGAGACATCGGCGGTGGAGGAAGAAAACGAGGAACGTGGGTGCAGGCGGCGGAAGACTTCTTCCAGGAGCTCGTCGCCGAGGATTGTGTCGATCTCCATCTTCCTCTCCCTCTGATTTTGCGTTTTGGTTCTCCGTGTTTGGTTGTAACCAAATGTTGAGGTAGAAAGAAATGCAGAAAAGGGGGAAAGTCCTTTTTGCGTTTCAGTGTATGTATATACATCATTTACTCTTAAGCATGGTTCTTGAATAGATTTTTTATCCCATAAAATTTAGTTTTGATAAAATTTAACATTCTCAGACTATGTTCTCCTGTAAATTTTAGGTGTATTTTATGAAAATCTCATAAAATGAACATTTTATGGAGGGGTGATAAAATTGAGTTATTTTCCTAAATGATAAAATGTAGTGATTTTCCTATAGATTTTAGGAGGATTTTATGAAAATCCCATAAAATCACTTTTACATTTTATGTGTTTAGATTGGAGTGTGATAAAATGTGAGATTTTATTGAGAAAAATGTGTAGGAGAAAATGGATTTTACCAAAACTAGATTTTATATCGACACTATATTTTATGACACAAAATCATTTACAAAACACATTTATCAACCCTACATTTAATCTATTGGGAAAACAATTTCATTTTATCACACTTCTAAACAAAACGACATTTTATCAAAATTAGATTTTATCTCATAAAGTCCATTCAAGAACAAAGCCTTAATGTTGTGTTTGGTTAGATAGTTTAGTTTAGTTTTGATGATGTCAGTAGGTGTAATGAGTGGAGAGAGATAGAGAGAAATGAGGGAACTGATGATGTCGTCAAAACTAAAACTAAACAATAAACGAACAAGGCCAAGGAGTTTAGCAATTTTAGTAATTTTAGTACTTTTAACTAAAAATGGGCGGATAAAAAAACACTAAATTTGGGAAACTCGCCAAGAAAACTCAATTAGGGTAGGACTCCAATAGCAGACCATAATTTTCAATCACAGCTATTATTTTCAATATTTTAAAAAAATCTAATGGCACACATGTTACTAAGCAAGAGAAGAGGATCAGTTCTGGCGACAAATCGAAAGGGTTAGGGTTGCTCCGGCGAAATTCATCCAGTGTAATTTCCTTTAAATAATAATTATTGTGATGTATGTGAACAAAATGGCTTGTCTTCACATTACAGACAACATAAAAGAAACATCAAAAATACTAGTTAGAGAGCCGCACAAAATCAGCTTATTAACGGAAATGCTCTTAAAAAAGAAAAAAAAAGAGAAGCTTGTAAACATAAATTACAATGACAGCCCCCTCCCCTTGGGTTTGAAAAACGGCAATGACCTCCCTTTTGCTTTAGTTTTCAGAGCCACAGATTCCCCATCCCAGTCGGGAAGAGCATCTCCGACCCACAATCTATTTTTCCATTTTCTTATCTATATCTACTATCGTGGACCCAACCCCTGCTATGCACGGAAATTTCTTTCACAATATACAATATGGTGTCTCAATAGGAAATATGTTTTTTGGAGGGATTCAACATAAAAAATATATTGGAATATTGTTAACCCACTTCTGGAAATAGACTTGAATAACATGAGAAGGCAATTTAAGGCTTCAAACGTACTCCTTAATTTGTGTATAAAAAGAGTTTAAGTTGCACCCCCTCTACATCACTTATGGTTTTCCATTTGCTAAAATGGAAATTTGCTAAAATCAAGTGGATGATTTTAGCAAATGAAGTGGGGAGGAGATTTTAGCAACAATGAATCTGGACATATGTATATCCAGATTCATTGTTGCTAAAAGCAGATGTGACTCATGGGGTCTGAAACTATTTGCGAGGGAGAGTTGTGTTTAGCAAAAGGGAAAGCCTTCGGACTTCTGCATTTCAAAGTACTCCAAAGTCCAAATGAACAGTTCACTAACACACTAGGACTTCCGATCAATAAGAACAATAAACTCTGCAGGGGTTTATGTCCACTTGTTACCTCCAAGACCCCGGAATTAGTCGAAATGCGAGTAAGCTGGTTCCGACATCCGGTTATTAGAGAAAAAGAACAATAAACTCCAGAGCATTTTTTTTTTTCTTTGTTAAACTGAAGATTTCATTAGAAACTAAACACAACATGGTCTGGAGTATTTAACCCTTACAGGTTACAGGATCATAATCCAATTGTTTCAAGATAAACGAAGGAGGAACGGTTAAAATTACAGAACTAAAATTGCTTAAAATAAAGTATTGATTTGCTAGCATGTCCACCCATCGATTTCCTTCCCGCCACACTTGTCGAACTTCAATCACACCGCATTGATTCATAAGTCTCCTGCAATCACATATTAAACCACTTAGAGGATTTTCCTCACAAAAAAAACAGAACACTTGAACATTTCTATCGTTCTGAGAGTTTAGTAGCTCTCTAACTGTTCCGGAATCAGTTTACACCTCCAGTTTCTGGACATTAAGTTACCAAACTATTTTGAAGACATCTCGGAGGCCTATAATTCAGCCGCAAGAGCTGAACTAGTACCAAATACAGCACTGAAAGCCTCTCACTCGTTCTCCATTCCGGCCCCGAATAAGACCACCTGCCGTAGCTGAAAAATTCTGTTTGCAAGCTCCATCAACATTCAATTTATAGTACCCTGTTGCTGGAGGAGTCCAGCCTATGTGAATAAACTGTGACCTGTTTGCTGGAAGGGTGTTTGTGGCAGAAAAAATGTCACTCAAGAGAAAGGCAATCGTTCACTATGGAGCGGTTGGTGTTCGTAAGGCTTCGACCCATTGACCGTATTGAAATGCCGTCGGTTTCTTTAAGAATCGAGCTCCAGTAGCATGGTCTTTCAAAATATTCTAAGCTAATTGAGTATAGTATAAGAGTATCATCAAGTAGTAGGTTGTTCGAGATTAGTTCGAAGAGTCGATGACCTTAAAAATGTACTAGAGTACAATCTAATAAGTCAATTTCAAACGAGCCTAATACAAGTTGAGTTCCATTCAACAACGCTAAGCAAAAATGACGACCTTTTCTGATTAAGAAGCGCGTACGGCAATTTGACCAGAAGACAATCATCATTGCTATTTTATAGGAGTATTTATTTACCATGTCCCCTTCGATCTTAATTTGTGGACATCATCAGAATACCCAATAAAATGAACTCGCAACATTAGAATTTGAAACAATATTAGAATTTGACGGAAACTATAGTATAAATTACTCTCAGTGCGCAAAGAGATCTAGTCAAACAGCATAATCCTTAATTGAAACAAAAGGGTGACGTTCATACTCATATTCTAAAGTTGTGAATTCTATGGTAAGTCTTCAGCCAAGTATACAAGGCGTAAATGAAAATGAAGGCGAACAGGGCAACATAACATTGCAGCATCATTACGAGAAAGAAGCAGCAGAGCAACATTAACCATAACAAAGGGAACAATATAGTAATTCATGCAATGGGGGACAATAAACGAACTACAGGCAATAAGCACGCCTATAAGCAGCAGCAAAGAAGCCTAAGATCAGTGTCACTATCCCTGAGATTTTCCTTCGTCTTAAAGCAAGTAGAATTGAAGCTAATGTGAAAGAAGAGGACCGAGGGAATATAACAACTGCCGCAATAGAATGTTAAAGAAGAGCACTGCAGCATATATTACAGCAAACAATACTTAAAATTAATTCCCGATATTTACATTATTGCCTTTATTGGAGTATCCAGTTTTGGTATGTTTTTGTTGGAAACATTTTCAATTAAAAGTGTAAAGGAGAAATATACCTCCATCGATCCGCAACTCCAAAGAAAACAAATGGCCCTTGTTCAAAACCAATCAAGAACCTCGACCAACTTCTTTGAAGCCCACGACCTGGAAACATCTGAAACCTTGTCTACTTCGACATTTATCCTCCTCAACCCCGCACAATTCAAAACAAATAACTCAACAGCCTCTGCATCAATCCCAGGACATTCCATTATATCTACTCTCTCCAACTGCTTACAGCTCTTAAACATTGAAACGACGGATGCATTTGTCAATCCTTTACACCCCCTCACCCTCAACTCTCTCAAACAATTACACGAAGCAAGCATCGATATAAACTCATTATCCACCAACATAACATTATGAGACAAGTCCAACTTCCTCAAATTTCTAAACCTCCCTCCTAAAATTGTCAACAACCCAGGTTCCACTTTGCAGTGTCTCAAAGCCAATTCTTGAAGCTCGTTAGTCATGGTTAACGCCATAGTCCTAAGCCCTTCACCAGTAATAAGACAACACCTACCTAACCGAAGAGACAACAAACCCCTGAACTTGTCAGCCACGGCTAATAAGTGATTGTTGTCGAGGTCAAGGGGTAAGCGCAAACTGAGTTTTTGCAAATTACAACGGCTGTGAGTAATGAATTGAAGTAAACCATCTCCGCTAACCCTGTTGGTGATTAACAGAGAATTGAGAGATGTACAGTTCTCTAACACTTTTAATAAAATTTCGTGAACTACGACTCCACATCTCCTCAATTCCACTTCTTGGAGGCCATTGAAGCAATTAACAATCGATGAAACTGACACATCCTCCCCGATTCCATAGCAGCGAGCTAGCTGCAGTTTCTTAAGGTTTTTACAGCTCCTCCACAGCCAATCGAAACCATAGTCGCCGGGTTGAATCCTATACATATTTAGGGCTTCTAATTTCAGTTCAGCGTCCCCTTCCAAAGCATTATCATCGACGTGTTTGGATTCTCCGGGGACAGATGTGAAAGAGACGCTGAGGTCTTGAAGAGAGCGACAGAAGCGGAGCCAGTGGAAAGAGACGGGTGTAGATAAGTAGATATCGAGAGAAGTGAGGTGAGGGCATGAGTTAGAGAGAGAAAGGAGAGGGGAGAGAGAGAGTGGCGCATCATGGAGGGTGAGAGTTGTGAGCTTGGTACAGGACGAGGCGACGGAGAGGAGGATCTGATCGGGAAAAGCCGACATGACATTGCCGCAGCCGCCGCCGAGGACGGTGGTGTAAATTCCGATGTAGAGGAAGGAGAGGTGAGGGAATTGAGAGAGGAAAGAGGAGAGGGAGGGGGGCGTACAGACGTCGGGGGAGAGCTTGATTTCGAGGCCTGATTTGGAAGAGCGGTAGAGGCGGAGCCAACGCTTGGAGACGAGGGAGACAGCGGCGGTGGAGGGGGAAAAAACGGAATGTGGCGGCAGGCGGCGGAGTACTTCTTCTAGGAGCTCGTCGCAGAGTATTCTGTCCATCTCCATCTTCCTCTCCCTCTGGGTTTGCCTTCTGATTCTCTGTGTTTGTTGAGAAAATTTTGGGTGCAAATAGGGTATGGGTGATGCAGTGCCTTTTCAGTACATTCAAGTCGTCCAAAAATGCATCAGACGGCTCGGATTAAAACATATTTTTTCTTTTTTTTTTCTATTTTTGTTAAAATCTGAGGAAATGGGTGTGGTTAATAGAACTTCGAAAATTCAAGTCTTCGACACTTCCGAAGACTGATTTGCTTTGCTTATTTTTTTGAGTTAAGTTCTACAACTAGCAAATAAAACAACCATCTTCGAAACGCTTTTAAGGAGCTTGCAAAAGGATGAAGAAGGGCTGAAGCAAGGAGGATGCTTCAGATGCACAAGAATGTAAAGAGGAAAGAGTAATTATTCTGAGGCCCTTAAATGTGGAAGACATGAGGCAGGGCAAGAATCAGGAAACCTCCAATGACTGGACCTTTTGTTTTCATTTCTTAGTTTCCCCTCTAATTAAGTATTAAGATCTAGATAAATTAGAGGATGACGAGAACAAATTTTAGTTTTTTTATTGGGGAAATGACCGACCGGTCCATTTTTTCGAGTCATGCACGCCCAGCTCCATGATTTCAGGAAAAATGCACCATTAACTCCACCACATGTGGAACAGGAAACACGACCCCCCATGTGCCATCCCATCCCCCCTCTCTCTCTCTCTCTCTTGTACTTTTAATTTTAAAACCCCAAATCCTATGAAATGGGCATCCCATAATAATATAACAGTGTTTACCTCTTTTTTGATTGCTTAACTGCTGTGATGCAGATGGGAGGTCAATCTGAAAGCCACTTTGTGACCGCGTTTTGTTATGCAACATTGGCCACGATCTTTTCAACCTCTCTTTTTGCGGGTTAATGAAGGTCAAGTGTAAGGATATCCATCAGGCTTATTGTCTAGCTACGCCGGAGCTAAAATTTGTGTGTGGTCCATAGTTGCACAACACACACGGTTTTTTTTCCAATTCTCTTGTAGCTTCTTTGTTTATATTTGCTTTGTGTCTTGTATAGCATTGATACCGGTTTCCCTTACCTATGAATTTCTAGCATTTCACTCAAAAAAAAAAAAAAAAAAGGGGAAGAATTAAGGAACAGACTATCAAATACGCTTTTATGACAAAAAGATTTTATGAAGCGTATGATTTGCGTTTATCTACAATATTAAAATATGCACAAAAAGTTTTCTTCGTATAGGTGAGAAACAGAATGACAGAACAGTATAAAGAAAAGCTCAAATAAGGAGAAAATTCACCCCATAAAATAGAGAGTCAAAAAAATATCCCCTACTTTTTAAAAATTAAGTACTGGTACAGTTTAATCTATCTGATGTGTTTATAAATTTCAGTTTTCATGGATTCAATATCGATGTATTGTTTCCAGTTTACGGATTTTTGGTGTACGGGTCTACCAAGTGATTTTCAACTGCATGATGGCATAAATCTCACCTGCGTCTGAAAATCACGTGGTATGCAGGTACACCAAGATATCCGGTACTGGTGGTTTTTGGTGCTTGGACAAATAGAAATGATAAGTTGAAAAGTGGGAAGTAACTGCTGTGAGTTGCAATGAGCATACAACGAAGCTCTGTTAAGGCTTCAAAAAACCCAATCAAAAGAAAATTACCAAAAAAATCAAAAGACAAACTCAGCAAAGTTCCAAACAAAGAGCTGTATAAAGCTAATCTCATACATTACAGACCAAATTCAATTTGAGACACTTCAACTATTCAAACTCTAAGATAGGGTTCGCATTCGAACCAATATATGGCCTACGCTAGTGAAATAGTAAAGAAGTAATTTGGTGACCATAAGACGAACAGTATTTTCCATCGTCGGAGATCATGGACGATGGAACGAAAGTCAAGCTACTCTCAAAACCAGCTGCGTCGGGCGATTTTTTTAGGTCCTGAAAAGAAATGAAGTTTCAAAATGGATCATTGCAATGTCGCGCCAAAATGCACAATTCATTTCTCACTTTTTTCGCTCTGTTTCTAATCAGGAGAGGTGTGTGTTCATAAGTCATAACAATGATCAAACGAAGAGGAACACATGAAGAATTGAAATACCAAAGCTAAAAATTACGAGGCAGCCATAGATTTTTGTTTCTTGAAATCAGACAATTGCATGTTCATACCTATGTAGCACTGACACGGACACGGACATTGGAATTCTAAGAAAATAGACATGGACAAGGGAAATTCTAAGAAAATGGACACGGACAAGGCAGAGGACACTGAAAAAATAAATAAATAAATCAATATATATAAATATATCACATATGTACATTAACAGTTTATATATATATATATAGATGTATACATTGTTGTGTATTGATATATATACCAGTAAATACACCCATATATATGTAAGATATACACACAGTGACGGAGATATATACATCAAATATACAAAAGTACATATACACAGGAGAGAAAAAGAGAGAGAGAGGGAGCGCGAATGTGTATGGGGGACACGCATGTCCATGTTGTGTACACCGCATGGCCCCTCCAAAAAATAATTTAATTGAAGGGACACGCCCGGTGACATGTCCAATACATGTCCCCGTGTCCATTTCGCAGACACGGCAACCACTAGGAGTGTCTGTGCTTCATAGTGATGACTTCCATGGCTGATGCCTAATGAATAAAAAGAAATTAGGTCCATAAGACAACTAGGAACGATGAATTTCAATTCTTTCTCTCATACTATTATGTTGGAATTGAAATGGCAAAAAAAGTGATACTCGTCTATGAGGAAATTATGTCAGACATCTAATGCGCATTTTTTATTTTTTGAAAGGCAAAGAAAATTTTCATTTATCCCAAGGGAGCGACATCTAATGAGCATGGACTGTTGAAAATTAAAGAAATAAAATAATGCAAATTCAGCAAACCAACGCAGAGCTAAAACAGGCACGATGCAACACAAAAGAATGAGCCTACCTCATCCTATACACCAGTTCATACGCCCAATTAGTTTCACGTCCCCAAATCCATGAAAAGAACTCCCACTCATTGTTGAACCCTAATGTGGCCTTTGATCTACCATCCTTCTACAGTTGGGCAGTGGCGTGTCCGTAAAAAGGGAAGAGAAGAGAGAGAAACGTGTTCTGCTAGTCAACTAATCAACAAAATAGGGGAAGTAAGAAAGGAAAGAATGGTATGATCCACTCAATCTTTGACCTGAATGATCTGAACCATTCAAACCAAGAGAGGATTTGAAAAGCCTCCACATGTCTAACACACTGAGACCTAATGACTAGCAGTTGAAAAATCTAAGGGTTGAGATCTATCAAAAGTAAACCCGATTGGACACAATTGTGCGGAATGCTTCAACTATGGGAACCAATCATGAGTGACCCTTAGATCTAAAACCGAAATCAATCACAGCCATTAAGGGCCGCAGAAAGTGAGTTTGTGTCTACACATTTTGAAAAAACTTCCCTATCTTGTTAGATAGATAAATAACTCCAAAGGATATTATATGTGTTTGCGATCTGGTTTGGGATGGGTATGAATATTCAATGCGGGAATAACAAAATCATATTCCCTCCATGCGTGAGCAGGTTTTGGAGAAAAACCAGGAAAACCCAGTTCCAAATAGGCTGCACCGGATGGGTAGTCATCGGGAATGGGTCGAATTGAAATCCCTACAGTGTAACCCTTTCTAGTTTATCAATAGCCAATTATGTAAATCACTCCCGCTTAAGAATTTTGCACGCCAGCCCGGGAGGAGTAGAAAAAAGTGGCAAGTTCTAAAATGCCTCCTTCCTTCCCACAACCATTCTGCAGAATGTGACTGATCCCCTGTCGAGTGCAGGTAGTAGAGTGAAGTCCCAAGAACAGAATAGGTAACAACTACTCTAGCAGCAATGTTAAGTGATGAGCTCACTGCTTCTTGATATTAATAAAAAAGAGCTCACTGATTGGACGTCCTAAACTTTTAGGGTTCATTTGTTTGATGTGTCTCATAATGAAGGGATATATATAAGTCCCTAAGATATGAAATGGGCTTAATAGTAATGATTAATATGTAATCCCATGATACACAAAAACACATACTTTTTGAGATTATATCAATGGAAACCTAATATCACTAGTCTTCTTAGATATATACCTCAATCTGTTGCTCACATACTCAGACAAACAGCCCCTTAGAGGTACCTCAAATTATGCATAGATATCTAGTTTCCTTTCGCTAACCCTCAATTTGTCCAGGTCTCTGTAACTAATAGAAACCCAATGCCTTAGGGTTTACATCAACATGTTTCCACATTCATCTCTGGTTCAGTCATGTTCTATTTATTCAATTCATCATACTCTCGTTTGATGAACCACGGCCACAGGAAGGTCTCACAATACCATACTAGAAAACAGTATCACTGTTGCCTCAAAATTTAGTAGTGGCGAAAATGAGTAAAGCTTAACACAATATCACTGTTGCGTAAACCATGAAATGTACATTATTGTAGTATCCAGTTTTGGTACATTCTTATTAGAAACATTTTCAATTTACCAATAAAAAAAGAAATATACCTGCATCCATCTGCAGATAAAGAGAAACAAATAGCCCTTTTTCAACATTAGACATTAAGAACCCCAACAAATTGCTTCGAACTCCAAGACCTGGAACCATCTGAAAGCTTGCTCTCTTCAACATATATCAGCCTCAACTGCAGACAATTGAAAACTAATAACTCAACAGCCTCTGCCCCAATCCCAGGACATTTCATTATGTCTACAAACTCCAACTGCTTACAGCTCTTAGACATTGAAACCACGGATGCATTTGTCAATCCTTCACACCCCCTCACTTTCAATCCCCTCAAACAATTAAACGACTCAAGCATCGATATAAACTCTTTCTCCACCAACATCTCATTAAAAGACAAGTCCAACTTCCTCAAATTTCTAAACCTCTGTCCTAAAGTTGCCAACAACCCATGTTCCACTCTACAATTTATCAAAGCCAATTCTTCAAGCTTACTACTCATGGCTAACACCATCGTCTTGAGCCCTTCACCAGTAACAAGAATACAACTATTTAACCGAAGACTCAACAAACCCCTGAACTTTTCAGCCACAGCCAATAAGTGATTGTTTTCGAGGTCAAGAGGTAAAAGTAAATGGAGTTTTCGCAAATCACTACGGCTATGAGCAATAAAGTGATACAAATCCACTCCGCTACCTCCATGGTAGATTAACAGGGAGTTCAGAGATGTACAATTCTCTACTAAACTCATTAAAATATCATTAACAATGGATCCACACCACTGCAATTCCACTTCTTGGAGGCCGTTGAAGCAATCAACAAACGATGAAGCTGATGTGTCATCACCAATTCCATCGCACCTATAGAGCCGAAGTGTCTTAAGATTTTTACAGCTTTTCCATAGTGAATCAAAACCAAAATCGTGGCGTTGAATCCCATCCAAAACTAGGGTTTCTAATTTCAGCGCAACGTTGAAGTTACGTCGCAAAGCATCAACTTGCTCGACTTCGCCGGGAACGGGTGTAAAAACGATGGTGAGGTCTTTAAGAGAGTGTAAGAAGACAAGCCAGTGAAAAGAGAAGGGTCTAGCTTGGGCGATACGGAGAGAGATGAGCTGAGGGCATGAGGTAGAGAGAGAAATCAGAGGGAAGAGAGAGACTGGCTCAGACTTGAAGTGGAGCAATGCCAGCTTGGGACAGGACGAGGCGACGGAGAGGAGGATCTGATCGGGAAAATTCGAGACGTCGTCGTCGCCGCCGACGATGGTAACAAGGAGGCAGTCGAGGCGAGGGAAGTGTGAGAGGAAAGATGAAAGGGAGGGGGGCTTACAGTTGTCAGGGGAGAGGTGGAGATGGAGGTTTGATTTGGAAGAGCGGTAGAGGCGGAGCCACCGCTTCGAGACGAGGGAGACATCGGCGGAAACCAAGGAACGGAAGGGGATGCGGCGGAGGACTTCTTCTAGGAGCTCATCGCAGAGGATTCTGTCAATGTCCATCCCTCTCGCTCTCTTCTGAATGTCCATCTCCATCCCTCTCTCTCTCTCTCTCTCTCTCTCTCCCTGTTCTGGTTGTGGAAACCCTGATTTGGGCGCGATGATTCTCTAGCTTCTTTTCTTTCACCTAAAAGTTCTCTTTCGCGCTCAAAATTTTTTTTTTTTATACGTATTTGATACTCTCGCAAGAATGTGATTGGTGCAAAATTTTATGGAAAAAAAAAAAAAAAAACTTATTTTCATACTCTTGTAGGGATATATGATCGGTGTAACATTTTATTAGCAAAAGTTCAGAAGGACAAAAATATTATTTAAAATTAAAATGTCACGGGTATCAAAGACAGAGATATTGAAAATGTACTAACGAATTGAAGAGCTCACTTTTTAGATCCCACACTAACAATTCGAACTATTTATTTGTTTTAAAATAATTTTTCAACAAGTTTTACTAAAATTCAGCTCAATTGAATATTCGTAAGCGAATAAATTTTTTTTTTTTTTTCTCAAGTAGATGAAGGTTTAAAAGATGAGTTGGAGTGATTTATATTCTCCAATTAAGATTAAAAGTATTGGTCGTAAATGCTGTAAGGGCAGTTTCAAGGGTCAAATGTAAAACTGCTTGGAAGTATAGTGTTTTAGGGTGAGTTCTCACTACGGCTGTTTTTTTTTTTTTTGGGTAAAATAGCTTGAAATAAAAAGAGGATAACCGGATGTACAGTCTACAAGGGGCATACCCCAGGAGGAAAAAAAGAAAAGAAAAAATAAAGCAAAAATTGTGGAAACCTAAGCCAAAAGGCTACATTATCTAAGAAAAGGAAATAACATGTGTTTCATGCCTATCTAAAAAGAGAAGAATGAAACACATAGCAAAAGACAGTGATTGTAGCCACTACGGCCCATATTCTATTTCAGCACTGATGGTCTTGACTCTTGAGAAGTTAGACCGGCTTTACTCTGTATGTACCCCCATCAATTGATGAAACCTGAGCAAAAAATAAGGGGACAACGCCCCCTTATAAGCTTACCAACGCAATGGTACATTCCTAGGACAGCCCCCCAAGGATAGGCCCATCACTACGGTTGTTACTCTCGGTATTTTTGGTATTATCCCACTACGTTTGTTACTCTCGGTATTTTTGGTATTATCCCACTGATCATTCTCCTCACATATTGATTTGATAATTAATAGTCCAAAAATAACAAAAATACTGTAGCGAAAACTCATCCTATTAGTTGTTCAAAGAAAAAAAATATAGGGATTTCATTCAAGAATTGAGGAAAACTGCAAGGGGTTTATTAGCAAGGGTCTTCGTTTATCGCATCCCACACCCATGGTTAGTTATCTGGGTGTGGAGAATTACTGATGTGCCCCTCAAAACCTCCAAATATCTTTTGTATTCTCCTTACAAAGATTATAAAATGACAACAAAGTTATTTCTGGATTATTCTTATCCACCAATATCAACTACCAAAGAAACTCCTCCTTACTAATATCTCGTTTGTAACTTATCCTCCTTTGTACCGTATCCAGCTCTTATCTACCCACCTTTCTTATCCCACAAAATTTTGTCCACCCGACAAACGGGCGATAGCGTTTTATTAGTGTACGCGGTGGGCCTGCCGTTCCCTGCCGACCTCATCTGGGCCCTCCGTTTCGCTCATCAACAGCTCAGATCACATCAAGCAATGGATGGCTTAGATACACTTAAGCGAGATAAGATCTAAGCCATTAATGTGCTAAACGGGCGGTCCAGATGGGGTCGGCACCCCTACCAATCCCAATGGATTGCAGGCTCCCCCAATTCTTTATTAGTTGATCAAAGAAAAATATAGGGTTTTATTTGAGAAGTGGGTGAAACTCTAGGGAGGTTTATTAATGCAGTTTGTCCAAATGGTTCTGTTAAATTCGCTCATTTACTCCTACAAAATAGCTGCAATCGACACCGATGTGGATATGGTAGTAATAGACTGTTATGGAAACTCAGAGCCGCTATAGCTGTTGATTTATCTGGGACCCTGAATGGGAGGAAAAGATTGTCCGTCCTTAGTTTATGTAAAAATATAAGTACAAGCATTTAATGCACTTGAGTTTTGAAACAATTAGAAAGAGTTTTGTCATTATCACTACTACTGGAAAAATAAAATAGGACGGGTGTGGAGCTAGTCTTTGTTATTGTTTCTTAGTTTCTTAGTTCATTTTGGTCCCTTTGGAACAAAGATAGGAGTTACGAGGTCCAAACAAACTGTCGATGTGGATTGGAGAAATCAATACTAGTAGTACATAGTTATATGTAGAAGCATAAATGTAGAAACATGAAGTAACAATATGTGTAAACAAGCGTCGTATTTAGTTATTTACAGCACGTTGCACTTTTCTCAAAATAATGGAAGTAAAACAAAATTTAGCCTCAAAAAAAATAAAAAAAATTGCATATTTGTCGAGTCCCCACACGTGTCCCTGCCATGTCCCTCTGACAAATTTAATTTAATTTAATGGACACACCACGTGGCGTGTCCCATGGTTTTGTTTGTTGCGCTGGCCTTTAGGATTGTTGGTGCCTCTCATGTCCTTGTTGTGCCCCCCTAACAAAATTTATTTAATTTAATGGACACGCCATGTGGAGTGTCCCATAGTTTTGTTTGCCGCGATGGCTATTAGGAGCGTCGGTGCTTGGTCCTACTGTCCTTCTGAAGGATTATGTAATTAAGGTCGCAGTAAATGGAGCACTATACGCTAAGTAGGCGTTTCAATCTGGTTATGAATTTTGGTACAATTCGTTCCATGTGATGGGAACTGGTGGCATCCCAAATCCAAGTTAGGAGGCACTTTTTGGGCTGAGAACCTATGGTACAAGGATTCAGGCGCGAGTATAGGGTGCGGATGCAAATTCAAGCGTCGGACCTTCCTCATCTTAAATCTTGAGATACTGTATCTTTACACAAATTGCGCATGAGTACGAGGACACATCCTAACCACTTGTTTGTAGCATATATTGCATAATTTTTTTCGGGTTATTTATCGTAAATTGTATTTACAGATGTATTTAAACAAGAAGGGGTTAAAAAAAAAGGAAAATTTATCGAAATGGTCCCTCTAGTTTCACCACTATATCGATTTCGTCCCTCTATTTTCAATTTCACTCTAACGAACCCTGTAGTTTCAATTTTGGTCGAATTAGGTCCAATCGATAATAGACGTTTGTAAAGATGACGGAAATCCCAATTTGGGGATTTTTTGAGGGGCAAAACAGACTTTTTGCCCATCCTTCTTCTTTCCCAATTTGTAACCCTAACACTAACCCTAATCCTTTCCTTTGCAAAAAAAAAAAAACCGTAAAACCCCAATTGTCAAAGACATGGTTGAGTCATAACCTAAGAACAGTCAAAACAAATCACATCATCGATCCCACTTGCATCGGATCCTATCAGAAAATATTTTTTGGGTAAAATTTGTTAGAGTGAAATTGAAAATAGAGGGACGAAATCGAGACAGGGGTGAAACTAGAGGGACCATTTCGATAAATTTCCCTTAAAAAAATGTGTGCGCTATTTCCTCTGTGAGACTAAAAATATCACTTTTCTAACAAATTTCATATTCTTTTTCTATAAATATCAAAGCAATTAGAGGATTCGAGTGTCAAAATTGATCAATGATTGAGCAGAGGTCCTAGAAAAAAGCATATTGGTGTTACAGCAGTTCTCTCTATGGAGGATGCTGCCCTATAAAACCAACAGCTTCAGCTCTGTGCCTTCAGACTATGGCTTCCAAAGAACTCCAAAGTCCCAACAAACAGTTCACAACAACATATTAGGACTTCCAATCAACCAGATAGCCACTGCAGTAATATAACACCGTGCATGTGTCTCTGAAAGTATATGGAAGAATTCCCTTACGCACTTCTAGGCTGTCGTGGCAGTCTAGCAGAAAGTGTACTCTGCACCCAACTCTTCCAAGAAGTTCATTGCTCAATACTCCTCTCGGTACCAAATCAACGAAATCTGTTTCTCTGAGAAAATCTCAAAACGAAACTGATGCTATTATATGTCCACGGTACCAAATTGAATGACAGTTTTATGTTCCTTCTCCCTTGTGAGTGTAAGGATCTAAAACTTCCTAGCAAGTAAAACGGAAAAGTTCTTACCATGTCCCCCTTGGATCTTGATTTGTGAACATCATCAGAATACTCAATGAAATGAACTTGAACAATTATAATGGAAACTATAAATTTCCTCTCTGTACACACAGGAGCTGGTCCATCGGCATAATGCTTAATTGAAAAAAATAGGGCGACTCTCATATGCTAACTTTAGCTTCAAAAATTAGATACTACGTATTCTGAGTCACAAATTCTAAATCTTCAATCAAGTACACAGAAGTAAATTTTAAAATGAAGACAAACGGCGCAACATAAAAGTTGCAGCATCATTGTGAGCATTATCATAGCAAAGAAAACAAAGCATTGTTACAAAATAGTGGTGGTACATCATTAATCATAGAAAAGCAGGGAACAACAAACTAGTCCATGTAATGAGGACAAAGATGAAGAGGGGAATATAGCAACTGCTGCAATATTATGTTAAACAAGAATACTACAGCATAAATCACGAAATGTCCACTATCGGAGAATCCAGTTTTGGTACATTCTTATCATAAACATTTTCGATTTACCAATAAATATGTAAAGAGAAATATACCTGCATCGATTCGCAACTCTAAAAACAACGAATGGCCCTTTTTCAACATCAAACATTAAGAACCAGCACGAAATTCTTCGAAGACCAAGACCTGGAAACATCTGAAAGCTTGCTCTCTTCAACCCATATCAGCCTCAACTGCGGACAATTCAAAACTAATAACTCAACAGCCTCTGCCCCAATCCCAGGACAATTCAATATATCTACACTCTCCAACTGCTTACAGCTCTTAAACATTGAAACAACGGATGCATTTGCCAATCCTTCACAACCCCTCACATTCAATCCCCTCAAACAATTACATGATGCAAGCATGGATATAAACTCTTCATCCACCAACATCTCATTAAAAGACAAGTCCAACTCCCTCAAATTTCTAAACCTCTGTCCTAAAGTTACCAACAACCCAGGTTCCACTTTACAATTTATCAAAGACAATTCTTCAAGCTTACTACTCATGGCTAACGCCATCGTCTTAAGCCCTTCACCAGTAATAAGAAATCAACTATTTAACAGAAGACTCGACAAATCCCTGAACTTCTCAGCCACAGCCAATAAGTGATTGTTTTCAAGGTCAAAAGGTAAGCATAAATTGAGTTTTCGCAAATTACAGCGGCTCTGAGTAATGAAATGAAACAAATCCACACTGTAGCGGCCGGGTCCGTGGGAGTCAGCAAGGGCCTCCTCCACGTTGCAGGGGAGCTAAAAGGGGCACTACCTCAGTCTGCAAAACTGAATGCAGATCTCTCTCCGCCGGGATGACGCCGAGCGCATGGCGCCTTCGGTGGGTACCGCGGATGTGCGGTTCTGTACGAATATGGATTTAAATAAAGTCCGCCGAACGGTTTGATGCCGAGGAGATGTCATTCACAGCTTGGTTCACAGAAAGCCTTCGGGGGCTCCCCCGATCGGCATGCCGAGCGCCCGAGGGGCTGGGTCGCGCACGTGCCGAGTCGGTTGACCTCGGCAGCGTGGGGAGCTCGGATACATCTGGTCTGGTAGAGGCGTGTCAGACAAGCTAGATATGCCATGATGAGGCATTAAATGCGGCAGTCACCTGCTCTGCCACCGCCGCCTGCAGGAGCACGTGGGCGATGGGAGAGATCTCAGGTTGATTTGACCACTCGAGCTCACCTGCCCTGACGACTGTCAGGATTTGGCGTCTGCAGCAGGGATAAGGGTCATATCGCCTGTCATTCCGAGGGCGAATGACAGGCACGTGGGGGGCGCCGAGCGCGTGGAACGCACTCTCCCCTCAGCCTATAAATACCCAATCACAACTACCACAAGGGGGATTCTTCTCTCCTCATTTACTACACACATAACTCCTTTTCTCTCTCTAAGATTTCTGGTGCATTTCCTCGCTCCGGTGACTGACTTAATCATCGGAGTGCCTTCCCGGACCACCACCGTCCGGGCTAGGCACGAACGTGATTATCTACGTGTGCAGGTGACCCTCTCCGGCGAGTAGCGGCGGTCCAGACTTGCATTGCACTTTCTACCACCCCCGCTCCATTCTCAGAGGTCCAAAGAGCTCACTCCGGCAAAGAGACCCCCACACACACCATTACCTACGTGGTAGATCAACAGAGTGTTCAGAGAGGTACAATTCTCTACCAATCTCATTAAAATATCATTAACTATGGAGCCACACCACTTCAATTCCACTTCTTGGAGGCCGTTGAAGCAATCAACAAACGATGAAGCTGACGTATCATCGCCAATTCCATCACACCTATATAGCCGAAGTGTCTTAAGATTTTTACAGCTTCTCCATAGTGAAGCAAAACCGAAATCGCAGCGTTGAATCCCATCCAAAACTAGGGTTTCTAACTTCAGCGCAGCGTTGAAGTTACGTTGCAAAGCATCAACTTGGTCGACTTCGCCGGGAACGGGGGTAAAAACGATGGTCAGCATTTGAAGAGAGTGTAAGAAGACAAGCCAGTGGAAAGAGAAGGGTCTAGCTTGGGCAATGTGGAGAGAGGTGAGGTGGGGGCATGAGGTAGAGAGAGAAATCAGAGGGAAGAGAGAGACTGGCTCAGACTTGAGGCGGAGAGCTCTCAGCTTGGGACAGGACGAGGCGATGGAGAGGAGGATCTGATCGGGAAAATTCGAGACGTCGTCGCCGCCGACGATGGTAGCAAAGAGCAAGACGAGGCGAGGGAAGTGTGAGAGGAAAGAGGACAGGGAGGTGGGCGCACAGTTGTCAGGGGAGAGGCGGAGATGGAGACATGATATGGAAGAGCGGTAGAGGCGGAGCCACCGCTTCGAGACGAGGGAGACATCGGCGGAAACTGAGGGACGCAAGGGGATGCGGCGGAGGACTTCTTCTAGGAGCTCGTCGCAGAGGATTCTGTCCATCTCCATCCCCCTCTCTCTCTTCTGTGCATCCATCTCCATCTCTCTCTCTTTCTCTCTCCCTCTCTCTCTCTCTCTCCTGCTCTCCTGTGTTTCGACTCTTCCTGTTCTGGTTCTGGAAAGTGGAGTGTCTAGGATTCTTTCACCTACAAGTTCTCTTCGCGCTCAAAGACAAGCAAAGAGGAGTGCAATTTTCATTATTTGTTGAAAGAGGCATAATTAATCTGACATCTATAAAAATTTAAATCATTTTTATTTTTAGTGAATGTTTTAAATATTATTAACTATTCATAAAAAAAATTGATGCAAAAAAAACAACGCAAAAAACTATTAACAAAGACAAAAAAAATATATATTTAATAATCTGTTTAATTTTTTTTTTTTTTTTGCCAAAATTTAGTCCTATTTGAGAAGCTAAATTAAACTAAACCATGAAACTAACAAGGCCATAATAATTGCTCCAGAGCATCCCAACCCAATACTTAAAGGGTTTTTTTATTGAGAAACTAATTACAGGGAAAACTACCAATCTACCATTCAAACCCTCTATTTTTCTCTCTAAAATCACTATTGATTAGTTCAAAAAAAATGTTTTCTTATAATTTTTATCTACATACTAAAATTTTAAATTCTTCACCACGAAAAAATCATACAAATATATAGATCGAAGTTGAAAATAAATTCAAAAAGACAAAAAAAAAAAACTCCAACTCTCTTCTTGATTATTTTTATCCATGGCTACGGATAGGGATGTAAGAAGTACCGATTAAACAGCTCAAACTGCCTTAACCGAACTAAACCGAGGAATTTTGAACGGATTTTGTTACCTTTGCTTATGGAAAAACTGAACCAAAGCAATTCGGTTTCGGTTCATACTAGAAAACCGTTTGAAACTAAAACCAACCAAATATAACCCTCTCTTTAATAGTTTAGTTCACAGGCAATTGGTTTCCTAACCAAACAAAACTCACGAACGGTGTTAGGAGATCTATATTATTCTAAAGGCTTTGTGGAGTAATATTTAAAATTATTAATTTGGTCTCTGCGTAAATGATTTGAGTTGGATGCTTTTTTTTTTTTTAAAAATTGTTGAATACGAGTTTGATTGTTTAATGGAATAATTCATTCTATTATGTATAAGTTTTCTTTTTTTTTTCCCAGTAAGTAATCCACTATGTGGTAGAGTTATTAGTTCATTCTGTTACTGGCATGTAATTTGCTCAGTTGACTTTTATTTCAACTTATCATTTGTACACATAATTAATTTTGAATCTGTTGATGTTGTTCATGAATTGGGCCAATTTTATAAAGTTCAAATCACAAACCGCACCGAATCAAACGGCTAAATACATTGTTAGTAAGTATTCTCAATGGACCGTGACAACCGGAAGGCCACACGATACCATCGTGTTGGACATTGTCACTGTGTCACACGTTGTGTCCATCCGATGCAAGGAGAACGAAAAAATATACTCCATATGTGAACATTTTTCATGTTGTCTCGAGCATCGAACAGGCACAATGCTAGTTAGAGGAAAAAAATGCGTAGATAATTTGAAGATGGAAACCAACTTTTGAGCAATTAGTATTGGTTCCATGAACAAATTTTCGTGAAAAATGGAGCCAAACTTGGTATGAAAAAAATCCGTGAACAAAATCAATTAACAAATGGAATCGAACTTGTTAACAAGAACCCATGAACAGAAATCTGAAAACCATCAATGGCGGAAAAAGTACTAAGCCTACCCCTCTATGGCTTCAGACTTTATGGATTTCACGGTAATCCGAAAGTCCAAATTAAGAGTTTACCAACACATTATAGCATCGCCCACTATGCCTTCATTCCTTCATTTTGAAGAATGAAGGAGCTCCAACCATGCTTCATTTCACCCTTCATTTTGAAGAATCAATTTTGGTCCTTCATATATGAAGAACCACTTCAAAAATGAAGAACATTCTTCAAATGAGTTTTGCACTATTCATTTTATCTAAAATGTATTTATCTTTTAAATTTTTTGATCAAATTTTTATAAAAATAGTACCAATAAAAAGATATTAAAAATACCTTTAAAATGAGACCAATATTCAATATATTCAAAAACAAAAATATTGTAGCTTAAAATTTGAATTTTTCTTGCAACCACCAATATTGACTCCAACTGCCATGGTAATTTTTCAGATATTCAATTCAATGTAGAATTCTCTGTTCGCTTTAAATGTCCACACCAACCAGTAGGTGCATTCAGCTGCCATAGAAATTGTGGCATTGAAGTCTACGTAAACAACTCTCTTTTGCCTATATATTGAAATGCAGTCTTCCTCCCAAATCATTTTCCCCATAGTTTCTATTCTTCAACCATGGAAACTGGTTCAACCATTTTGGAAATGAGAATAATATGAAAATAGGGGCTGTGATTTTTGGACAGAAAAGAAAGGAGTTTTGAGAGGGGGATTTTGGTGAAAATATTGGGAGGGGATTTTGGAGGGAATATTGGAAGGGGATTTTGGAGGGAAAGCTTTGGAGGAAAAAATGAAGAATTGGGTTGGGGTAAAAAGGAATAGTAACATTCTTCAAAAATAAAAAACATTATTTTGGTTCTTCAAAAAGAAGAATGTGGTTGGAGATGCTCTTAGGACTTCCAATCAATAAGGTTGCCATTGCAGCTGCGTTGAACAATGAACCCCGGAGCACATTTCTTTGAAGGAATATGGCAGAAAATCCTCGGGCGCTTCTAGGTTCAACAGGTGTATATATTTCTTTCTGTGCAACAGAATTGAAGGAATCCTGAAAAGACAAAGAAGAAACTAGGTAGATTCAAGGAATGGAGGCGGTAGAGGTGGAATCTGACTCCGCATTTGCAGTGGCTCTAATCAATGAGGACTCTCCTGGGCAGGCCCGGCCCTGTGGCTAGGCTGGGAAGGCCCAGGTCTGGGGCCCACCGAAAATGGACTTTTTTTAGGGCCCCCAAGTATATATGTTAGTATAGGTATGGATTTGGTTTGATCCAATATTTTTAGAGCCTTAGAGGCCCACGAAAATCACTTATTCACTTAAGCCCATTTGATTTTTTGAGGCCCAACCAATTTCCATATTCCCTCTTTAATTATTTTTTGAGACCCACAAGGACTACAAGTATTTCAAATTCCCTCAGTGGTCATTTCGGTTGATTGTCTCCTCCAAAACTAGGGATTTTGAGCAGAGAGAGAAAGAGAAGATGGGTCACTCCATCATCTGGAACACGCATCCCAAGAACTACGGCCCTAGATCGCGTACCTGGTGATTTTCCATTCTTGTTTTTCGATATTCACTCTTGCTTCTGTATAGATCCATACTCTTTACCAGTTTTGTTGAGAGAGGGACGGGGCCAATCAAAATACTTTCATTTTGGTACTTTCCTCTCCATTTCTCCCAAATTATTGAAACCAAATGAGTGATTGGAGAGAAACTCTAATCTTTTCTCTTATTGTCTCACCAATTCAATCTATCCAAAAGGGCTGGGGTATTTGATGGATTTGAATTCATTTGATTTACCATGTGTGAGATTGTGTGAGTTGTTGTATACTTGTATGTATTACACACTTACACATGGCTGATGAAAACTATCTATATTAGCCAAGTGTACACACTTATACACAGACACACGGACACAATTACACAACCCCCATTGCTTGCTTTAGCATGTGTTTCCCAGTTCCGAACTTTATTTGAAATTTATATGAGATGTTGCATAGAAAAAAAAATTTATATGAAGGGCCTCAAATTGAGGATAGGGTTGGGGCCTCAAGAAACACAGGGCCGGCCCTGCTCCTAGGCATTCTCCACACGAGGTCTTGATCCAAGAATGCTAAGCCCTCATGGCAACCACGGGATGCATGTTGAAGCACACCTTCTGGGAGGGCAACAGAGTTGCGGATAGGGCTTGCGAATATGGGAGTTGATCAAGAGGAAAGACTAGTGTCGCACATTACCGCCCCCATCATCCCTCTACTTGAAGCTGACATGAGAGGAGTGGCTTTTGAGAGAGTTTACTAGGTATATTCTTTCATAGACTGCAATCTCTGGGAAGAAGTAGATTTCTTCCATTGTATTGTTACCCATGCCATGCCTCTTGTGTGAAGCAATCATGCAATTTTCCAAAAATGAATTTCCCCGAGTGCCTTGAAACTTTAGCTGACAATGCTAACAGTTCGATCAAAGAGGTTTACGAAAATAAATTTTGAAGAAAAAGACTGCCAAAAAACCTTAGCCTGCCTAGAGGGAATTCAAAAAAGCCAGGACCAAAACTTTTCTCCAAACATTCTCATTCTCGAAGAAGAGCTGATTAATATCACACCACCTTGAACCAAGAAAACCTTTGGTTATTGAAAGTTTGGGTACCAACATGTAGATTTCATAGCTATTCAAAAGCCCCTGTATTCTGCACCCAAATCTTCCAAGAAAGTTCAATTCTCAACACCACTCCCCTAGGTACCGCACCACATCAACAAACGCCTTTTCTCTGATATAATCTCAGAACGATAATGCTACAATTATTTCTGCAGCACCAAATAGAATAATAATACAATGTTATACTCCCTTATGATTGTAACTATCTAAAAACCTTCTTACCATGCCCCTGTTGCAGCTTGATTTGCAAACAAAATCAAAGTACCCCAAAAAATGAAAGTGTTAACACTAGGATTTCATGGATATTATGAATTTCCCTCATTACGCGAAGAAGCTTGTCTAGCTAGCACCATAAACCTTTAAAAAAAAAAAGATAAAAGAGTGATGGTCACATGCTAATTCACAGCTTCACAAGAGGGCGCATGCATATTCTGAGACACGAATTCTACAGTTAAGTCTTCAATCAAGTATGCACGGAGTAAATGAAAATGAAGGGGAACGGACCAGTATAACAATTGCAACATACATTATGCCAAAACAGCAGTGGGGCAGCATTAATCATAGCAAGAAGGGCAAAATAAATTAGTTCATGCAACGAAAAGGAATACGTTTCTTTTTTATGACAATTTTTTTTTTTCAACGGCATGAAAAAGAATACATATAGAAGCACCCATATCAACTGAGCCAAGAAGGCTAAGATCAGTGTCAATATCCCCAATACAATCCCGTAGTTTTTTTTTTTGGATAACCGAGGAACAGCCCTACAATAGGCCACTAATAGGACCCACTGCACGACCCAAACCTCGGACGGAGCTGGCGCAACCCACACCAGTCACGGCCCCCCGCGTAGCACAGGTACTCACCCTGTGGGAAATCGAACACCTGACCAAAGGGACTACCCCTAAAGTCAGGCACTCGCCCTAACCACTGGGGCAACCCCTGGGTGTGTTACAATCCCGTAGTTGCACATTAAAAAGGACTAGTTACTAGTTTGCACTAGAATATGATGAAAAAACATGAATTCCTCACATTCTTCAATGACTAAGCTAGTCCAACGCTCATTAGTAAAAAATGCAAGACGCAATAACCAAATGCTGATAAGAAGAGCACTGCAGCATTAACTACGGCAAATAATACTTATATTAATTCCTGAAATGAACATTATTGGAATAACCAGTTTTAGAACATTCACCTGCATCAATTTGCAACCCTCAAAAAACAACAAAGGCCCTTCTTCTCTTCGACCCCTTCCCAATCATCAATGAACAAAAACCCCGATAAATCTCTTCCAAACCAACAACCTAGAAGCATCTGAAAGCTTGCTTTTTTCAACATGTAACTTCCTCAACCGCAGACAATTCAAAACAAGTAACTCAACAGCCTCTGCACCAATCCCAGGACAATTCATTATGTCTACACTCTCCAACTGCTCACAGCTCTTAAACGTAGAAACAACCATAGATGCATTTGTCAACCTTTTACACCCCCTCACCTTCAATTCAGTCAAACAATTACATGACGCAAGCATCGATATGAACTCTTCATCGACCAACATCTCATTATCTGACAAGTCCAACTTCCTCAATTTTTTCAAATTCTGTCCTAAAGTAGTCAATAACCCTGGTTCTCTTTCAACCACATCACAATTTACCAAAGCCAATTCTTCAAGATCATTACTTCTGGCTAACCCAATAGTCTTAAGCCCTTCACCAGTAACAAGAGAACAACTATGTAACCGAAGAGACGACAAGCCCCTGAAATTCACAGCCACGGCCAATAAGTGAGAGGTTTTGAGGACAAGAGGTAAACGCAAATCCAGTTTTCGCAAATTACAACGGCTGCGAGTAATGAATTGAAGTAAACCCTCTTTGCTACCACAGTCGTGGATCAACAGAGAGTTGAGAGATGTACAATTCTCTACTAATTTCGATAAAATATCATTAACTACGGATCCACAACTACTCAATTCCACTTCTTGGAGGCTTTTGGAGCAATTAACAAAGGATGACGCTGACGTATCATCGCCGATTCCTTGACACCTTGCTAGTCGCAGTAAAGTAAGCTTTTTACAGCTTTTCCATAGCCAATCGAAACCGTAATGGCCGGGTCGAATCCTAGACAAATATAGGGTTTCTAATTTAAGTTCGGCATCGAAGTTCTCTTCCGAAGCAGTATCGACGTGTTCGCCGGGGACGAGGGTGAAAATGAGGCCGAGAAGTTTAAGAGAGGGGAAGAGGAGAAGCCAGTGGAAAGAGGAGGGTCTACACACGATGAGGTAGAGATTAGTGAGGTGAGGGCATGGTGTAGAGAGAGACAGGATATGGAAGTGAGAGACTGGCCCAGAGCAGACTTGGAGATCTGTCAGGTTGGGACAGGACGAGGCGATGGAGAGGAGAAGCTGATCGCGGAATATCGAGATGGCCGGGGGGACGGGGGCATCGGCTACGGCGGCGGCAATGGAGAGAGAGAGGACGGAGAGGTGAGGAAAGTGAGAGAGGAAAGAGGAGAGGGAGGGGGGCGTACAGTTGTCAGGGGAGAGGCGGAGAGGGAGTCTGGATCTGGTAGAGCGGTAGAGGCGGAGCCACCGCTTGGAGACGAGAGAGACATCGGCAGTGGAGGAGGAAAATTGGGTACGCGGAGCTAAGCGGCGGAGGACTTCTTCGACGAGCTCGTCGCAGAGGATTGTGTCCATCTCGCCTAACTTCCTTAACGGAATGGCAGCAAATGATTATAATACCCCTTAAAAAAATACCCACACTCACCCCCTCATTTATGAAAATTATCCACAATCACCCCCTCTCTTGTTTTAGAGACTCAAAAAAGAGGCAGAAGCGGTTTGGAACTTTGAAAAGACATTGGGATTTAGTTACAATGGTGAAGAAGGGGAAATCATTAGCAAGATTGTGCAAATGGAGGAACTGGATGAAGCACGTTATAGAGCCATGTTGGCCGAGGAAGGGAACAAGGAAGGGTCCTAGTTTTTTTTGTTTGAGGTGTTGGGTTTTTTGGGTTTGAGGTGTTGGGGGTTTTTTGTTGGAGTTGTTGGGTTTTTTTTTTTGGGTGGTTTCAGTTTGAGGATAGGGTGTTTTTTTTTTTGGTGTTTTAAGTTGGCCTCTTGCCAACGTTTTCGTTTGGGTTGTTTAGTGTCCTTCCTTTGGGTCTCGAGAGGCATTTGTTTGCCGTCGGGTGGGGTGTCAATCTCGTTGGAATTCCGCTCCTCTTTTCTCTTGTCCCATTTAATCTTGTATCTCCGATATTTGATTAATAAAATCTCTTTTGCCTTTCAAAAAAAAAATGTCCGAGACATTTTGTGCTAAGGTTTTTTTTTTTGTTTTGGTTCACTGAGCTTGCACTGCCAATTGTTTGACATTTTGTGCAAGGGTGGGGTTGCGTTGTTACAAAATTTACTCATCAAAGTATCAAGAAGTTGGCTTAATTAAGGTGACCTTAATTCAACAGAGAAAAAAAAAACATTGGGGTTAAACTGACAAGGTTAAATATTCGTTTTTAATTGTCCCATTTGACAAGAATTCTCGAGTATCCATTATGAAGAGATTGTCTATCTGGGGCCTTGGTCAAATTTGCTTTCATCTGTGGCCTTGTTAGATTCTGAAGTTCTATGACAAAATGCTATACTTGAGGAATTTTTGAAATCTTATAAGATAGCTCCGGTAATCCAGTGATTGATTTCATATGGACTTTTAACCTGTTTGGAACTTTGGATTCCTGTTTGTGGTTTCAGGGCTAGTATGTTGTCGAGGGCTTACTCTTGGTGACTTGATTGGAGTTTTCAATAGCTTCTTCTCCCGTCTTGGTACTACTTACTTTGACCTTTGGTTTTGCTTTTATCGGGTTTTGCTAAACTTGTTCGGCTTTTGTTTTGGTAGTTGCTTATGAGGTATCAGAAATTATTAGCCTGCTAAAAAGTGCTTAGTAGTTAGTGGGTCGAAAAGGTAGGAGAGTTCTGTGCACTTCGCGTGTCATTAATTTGAATTGCCTGCTATGTAAAAATTTGTAACAACCCGTAACATTGTTTCTGGGTTTGGTTGTGCTACTCTGGTTGGCCCTTGTCCGAGATTCTAAAGGCCATTATTTTTTGTTAGCAGTCATATGTATGTTCGATGCAATTGGCTTTTGACCTTCTTGAGTTGCTTCTCTTGTTTTAGAGGACTCAAAAATTTGTATGTGTTTTCTCTATTTCTAGAAGCCATAAGGCATAAGTAGATATGGTTGTACTTGGTGCCTTAAAACAATCGGTGTTTCTTGTGCATATTCAAGGTGACATCGGAAATCAATCACCATACCCTTGCACATGACACCTCAAAGGAGAATAGAGTGGTTTGGTTATTTGCCAAGAACAGCGACTAAAAACAATCAAGGGAGCTCGAGAGGCTATTAGAAATCAAGACCCATTATTGTTGTTGTTGTGATCTATTGGTCTCAGAGGAAATTAGAGGATCTTTCGGCTTAAATCCTTGGAATAGAACTCTTGAGCTAGTGAAAAGTAAAAATGGACATCCTTTGTGGACGATGCTGAAAAGTAATTAGTTTATCAATTGCATGTTGTTGACTTGATTTGGTATCCAAAAGAGCATATAACAGAACTCTTGAGCTAGTTTTGTTAGTTTGCAATACAGGTGTAGTTGGAACGTGAATGATACTCTGTGGCCTTTGATAGTTTATTAATGAGAACAACATGCAATTTGAATAATGAAGGGCTGATAACTAACAGATTAACAACTTAATAATTCCTTGTATGTGATTTTGATTGGTATTCTGTTTATGTACTTGTTGGCTTGTTGAAAATAATTCCAAACTTTGGAAGGCCATCTGGAAACTGAAAGTTCCCCAACAAATAGGGTACCTAAAATCCAACAACAGAAGATACACAGATATAGCAGTTCATGTGACAGAGGCTTATAAGAAAAATGCATTTCTTATGCATACATGGTGTGACATGCACACATCTTTAGATGATTGATTTTCAGTGCCATTGTGGACTTTGGGCTAGCAATGTATGTGATTAATTTATTGATTTTCAGTGCCATTGTTTTTTCTATGAATACGAAGTATCTCGTTCAATAAGCTATTTGTTATCTGCCTTGCTGCCTTGAATTTAATTCCTAAGCATGTTTGGATATATGACAGATGGATAACAACCCAATTAAAGCAGCAATCATGGAGGCAGCCACAAACAGTGATGGTTGTGGGCCTTGTAGTCTTGAAAGATGGTAGATCTCGAAGTTATATACCTCAAGCACCTCATATCAATCGAAAGTTTGAAAGAGAGACCTATATGAACGGTGTTATTTATGACGATGATGAATGTATAAAAATACTAAGAATGAGGTCTAGTCCCTTTTTTTGGATTATGTGAAACTCTTGCGGCGAAGAATTTACTGACAGAGACCATTCACATGCCTATTAAAGAGCAAATGTTTATCTTTCTGCACGTTATTGGGCACAATGTAAGGTTTCGAGTTGTAGCAGGGACGCTTTATAGATCTTGTGAGACTGTGCATCGATACTTTCGAGTTATTCTTAAGGCTGTTTTGCTATTATACAAACATGTGGTTAAACTCCCGAATAATGAGACACCACCTGAAATAGTGAATAACAGAAGGTTTTACCCATACTTCAAGGATTGTGTGGGGGCAATAGATATAACTCATGTTCGGGCATCTGTCCCACTCGAATTCCAAGGAAAATTTCATGGTCGAAAAGGTGAAACAAGCCAAAATTTCGTGGTACTCAATACCATTTGAAAGAATTTGGTAACAATCCTCCTCAAAACAAAAGAGAGTTATTCAATCTTCGTCACTCTTCCTTGCAATCTACAGTTGAAAGGTGCTTTGGAGTTTTGAAGAAATGCCTTCGCATAATAGATGCAAAACCGTTTTGGTCCTTCAAGACACAAGTGGATGTGGTCTTAGCATACTGCATCATTCACAATTATGTAAAGGGGGTTGATCCCGTGGATGCTATTATGGAAGTAATAAGATGGCTAGCTAGAAATCCAAATCCTAGAGCCCAACAAACACAAAAGGAAGTTCAAGAAGAGAATAGAGAATGAGTTACCAAAAGGGAGGAGATTAGTGATGCTATGTGGGCAGATTTTACTGCTAGGAGGAATAGATAGTTTTTTCGGTTGATGAAATATATTTGTTAGGAGTATTTATGCTTGTTAAGACATGTGAGCGGAACATATTCTTTGTTTATTGTTAGAGTTCTCTTGGATTTTGTTTCTATACTACAAGGGTATTTATGTCATTTGCATAGGTTATGTTGGATTTTTTATCCTTTATATAGTATGGGTACCATTTCCATTTTTACAAGGATATTTTGGTTAGTTTGTCAATTATAGTGATTTTTCCATGGCTTCAAACAATGGAAAATGTTTTCTAGAAAATATTTTCATATCACAACCAAATAATGGAAAACATTTTCTTTTCTAGAAAAAGTTTTCCGTAGAAAAGGTTTTTCAGAAAACATTTTCCTCCCGAAACAAACGGAGCCTTACCACAAATACTGGGTTTACTTACCACATTTGCACAATGTATGGCTACACTGGCCACAATGTATGACCATACTTACTACTATGATGTATGGCGACAAGCCGAAAATGTATATCCATACTTACCACAATATATGAGTATACTCACCACAATTGATCCGACCATTTTTCCTTGAGAGAAAAGCAACTCCAGTGAATTCCATTTGCCCTTGAGAAGTAGAACCAGACTTGACGCGAAAAAACACAGCCAAGATGACTATGGCTCCGTTCGTTTGCTTATTTTGGACAATAATTTTGAAAATTTATGAGTTCAAAAACTTTTTGAATAGTCCAAGAAACACATTTGCAGGAGTTTGCAAAGCCCAGAAACAATGTCCTTTGAAAACAAAAGAATGCACCCATTTAATCCATCCGTAATCCAAAGGATTATGTGGTTGTAATTAAATGTAGAGAGAGAAATGAAGGTAAGAGGAAAGGGGTAGGCCAAAGATCTTCTATACCAAATTCTCCTTGGGCCTCTGTTGCAAAGAGTTTTGGGCCGTTGCATCACACACAAAATTTTAAAACATAAAAACAAAATTTATAATCCAATGGTCCAAACCCCTTGCAACAAAGGCACAGGGGGAATTTGGAACAGAGGATCTCCAACCAAAGGAACATTGTGTTAAAGCAAGTCCAATGGTGTATGAAATTAGTGCAACTTTCTGGCAAGAAACAATTTAAAACGGAATACACACAACTCTGATTAAAAAAAAAAAGAATACACACAAAAAACAAACAAAAAAATTAAACGAAAATTAGGCATGTCCATCTCCTAGTTACCCTTTTTTTTCCCCCAAAAACACTTGAGAAGCATGTCCACCTACTTCATAAACGAATGCTCATGCGGAGATGATGATCTCCTAGCCACCACATTTGTTTTCACTTTCTAAAAACATGATCATAACTCATAAGCATGTCCACCTACTGCATAAACAAATGGCTCAGGTGGAGAGGATGAATTATTAAAGGACACCTAGTTACAAGGTCGGCTCAAAGATTTTGAGTGTCCAATGCCTATTTTAATTTGTGCTCATACGTAAATTGGATTTTTGGTTTATTTGTTTTGTCTTTATTTTTAAAAAAATTCACATTTGTTAGTTTTGCATCAAGTTTTCGTGGTTTATTGGTTCTTCTCGACAAGAGAAACCAATAAACCACGAAAACTTGGCGCAAAATTAACAAATGTAATAGATTATAAATGACGAAAAAAAAGGTCAGGGAAAGGATCAAGGGTAGGCAGAACCGCTTCCAATCCAATCCACTTTTTTTTTTCCCTCCAAATCTGATCCAATCCTCGAAAAAATCTCTAAAACTCCAACTCGAACGAGGCATAGACGGATCGGATCGGATCGGCCGGAATTGACATCCCTGCATACGATTAGTGTTGGCCAACTAACTTTGGGCTTGGTTTGGTCATGCTTCCCTCCTCTCAACATTTCTTTTCTACTTTTTCTCCTACTCTCTTCCCTTGCAAATTTTCAGAAAAACTGTACATCTAAAACAAGTAATTTTGTGCCGAGCACGTATCCGCGTGCGATCTGGACCGTCCATTTTGGTTTTGAACTGTCCAGATTATGGAGAGAGAAATCGGAGAGAGAAAGGGGAGAGAGAGTGTTTCGATCTGGGCCATCCATACACTTTTGAACGGCCTGGATGCAACATTCGGGTATTACGCTGGCTCGGCCACATGGTACCCTTTCCGTGCCAAAAAAAATTCCGTATAACAAACGGATCGGGGGATCCTGTAGTGCGGCACACAAGCCGTTGATTGCGCAATCAACGGCTCGGATGCCGCACTACAGGATGCCCTCTTCCATAACAAACTAGTACACTACCCTCCCCTTTAGGGCATCCACAGTGGGCTCCCTAAAAATGGCTCCTAAATTAACTTCTAAGGTGTACACATAAGCCAAATTAGGGTCCATTTGACACACCTAGAGTTTGCTAAATATAGAGAGCATACGTGCACCCAATGGACTAGCAAGAAAATTTTCTATTTTGTGAAGATAGTAATAAAAAAAGTGTGGGTCCCATAAAAAAGGTTTAAAAGGGCTTGGGTCTCACTTGGAGCTAGCTACAAGGCTAGTTAGATTTAGCTAATGGGTTAGGAGATATGCTTTGGAGCCACCATTGAGAGCTTGTATTGGGAGCCTATTGAAGACCATAATTGATCAAATGACTTACTAAATTTTAGGAGCCTCACCTAGAAGCTATTTTAAGAGTCCACTGTGGATGCCCTTACCTTCATTTCTCTATCCACATTTGATTTCAAGTTTCAACCACAGGGAAAGAATCATATTACAAAACCCTTACCAAATCAAAAATGCTAGATACACAACAAAAATGTACAACAAAGTGGACAACACACTCACATGGGGTGTGGGCTCCACATATAGTTGAATGTGAAGTGTGTGTGGAGCCCAAATAGAGTTTGTTTGGTGAAATTGATCAAACTCTATTGAATTTCACGTTATACGGGCTCCCTCTGAATTTTCTGGTGGCATCCTCAATGTAAGCATGACAAAAGGCCACTCATTTCTCTTCATTTTGTGTTTTCTATTGAAAAAGTTCAAATGGGTAATGAGATTTTTTACGTTTATAAAAGACAAAAATATGTCAAGATTTATGAGGGATATTTTTTCATTTGGGGGCTGTTTGATTTTGAATAGATTGGATTCTCTAAAAACAGCTTTGGTTTTCCTCAATCCTCCATTGATGGAAGCACTTCTGTGTTCCCGGTACTCCCTATAATGCCAACTAGAATGCATATATACATGGGAAGACAGAGCAAAAACAAAAGGAAAATCCTATAGAAATCAAGCTACTATGACAAATTCAGTATGATATTAGCCGTTACTAAAAATTTTCATCTTTGGATTTCTAACTGTTTATTACAAATTTTTTTAGTTTGTGTCGTGTATGACTGTCATAGTAATTTTGTTGGTTTTAATGAATGTCAACAGGCTATAATTTTCATTTGATTTGTACTTACACCTTGCTATAGACCCGTTGAACCAGTATTGACCATGTCTTGAGGCATGAGCATACACTATTAGTTCACTTTCTATTTATAGGTACAAACTCGAAATATTGGGGTTGTTATCCGTGATGAACGTGTCAACAACACCTGTATTCGCGAGCCCAATATTGATTTGCACCTGAGCCTAGCATTTGTGTGTGCTAATTGTTCGAGCCATGTTTTTAGGCACGGGCATGCGCTAGTATGTATATATATATAGAGAGAGAGAGAGAGAGAGAGATGAGAGAGAGGGAGAGGTGGGGTAGGGAGATGGACACAATCCTCTGCGACGAGCTCCTAGAAGAAGTCCTCCGCCGCCTCCCGCCGCGTTCCAAATTTTCATCCTCCTCGGCCGACGTCTCCCTCGTGTCGAAGCGGTGGTTCCGCCTCTACCGCTCTTCCAGATCCCAACTCTATGTTCGCATCTCCCCTGACGACTGTACACCCCATTCCTTCACCTCTTTCCTCTCTCACTTCCCTAATCTCGTCCACCTCTTTATCACCATCGACGGCGGCCACGCCACCTCCAATTTTTCCGATCAAATCCTCCTCTCTGTGGCCTCGTCCTGTCCAAAGCTGAGATCTCTCCGCCTCGATTCTCAGCCAGTCTCTGTCTTGCCTGTGCTTTCTCTCTCTACCTCATGCCCTCTCCTGAGTACTCTCATAATCTGTCTATCAAGACCCCCCTCTTTTCACTGGCTCCTCCTCTTCCACTCTCTTATCTACCTCTTCGTCCGTTTCGCCTCTGTCCCCGGCGAATTCAAACACGTCGATGATGCTTCGAAAGGGAACTTCGACGCTGAACTGAAATTAGAAACCTTAACTCTGTGTGGGATTCAACGTAGCGATTTTTACGGTTTTGATTGTCTATGGAAAAGCTGTAGAAACCTTAAGAGACTTTCTCTACGTGGCTGCGAAGGAATTGGCGATGATACAGCAGTTTCATCGTTTGTTAACAGCTTCAAGGCCCTCCAAGAAGTGGATTTGAGGAATTGTGGTGAAGCCATAGTTAATGAAATCTTATCGGGATTGGTAGAGAGTTGTACATCTCTCAACTCTCTGATAATCTGCGGCGAATGTAGCAAAGAGGGTTTGCTTCAATTCATTACTCACAGCCGCTGTAATTTGCAAAAACTCGATTTACGTTTACCCTCTGACCTTGAAGACAATCACTTAATGGCCGTGGTTGAGAAGTTCAAGGGTTTGTCGTCTCTTCGGTTAGATGGTTGCTATCTTGTTACTGGAGAAGGGCTTAAGACGATGGCGTTAGCCATGAGTAGTAAGCTTGAAGAATTGGCTTTGATAAATTGCGAAGTGGAACCTGAGTTGTTGGCAACTTTAGGACAGAGGTTCAGAAATTTGAGGAAGTTGGACTTGTCTCATAATGTTATGCTGGTGGATAATGAGTTCATATCGATGCTTGCGTTATGTAATTGTTTGAGGGAATTGAAGGTGAGGGGGTGTGAAGGATTGACAAATGCATCCGTGATTTCGATGGTTAAGAGCTGTACGCAGTTGGAGAGTGTAGATATAACAAAGTGTCCT
This sequence comes from Vaccinium darrowii, assembly GCA_020921065.1. NCBI lineage: Eukaryota > Viridiplantae > Streptophyta > Magnoliopsida > Ericales > Ericaceae > Vaccinium > Vaccinium darrowii. Next base: position 6,534,611 of record CM037158.1, on the reverse strand, counting down.
GGTATCGACGCAGAGGCTGTTGAGTTACTTGTTTTGAAGTGCCTCCGGTTGAGGAAGATGTGTGTTGAAGAAGGCAAGCTTTCAGATGTTTCTAGGTTGTGGGCTTCGGAGAAGTTGATCAGGGTGGTTGTTTGATTCATGATTTTGACGGGGGAGAACAGACGAAGCGCCGGTTATGTTTCTTTAGAGCTGCGAACCAATGCAGGTGAATTTAGCCGTACATCATCATTGTTCAACTGTAAATCTTTCTGATAAATGGATCATCAATCTTTCCGTACATCATCAAACTAACAGAAACTCATAAATGTCAAAATTCGAGATCAATGTACGATGATTACATGAGCCGGGAGAAAATCATAAATCATCTCTCCTTTGATTTAACAGAAACTCCTTTGTACATCTGAACTTTGTCCTTGAGCGCATCTCGACGGGGTCGCGCGAGCCTGTTGTTAGGATCAAAAAGCAGGACTTCTTCAAATGCCTTGAGAGCAGAATTCATTTCTTTCTTCTGCTCATATGCATCTCCGAGGTTGTTCCAAGCCGTGACGTAGCCAGGTTGAAGCTTTACAGCAGTCTCAAATTGAGCGATTCCCTTATCGAGCTTTCCATCACGGACATAGCTGACACCAAGGGCATTATAGACCTGTTACATTTTACGAGGAAAGAAAAAGGAATATCAGAAAAACCAGAGGACCCCAGCATGAATACATTAGCGAGATAAGCTCTGTTTATATTTACCCAGAAAAAAAAAAAGATTATCTCTGTTTCTGTGTCTGTTTTCTTGATTTCTGTTTCTGCTGTATTTTGGACTCCAGAAAGCGAGCAGAATAGAAAATGAATGAGAAAAGGTATTCAATCACGTCCAAAATTTTCCTTTTCTTCCAAAAACTTGTACCATAAATCCAAGATTCATACAGGACCCTAAGAATTCTTCTACTCTAGCCCAAGAGTTTGCGTCGTTTCTTGGAATGGAAATATACGAGAGTTAGATGGGTGCATAATAATGTACAAAGCAAGGTTCCAGATGGACGAACACAAGTAAAAAGGAAGGTGACTTACGACAACATGCACCAGCAATCACCTTAGTGTCCAACAGTACATACGACACAGGTAAACATGCCACGAACAGACGAACTCCCTATCTACGTTATAATCAATGATAGATATATGTAAAACTTGAAGTAAACATGTCAGAACCAACCAAACTACTCAACTCGGTGATCTTATCCTTACTATTCGGGCTGGTTTATCTCCATGCTATCTCAACAAAACTAGTTTCAATTAACTAATATGCTAAAATTTCTTTCTCTAACCCAAACTAATTTGCTTTCCCCCTCACCTAGCACCATAGTTGGCATTACTCATGTCACTTCCTTGTCAATAAGACAGCTATCAGTCCATAAAAACGGTCACGTCAGTTCTCAAAATTTGCATTTTAATCGTCTTATTCTAAGGGAATTCAACCAAAAGTTTGGGTGAAGTTAAAGTAGTTTTCGATGAACTTGGGTTCACTGATATGTTGACTGCGAAATCCTGATAAGCATTTCATGCATCCTGCTCAGCTCAGCAGGAAACATCCTCTGAAACTCTGCTTTTCTGGCTGCTTATATTAGTTTCGTTTACTTGTCAGCCACTTTTTCTGCACCTCTCAACCTAAGTAATTGGTTGATGGAACTTTTACAATTCTACGTTCAAAGGATAACAAAAGTTGTCGGACGCTATTATTTTAGCACTTAAATATGACAAGGTACATAGAATGCAACTTCCATGGAAAGAAAAAGGATTTGATACATGGTCAAGCTTAACGACTTCGAAGTGATATTTTTCTCTCAGCGTTAAAGCATCCAACTCAAAACTAATAGGCAATGAGTGGAGAGGGCGTCCTGGCTCATACACAAATTTAGGAGGTTATAATTAACCGATGTGAGACGAGCTCTAACACTCCCCCACACGTGCGACCCTTGATTGGCACGTGGAGAGGTAAACAATGGATCCATAACATTTGAATCACAACGAAACAACGTGCACTTATGAAACAAACAACAGGGCAATCCATCAAGATAGTCCCAGCCAAAAACCTCCCAAAAATGAGCTCTAATCCCATGTAAAAGCATCCAACTCAAAACCAATTGGCAAAGAGTGGAGAGGCCACCCAGACTCATTTACTTGTTTTGGAGGTCATAATAAACCAATGTGGGACAAGCTCTACCACTTAGCTTAAGAACTAGGTGCCTAATGTGGACAAGTCATCTCTTAGACCTTTGATAGCATTCAGTCCATTATTGAAGAGAGGAAATTTAGCAGCTTGTGTTTGATTAAATTGACCAATAAAATCTCTCTGTTATTGCTTATCCAAGCCGAGAACTAGGTATGCATAGAAGAAACCTGACTATCCAATGACAGACCTGACATTTAGGAATACTGAATGCTACCTATCATTGGATCAGAGGGAAACACTTGTACAGCCTTGCATCTAGAACCTACAATTACACAAACAGTACAATCTTCTTATTTTTCTTTCAACTTTATCAATTTATAAGACGTCTAAGGGAGAGAGATAGTTATACTTGAGCAAGATCTTGATCATCTCCATCCCATTTCTCGATTGCCTGAAGCAAATATTTAATAGCTGCTGGGTAAAATTTTCTCCTCAGCATCACTGCTCCAAGTTCAAAAAACTCAGTTGCACTAGCATCACCACTTCGTACTTGCTCCTGAGAGAGAGAGCATTAGCATTATGTAGAAGCTCCATCTGGTATTCGCCGAACTAGCTAATGGGAACTTTTTTGTTCAAGGGAATTCACATTTAAAGGGAAAGTATAGACTGTGACAAACACGTGATTATAGGACAAGTATCATGAACTCAAAAACAAATCTACAGTTCACATGCAAAGCATAAATCACATATTACCCAGGAAATTATGACTGAGGGACTAAACAATTCACCAGTTGAGGAGACCCAGCCATGGCATCAGCCATCAGGTAACCATGGTTTCAACTTAGAAATCAGTTAGGGTACTAGTGCAGTAGGTAGCATCAACAGTTGGACTCTCAACAACATTCCTAATTACTCTTTTTATTATTCGAGGTTATAGCTCCCAAGGGGCTTCGTGGAATAGTTATCTGTTTTTGTTGAGGGATATACTTTGATGAACTAAAAGCAGGAACAGACAAATTCCAAGTAGCAATATTTTTTTATGAAAATTGATGTAGCTGTCCAAAACATGAAAGGGGTAACTGGAACTGACTTTCTCAGCAGTAAGACTGTATTAGGATAATGATCATGTACTCGCAGTGGACAGTTGTTCTCAACTAACTCACAATTTAGTTTCACCTATGCTAATAGAAAACATGCCAATTTCCCGCTTGTATTTGTTATAACGTCTTGCCTTATATTTTTCCACATTATATTTTTCCACAAAATTCCTACCAAATGTACCACTCAGTATTTAGTTTATTAAAGCCCTTTATGTAAGTGAGATTTTGATGTCCAGCTTATGTCATTTCAAAGCATATGGCGATCTTTACGAAAATCTTACATGAGACTTATAACAAATTACCTCCATCAAAAAATATAATGGTTTTGAATATGTGGTTCTTATGTATTTAAATTTATTCTATTTGAAACCTTCCTTATTTGAAGCCCAACGGGCCAAGCGAAGGTTTTCTGGCTTTTGTGTATATTGTTTGTGTAGTCCTCTATACAAACAATGAAACAATAAATATACTCTGAGCAAGTTTAAATGATGTACCAACCCCCAAAAAATTTGCTGGTGAGTACAGGTAAGAGATAGGCCGAGAACATAACTGCAAAAGGGTTATTCGTAGCTCAACATTGTATTTATTTGCATATATCTATCTTCTACATACATGTTTCTGATCCAAAAAACTGCAAAATGCTCTACTGGATATGTAGTCTGGAGCTAAGAAGTTTGTACAGCTTTGAATTATTTTCCAGCTCTGCTACTCGAACTCACAGCTTACTTGGTAGAAAAGCATTGGTATCCTCCAAAGGGGCCTTGCACTACAAAGAGGCAAGGGAGATCGTCGTGGCACAGGGAATTGCATCAAAGCTAGGACGGGGAATTGAATCCTAACCAGGGGTGCCTCTGTCCATATGCTTTTTAAAGTTGACTTAGCTCCCAATAAAGTCAGTAAGGTACCTAAACTCGCGGGAAGTCCTAACCCCATTGGAGGATCGAACGGCTGACTGCAGCAAGACGGATTCATTCTGGTTTCCTTCTCCTACGAACACTACTTGTTGAGTTACAGGCCAGGAACCAGACACCACTTGCTGATGGTATGTGCCCTTTAGAGGCCCTCTGCTTTTGGACGAGAGTGCGTATCTAAAAGCAATTTCCAAATGCCCTTACATTTTGCTGCGCCCGCAATTTTAACCTTTGTAGTTTGTACCTACGATCAATTTCCAAACCCCCTACATTTCCTATAACTCTCTGCTCAATTGGAGCATGCACTTTCCACCTTTATCAAAGCCCTATTTAAGATGCGTCATCAGAAGCAGGAGAGAGCATGTAAAAAAAACTGTATTTTTTAGCATGCGAGAGAGAACCTCAGCAGAAATTTCCACTTTTGTGTTCAGACATGTAAATAAAGTTGTATGTTCCGACTTTGGTCTCTTGTATATTGGTGCTTCACTTTTTCAGAGCAACATGCAGTGTAAAACGGATGCAACATAACAACAATCAGGAAGTATGAAGGACAAATTATGTTTGGCATTCATGAAAGAAAAAAAAAAATTGTGAATGATAACATAATTCTCCAATAACCATAGGAGTTCAAAATCAATAGCAAGTAATATAAAAGAAAGATAGGGGTTCTTACTTGCAATTCTTTAGCAGAAAGGTCAAGTTCTCTGCGAACAAGAACTTGACGAATCACAAAGAAGGTTCCAACCCCAAGTAAACCCAATAATATAAGCAGGTAGGAGAGCTGGATCCCCAATTCAAACAGTTCTCCAACCTCATAAACCACATTCATTTTGACTTTTTCACTGGCTTGTACCACTTGTGCAGATGTCAAACACGAGATTGATCCACATGATAAAGCCAACAAACTTAACGGTCTTTTTGCACTTGTAATCTCCTCAGCAATTAACAGGCTCCGTGGAATGTCTGAAACACAATAATAATGTGACTCAACTAGGTAATTTGAAAGGTAGACAAGTAAAAGCATAACGCTAGTGACAGGTGCAAAGAAAATGAAAGATAGCGCAAAAAAGCATGTTAAAAGAATTTTAGAGGCTGTAGACATTTCAAAAGAAATAGATTTGCTCTGATACTATGCTATTTACAGAAGAGTAACTTCCTCGGATACATCTCAGATAGATATCCAAAATTTGATTACCACCGTAATGCTCTAAATCCCATCCACAATCTATGAAAAAGTCCTTGTTGCCCAATGGATGATGAGTCTGGGCCACACAATTCCAAGGACAGTTGAAATACAGAATTATCCAAAAGTGAGATGGACCAGGACATATTCTCAGAAATGCTCCACCAATCTGGTTAACCATATTGAAAACTGTTTCAACTTTCGATGAGGATATCAACACTTCCAATCTTTAATTAGTCGACTGGATTACCTTTTCTACAGCAACTTATTATTATGTCGGTGCCGGTAAGCCATTGAAAGACCACAATTAAGAAGAGATCATGTATTCGAAACTTAATAGTATCAATAGCATAAGTGCCTTTGGACCAGATAATGCATGGAATTAAAATGGCGGGCCAAATTCAATTGTCTTCGACAGAAGAGAAATACAATAAATTTGGTTAGTGCAACATGAACAACATAGCAAACACAGTAAGCCCTTAAATGTAACAAAGAATCATAAAGTACAACAGAATTACCCTCAGATTTTGTTGAGATTAAGGGTGTCCCAATATCCAGTTTCCTTCCAAGTATCTGCATTCATCCATGATAAGATGCTAATTCAATGACTAATCAAACAAAGATATAGAACGTATAGTCACGTATCATCCTGATAAGATGCGAATTCAGTGACTAATCAAACAAAGTTATAGACCGTATAGGTACTTATCAACCACTCTCGCAAGTGGAGTGGAGTGCACTTGGTGCCTCCCTTATACTCTCCCATGCACGTGGGCAGGGTTCGATTCCCGTAAGCACCCCTCCCCCTCCCCATGTCCCTTAGGATAGAGTAAATTAGGATTAAAGAATGGCAAAAAAAAAAAACCACTCGGTCCTCCGTTCTCTGAGGAAATGAGGGACCGCAACCAAAGAACGTAAGAAATCAAATCTAGTACAGAATCTGTTCTTTGACAATTGGCCAATTTGCTTAGGTGGTCTCAAGCAAAATACCATAGGCATGGTGAGAAACTGAGAATGTTCTTTTGAAGAACAAAAGAATAGGAACTACTTCAATCTCTCCATCCGCACGTGGAAATATTTCCTTTCCCAGCCCAACAACCAGCCTGACAGGATTGACCCTTCGAGTTCTGAGCTATGTTACATGGATCCTTCATTTTGCCTGAAGTACCCGTGTTGATGTGTCCGATACCCGTATCTATTTTGACACTCAGATCTTTTAATTGCTATGATATCTAAAAAAAAATATCAAATTAGCTAGAAAGGCGATATTTCTAGTCTCACACTCACATGAACAGGAAATAGCAAAAACATATTTTTCTTTACCCCTTTGTGTTTAAATACATTTGTAAACATAATTTACGATACATAACTTGAAAAACTTATCAAATATATACTACAAACAAATGTTCATGATGTATCCCCGTACCCACACGAGCCACACCCAATTCAGGGGACACATATCCAAGTATCCTAAGATTAAAGTTTAGGAAGGTCCGACGCTAGGACTTGCACCCGCACCTGATACTCGCACCCATGTCCATATACCATAGCTTCTAAGACCGAAAGGTGCCTCCTAAGTTGGATTTGGGATGCCACCAGTTCCGGTCACACTGCCAAAATTTATAACCAGATTGAAACACCTAATTAGCATATACTGCTCTATTATTTGCAACCTTAATAACATAATCCTTCAGTAGGACCTATGAAGTACCGACACTCCTAAAGGCCAGCGCAGAAAACAAATCTACGGGACACGCCACGTGGCGTGTCCATTAAATTAAACTAATTTTGTTAGGGGACACGGCAAGGACATGAGAGGGACACGTGTGGGGACTTGACAAATATGCAAATTCTTAAATTTTTTTGAGGCTAAATTTTGTTTTACTTCAAATGTTTTGAGAAAAATGCAATGTGATGTAAATATGATGCTTGTTTGTACATATTAGTATTTCATGTTTCTACATATAACTACGTAATTGATTTCTCCAATCCACATCGACAGTTTGTTCGGACCTTGTAAATACTACCTTGGACCCAAAAGGACCAAATTGAACGAAAAAGAAGAGGAAAGTTGCATTTGACTCCTAGTCATTGATCAATTAAACCACAAATTCGACAGTAGATTCCAACAAAAATATCTAAGTACAGCATAAAATTAATTCCAACGAAAATAAAGGAGCTTACAGCAACAACAGGGTCAGCAAAAGATTGTAAGGTGGGGGTGCTTCCATTGCAACTGAGAGGATTATCGTCCAAGAAGAAAACCCTCCTCCTCCTCTTCTTCTTCTTCTTTACTAGTGTTTCGCTTCGACCCAGTTTGGTGTAATTGTTATTGATGTGTTGCATCATCAATTGACCACCAACTGTTTGATTCAGGGTTCCAGATAAATCAACAGCAGTGGCTCTGAGTTTCCATGACTCTAGCCTGGTGTTGGTTTTGCTTCTTCGATTGATTCGTAAGGTTGCAAGACAAGGGACAGTGATTGCTGCTTCGAACATTTCCAACAATTATCGGCAAAAAGTGTTGATGTTGTTTGCTTCGTTCTTACTACTACCATATCCACATCGGTGACGGCTGCAGCTATTTTGTAAATGGACGAATTTAACGGAACCATGTGGACGAAAAAAGAAGGCGTGTTTGCTAACTACACTTGCTTGAAAAGGTACATTTTGCAAACACGTTTTCAGAAAGTGCAATATCTAAACACGCTTTTAGTAGTATTTTATTTTTTTTTGGTCATTTTGTATCACAGAAAGCTTGTTTAAGAGACACGTTTTAAGGCGTGTTTGGTAAACATGCTTTCGGGGCTACCTCAATTGATCAGGGCTCTTGCATCTCACTAGTGAGCTTAGGAGTTCGAATCTCCCGTCTGCGCAGAGGCGGCTCCACCCTCAGCTGAGGGTGGTCGCCCGAACACCCTGGAATTTTTTTTTATGTTAGAAATACATGTAAAAAAAATTTATTTTCAATATTTTTGTCATTTTGAACACCCTAAAAAAAATGTTTGAACACCCTAACCAATATATTTGAACCATTTTGAACACCCTACCTAAAATGTTTGAACACCCAATCTCAAAAAGTGACTTCTTCCCACAAGACTCACACACTCTTTTACCATTTCTTTTCTTTCCCCCCACCCTGCCACCGTTTCTTTCTTCAATTCCCCTCTTCCCCTTGGATTTATTCTCCTCTCTCTCTCTCTCTCTGAACAATTGATTCGTTGATCAGTCAACACACACACATTGACTTTATTACCTTAATTCTTTGTGGTCACCCCCAGATCCTCCTAAACATTTTGGCACTATTCTATTCTGGTACTTCATTGGAGTATGAAAATAGTCTAATTACTCCGGTCCTCTAAATGGCTCAATTTTGAATCTAACCCCATCTCAACTACTAAAATTGTAGAGAAATACTATAGATACTAACTATTATACAAATTACTTGCACGAAATGTGCATGTGACACTCACCAAATGAGTCTACAACAACATTCACCAATATTTATCTACTCTAACTCATCCTCCTAACATTATGGGATGTCCATTTAATTTTCCGTCAGTTTAATCCCAATTGGTTCAAAGAGTACAAAAATTGGTTGAAATACAGTAAAGGATGCAACATTTTGTCTACGTTGTTATTTTTTCATCCTGATTTCCGTAAGCAAGCGAGAGGTTGCAATCTCATGTGGGAGGCAACAATAGTGCTCATAACCAAGTTGTGAAGATCTTTCATTCTTGAAATTCTGAGCAATTGAATGGGAGATCAGTGGATAAACGATTGCATGATTACTTATATGGAGAGTGATGCATTTGATACTGATGCTATTATGGAAAGGTTTCGAAATATGAAAAGTCGTTGAGGAAAAATTCTAATATACTAAATATTTTGCTTTTTTTTGGTGGCATTTTTTATATTAGAAGTTTTTTTTTTTTTTTCATATGCACAGTTATTATTTTTAGAGGACTGTAGTAGAATTTCTGAACACCCTCACGAGAAATCCTGGAGCCGCCACTGCGTCTGCGTATTTGTTTCTATCTTGTAACGGGCTTATTTCTTCTATTGATTAAGTTGTTGGGCTTAGTCGTCTCGTGGACTCCAATTCATGTAGTGTCTTGAGTTGGTACTTTGTACTTCATATGTGATAATATAATTGATCTCTCTTCTATCGAATGACAAAAAAAAAATGCATAATTAACCCCCTAGAATTTCACGCACTTCTCAAATTCCGTTTTGTGATTTTTCAATTATTATGTGAGGAGTATGGCTTAGGATGACGATTCAATCCGTTGGACGTGGGGTTCTCATAGTGAGCTAAGTCATTATATTTTTGTAATGACCTTAATTGTGGGTCTTTTGAAATTTTTATTTGGAATCGGAACCGTTCAAATTTCAAGAATGTTGAGCACATTACATCTATGAAAATTAGGATCATCGGAGATTGATAAACATATAATTGAGACAAATTTGTCTTACAGTGTATTCTCGAAATGATATTGACCATTCACATAAATGGTATCCAAGCATATGATTACAAATATCCGATTAGTTTGATTTTTTACATGAATGATCTACTCAACATTTTTGATAAATTGCATGGTTCCGATCCCAAATAAAGATTATAGAGGGCCCATAATTAAGGTCAGTACCGGTAGCCCAAATCTGTCCCGCTTTGCTCCGATCAAGGCGGATATTTGTTAAATTTTTTGGGTATAGGGTCGGGATAGGGGAAGAATTGAAAACCCAGACCGAGTTAGGTTAGGATTTGGGCTGACATCACCCCTCCCCGAAATTTTTTAATTTAATAACTAAAATACCACAGTATATATCAATTATTTTTCATTTTCCTTATCGTTATTAGTAGATGTTGGTCAAGTTGTGACCTTTTATTATTTTTGCACTCTAATTTTGCAGTTTAAAACATATTATTTTCATAATATGTACTCCCTTCATCCTAAATTGTTGGTCCTTCTTCCTTTTTTGGTTGTCACAAAATAAAGGGTCAATTCAAAAAGTTACCAAAGAAAAGTATTACTTATTTCTTTTTTGGTACAATTCATAAAAAGTTGGATTCCCAAAGTAGGATCAATAATTTGGGACAGAGGGATTAAAAAAAAAAAAATAGGGGCGGGCGGTAAACCCATTACCCGATGAGGGCGGGGTAGGAAGTACCAATCCATTACCCAAACGGGTTCGGGGCAAGGGCGGGTGTGGTTAGATTTTTTGGATAGGAATCGGGGTATGGCAAAACCTGCCCCGCCCCAACCGTTGCCATTCCTACGTGAGAGGTCTCTCTCTCTCAACAAATGGTATAGTTGTTGAAAAATGCTACAGACACTAACTAGTTTTTTCCCTTTCTAGGAGAGGGGGCCGCGCTTCCCCTACCGCACCACTCTCCTCCCCCCATCCCCCGCACCTCTTTCTCTTTGATACCGTCGAAATGACGTTGCTGCCCACTCCGGCGACCAGGTTTGTTCGGTAACGTTGGAGTTAGTTTAAACGGCAGAGCAACGGATCAGCAGAGGTCAGCGTTCGATGAAGAAGACCGAATAAGGGATTTTTCTTTTATATTGTTTTGTTCTTTTCCTCCCTTTGTGGAGTGTTTTCTCTCCTTTTACGGAGATATTGCACCTCTCCAAGGTTGTGTTCTTTCGGGACTTTACGGAGCTTTTGCACCTCCAGATTTTTAATAGCAGAAATTTGATAGTAACCCTTTAATAGTTGCAAGTTCTTACCTGTGAAGCAAATACACCCCGATGGTCTCTTGCAGAATCAAGATTCAATTATGCATAGATATCGAGTTTTCCCTTGCTCACCTTATTTAAATATGTCTGGTTTACGCAATGCCTTAAATATGTCTGGTTCAGCAACGGTGCATCTATTTCAATCCTCTCGATTGCAGAGACAGACTTCATCGTCGTGTTGTCATTTGATGGATCATGACCATTGCGTTGGACAGTGTCCCTGTTTCACACTTTCGCTCAATGTTAATTTGTGGAGAAAACGAGTTTAAGCTGCACCCCTTCTACGTCATTGCAGCAGATAGGACTTGATGACACTAGAATGACACGTTGCGTTTAATGTTCAGCAGATCATAAGACCAACAGCTTCGCACTAACATAGGATGTTTAGCTTTAGCATACACAAAAAGTAGCGTGTTAGTCCTTTGACCGGACCGGGTGTGTGCAAGCTGGCCCGAACACTCCTAACCGCCAACCAAAAAAATAGCGTTGTTCAGAGGAAAAGTCTGAATATTTGCATAGTCCCCCTTGATGCCTTCAGACTTGTGGATTTCAAAGTACTACAAATTCCAAATTAACACTTCACTAACACACAAGGACTTCCAAACAAAATGATTGCCATTGCAGCTGCAAAAACATTGAACTGTAGAGCATGTTTCTTAGAAGGAATATAGGAGCAAATCCTTAGGCGCTTCTAGGCCCTCTTGGCAGAAATTTTCCAAATTCGAGATTGTAAAAGGGAAAATCAAGCTGTGTGTGAAATCTTCGTTTAAGATCTAGAGATTCTAGATCACATTGTATCTTGAAGAAGTACATGCTGCTGAGACAATCTCAAAACGAAACAAGAAAGGCAAGAAATGATGACCAAATGCTAATTCGCCGCTCCAACAAAGATACATGCATATTCTATGTTCTAACAGACGCAACCCAAGGTCTAAAAACAGTAACAATTGAAACCAATGTAAACGAAGAGGATCCAGGGAATACAACACTGCCGATACATTATGCCGAAAAAGCACTGCAGCATTAATCACAGCAAATGATACTTGTATAAATTCATGAAATGTACATTATTGGTGTATTCAATGGACGCTTTAAGCGATACAACACATACAACAACTATCAACCATCTACGATAGACAAAGGGGGCACCAATTATCACACCACGTGCAAATCAGGGATTGCACGTGGGGGGGAGTGTTAGAGCTTGTCCCACATTGGTTAATATAACCTTTAAAACTAGTATATGATCATGGGCAGCCTTTCCATCCATTGGCAATTGGTTTTGAGTTGGATGCTTTAACACTAATTTACAGCTTAGATGCACACAAATTCTGAGTCGTAAATTCTATGGTTAAGTCTTCAATCAAGTATACGAGGAGTAAATGAAAATGAAAACGAACAGGGCAACATAGAAGTTCCAGCATAATTGTGAGCATCAATCATAGCAAAGAAAACAATAATTTAATTCATGCGCTTCTAAGCTGGAGCAAAGAAAGCTCAGATAAGGGTCATTATCCCTAAAATTATTTCATAGTTGCAAATCCTATCCAGTAAAATGGCCTTTTTAGAATTAGAATATAAGGAAAAGCATCAATTCCTCTTATTACTAAATAAATGAGTAAGTTTGTCCAACGATAACAAAATCTAATTCAGCACTCCAACATAGATGCATGCATATTCTAACAAACAAAAACCATAGTCTTCGAACAAGTAAAATAGAAGTGAATGTAAACGAGGACCCTGGGAATACAACTATACCAAAGAAGAGCACAGCAGCATAAATCATGGCAGATAATTCTTATATAATTTACGAAGTGAACATTATTGGAGTATCCACCTTTGGTAAATTCTTATTAGAAACATCTACAATTGACCAATCAAAATGACCTTGGGTGTGGATATCTCCAAAACTATTGCATAGTTGAAAATCCTACCCAGCAAAATGCCCTTGCAGGCTTTAGAACATATTGAAAAGCATGACCAAAGCACTAACCTTGTCGAACCCCACAATCATAGATCAAAAAGATAAGAAATGATGGCCAAATGCTAATTCGCCGCTCCAACAAAGATACATGCGCACAGCCTAACATACGCGACACCTAGTCTTCAAACAAGTACAACTGAAGCAAAGTGTAAATAAAAAGGACCATGGCAACATACAATTGGAGTAACATCAAGCCAAAGAAGAGAACTGCAGGATAAATCACATCAAATAATTCTTATATAAGTCATGAAATATACATTATTGGAGTATCCAGTTTGGTACATTCTTATTAGAAACATTTACAATTGACGAAAGAAAATGTACAATGATATTTACCTGCATCCATTCACAACTCTAAAGAAACATAAGTGGCCCTTCTTCTGTCCCCCTTCCCAATTATCAATCAAACGACCAACTTCTTCGAAGCCCTCAACCTGGAAACATCTGAAAGCTTGCTTTCTTCAACATTTATCTGCCTCAACCCCATACAATTCAAAACAAATAACTCAACAGCTTCCGCCTCTATCCCTCGACAATTCATTATATCTACACTCTCCAATTGCTTACAGCTCTTAAACATCGAAACCAGGGACACATTCGTCAAACCTTTACACCCCCTCACCTTCAATTCCCTCAAACAATTACATGACGCAAGCATCGATATAAACTCTTTATCCACCAACATCTCATTATAAGACAAGTCCAACTTCCTCAAATTTCTCAAACTCTGTCCTAAAGTGGTCAACAACCCAGGTTCTCTTTCAACCACATCACAATTTATCAAAGCCAATTCTTCAAGATCATCGCTCATAGCTACCCCAATAGTCTTAAGCCCTTCACCAGTGACAAGACAACAACTCTGTAACCGAAGACTTGATAAACTCCTGAAATTCTCCGCCACGGCAAATAAGTGACTGTTTTCGAGGTCAAGAGGTAATCGTAAATCGAGTTTTTGCAAATTACAACGACTCTGAGTAATGAAATGAAGCAATCCCTCTCTGCTACACCCGTCATACACCACTAACGAGCTTAAAGACGTACAATTCTCAGCCAACTTCGATAATATTTCGTTAACTATGGTTCTACAACTTCTCAATTCCACTTCTTGGAGACCTTTTACGCAATTAACAAACGAAGAAACCGACGTGTCATTGCCTATCCCTTCGCAGCTATGGAGCTGCAGTTTCTTAAGCTTTTTACATATTTTCCATAGCCAATTGAACCCGCAATCTCCGCTTCGAATCCCAGACAGAACTAGGGTTTCTAATTTAATTTCAGCGTCGACTGAGAACGACGATGATGGAGCATCGGCGTGGTCGAATTCGGTAGGGAGGGAAAGGAAAGAGAGGGCGAGGGTTTTGAGAGAGTGGAAGAAGAGAAGGAAGTGGAAAGAGACGGGTCTGGATAGGGAGATGGAGAGAGAGGTGAGGTGAGGGCACGAGGTCGAGAGAGAAAGCAGAGGGAAGAAAGAGACTGGGCCGGAGTGGAGGCGGAGAATTCTCAGCTTGGGACAGGACGAGGCAGCGGAGAGGAGGAGGTTATCGGAGAAAGTCGAGCCGGCGTCGGAGGGGGCGGGGGTGGAGAGAGATAGGGAGGAGAGGTAAGGGAAATGAGAGAGGAAAGAGGAGAGGGAGAGTGGGGTGGAATTGTCAGGGGAGAGGTGGAGAGAGAGGGTGGATTTGGAAGAGCGGTAGAGGCGGAGCCACCGTTTGGAGACGAGGGAGATGTCAGCGGTGGTGGTGGTGGAGGAGGAGGACGGTGGTGGGAGGCGGTGGAAGACTTCTTCTAGGAGCTCGTCGCAGAGGATTGTGTCCATCTCCCCTTCCCCACCTTCTCTCTCTCTCTCTCTCCCCACTCTCTCGCGCGCGCGCGCTCTCTCTCTCTCTCTCCTCCCTGTTGAAATGTTAGAGAGAGAGAGATGAAGGATGTTAAAAAAAGGGACGGGGTAGCGTGCCAAGGTCCAATGAACCTGTTTTTACGGTCCTTATGGAGTGAATTAAAAGTGTTTTTTTTTTTATTTTTTTATTTTGTATTTTGTATTTCTCTCCTCACTTATGGTAACGTTTTTATTTTCTATTTCTAAAAAACTAAAACTAAAATTATATTTATTGTTTATAAAAACAAAAAAAAAACATGTTTGGTAATAAAAAATTAAACGACACTATTTTAAAAATAAGGCAAATCACCTTTTTGGTGTTTTGAAAATTTTCAGAATATTTAAAACGTTTTTAATAAACAAAAAATATAAATAAATTACTAAAACACATTTTTTATTATATGTTTGAAAAAAATTGAAAATGAAAAATAAAAAAACAAGAAACAAAAACGTTACAAAATGCCCCCCCGTAGTATTTTTTTTTTTTTTTTTCCCCATATCATTGTTCAGCTGCCGCAATGGTGCACACTGCATTGTGTAGACTATTTTTGGGATTTCACTCAAATGTTCGGAGCCACTCAACTTATTCAAAAATATGTTTTAAAGGATCCTTATAAAAAAACCAGCTCAATTGGATATCAGTTAAATCTTGATCAATTCTTTGCTCATTTTTCCTATCAAAAAATTTAGCAAAGAACTGATCACGTTTTTACTGATATCCGATTGAGCTGGGTTTTTTTTTTTTACAGGAATCCTTAAAAAAATATTTTAAACAAATTGAGAGGCTTCGATCATTTGTTTGGATCCCTGAGATGTACTCCATATAACACGGTGTGCATTTAGTGAACACCAAATAATGTACTCATAATTTTAAGAGCAGGGGATCTATCTTGGTTCTTA
This sequence comes from Vaccinium darrowii, assembly GCA_020921065.1. Taxonomy (NCBI): domain Eukaryota; kingdom Viridiplantae; phylum Streptophyta; class Magnoliopsida; order Ericales; family Ericaceae; genus Vaccinium; species Vaccinium darrowii. Next base: position 6,518,755 of record CM037158.1, on the reverse strand, counting down.
CTTCTTGGAGTCTGAGTTTTCACTATGACATTCTCGGTATTCTCTACGGTAATTTTCTCACAAGTCATTCTCCATACTTAACAAAAATATCATTTAGCGGAAATAACACTCACTTGTAACTACAGCAAACAGGCAGTATTTTAAATGAAAACTCATATTATACTTAAATAATAAACATTTTTTTAAAATTATTGTGAATTCCCGTAATTTGCCCACAAATGTGCGTACGCAACCAAAAAAAAAATCCCAATAGTTTCCTAGTGTTGTTATTTTTTAAAATTGCAGGACATCTACCTTTATATATATTAAATAAGGTGGAGAAAGTTGTAAAAGATTTTTCGTCCCTACAAAATCTTAATTTCCTCTTTTTAAATTGCAGAACATTTTCTTTTTCACCTCGAAGTTGACGTTCTATCATAACTACCATATAATTTCTCAAAGGAGAACAAGATATCTTGCCCTAGATGCAAACAAGCCAACGTCTAAACCAATTGACCTAAGTTACATGATATGCGTGTGTGGGCGTGATTTAAAGCGGAGTATGTTAACCTCATAAAATTCGTGATAGCAAAAATTAAGAGCAAAAACGAGAAATCTTATTCCAAACAGTCGACAGTCGGATTTAATTTATTGCTCGGATTAAATGCGAACCGTCCATTGTCGAAATGAACGGTCGAATGGTGCACTGCACCATCCCCGAACCCTTGTGGACGAAAGTCTATGTAATGGTGAGTCAACATTGATTAGGTAGCCGTTGCCTTGTGGCCAGCTCTTGGCCTTTGCCATATGGAGAGTTTGGTGGAGTTGCCGTACGAAATATAAAGTGCTACTTTTGTTTTGCTTAATGAGGTAGCTTTTTGTTTGTTTTTTTTCTTCCCAAAGCTAAGTGTTCGGGTCAGCTTAGGTGTAACTAATCCCCTTTCAGGCCCTGTCAAAGACAGATCATCGACGTCAAGTCTAGCGGATTAACAAAAAAATTCTTTCCTGCATCCTAATCTCAATAATTGAACGTTGATCAATTGTGTAGGGAGCAAATCCGGCCAACTAATGGAATTAACTATTGGGGCTCCTAATGGAGTAGCTAATGGCAAGTGAAGCAACCTTTGTTGGTTTCTCAAGTTGTGGATAGCTCCATGTCCACATCTTTTCATTTGCTTTTTCTCCTCCTTTTTAGGGACCATTTGGTAATTGTCTGTACCCCACGTGATTAACGTAACACTAATAGCTTAATTAAACATTACCTAACTTATCTGGTTGCATGTTCTTTTCTTATTTTTGGGATTTTTATCTGTCCCAAAAAACAAACCTTAAACTCTTCATCATTTATAGATTCATTTCCTACAGGGAAAAATACCAACGGCTCTGCCGCTCCGAGGTGCTAAAAACGGGAAATTCAAAGATTGATGATTATTTTGCTCATCCCTATCATGCGTGTTGTGGATACATTAGCGCGGATAATTAGACTTCTGCTAAGATTTATTTATTTATCCCTAAATTATACAAGTCTGTCAACTCCAAAATTTTTAGCACAGAAAATTTGGTAGTAATCCTTTAGTGTTTCTGAGTTTTTAGCTGTGAAGCGCTTGTGAAATGATTCCTTGCGTGAATCAAGATTTAATTATTAGATCTCATCAGCATAAATTGATTGTGAAAATAAATATAATCTATATTCTGTCTTACATAACTTTAAAAGTTAGTAAAACAATATAGGGTGCACAACTTCAAAAGTTAAGATTATGCCTTTAAAAGTGGTGATGTTTTTTTTTTACCCGGGGTCCTGTAATGCACATTTGGACCGTTCGTCTCAATAATCAATGGTCCGGATTTAAAAAAAACTCTTCTAATGTCCAGACAGTTCAGAACACTTTTAGGGTTAATGTGCACTATACGATCCCTGATTTCTGGGGTTAAGAGCAACTCCAGCCTTGACTCTTTTTTTCCCCCAAATTTGATCAAAAAATTGAGTAAAAAACTCACTTTGGTATCATCCACTCCAATGGTAAACTCAAATTTTACTCAAATTTTTCACCCCACCACCCATAACCACCGTCGTCTCCACCACCACCACCGTCGTCTCCACAGCCACCACCACATAGCACCACCGTTTGACCCACCACCGTCTGACCCACCGTCGTCTCCAGAAGTGTAGATCTGACCGTTGTAACGACGATGACCGTGGTGACGAGATCTGGAAAATCACGACGACGACGACGGTGGTGGTGGTAAGACGACGACAACGACGATCTCTGTTCTTCTTACCTTCGCTGGTGACGACGACTACGACGGTGGTGGAAATTTGGTTCAAACCCTTTCTTCTCCCCAAATTTGAGGAAAATTTTGAGTAAAGTTTGATTTGGTATGGATTTGGTTTAAAGACTGGAGGGGAGGTTTTGGGGGTTTTGACTCAGATTTTGAGCTTGGTTCTGAGTTTGGTTGTGGGCTGGAGGTGCTCTTAATATGGTTTCTAATCTCTACGCGGACCCAAAGAAAGAAAGATAATTGTTATCCGACTGTAACTTAAGGCCTTGTTTGTTTGGGGGGATTTGGGGGTGGGTTGGAGTAGACCCCATTTTCCAATGTTTGTTCTCTTTTTTTTGCATGGGATATGAAATCCCTACCAAGTTTTTCTCTCCATCCATACGGCCAATAGAATCCCATTGTGTGTGTAGACCCCATTTTAGTGCAAAAAACCGGATATCCTGAGCAATATCCCGTCGAACACCAGATATGAATTTTTCTCATCCATTGATATCCAGAGCAATATCCCATGGGATTTCATATCTCATCCATTTATTTCCGGCCAAACAAACGAGGCCTAAAAGTTTAGATTCCGGAAATAAGGTTTCTTTCATTGTGACAAAGTAGATGCCAACAATACACCTCAAATTCCCTTGTCGGCATTCCTAACTAAAATATTCTCCATGGCCAAAGTGCAGGCCAATAAAAAATTCCGAATTTCGACATCTACAATGACATAAATGACACAGGCAACCACATCAATATATCAGCAACGCGATAGGAAAACAACTTCAAAACACACCACACCACCCACAACCATGTCCGGAACAGTTGAATGCATATATACGAATGCATATATACCTACACGCATTGAATAGTTGTGGACGCAATTATATCTTAAAAGTTGTGTCCGAAAAATGTGTTCCGGGACTTTTTATTGGCCTGGCACATTAATATATTGCTGGTAGCCTGGTACCACAGTTCACGTCAAATTAATATATTGTTGGCACCACAGGTTACGTCACATTAATATATTGTTGGCACCACAGTTTACGACAGCAAGGCACCAGGTCTTCATCAACCTCCTTTTGTTACAATCTACACCATGCAAAAAGCTAGAAGCAAAACCTTTTTCCAAATCCCACTCTAGGCAACAGGAGGATTGATTCCTTCTCTCTCTCTCCTCTTTTTTTATCCCGGCACAACTACCACCCCTGCGCGTGACTACAGAGACTCCAAACGGACAGTTAATGTTGGAACGAATCACTCACAGTAGCCTTCCACCGCCCCACCAAGGAGCGAGCGGACAAAATCTCTTTCTCAGACTGATTCATTACAAGTTGGACACTGTGACCACACGGAAAAGAGCGGAAACACTCAAGTCCAGCTGCTTTTGTCAAATGGTGGTAGGTTTGATTCACTTCAAGCCAAAGAAAAGGACACCCACACCACCACCCATATTATATGTTGGAAGCAAATACACCTTACCTGATTGAGATGGTGAAAGAGAGTGAATCCAAACTATATTCCGTGGTTTCATGAACTAGTTGATACGTCTCCTACAATTATCTTGAACAAGAGGAAAAGATATTCGTATTCATCACGACGAGGAAATACCCAACAGGGGATTCGTATGCTCAATCACACTAAACCGTAAAAAGATTAGTCTAAACTTGAAGTCCTTTTTTTCCCCCCTATCTTACAAATTTCAAGTCAAGCACCGCATAACCTAAAGATCCGGCCAAATTTTATGGAAATCAAGCAGTTCAGATTGAGATGACCTAAAATAGCGAAGAAAGAATGCCGGAAATCATTCTGTCTTTGATGCAGTAAAGCTCATATGCAACAGAGACGAGTCAACAATGATGCAGCAAAATGTAAACGCACAACACCCAACAAGGAAGGTGAACCATACATACATAGAGATACGTTGCGCTGTTCCACACCCAAAGGGACTCTGCCCAATTCCAGAAGTCGCCACCATTCACGCTGCCAAAACCCTCTAACAAACCTTTTGAAATGATGTATGCAGTGGGAGGAAACCCAACGAACGCCAACAAAAGGTTGCATGCTGCCCTAGTGAGGGATCTCGGAGACAGACCTTTGACATCGGAAATCAAAGGTGTAGCCATCAAACACATTGGCACAATCAGCAGAGCCCCAATTTCAGCTGTGGCGAAGTTGATTACTGACATTAGACAAAGACCAACAAATACAGCTGAAATAGTCACTGATTTCAAGAGAGCCCATTCCTTATTCTGAAGTTGAGAGACATTGATGATTGAAAAGGAAGAACCCAAGATTCCGCGCAAGAAGATAAGGCTGAATACTGAAAGCAGAATCCAGAGTACAAGGCTACTTGTTGGTGTGCAATCAGGCACTTGACTTATGAAATAAGGAAGCAATGCAACGATGACACTCCATATGTGAACAACGAACACGGTTTTTGCTGCATGTAGCCATTTCCATGATTTAAAAGAGATAGCATCAACAGATGGTGAACATAAGGTGGGCTTGTCTTTGTCTGAACTAAAATCTTGCTTGGTGGCATCAGAATAAAGAGAAGCTGCAACCAAGGGAAGGGGAGCAACAAGCAGCGCAAAAGCAATCATGTACACCCCAACCGACACGAATTTGTTTGCAGATGTTAAGAGGTATAAGAAATACGACTGGTGAAACTTTTCTAGGAGGTTATTTACCGACCGTATCACTCCTTCAACCAACCTGCAATGAGAAGCACAACCTAATCACCAAACATATTTCCCAAAAAGTAAACTCCAAAATGTACCAGTTGACTATCTAGACATTTTCAATATAAATGGTGACATAGGGAAGTATGCCTACAACATACTACAACATAGGCATTTTCAAGTTGAGAGGTATCGAGTGGAAGGAGGTTCTTAGCCAGGTTGTGGATAGTGTTAGAGCCAGCCTGTGTGGGTGGCGTAATATTGATCATTCTGTTGTTACTACTCGACTTCTGGAGTCTTGGTCCTCTTGGGGGGTTCCAAAGTTTGTGCTCCAACCTCTGTAATTGGTTGTGTTTTCTATTGTTTTCTGGTTTTCTAGGCCTAGCTGTTAGGCCTTGATCTGTCCGTCTGTGTTTGCTGTTTGGGGTCCAAGGGGCCTTTGCCTTTGTTGTTCTCTTATAAAACTTAACTTTACGGGGAAAAAAAAAAAAAAGAGGTAGTATGCCTACAACAGAGAAATGTAAGTATACAGGGTCAATGATAAGGCAACGAGAAACAGGAGAAGCACAACTGTATGACAACACACACGACAGCCTAAAGAACGTTAAAAGAAAAATGAAAAAAGCAACCAAAAAACTTGAAAAACAGCATTGTTAAACTAAACAGTGGAATGAGTTTACGCCAGTCCCTCAACTTGCAACCTATTCACGCCGAAACCTTTGCATGGATTTTAAGTAGATTGCAGAACAGTTTATAGAGTCACAGATACAGAAGATGTAAATAAGTACTGACCTTCCACCTCGCAGAAGAAACTCATTTTTCCTTCCCTTGTTGTTTGGAAAATATTTGGGTGAAATTTCCAAAGTAATTGCATCAACTTGATAATCACGGAAAGCACCATGGGAACCAGTAGGAACACCTAATGCCTAACAGCAGAATATATGAATAGAGATTAAAATAATTTTTGATATGCAGTAACAAAGATAGATACCCCATTTATTACATATTTGTTTTGCAAGTTTAAAAGCCACAAGACCCACCATCTAAAAAAACACATTGAAAGAAAAGACAGAAAGAAATAATTACCTGGCGATATAATGAACTGGCAAGTGTGGTGGTGCCTTCAACATAATCTGCTACAGGCATACCAAATTTCCATTCGGGATTTAAGCTTCTAGCTACTTTTCCTATCAACTGAAATGTTTCACCCAGAACCTTGAGCCACTTGGAGTCGTGCAAAGACCACAACTTCTCCACCTTCACTCGCAAACCCTGCCCATGTACTGCCAAGTAGTTCACAACGTTGATGAGGTCGAGATTGGGCATCTGCCCATTGGCTGCCTCAGCAAAAATGGTAAGCGTATCCCTCTCAACTTCTTCGCTTCTATCAGCAACCTTAATGACAAGGGCAGCAGCCATGGTCCCACCACGTCTAAAAACATCAGATACATCTGCTCCAGTAACCAGGCTCCTTTTCAACTCATACAAGTTACTGCTTTCATGACACATTTCAGCACCAAATAAAGGGGTGTGATAATCTCTAAGCCAAGCCTCAACTGCGGCATATTCTCCGTGCTGTGAATCCGCAGCAAGCCATATAATATCCTTTGCGAGCCAAGTTACACGTGTAAGCAAAGAAAATACTGAGGATGCGATGCCTAATGATAAGGCCTCACCTAGTGAGATCTTCACAGAATTGTAAGGTGTCAACAATACAATAGCTTCCTTCCCATCACCACGTGGAGCTCTAATAATTCCAACAGCATTGATGCCATATGACGAACAAGTCCAGTTCTCTTGGAATTTTCCATGGTCGGGACCAGAAAAAAAGTGCAGCGGATGAAACTTGTTTAATTCAGGGTGGAACTTGTGATAACTAACTTCAGCGCCTAAACCCTCCATATGCTGTGCTATCAGGCCTGGGATTCCTCTGCGTTTTTTATGGCAGTAAAAAGAAACATTTCAAGAAACTGAGCATCAATGAAAACATGCCATGAATATTACCAGAAAAAATCATAAAAAGCGGTAAAATTCACGGAGGACCAGTCCCTTCTAGATTATCATCGTGCTCCCAATCAAAGCAAGGAAAATGAGGAAAATGGTAAAACAGCAAGTCAACAAACAGAGGAATTGCATGTGTGTGGCATCACACATATAAATCGTCAATAAGTGCTCAAGAAATGCCATGTCGATAATCACACTCTTTGAGATGGTGATATTATGTTTTCTAATTTGTTACTCTGTGGCAGATGGCGACATATCGAGACACATGTACAGCCATTATAAATGCATTTGTTATCGAACACTTCAAGTTCTCAAGTACAAAAATGGCGAGATTCCACGCATTCAAATCTAGTTTTTAATGGCAAGAGCAATCCAACTTCCAGTGGAATACTTAAGAATGGCTAACGTGACTTATCGCCCATTTGGACTCAGTAGGGTGTCGGAAAACTTATAAAGACATTTCCCAGGTGCAGTTAAAACCTTTCCATTTTCTCTAAACAAAAATCAACCATAAACTGTTCTAGTTCTACAGAAGCATAACAAGGGTCATTTCTATGTTGCAAAGACATATAAACACCTGAATGTCACTTATTGGGATTTCCATCAGGATAAAAGGGAACATGATGTCACCACAAAAAAAAAAATTCACTGTTTAACATAGTTATGATTTCTAGACTCTTGAGTTCTTTATCGCCATAGCTGTGATTTCTCTTCCTATTTTCTGGAGGTAGAAACTTGATTTTTCCAAACTTACGAGCTTTTGTCACAAGATTTCAACGCTACTGTGTTTGCTCAAACAGCAGGTTCCTCACATCACATGTTCCAGACTTTAATATGCAAAGAGACATTGTAGATACACCACAAGCACATTCGCATGGATGATAGATGGCTAGATGCTATGAAAAAAGCACACAATATTGACAATGCACAGAGAAAACTTCAGAGGTGACAGAAGCGGTGTAACTTCACAAAGCAAAAACATAGCCATGTATTTCATACTAGTCTTCCATACCATTGGCATGCTCCAAATGAATAACATACAACAATGATATTGGATAAAAAAGTTACAACAGATAAAACAGAACTTCAGTTATAAGCCACAGGAAGGAAAAACCATAATTCATATAGAGGAGAAAGCACATACATGCCTGCACCAGTAGGTATCAAGTTCGAATTGGTTATCTCCTGTACAAATTTATTTGCCTCTGACACATCCTGAGAGGAAAGCATGGGGTGGGCAGAGCCTGTGATTAGGGTTCATGTAAACGTACACAGTCAGCACTCAGCAGACATCAGGTCAAACGATGAAGGCAGTCAATGAGAACTATGAAAAGACAGAGAAGTATCCATGGAAGCTTATTCACCCAAGTAAACAAAATTAACACCTCAAAATGCTTATGGCAATAGCTTGTTTTGCTTTTAGAGCAAAGATATTGTCAATTTTTTACTTTTTTACTTCCTAATCTGCATGTTCCAAATCAACACTACCTAGAGAAATACAAGGAAATATGCAAGAATGTTCATTATTCAGGATATTTCAAGACAAAACAGATAACACATGGAAATGGTTTTCCTTGCCATTTTCCTTCTAAGATAGGCAATCCAAAGTTCCAAATAAAGCGTGAAGTATGTTTGGATATAAGATTTGTCGTGATAAACGAAATTGAAGGGAAATTAAATGCTCAAGTTTTAGTAGTAACCAAAAGTGAAGTGGATTTTCTTTGACAAAAACCCTTTCATTTTCTTGGTTTTCCAGACCCAAAGAGACGACAAAATGGATGTAGCTTCTTTGCTTGTACTTACTCCTCTCCTCTCCCTCCTCAAATCCAAGACCAAAGCTTCTTTGCCTGTACGAGTTCAGTTCTCGTAAGCTTTGAACTACAATTTTAGCCACTTGGCCTACATTTTTCCAACTGCAATAATAGCCCCATGCCCCTATCACTAATTCAACATTTGTTCAAACAAGTAACGCCACCCTAATAAGATCTTTCATATTGTGCACAATCCCGAAGTTTGTTCTATGCATACGACGGTCCAGCAACAACGTGTTGCATAATACTCATACTCAACTAGTTTCAGAAGAAAAATAAAACAAAGCACCCAAAATTTCAAAGAAATTTTACTGACCAGGCATTAAAGCATTTTCTGAGATGTAGGTATTTTTGGCAAGAACAGGTAACAGCAAAAGAGCCACAACCCCTGCGGTGCAGCAAATGATGCTGAAACCCGAGAATAAGTAAATCTCAGTTAGTGTACTCACCATATAAACCATCACATACAACTCAAATTACAAATCCAATTCGGAACCTAGATATATAGGCAATATGCTTATTCAGAGAAATTACCTAACGAGGAGGCTGTGAGAGATGAGGACGATGCCAATACGGACGATTGGTCGAGGCTTTGGTTTAAGAGAAGGCTCACTTTCCACCATGATTACCGGCGATGGGTTCTTCAACTGTTCTTCAAAGCATAGCTTCCGGCACTCGATTGGATTTTGTTTTCTAAAAACGTGCTTTGCAAACACACCTTTATGTAAACACTTCTTGGGACGAACACTGAAAAAACGATCTTCGCCTTGTTCTCTCTCTCTCTCTCTCTCTCTGTGGTCCCAAACCCAGAGACCAACGTTCTCTCTGTTTGGAGATGAGTTCGGTACACACACTAGATGTGCAAAAGTGTTACCGGATGGCAGACACGGCTTTGAGCCTCGGGTTACCGGATCGCATCTCTCAACTTCCTAATGACTCGCCCAAATCATCATCCCCTCAAAACAGAGGTCTTCGCCCCTGGTAGCTTCTGGAGATCCGAAGGATGCTTGGAGGTTGGAAGAGACAGCGGGGTATTGATAAATTTTAACACAGTAAAAACGTGGTTCCTAGTCACGTCTTCGTAAAACGTGTCTTCTAACCACACCTAGTCACGTCTTCGTAAAACGTGTCTTCTAACCACACTTTTTGGGTTAAGTTCATCCTCCTCCGAAGTAACAACAAAAACGTGTTCCGAGAACGCGTTTTTTAAAAAACGTGATTGCTAAACACGATTTAATGTATTATGGAAATAAATTTAAAAAAACACACCTTTTAATTAATAAAGTTGTAAAAAAAAAATGTAAAACCGTTAATCAGCCCAATTTGTGATGTTCTCGCCGTGAAAATTAACCCAATGGCCAGCTTGTCCTAAACTGCAATTGACAAAAGTTAAAAAAGTTAAAAGGTCTAAGCTACAATGTCCACTCAGACACTCATTCCTATTATCAAATTTACAACCAATTTGTCATATTAGCATATGCTTCGTCATTTTGATGATAAAAAACAAGTAAAAATTAAAAAATAACAAAATTCAGGTTTATAGGATGTCGTCGGAAAACAAAAAAAACTTAGACATAAGATAGATGTCTCCTAATCATGTATTTATCAACATTCTATAAACCTGAAAATAATGAAGTCTACGAGGTTAATGTTTACGATCATCCAAATGATGAGGCCTATATGCTAATATGGCAAATCGATTGTAAGTTTGGTTGTAAAAAATGGGTGTGTGACAAGACTTTTCTGAGTTGCAAACCTAGTTATTTGCGAATTGGTAAAGGTTAACTAATTTCCTAAGCAAGTCGGGATCGATTAAGATAGATTTAATAAACGTATTTTTATTTATGCATAAATTTATTGTATCATACAATTTTTGTTCTCCAATACAATACAATACAATACATTTGTACATTAAAATTACTCTAGCTTGATGCAATAAAAGTATATAAATCATTTTGTTCTATTTCTTTTAAGCTATGAAAACACTCACATGCTTATTAGTTTGCTCGTGAAAGAAATTGAAAAATGAGAATGTAAAATAACCTATTTTTTTACCAAACCAAAACAAAATAATTAAGATTATGAGAAGCTATTACACTAATCATATCCATAATACTCAAAAAAAAAATAGATATCATTTTCATAAATATTTTAAAATTTGGTGGGGGCTGGGCAACATAGCTCCGCCTCAGCTCGTGAACTAATGGAAACATTTTTTAAGAATGCTAAGGGTGTGTTTGGTAACGTTTTTGTTTTTAGTTATTTGTTTCTAAAAAACTAAAAGTAGAGTCATATTTATTGTTTATAAAAACAAAAACAAAACACATGTTTGGTAATAAAATTTCTATAAACAGTAAAAAATAAAATCAACACAAAACATGTTTGGTAGCATCATTTTGAGTTTTTGCTTTTTTTTTACATCATGTTTATGAAATGAATGAAATACGTATTATTTACATCCGATGCAGTTTGGACAAAAAATGTATTGGATGAGTCTATGCTCCTTACCAAAAGGAGAAAGAAGAATATATGGCCATCGAGTCTCAGCCATATGCATGTGCGTATATGCAGATATGCTCTTTGACATTTTGTCAAATAGCTGATGCGCAAATGTAATCGAGGTACCCACGAGGCCACAGAATTCTCACTAAAACACACAAATGCTCCCTTAACAGAAATCTAGAACCATAAATGCTTCTTACGTACCCAAGAAATTAACCTCACAATCTCGACCAGATCTGCAAGAATAACCCGATACTTATGCATACAATGATGTACATAGATATAAGAGTCAAACAGAAGAAATTAAGAACTGAAAATGGGCAGAGGCATAGATGCGAGAGAGAGTACCGGAGGAATGGCGAGAGACGAGTGTCAGTCGGGGCAATTTTTTTAAAACAGGCCAACAGTCGGGAGATGATCGGGGGCTTTTGTTTTAAAAAGGGGACTGTTTAAAAAACATTGCAAAACACCTTTCACGTGTTTTGAACATTTTCATAAATTTTAAAAACGTTTTTACTAAATACAAAACATGAACAAATTACCAAACACATTTTTGTTGTTAGTTTTGAAAAAAATTGAAAACAAAAATAAAAAACAAGAAACAAAAACGTTACCAAACACCCACAAAATCAAGCTATATTCATGCTCAAATTAAACTCAATTCACCCAATTGTGAAGAGTAGTGATGATATCAAAATTATTTTTGATTGTCAAAATTTCAATTTATAAAGAGTTCGTAATTTACACATGAGTACAAGCATTTCATGCACTTGAGTTTTAACACAATCAAAAATAATTTTGGCATTAGCAATATCCGTTGTGAATGAGGAAAGTTGAAACACTTGAAGCTCAGTTTGGACTCAACTCGTTTAATAGAAGGCCGAACTTAAACCACAGTATAAATAGTTCAGGGACTAAGTAAACAGAACTGAAAAGTTTATTAATAGGGTTCATGAAAAGTTTTCTCAAAAATGTCTAAGAGGATGTCTCTTTAATAAGTTAAAATTTTAAGTACAGACTTAAAAAATAGATAAGAGCATCAACAGCAGCTAAGCCAAAACTGGTTATTGAGGCAAAATGGAAAAGAGGAAGAATAAAAGGGAGCTGCAGCAGCTTGTGTAAAACACTGTTCACCATCCATAAAAATATTTGTGGTACTGTTCACAAGCCATCTAATATTTTATTCTTCTCTCTCTCTCTCCCCCCGCCAGAAACCACTGCTCAACGATGGTGACCATCGCCAGGGATCCCTGGCGATCGACGGTGATGGAGATGGAGATCGGTCTTAGAGGTAACGATCGACGGAGACGGAGATCGGTGGAGAACGAGATCAACAGAAACAGACAGAGATCGGAAGAGGCGACGATCGAGAATGAGATCGACGGCAACAACGATCGACGGTGATGGAAGAGGCAAGAACGAGATCGACGGCATCGACGGTGACGGAAGAGGCGACGAACAAGGGAGATCGGAATAGTTGAAGATGATGATGAACAGTTGTAACAATTTCGGACTGGAAGGCTACTACATGTATATAAATGAAAAAATAATATTTTAATAAAAGATAAAATGGGTAGAATTGTTGAAGTGTTGAGAGTGACAGTGGGTTATATGCACTGTACACCATGTTTTTTGGCTAAAATTTTGCCCAAGCTGTTGTTTTTGCTCTAAAACACTACACGACACAAGCTAAATCCTCGTTCTCATTAATTGTCACTCCCTTTGCTTTCTAGCCAATCGGACGGTCAACTATACGGTACGGGTAATCGCATGGTCAGAATTTACTGGTCTCGGGTATCATCATCTACTCATGCGCCTACAGTAATTCCCAAAGGTACAAACACAAGTTAAACTAGGGCACCATTTCTTCGACTTCTCCAAAACCCTCTCTTCCCAGCATCCAAAACCACTTCCATTTCTTCATCTTCACCCTTTGGCCGTCTCGTCTCTGCTCCTCGACCCCCATGGAAGATACAGATGTTGAAGGAACCGTTAACGGAGAAGCTAACGACGTTAGAACCTCAGGCCACGACAAGGGTCACCCTCGTACCGGTGATGGAGCTAGCCCCGGGTAACCCCTCTCTCTCTCTCTCTCCAACGGTGTGTTTGGTTTCCGATAAAACTTGGGAGAAATGTAGCGATAAGTGAAATGGGAATGCTAGGTTTTCAATTTAGTCTTACTACATTTTTTCCTCAGTATTCAAATAGAGTAGCAAGGAATGAGGACTGGTATTGTCAATCAAATGATTAGGATTAAATCAAGAAGCGTGAAGTGTTTGTCTAATCTTATCCTTTTCCAGAGTCAGCGTAGCTGTGCTCGATTTTGAACTGAAATTCTTGTAACCCACTATTTTGCTGTTGTATGAGCATTCTGTTATGAATATACAAGGTCTCTCGTGCGATCCTCTAGGACGGAATTTCCATTTTGTTTATACAAGCTTTACTATTGTGTTGGCAACTCCTATTCTTGAAAATCTTGTTAAATGTTAACATCACTGTATACATTTGTTGCTAGAGACTTTTTGATCGTGTTGATTGTTCCCCTTGTGCAATTGTGCTCCTTGAGTTATTCCCAATCCCTCCAGCTAGAAGGCAACCTAGCTCGTTTGTCAGTCCTACAATCTAAACATGGCATTGAGGTATCAATGACAAGAAGATTGGCATATGATCTTCAGATCCAACTCAAAATCTTGAGCTACTAGGTGGATAAGTTTCGATATTATATTAGGTGATCACCCATTTCATTCCCCAGCAATGTCGGATTGTATTCTTTGACGTTGCCAATGAGGTCTCTTAATTCCTTTATTCCGGGGAAATGTTTGCGTACAATTTGTCTTTTGACTGGGTTCGTTACTTTGGGAACCCAAGAACTTGGCATGTAAAATTGGTGTTTCTGTTGCTTGTCTTTTTTGTTTTCTTTGGTTTCAAAGATACATATAAAAATACTCCTTGTGGATTAGGCCATGTATTCTATGCCTGCGGACTCGATAAAGTCGTGTACACTTATATTTTGTTTACATTTTATGCAGAAAGATATTTATTGGAGGTTTGTCAAGGGAGACAACTACTGGTTAGTCATTTGTTGTCCATAACCTGTGTGTGGGTGTGTGTGCGCGCGTGTGTGTGTGTGTTTTAAATGTCTGAGGTTTTCTAATCTAGCATGAATGATCATTCAGCTCAATTTCTGAAGCATTTCGGAAGCTATGGTGAGATAACCGATTCGGTGATTATGAAGGACCGGGCAACTGGACAACCTCGTGGATTTGGGTTCGTGACTTATGCAGATCCTTCTGTTGTCGATAAAGTTATTGAGGACCCACATATTCTCAATGGAAAGCAAGTAGGGCTTTGGAGTGGAATGTCAATGTTCAAGCTGATTGCTGTCTTTCTTTTCTCTAGTTTCAGTGGTTTCTGCTTCAGTTGTTGACTTGATATATGCGTCTTTGATGTGTTCTTTTTTCCCATTATTCAGGTAGAAATCAAGCGCACTATTCCAAAGGGGGCCATTGGCTCTAAAGATTTCAAGACTAAGAAAATCTTCGTGGGTGGTATTCCCACAACAGTGGGTGAAGGTGAAATTTTCTTTGTTTACTACTTGTTCGTTTTCCTTTCTTTTTTTTTTTTCTTGTTGCAACATGGGTTGTGGATAGCAAACATTAACTCTGATCTATCACAAATGGGTCAGATGAGTTCCATGGCTTCTTCTCAAAATTTGGAGAGATAAAGGAGCACCAAATCATGAGGGACCATTCTACTGGCCGTTCACGTGGCTTTGGATTTATTACTTTTGACACAGATCAAGCTGTTGATGATCTATTGGTTAATGGAAACAGGATCGAATTTGCTGGAGTTCAGGTTGGTATAAGGTCCCCATACAGAAGATTCTCCAATCTGTTGTTTCTCATGTCCCTCTAAAGATTTTTTCTTTTTTTTTGAAAGATCATTGTTTCATGCATTATTTTTGTGGTTAAATTTAACTTAAAAAATGAGGCATATAGCATAGGTTAACGTGAGCCTGTTTTAACTTTGTAATGACCCAATTTAACTTGAAATATTTGGAATACAGTGTATGTAATAAGCCTTTTCATACAAGTAATTTCACGTCAAAATGACCGAATTGTTCTCTGGGTATGGTATTTCTTCCGTAAGCTTTTACTGTGGTGGGTGGGAGGTCTTGGTTAAGATATGATCACTAGTTTTGTTGAATGATCTGTAACCAATACAATATTTCTGTTTCTATTTTCCAAAGCAACGATAGATTCTTTTTGAAAAGTAATATTGTGTTGCATTGCTCCTGTAGGTGGAAATCAAGAAGGCTGAGCCCAAGAAGCCAAACCCTCCACCTCCGCCATTCAAACGTCAGAGTAGTTCTAAAGCTGCATTTGGTGGTACTGGTGGGTATGGAGATGCCTACGACGGATATGGTGGAGCTGGCTTTGGTGCTGGTTCTTATAGGTCTGGTGGAACTTATGGAACTAGAGCCAGTGGTTATGGTGATTATGGCAGCAGTGAGTTCGGTGGTTATAGGGAAGGATATGGTGGAGGCCCGCTTGGTGGTTATAGAGGAGAGCCCTCCGTAGGGTACTCAGGCCGCTATGGGGGAGGTTTTGGTAGAGGTTACGATATGGGTGGTGGGTATGGTGGCGGGCTTGGTGAGGGGTATGGAGGATTCGGTGGTGGGGGTGGCGGTGGGCTCGGTGAGGGCTATGGAGGATTCGGTGGTGGTGCCGGTGCCGGTGTTGGTGGTGGCTATGGGGTTAGCAGCTATGATGCGGGCCTTGGGAGTGGCTATGGAGGTGGCATTGGGGGTTCCTTGTATGGAAGTAGAGGGGGCTATGGGGGTGCAGGAAGTAGGAGGTATCATCCTTATGGAAGGTAAGGGGTGATGAAGGGTGTCATCAAGTTGAGCTTGCCTTCAGTTTGTGGTAGTTATCATTTGCCAGAAGAAGGTTTTTTAATGTGTTTAATGTAAACATCTGGTAAACCTGCGTTTCCAGTTTTTTTTTTACCATCAATGTCTTCTTGTATGTGTTTCAGTTGAAATTAACTTCGGTATTGATTAGCTGAAGATTATCCTTTTTTCCTTCAGCTGTATTGAGTGTTAAGTTGAACAGAATTTAAGACGGAATTGCGTCAATTTTATCGACCCAAAATCCTCTTGATAGTAGCTTGATTTGCATGGTACTGAGCAAGAATGTCGAGGGAATTGCATAAAAAGGAGTGGGATTGTGAGCCCTCCGTTTCCATTTCTGGTAGTTTTCATAGTACTATTTAAGATTCAGACACGGCTTTGTTCCCATGAGTTCTCAGAATCTCTCTCTCTCTATGGCTTTTAAGTAATTTTTTTCTCCTATTATTACTGAGATCTATCTCTCTTGTTAATTAGAGATAGCCTATTATGCATGTAATTCATTGCTCGACTCTATGAATGAATCTTACTTGTTAAATTGAGAATGTGAGGAAATGACAGGCAAAAATTGTGCGTAATTACAGTGTTGTATTTGGACCATAGATCGGCATTAGTCTTCATCAGGGAAAAACAATACTAGCAAAATATGTGTTTTACTAAGTGGTTTGCTAAAGATACATTATATCGAGAAAAACTTGGGTGCAAATAGGGTATGGGTGACGTGGTACCCATTCGATGCATCCGGGCCGTCCAAAAATGCATCCAATGGCTCGGATTGAAATACACTTTTCTTTTTTTTTTTAAATCCAAATGATCTGGTCCGTTGGTTGCGATATTGGACGGCTTGGATTCACCGAGAGGTGGTACCCTCTCTGTACCCAAATTCTTCTCCATTATATCACATGTTTCCCAAGTGAAGACACCCCTGGTTTAGGTTCAAATGAGAAATCAATGGGTCAGAATGTCGGGCTAATTTTTTGCAAGAGCAAATGAGCAATCGAAAATGAGCAATGTTAAGAAACGCGATTATAGAACACAACTACGTCTTTAAGACTAAACTCGAAGTTAGGGCTGTAAATGGATCGAGTCATTCGTGAACTGTTCGAGGCTCGATTCGGTAAAAGTTCGTTCGAGTTCAATTCGGGTACGAAACAAACTGAACTTGAATCTCAATTTTAGGCTTGTTTAAAGCTGAACCTAACAGTATTCGGATTGAGCTCAATTTTAGGCTCGTTTAAAGCTGAACCAGACAGTATTCGACTCAATTACACCCTCAAACTTGGAGCATATATGCACATCTTATAAGAATTTCTCATATAACCTTGAATATATGTAAACTTCATGTACATAATGGAAATTTTATAATTTGAACATAAATAAACTTTAAAAAGTAGGAGTATAGAGTATAAGCTTAAATTTTAATTTGTTTTTGTACTCTTAGAGCATCTGCACCCTTAACCCAAATTTTTACTTAAATTTGAGTAAAAACTTGATTTGATATGACTCCTTCCAACCCTTACTCAAATTGTAGGGTGGAGATTTAATCCACACCATAGAATGACAGAAGGGTAAATAAAAGTGCCAAAAAAGAGCCTTGAAAATTTGGTTCTAGATTTAGTGATGAACTTTTATGTTCACGCATAGAAGAAATCGAAAATCAATTTTGATTTTGAAGAAAATAAACACCTACTTAAAAATGCTCACATTTTGGAATTCAACAAATAAAACTAAGTTAAAATAACGTAGTTTTGAGGGATTGAGTAGTAGTGTCCTCTTTGCACACCCAAAACGATGTAGTTTTGGCCGCTCTACAACCCTGTAGTGCGGAGGTGCACTACGGGATCCCCAGATCCGTGGAGATGCTCTTATATATGCATGAACTTATTTATGCCAAAATAAAGATTTATTTTAAGTTCTAGACTTATACGAGAGCATAAATATCCAACATTTTTAACTCGTTAAGGCTCGTGAACAAGTTTCAGTTCGACTCAAACAAAGTCCATCAAATTTTCATTGAGTTCGAGCTCGGCACGAATTTGTTTAAAAACTTAACTAACGAACTTGAACATTTTAAAACTTGGCTCGATTCGGCTCATTTGTAGGTCCACCGCGAGTCGGGATTATTCTAAAATTGTGTCCCCTTTGGGCTATAGAATGGCAGTGGGAAATAGGAATATCGGCGTGACGCAGGGAATTACAGCCACACGCTTTAGGAGCTCAAATTAAACGGTCAAGATTATTTCGTGCCCACCTCCTATAAGTAGACAACACAATTTCGACATTTCAAGGATTCAGTCGTTTTGTAGAGAGAGAGAGAGAGAATCTGCAGATAACAGAAGTCATTTTGATTTCAGAAGAGAGAGAATGGCAATGGCGTCGAACTTTGCCGCAATTCATAAGGTGCGAGATTCTGAAATTCCACTTTGTTTTCTTTTTAATTTGATATAATACACTTTGAATTTTGATCGATTTGAACTCACAGGCGCCCAGGATTTTATGCAGAAAGAAGGATAGGGACAGAGGTCAAATCCACCCCTACAAGGTCATTGAAATCACGCCTCCGCCCAAGAGCCTCGGCGTTCGTTGCTTTGCCCCCGTAATTCCACATCTTTGTTTGTTGACATTTGTTCTCGCTCTTTGCTGAATTTATTACTATGAACTCGTTCTAGACATACCTAGATGTAGATATGTAGAATAATTTTGTTGCATAATTGCATTTCCATTTCCCTGTTATTTTGCCCATCTGCATCAATCGGATAATAAACCGAGCACTTGGCCCAACAGTTGTGTAGCTGCACTTGGGACGGTGAGGCTGTGAGTTCTAGTCCTATGGAGAGGAAGTTGATCCTTGTTGAACGGTTGGGTTGGTTAGAGTAGTATAGATTCTTTCAACGTTCGACCGGAAAAAGTACTCTTTGGTGAAATAAGAATCCTTTTACGTTGCTCTTATTAGGAGCTACCGAGCTACACTTTTTGATCCTAAAGGTTACAGGTGTTTGTTTATATTTTTGTGAATTTTGCTAACTTTTATGAGCAGCATTGTTTTTTCTAGTTCTCGTAGCTGATTATGCATTACTTGGCAGCTTATGTGCCATTACTAGCTGGTCTCATAGCTAAGCTTTAGTATCGATAATGTCTGGTTAGAAGTTGTAGTAATTAACTTATAACTCAAAGTCTTGAACTCAAATGTTTCTCTTAGACTTAAATCTTTGTTTCCTGTTACAAATTATACTTGTATCAAGAACGTTCTTGCTTCATGTGCGTGATTCCAAAACTTTGACATTAGCTACATTTGCTTTGCAATTTCATGGCCCTAAATCTCACCTTACAAGCATATTGTAACTTGAAGGAGCAAAATCTAAGGTTTTCTTTCTAATTAGCTCTTTTTGATTTAGTGCATCGGGTGGAATGGATAGAACTGAATTTGATAGGTGACTGAGCACACATATACGTGTGTGAGAGTGTACACAAAAATTTGTCTTATAAACATCAAAGCAGTCCGAATAAGATTATGCGAGTACACGAAACACAGTACATCGATATGAAATCGATACTTTCCTCTAGACCTCACAGACCACAATAGATTTTGACCCCTGACACTATTTTGCTAGCACATTAGATTTTAGAGTTCTTGGACCATAAGAAGTGAATGCGACCATTCTTGCTTTTATAGGCTTCTTCACGGACACACTAAATGTAAAACTGCAAAATATGACGTTTGAAATTGAAGGCCCGACGAACACTGACTAAACTTTAGCGGCATTTTATACAAAACTTGCCTATGTGATGTGATCTTAGCCTGCTAGCGTTTTCTAACCGTCGTTCTTTCTATAAAAGGCGATGCTTTTTTAAAAGTCATGGATAATTCATTACCGTTATGTGACTAACACTCCTTCAGTTGGTGATGCAATACTGAATTACTACCCCAGTGTAGAATAACACCTCCTCAACCTCCTCCGAATTTTCCTGTAGTTTTCTTGGCATGGGATTTCCGAGCATGTTATTGGATGTGTCATCAGCTTCGCCTACTGGCATTTTCTAACCGTCGTCCTTTGTATAAAAAGCGATGCTTTTGTAGAAGTCATGGATAATTCGTTACCATTGTATGACTAACGGTCCTTCAGTTGGTGATGCAATACTGAAGTACTACGACATTGTAGAATAACGCCTCCTGAACCTCCTCCATGTTTCCCTGTAGTTTTCTTCGCACTTAAGTTGGCATGGGATTTCCGAGCATGTTTTTGGATGCTATCTTAATTAATAATTTGATTCTTTCAAATAATGAGATAATAATATGGACACTAAATAGTATCTCCAATCTATCGTCACCATTGGAAAAGTGAGATTCACAAAATAAAAAGAGGAGCGAAAATTCAGTAGAAACCATATATACAAGTGTATAATAGTTGAAAATAGAACTCAAATTAAGAAAATTCAGTAGAAAACATACATCCCAGGCGTAGTAAAAGTAGAAACTAGCACCCAAAAAAACAAAAACAAGGCGATAAACCAACTTCATGGAACCTCTTCACAAGAAACTTCTTCTTCATTTTGCTCGTCATGTTTGCTTGATCGGTGAACCTACATACAAGAAAAGGGTCATTTTACAAGCTTACATATTGTTACCAAAAAGCATAAACAGCTCACTGACCTTTTTAAGTGAAACGCGGCAATTAGACAATGAGGTGAACTCATGTGACTTTTGTTGTGGTTGTGCCATTGGTGACCCCAAGTTGTGCTATGATGAGGACTAAATGCATCTAGAATCTATCATTTTCAGAAGGGAATAAATATTAGTATATGTAAACAAAGGAATACTAAATGACCTACCTATCATTTTTATATAGGATTAACCTATCGAGCATGCACTCGTTGTAAGGGTGCAACCTTTTATTGAACAGGCCCGCGCGTAGTCCCTAATTAAGACTCCAAATTCTCCATCCGTTTTTGCTGAGCTTGAATGGAAGGGTCTTGTTCTTGAGTAGTAGCTCATTGTGATTGCATCTTTGTATGCATGTCCTCCATTTGTGTGATCATGTCCTTCATTTGTGTTTTGAATTGCCCACGATACAGCTGAAATTGAGCTAGGAGTTGTACAAGTTTGTGTTCGATACAAAATGTAGATGGAGCGAATGAAGGTCATGATACCAACCTCATCCATATCATAAGCAAATTACTAAATGTTCCAACATGTGAGGGACAATTATAGAGGTCTCTGCTTTACGTCCTCTCTTACTAGTCACTTCTTTTTCTTTCAAGTGTGGTGAAGAATCACCAGAAGTTGATCTTGTCCTCATTTATGTCCCAGTTCTGCAATTATAGAATGGAATTGAGAATTTCCACATTGAGTCTGAACACATCCAGAGAGAAATAGGATAGTGAAGGAACGGATGAAAGCAGAGATAAAAGTCCGCCGAGAGAAAATTGGAGGACATGCCATGCCTGACTTTTGGAAGCTGCTCCAAATTGATGTTCCACCGGTTTTGTTGTTTAAATTGGTTGCATATGCTTAGACTTGAATGTTTTTTTCTTTCCCCTTTTCCTTTGTACACAGTCTGTGATTTAATGTGAATTACATTTCATTAAGAAGACAACACAGAGAAGTAGATTTTGTTGAAGATTTTTCAGCTGCTTTAATAGGAAAGCCAGAGTAGATATAGAAGGTGGGAAAGGTAACCTGCCTTCTTTTGCTCATGAATTCAGAAACCAGGACCGTAGCAATTTGACATTCCATCAATTTCAAATTTTCAATGCTTGTCCCACGTATGGTTTGCATTGTTTGATCTCCCTGTTCTTTTTGGTTTTGTAGCAGAACTTACAATGTGGGGAGAGTGTGACAATTGAAGGGCAAGCTTATACCATCTCAGCTGTGACTCACCGCTACCAGCTTCGGAAGGGAAAGTATGAACCCAGTGAGAAGAGGCTCGATGTTCTTTCCACTGGGAGATACATCTTGAACTTATATTTGGAAAATTTGCTCGACAAATCTTGACATGGACGTTCAAAGTTCCATGTTTCTGTAGACTGTAGAGTAAGAAGTTATCTAAATTTATCCATTGTGTCATGATCATGTATCCTACTAATTTCTGATGTTAACTTAAAGTTATTCAATGAGATGTTTCTTAATGTACTCGGAGATTGGAAAATGCGGATAGAAATTTTATTCGGTGAATCTTCTCCGAGCATGAATTCATTTCCATTTTGAATATTTATCCCGGTACTATTAAGATTGTTCGAGCAAATAATGTTGTGATCCTAATAGGCTTACACTCATGCGTCCATGTCAAATCCTCAACCATGTTTGTGATTCTGGGCTCACAACAGGGTTAAAGAACCTCCAAAGACACGGATCTTTTTCAGTGTAGAGTTGCCAGAAAATGGTTAACTAACTTCAGTTGATTGAGATTTAAGACTCGATTTGATTTGGTTATATGCAGGAAAACGCAGATCCTGCATTGAATCCTTTCAATACAGCAGACAAGTAGTATTGAAGGAGTATTGTAGATATTGCTTTGATTGTAGTATCGAAAACGTTTGAGACAAAAGGTGATTCGTTTGCTGCTATTTCCAGGGCAATTCTAATAATTTCCTTATGCTTTTGAACATATAACCACCATCGCAGTGGGCGATGAAGAGCCCGTTTGGGAGCCTCATTTTGAATGATGCATTGTCCATTTTCTTATTTTGGGTATTTGGCCGCCAACTTTTAAAATGCATTTTCTCAATATGTATTATCAAAACCATACAATGGAGGCACAATTTGATAATCAGCAATGGAGGTCCTTTTGCATTCTGATTAGAAAAATCTCAGCAAATCCATTTTAATGATTTCTCCCAAACACTACTCTGTTTTAAAATCTATTATGCACACATCACTCATACACTCTACATATTAATAATCAATTCTAACTATAATCTATCTACAATTCAAAATGCAAAAAATAATATGCTCCCAAACTGGCCCTTCAACGTAGCTTTACAACTGCAAGGAAATGAAATCTTGCTTGGTTTTCACTGACCCAGGGGTGTTAATGTGCCTCCCTGGTGTGCGGCCGTAGAGTGCACCTCTGAGCCACACATCCAATGACTCGGATGCCGCACACTAGGGGCGCACAAAAAAACCCGCGAACCGTGAATCCAAACCGGACCGAACCGAACCGTAGGTTTTGGATTGGGTCCGTGGATTAATGGTCTGGACATGGATTGAAAAATTAGAAAACCGTGCTTCGCGGTTCGGTCCATGGATTTTCATAAAAGAACCGTGGATAAACCGAACCGGACCGCGAGAATTTAATCAATAAAAATATATGTATATTTATATATATATAATATTGGGATAAGAATTATAATTAAACATATTATTCTTAATTTTATACCCTAAATAGGTGAATGTGGTATAACTGAAAAGTAAAGGTGCATACTGTAATTAACAATTGTAATTTTGCTTGCATGTATATTAGCTACTCTCGGACTCGGGACTGGTTGTGGTGAAGACTTTTGTTTACTCGCTTTATATTATGTTGTTTCTGTATCTTTTTACTACTGCTAGTGTTTACTCTCTTGAATGTGAATTTCTTCGAATCATTTTGAAGCAATGTTGTTGGTGACTTGGTGTTGTTTATTAAAACTTAAAAGCTACTGATGAATTTGTTTCAAAAGTTACATTAAGAATGTGAATGTAGAATATATATTTTTATTTTGTGAAATGTTATAATCCGCGGATAAACCGTGAACCGAACCATGATTTTTTTGATTGTTTCGGAACCGGACCGTAGACTTTTGGTTTGGACACGGATTGCCTTACATTGGACCGTAGACTTTTGGTTCGGTCCTCGGATTCATACCAATCCACACCAAACCGGACCGTTGACACCCCTACGCACAACAACACTCCCCTTTATGGTTTTCACTGGATACTTCAGTAAGGAGTAAATCTTTTTGGAGTATTCTATTCTTTTTAAGTTAGTTGTTTGAAATTAACTAAGTACAAAAAATTACACAACCCTATACAAAATAATTAGGGGAGTGATTTTCACACCCCCCAAATTGTTATCCACACCCCTTTTTTGTCTTCTGGTGAAATTTTCAGGTGTAAAAATCTCACTAAAAGACAAAAAGGGGTGTGGATAACAATTTGGAGGGTGTGAATATCAATTACCAATTATTATCTCATAAATTTATTTCAAAACTATCAACCAAACAATTATTCGTTCAACAAACTTATTTCAAAAAGAGCACTCGTACATACTAAGAAATGGGTACCGAGAATTCAAAATTGTACTATCCAGATTCACTTCAATTCAATCTAAACCGAACAATTTTAGAATCTGGGTATCCATTCTAATACTTAGAGTTTCTGTTTCTTTTATCACAACTTCACAAGTCTCGTGATATGTGACACACGTATAAATAAATAGTAAATACATAGTACGAAAGTTATATTTATAGAAATGCATAACCTATCTATCTGTACATGCACTGCACATCTCAAGTTGACCAAAGTTTTTTACCCTTCTAGGTGCATAGAATTCCCGCACAACACTCAAATGTTGCTTCGAAATTCCAAGGCAAAGTGATGGATCCAAGGGCAGCGTGGAGGGCCACTACTCCCCAATTCTCTTTTTCTTTTAGATTAGATAGAGTATCCCATTCCATGTTCATTGGAGTTTGCATGCAAGAGCATCACAAAACTAATACTCACCCCTCTAAAAAATATCTGTCTTATTCGCGAAACGAGAATTTAAAAATAATAGATTTTGTTCGAGAAAAAAATCGAACTTTTTTTGATAATCAAAAGGACTCATTGATATATGTTACATTGATGAAAAAAATGAAATTTCTTTAAAAAAAAAACACATTTTTAAGTCCTCGTTTATTGAACTGGACAGACATTTTTGAACGGAGGTAGTAATCGTTTGCACTTAAAAATGTTGGAACTTGAAATCGAACTTTTTTCGTTAATCAAAAGAACTGATTGATATATGTCACATCATTGAAAAATAAAATAAAATTTCTTGAAAAAATTAAATTATTTCTAAGTCCTTATTTGTTGATCCAGACATATATTTTAGGACGGAGTTAGTAATTGTTTGCACTTAAAAGTTAAAAGAGCTAGAATTCTCAATCCGTCTTTGGGGCATTAGTCGAGTGGGAGTACAGGAGCAGGTTAGAAGTTTATTCCTCTAAATTTGTAGATCCAACTTCCATTGTCAGCGAAATACTGTTGGAGTATTGAAGTTTTGTTCAATCAAT
Organism: Vaccinium darrowii; assembly: GCA_020921065.1. Lineage (NCBI taxonomy): Eukaryota > Viridiplantae > Streptophyta > Magnoliopsida > Ericales > Ericaceae > Vaccinium > Vaccinium darrowii. The sequence goes on along the minus strand of CM037158.1, from coordinate 6,493,349 downwards.
ATATTTAAAGTTCCAAGATTAATAGAGATGCACATAAACTATTACAGAACCTCAATTTTTTTTAAAAAAACAAGCTAGACATTCATGTGAGACTCGTGAAAGCAATTGAGATTCACATGAATGTGTGATTTAGACTTTAGAGGGAATTGCTTTAATTGCAAGAGTAAGAAGGCAGAGCTACAATATTGGTCCCAGATACCAGAGATTTGTAACATCCATATGTTGTAAAAGCACGTGTCAAAGCAGCTACCAGAGATTTGGAAGGGTACCCTCAATGGAAATTTCTTTTTTGGTTTCTTGCTTTAAAGAGGAGAAGTTAAAATTTGGGGGAGATCTGATTAAAAAAAATAAATAGGGGAAGACGAATTTTTTGACTTCTCATTTTTTATTTTTTCTGTTTTAGTTAGCAAAATATCAACATAATATATTATACACATGTCTCTCAAAAACTACTTATACTCTAAATACTCTACTGATTCACAATAGTATAATACATACATTCTATTCATAATCCCAAAAGACCAAAAATGTAAAAAGCAAAATTCAGAAAAGTAAAAAGACAAGAATCCAAGCACTCCCTAGTATCCTTTTTCAACTTATTTAGAGCATCCTTATGTGGATGAACAAATTAACTTTTTAACAAAAATAGAGAGCCAAAACCCAAAATAAGGCCAAAATCAGGCTCACCAAATGGTTGATCAAATTTGATAAGTTTCTGACTTTGCTACAGTACCGCACCAAATTTGGTGCAGCACTGTTCACTCGCCAGAATACTATTCAAGCATTGTTCATGCACTGTTCACTTTATTATTATTATTATTATTACTTTTGGGGAGTAGGAGTAGAAAGAAAGAATAGTTTAATATAATAAAGTTGAATAGATAGTCTGATTTTGTGAGTTTTTGGAAAAGTGACTTACTAAATTTGTAAAAGATGTTTTTGAAGTTAAATTTGGTGTTTTTTTTTTGTGCCCCTGATAAGGATGCCCTTACAATGTATTTTTATTCTTTAAGTACTTGACCCATCTGCATGGGATGGATCCAAACACAGTTATGTTTCGAGTTGTGTGAAACAAAACAAAAATGCTAAGATAAAATAATTAAAGATAATAATTTTTTTAAATATTTGTAGTGGTATAATTTTATTGTGGAACATATAATTACTTAACCTCAGAGATAAATTTTCATACTGAGAAAGGTCAAAAACGTCATTTACCAATTTTCCATTAACAGCATAAAAAAAAAAAAAAAAAACTGACAGGGAGGGTCAGTGAAACTTTACAGAAAATAGGGGAGGTCAGTGAAAATATCAGAAACCTCAGGAGAGGTGGCTGTAATTTACCCTAACGCAATTTCTTTCCAGTTTCCTCGTAGAGGTTCTGGCGGGCCCAAACTGTATGTGGTGTGCCCGGCATAAAAGGAAGGCTGGCCCGTATGTCTCAAGCAACGGACTCAGAGATAATCTTGCTGTTCAAAATATATATAAAAAAAAAAGGGCAATAATCTTTGGAGTTTGGGCACCTATACTGCATTACTAATTATTAGTATTATTTTTTATAACCGGATGTTCGGGTCAGATTACTGATGATTATTCAATCTATCCACATCCATTTTTACTATTCAGATGTTTTAATTTTTTTATATATATTTTGTAATAATTTATAATATTTTTAAAATCTTGAAAAATAATTAAACTTACTGAGATTTGTCAAACAAGGTCCATATTGTTCATAAAAAAATTATAAATTTCAAAATAACATAATGATATAAATGTGGGAATTGTGAAAATGGACTTTCTTTACCAGACAACGGAATTATAATTTATATAAATTAGTTCCTCTCCGATTACAAGGACTAGACTACCCTGCTAAGCCCCTTGTAGGTTTTTTTGAAACGCATTTCAATGATCAGAGCTCAATTTAGATCTCATAGAAAATGTCACATACGCAAAATAATAATAATAATAATAATAATAATAATAATAATCGTCATGATCAAATATTGATCTATTTCTTTTTAAAACACATTTATGTTGGAAAAAAATATTGGATCAACAATCCTAATTGTTTTTTTAATTATAAAATATGCGGCAAAAACATATCACCAGATATCCTATCAAGGGAAGAGGGGATGATGTTGTGTAGCGTGTGCGCTGCACCGTGCTGTACGTGTTCAGGCCATCTAATGCCCAGATGGACGGCACAGATTTCATCTTGCATGCACGATAATGAACGGTTCGGATTCAAAGGTACCGAGGTGAAATCTGGGTTGTCCATCCGAACAACGGACGGCCCAGATATGCACAACACCGTAATGTTTACGAGACTGCACAACAGCAACCCCAGGTCCCCTATCGAGCGTGCTTTTCAGGGTGATCAATGTTCTCGACGGATCTCATTGTTCACTAATATACCCCTATGGACCTATATAGTACAGTATTTACTAGCAATGTTTTTTGGACGGACGTCAACTATCATGCGCCGGAGGGGAGCATGATGACAGCCGGTCCACATGGGAGTTTTTGTATTTTCACGGGGAAGCGCATGTGACCACCCTTCTGGTTCCCGCAAATTTATGCTGTAATTATTTATAAGAGACCCCATGTGATCACTTGTAATTAACAAAGTTTAAGTAAATTTCTTTTTATTTTTCTTAGGTCTTGTAGTTCTAAATAAATATTAGAAAATTACAGATAGAGATCAAGAGAGGGAATAATTTATTTATGTTGAGAATCTTTTTTTTGTCACTTTTTCATTCAATAATTAATATATATCCCCTGCTAATATTGATCTACCCTATAAATTAGTTCATCTCAATTAGCGGCGGAGTCCGACATACGCGTTATAATCACGAAAATGGCGCAACACCGATAAAGCCGTGAGAGATTATTTGTAAATTCCTATAATTAGGAAACCCATTTGAGATACAGAGAAATACACTATTTTTTTTAAAGAAAAGATTGTGTTGACCGGATATATTAAGTCAACTACGATAAAAAAATCACGACGAAAGAAGATAAGATGATTAAAAAATTGTTTTTGCCCTGAAACCAATAACAACCGGGGGACCTGTAGCAAGTAAACTTAATTGATTACGTTACTAATGCTAATTTTTTACAACAGATCATAACTTAGTAGTAAAGTTTTTAATTAGCTCTGAAAGATTTGCATTATGTATCTCTGTGTGTGTAGTATATATAGATACGATCCTATAATTGTTTATCTATTATTTTGATTATGTTAAAATCAAAATCAAGAGCAAGTAAACAAACTAGTGAACGTAAGTATCTTTGGATCGTCACTGTTATATCCTCTTATGTAAAAAAATAGTTTAAGTTCGAGGTGGCGTAAACTGCGCACAAATGTCATGGGTTATGAATAAAACGACTATATGTAATGTACGATTTTTCTTTAAAAATCAGATTTCTAGTAGTAGCGAGTGGCATAAATTTCCACCGCCACTATCTCTTAAACCTCCTTCTCTTTCTTTTTTCTTTTTCTGTTTAAATAGTTGAAATAATTTCGTACTCCATTTTTAGAAAATGCATTCTACAATTATCTTATTATGTACTTTGAGAATAGGGTGGTGATAATGCTAAAAGCGTTTTTGTTATTTCTAAAACTTCAGTGCTTAAGCTCATACCATGTGCAAGTTACAAGACTGTTATGTACTAAATTTTTGGCATTAACAGAAATAGTTTTAGTATTATCATTTCTCTTGAGAAAATTGGGCTTTTGTGTAATTTCAAATTAAATATTACATTCTTTACAATAAAAAAGTAAAAAAATCACTATCCTTCTTCTAAGATTCTTCTTTAAGGAAAAAAAAAATGAGGAATGTTAGAGGCACTAAATAACTTACAAACTATTAAACGAAAAGTACACATGCCATTCCCACATTAATGTACCATGCCATACGTAGATGCAGTCATCCACTAAAAGAATGTCACATTTAGATTTGGTATACTAGTTAGTGCAACATTTCTCAAAGGGAATAGATTCACATTTGATTGATGCATTTTAATAGTACAGCATTGCGATTTCAGAAGAAAAAAAAAAAACATATTAACTAATTGAGTTAACTCAGTTGACTATTTTTGCCCTCTTCAGAATGACAAGTCGGGGAGTCTATCTTTGCTAAATGCAAAGATTGATTATTTAATCCTTTCAACGTGGATTCTTCGGTTACTTATCTTCTTAATAGACCTATCAATTCTTTGGTTACTTATATCTGATTTAATGTAATTCAGACACTTGTATTCATATATTGTACGTTTGTAATTGAAAACAATAAATTAGTTGGAGGAAATATTAATATAGGGAGTCAAATATATTAGACATTTAATTTCGAAATATTTCTATAGGGAGTCAGATATATTGGACATTTAATTTCACCTCCAAGTATAGACAGTTTAAAAAGGGTATATATTTGGCTTGAAAGAATAAATCATTCAAATTATGGAGGTTTCCCTCATGGGAAACCAATAATGTGTGCTTCATACGGCCCTAGCACCCCCACTCCACCTCCTTCTGAGGTGGCAAAACGGCATTGGGAAAAAATAACACCTGGAAATGTGTACTTCCACATATAAACAATATTTCATACTTAACCCAAGGTATTCGCAAAGTCGACTTGGCTTGAGATTTTGGGGTTTATTCCTTCTTTAGCTCTCAGGTTCGATGTTTTTGGAGGCCATCTCACCCCACGTGTATCTGTTTGGGGCCGTTGGAGGAACTATGAGAATTAGTTTGAGGTCCGTGTAAACTGGCCCAAGACACCCTAGATTCCAAAAAAAAAAACACATTAGTCCATACTTCAAATAAGCTTTGGAAGGAAAAATGTTAATGGGTTTGGTGCGTCCCCCAAATTCGAGGGTCTCCCTTTCTCTCTCCAAAAAAGATTAAGGGCCCCGGTTCCCCGATTTTCCTCTTCAGCCCTAAAATTAGGGGGTCTGTATTGTACGGAGAAGAAGGATTACTTGCAGCTTGCCCCTTCAATTATTGGATAAATTCCATTTTGACCCTTAAGATGTAGTCTTTTCTCATTGGACACTTACTTTTACCCGTCCAAAGACTCCAAACCGTATAGAGAAAATTTTACTTGCCGCCGCATCAAAGTCCTGTGGCACTACTAAGAGTTGCCTTGGCTAAATAAACTTAGTTTTGGATTTTTTTTTTCTTTACTCAAAAAATAATTTACATTTGTTAGTTTTGCGTTGATTTTTTTGTTGTTTCTTGTTTTGTCTCAACGTGAGGAACTAAAAATTATAAAATTATGATAAATTTTTTTAAAAAGTTTGCTAAAGACAAAAAATAATCCTTTTTTTTTTGTAGTTTATTGGATTATTTTTGTCTTTACTCACAAAACTTTTAGGTTTGGGTAATAATCTTATATTATTTAGATTCCTCTCATTGAGACGAACCAAGAAACTGCAAAAAATCGATGCAAGACTAACAAATGCGAAATTTTTTGAATAATGACAAAAAAATAAATCACTTGATTTTTTTAGCCAAAGCAACCCTAAATGACACCAAACTTAAACACATTGTGTTCAACTCCACGAATCCCACCCATTTATTCTCCAAATTTCTACTATTATCCCATTATTCTTGTTCATCGCAATCACCACCAACGACCAACCTTTCACCATCGCAATCACTTTCCCTTGTCCAGTATGGGAGGCTAAGTTGGTGACAAATAAAAAAAAAAAAAAGGAAATAGATTCACATTTGATTGATGCGTTTTAACTAATTGAGTTAGCTCAGTTGGCCACTTTTGCACACTTCGAAATGGGAAGTCGGGGAGTCCATTATTGCCAAAAGCAAAGATTGATTATTTTTTCTTCTCAATGTGGATTCTTTGGTTACTTATCTCCTTAATGGACCTACTATTTAAGCTTATGGTGATTGTGGACTTAATTATATCCGATTTTATGTAATTCAAATACTTATATTCATATACTATTTGTATTTTTTTTTTGATCGGCCATATACTATTTGTAATTGGAGGAAAAATTGCTATAGGGAGTCAAATATATTGGACATTTAATTTCACCTCCAAATATAGACAATTTAAAAAGAGTATTTAGATTGAAAGAATAAATCATTCAAATTATTGGGGTTTTCCATATTGTAAAGCAATCATGCGTGCTTCCAATTTGATCATGCGGCTCTAGCACGCCCACTCCACCTCCTTCTGAGGTGGAAAAAACGGCATTGGGAAAAAATAACACCTGGAAATGTGTACTTCCACATTTTCCAACTATATCCCCTACTTAATCCCAAGGTATTTGCCAAGTGGGTTTGGCTCGAGACTTACGGATTTACTCTTTCCTTAGCTCTTAGGTTCGATTTTTTTTTTGTCAACGATTTTGAGGGCCATCTCACCCCGCATGTATGCCCGTGAAAGGGGCTGTAGGGATTATCTGAGGTACGCACAAACTAGTCCGATACACCTGAATTATTAAAAGAAAACACACATTATTCCATACTTCAATTAAGCTTTGGGGGAAAAAAAGGTTTGAAAGAAAAAATGTTAATGGTTTTGGTGCGGCCCCCAAATTCAAGGGTCTCTCTTTCGCTCTCCAAGAAGGATTACTTACAATTTGCCCCTACGAGAATTGGATAAATTCCACTTTGACCCTTAAAGATGTAGACATTTCTGATTACACACTTACTTTTACAGTTTTACCCATCCAAACCTTATAGAGAAGATTTACTTGGCGCCACATCAAAGTCGTGTGGCACTACTAATGACCCCAAACTTAACCCTTCATGTTCAACTCCACAAATCCCACCCCATTGTCCTCCAAATTTCCACCGTTATCCCATTATTCATGTTCATCGCAATCACCATCAACGACCAAGCTTTCACCACCATTAGATATCACAACTAATACCATAACGAATGCCTTTTGTTCCATGAAGCCAACCTTTGTCAACCAACCCGACAACTTTCTTCTCAAGCACTTACATCACCATTTAAACCAACTCCACTCAAATAAATTGGACCGTGGAAAGCCCTATATACCCCTGCTAACCCATTACCGACACCTCAATTGAGGGCAAGAGATTTGGAGGTAGTTGTCTGTGGTGTGTTGTAATATTGGTTGAGAATACTATTAAAGTTACCATTTGTACTGAATGAAAGAAATTGTCCGAAAAGATCAGGGCCAACAAGAGAACAATGTGAATCAGTTCGGATAAGTGGATTAGTACGAGCCTCTATTTCTTGTATCGGTCTTAGGATGACAAAATATTTGTAAATGAAGTCGTCATATATCCCGTGTAGCATTTCGCCCCCCAAAAGTCATATGCCATAGGGATTGGTTCTCATTGTCAACGATTTATTATGCATCAATAATCCAATCCAAAAATGTTACAAGTAGTACTAGTTTGAGAAACAAAAATGGTAATTAATCAAAACTCTTGAGTCACAAGTTGTAGTTAACCGTAAGAAATCAAGAAACAAGAATTGTCGACAATAATAATAATAATAATAATAATAATAAAAAGAGGAGAGGGGGACAGAGTAAGGAGGAACAACCAATGAGAAAGGGCGGCTTTTTTATGATCTTGCTTTTGCTTTGTTTGTGCGTTTGCTTTGCTTGCGAGGTTAGATATAATTGGCCCCCAGTGAGGAGAAGGAGGGAGAGAGAGAGAGAGAGAGAAATTTCTTGGTCCATTTTCTTGCCATGTTTGCAATTTGCCCCAACCCATTCAGCCACGAAATTAATTAAACGAGACAACTTTGTGTAACAATCATTTCCTTTCCTCTTTTCTTTTTTCCCATCTCTCTCTCACTCCTCTAAAAACTCTCTCTCTCTGTTCCGATCGGATCTGAAAAGGACCCAAAGCTCTTTCGCTTTCACCTTGACTTATTTTCTTGAGTCTTGTTATTGGGTGGAAGAATCACTCGCTTTCACCTGCTTCACCAGGCATGAAAGATTGTTTCCCCAGCTACTTCCCTTGTTAATCAGGTAAAGAAATGAGTAAATTTTGTTCCTTTTTCCCTTCTTTTTTGCCAGTCTGTTTGGTTAATGAGAAAATGTCTGAAAGAACGAACTCCCATCTAGAGTTACCAAACGTTAATTTAATTCTGATACCCCTTTATTGATTGTGTTCTTGCGGAATTTCTGAATTTGGGTTTCAGTTGTGAAAACAATTTAAGTTCTTGCCTTTCTTGTTTATAAGATCTTGTGCATTCAATGAGAAAGAAAGTGTGTAAGTATGAATTACGTTTTGATTGTGAATGTTTCTTTAATTGTACATGATCTTGGTGTAGGTATCCCAAATGGGTTCCTTCAGATTCAGTGAACTTCGTAACATTTCTTTAGCTATTTAGCCGTTCAGATGTACATACTGATTTCTTGATTTTGTATACCTAAATTGAATATTGTTAATTTTCAATTGGGTTTTTGGGTCACTGTGTTCAATTGTATTGTGATGTGACAGTTTCTGTGCCAAAATATCCAAATGGATTCTCTTGTTAATTCAAAGCTTTCCTATCAATTATCCAATGCTCACATGCAAAAAGGACGCTGCAATCCATCAGATGACGGATTCGATGTGAACAAGGAGAAATTTGAATTTGCAGCCTCAAGCCTTGTTCTGGACCAAATAGTTGAAGTTTCTCAGAAGCAGGTTTCAATACCAGAAACCATAACTACCAATGGGCTTTATGTTCAAGAATCCGAGAAATGCCACCCAAGCAGCTTGTTGGAGCCTGTGAAATTTGCTTCAAACCAATATAAAGGAGGTTTAGGTCAATTGACAATCGAAGTAGCATCTCAATTGGGAAATGGCTTCTGCCCGAGTCCACAAAACAGCTGCTATGCCGCTACTCAATACATGGAAGCCAAACAAAGTTTCACCAACACAGAAGTAAGTGAATATGCACAGAGTGTAGTTGAGAAATCTGGTGAAAGTGGTGAAGTTAGCAACTCAGGAGATTGTGGTGAGAGTAGGAAGACTAGTATCTACAGAGGCAGTACTGGTAGCGATATTAGTGATGAGAGTAGCTCCAGCAGTTTAAGCAGTGCAGTTTATAAACCTCACAAGGCAAATGATACTAGATGTGAAGCGATTAAAGTGATCAAATCTCGTGATGGGATGTTAGGATTGAATCACTTTAGACTTTTGAAGAGATTGGGAAGCGGAGATATAGGCTGTGTTTATCTGTCTGAATTGAGTGGCACAAGGAGTTATTTTGCCATGAAAGTTATGGATAAAGCGGCCCTAGCTAGTCGGAAGAAACTTCTCAGGGCACAAACAGAGAGAGAGATATTGCAGTCTCTCGATCATCCGTTTCTGCCAACTTTGTATACACACTTTGAGACGGAGAAGTTTTCGTGCCTGGTGATGGAGTTCTGTCCTGGGGGAGATTTGCATGCACTAAGGCAAAGACAACCTGGGAAGTATTTTCCTGAACATGCTGCCAGGTTAGATCCTCCCTCCTATCCCCCTTCATTAAATTTGGTTTCTGTCTCGGTGATTGAGGCAAAATAATTGAGAAATTAGATACTACAATTTGTTGTTGAGCATTTGTTTTCAAGTGTTGACTATGAATTTTATGCTTCTTGTTTTTTGGTGTATGAGCATTTTGGTTTCTTATGATCCTGCTGGAACTTTTAGTTACCAAAGTGCTATGGTTGGAGTTTATGTACTGACGGGGGCATTGGGAAAAGATGTCAAAAATAGATGAGGGAGCTAAAATAAAACTGTTCACTTGGTTGCACTGACATGCTGAGTGGATTTAAAATACATAAAAATCTTTTTCTCATCTGGAAGTTCATTCAGGAGATTTTAAATGGGGGTCGGGGGGTTACAATACCCAACCTCTCCTATGCGAGTTTTCCATCTATCAATCGGTCATTGGTCAATTCATGGCATTGACACGTGCAATATATCTTTGTAAATCTGTATCCGTTAAAAACCAGATTCTGTGATGTCAGATCTGGCAAACTATGACTCCTTCACCACAGCACAATTAGCCTCATGGGTCCTTTATACCAACAAAAATCAACCCCCCTCCTCCTTTCTTTTATGGCATGTTTAAGAAAACAGATTTGCAAAAGTACTACTGACAAGTTGATTGTATTGAACTTTGTGTTCTTGTGTAGGTTTTATGTGGCAGAAGTTCTCCTTGCTTTAGAATATCTCCACATGCTTGGGATCATTTACAGGGACCTCAAACCAGAGAATGTTTTAGTGAGAGAAGACGGGCACATAATGCTTTCAGATTTCGATCTCTCCCTAAGATGCGCCGTAAGCCCTACCCTAGTCAAGTCTACAAATTTGATCTCGGAATCCAAGACCTCAGCATATTGCATGGAACCATCTTGTGTAATCCAGCCGGCGTGCATTCAACCTACTTGTTTTACACCGCGTTTCCTTAGCAAGCCAAAGAAAGACAAAAAGAAAACCAAACCAAAGACCGAAATAAATCACCAAAATAGCACTCTCCCGGAACTTCTTGCAGAGCCCACAAGTGCTCGATCGATGTCGTTTGTTGGTACCCATGAGTACTTGGCGCCTGAAATCATAAAAGGCGAAGGGCATGGGAGTGCTGTTGATTGGTGGACGTTTGGAATATTTCTATATGAACTCTTGTTTGGGAAAACGCCGTTCAAAGGAGCAGGGAATCGTGCCACATTGTTCAATGTCGTTGGACAACCCTTGAGATTTCCAGAGTCTCCTAGTGTGAGTTTTGCCGCGAGGGACTTGATCAGAGGGTTACTTGTGAAGGAGCCACAGCATCGGCTTGCTTATAGACGCGGGGCCACTGAAGTTAAGCAACATCCATTTTTTCAGAACGTAAATTGGGCTTTGATTCGATGCACTAATCCTCCAGATGTTCCAAAACCATTTGCACTGGACTTATCGCCGAGAATTGATGCGCAGAAAGCTCCTGGTGTTGATGTGAAGCCTTCGGGTAATTACTTGGAGATTGATTTCTTTTGATTCTTGTGTTATTTTCTTTTCTTTTTTTCCTTTTTTAGTTTCTCTCATCGACTCATTTGTACTGTGCTTCTACTGTTTCTTTTTCCATTGCAAGGAACACCAATTGTTGTTCCTTTGATAAGCACAAGTAAGCACTGCTTACCTCTAGGCACCCCAAACAATGCTCTGATGAAATGCAAATGCACAGAAATGAGAATGATATTGCTGTACTTTCTTAAGATCTATCCAACTCAGTGTGCAGTTTCTTTGTTAGATGGGTACTGTGCAGTTTTACAGTTTCGTGATCTTAGCAATACCTGGATGTATAGTGGATCTTTTTTTCGCTATGGAATGAAAAACTACCATTTGTTCTTCATTAGAAGCATTTGGTTCCAATAAGGACCTTTTTGAGGATGAGGAATGCTACAGACGCAAATTTGGACAGATGTTTCCAAAACTGTCTAATGCATGTAAGATCCACACATTGAACGGCTCCAGATATAGTTCTATCTTGCGTAGCCTTTTTGTTTGAGGATTACAACATAAAACTCTTTGTCGTTTATGGATTTGATATATAGATCATATAGAGAATTAAGGGTTTCTTTTTCTGGGGGCGTGGGAGATTTCTGTACCGGTCTTCGAACCCCAAGCTGTTGTCGAATGACATACAATGTGCAGCAGAAGCCAAAAGGTGAAGGTCTTAATAGTTGGCGACAGTTAAAAAAAAAAAAATAGTTGGCGACTGATTTGCCCCAGTTTTACGATGAATGTTTCGTTTCACTTCCAAAACTATTAGATAAACAATGCCATCAATGATCATGCATTGTCAATGAGAGATTCCACTTAATTGGATATGCTACCTCTTACTCACTCCTGCATTTGAATGCTTAAATCACCATTCTCACTGTAAAGCAATGAATGCAACACCACTTAGCAGCTAACTCTAGCAACCAATGTAATCCACAAACTGACTTAAACACAAAAAGTCAGTGAAACTAGCTTAAATTGACTTTTTGAGTTGATGTGTTGTGAGAGAGTGACTTATCTCGTAAAACGCAATAAATCAGTTTTGATTTTAAGTCAGATTTGTGGACTACTGACCATATTATGTAAATGAAAGTAAAAAAGTGTTCATCGGCCATCGCCTACAGCCCTTCGCTAAAGAAGTTAACATTTACTACAATTTATATCTTACCAGTAATCCCCACAAGAACAAGAGCCATTGTTAAAATGGTGGAAGCGCTTGTTATCCCTAACAACAATAACACGGTCCACAATTTTTGAAATAAACTTTATGGCATTGTGACAGTCTCCACAAATTCTTAGATTCTTCGTGATCCGGAGCGTGGTCCCCGGTCTGGTGTTGATTAGTCCGAATGCTATCGCCAGCCTCTCACTGTGGTAGGTAAGTGCCTCCTCTTTTGCTTCCCTTTCGATATCGTGAAGCACAAAATCCGTCAATGGAACATATCCCAAGCGCTTCGATGAAACGGTCAACTCCTCTAGCAGGGAGTATATCTTCTCCGATTGAGGATGGGATTTATCTCCCACTCCAAACTTATGGACAGTATTATTATGCTCTACTGAACTGAATCCTTGGATTTTGTTGATTCCACTTCTACCCATCATCTTCCTCACCTTCTCAACTTCACCCCAACTTGATTTAGCAGCATAAATGTTGGAAAGCAGAACATGATAGCCTTCATGAAATGGGTCCAGCTGGAAAATCCGATCTGCTATTTTCTCAGCTAAATCTATGTTGCCATGAACGCGGCAAGCACTAAGCAAAGACCCCCAAATACTCACATCAGGTTCTATTGGCATTGTTTGTATGAGTTTTTCTGCTTCATGAAGTTCCCCTACACGGCCAAGAAGATCCACCATACATGAATAGTTGCTTAGTTTTGGTGAAATCCCGAACTCCTCTTTCATCAATTGGAAGTACTTCTTGCCTTCTTCCAGCAAACCCGAATGGCTACAAGCTGAGAGAACACAAGTGAAAGTCACATGATTCGGATGTACGCCTTCTCTAATCATCTTTTGGAAAAGATCGATTGCTTTCCTTCCGTGTCCATGGAATCCATAGTTTCCAATCATAGCGCTCCAGCAAACAACGTCTTTACCTCTAGTTTCATCAAACAAAGCGTGAGCCAATCTCAAACTCCCACACTTGGAATACATATCTATAATAGCAGTTGCAACCAATATATCAGAACCAAATCCAGTTTTGATCACATGAGTATGCAACCATGCCCCTTTCCTTAAACCTCCTAGATTACCACAAGCTAGAAGAACACTTAGTATAGCCACCCTACTAGGCTTTACACCCGAATCACGCATAACATCGAAGAACTCCAACGTCTCGCTATTATAACCATTATGCGCATACCCAGATATCATTGTAGTCCAAGAAACCAAATCCCTCTGTGTCATTTTATCAAACACCAGACGGGCAGCTGCAATGTCGCCGCATTTAGAGTACATATCCACCAAAGCAGCATCTATGTAAATATCACTATAACAACCGCAACATACAGAGTGCTGATGAATTAATCTCCCAACATGCAAATCCGACAACCCAGCACAAGATTTGAGCGCAAAAGGGAAAGCGAATTTGTCTGGTTTTACACCCTTTTCTATCATTAACAAGTAAAGTTGTAATGATTCTTGAAATTGGCCTACAGAAGCATATGCCCTTATCATAATATTCCATAGATAACTACTTGGATTTGGTGTATCTTTGAATAAAAGACTTGCTATGTCAATGCTATTGTATGAAATGTATTTAATGACCAGTTTAGCAAGTATCTGAGCGTCGTTTTGGAGACCGAAAGTCAAGGTTTTTGCGTGAGTTTTCTTGAGATTAGTAAGGTTGGAGGATTTTTGCAAGAGAAAAGAAATATATGGAGGGATATCATTGATGGGTTTGCTGTGGGTGATTTGAAGGGGTTTTGGGAATGAAGGTATGGTGGTGGAGTGGCGGTTCAAATTTGAATTACGGTTGAGTAGAAGGGGTAAGTTAAAGGGTATGAGACGATATGAAACTGGTCTCATTCAAATATGTACAAACCAAAAGCTGGTGGGAAGGGGATGGAAATGAAAGTGTGAGATGCAGAAGGGTAATCTTAGGAACAATAGTGAGAGAGATGAACTTGAAAAGGTACCCAATCGTTTGCAACAACCAACAATGGGTTGTCCTAGTGGTGAAGGTGTGACACGTAGGGTTTGCTCCTCCAAACATCTCAGGGTTGAATCTCTTGCGTGCTATTATTCTTTTTGGATTAGTCTAAGGAGCTTTCCTGGTGATGGATGGTCGGCTTTGATCTCCAAAATTAATCAAGTTGTATGTTAGCTAGCCCAAACACATGGTTAAAATTAAAAACCAGATAGACAAGATATGGAAAGCTAAACAAGCCCGTGTTGTACGAAACCCCTAGTCTTCGTTTTTAGAGAGAATGAGGAAAGCAAGGCTTTAGAGCAACAACAGCAGCCACGGCATATGGATTTTTGAGGCAAAATATAGAATAAAAGTAAGAAAATTGGGGTGCAGAAAATTGGGCAAATAACTGCTCGCCATATATATATTTGTATAATACCTGGGTAAATATACCTATGCATTGTTCATCATCCATCCAATTTTTTATTTGTTTCTCTCTCTCACTCTCCCCCTCTCTTGGTCTCTCCTACAGCCACAAACCAAATGGGCCATGATTAATGACGAAGTCGAAGGCAAGTATCAATGGCGATGTTCTTCGGCCAGGGCTGGCCCTAAGGGCATGTTGAGTAGGCCCAGGTTGGGGCCCACCAAAAATAGCTCATTTTTAGGGTCCCGGTAGGATATGTCTTTGAAATTGTATTATAAAATAAATGCAACGCATTATGTTACAAAAGGAATGATAGTACAGTGGAAAAGCACCACCTCTTGCAACCTTTTGGATAGTGTTCGAGACTCCACATCCCCCATTTTTTGAATTTCGTTTATTGTGTTTATTGTACAAAGTTTTAAGTTTTTTTTTTTAGACTTTAATTCCTTTTTAGTGTTGTTAAACAAGAGCATCCCAACAATGCTCCTCAAACCCCTCCCATCTCTATTTTAGGGAGCCAAACCCCAAAATTCAGCTCCAAGAGACTCCCTAAACCCCTCCCTAAAATAGAAATTGCTACAGTGCCTCCCTAAATACCTTCCCATTTGGGGAGTCATTGTTCACTCCCTACCCCATTTTTTATTCTTTCTCGCACTCCCTCCCTCTCTTTGCCGTACTTTTCTTTCTACTTTTATTTTTTTTATTCTCTCTCTCTCTCTCTCTCTCTCTTGTGTCTCTCTCCTACTTTTCCTCCATATATCATATTTTATTAAAATAGGGAGGGTAATAGAGAGGATTGTTGGAGACGTGGATTGGTAAATGAAAAATGTGCACTGTTCATTACTTTTTTTTGAGAAAATTTTAGGGAGACTGTTGGGGATGCTCTAATTAAGTCGAGTCTTCGGTACTAAATTTTGACTAAACACATTACAAATGTGAATAAAGAAAAACATATGTTACATCATGTAATCTTATTGTAATATTTAAAAATAATTTTAGTTTGAAACTTTATGTAATAAATATATATATAGGGCTCTCATTTATAAGTTTGTCTAGGACCCCGAATTTATCAGGGTTAGGCTTGTCTTCGGCTAACTGGACTTTAAATCGACGACGATTGGGATTTTGATCTTCAGTGACATCGACGAAGATGAGAGCCAGGCCTTTGGCTAAGAAGAATTTAGATCGAAGTCAGAAGTGATGATCGACAGTGATGAGAACGATGGGGACTTGATCGACAGTGTCTTTGGAAGTTTGGAATTTTGATCGATAGTGTATGCATATGTTTGTGTGTGTGTGTGTGTGTTTAACATTTAGTATTTTTTCGTTTTGAACTAATACTAATAGTTTAATAAAGGATAGATAAAATGAATAGTATCGTTGGAATATTGAGAGAGATGAAATAGCTAAATGCACTTTTTAGTAGCATTTTTGGCTCAAAATATACCTTAGCTACTACTGTTGCTCTTAGGGCATTCCAAGAGACTCTTTAAACTTAATACTTAGGTATTTGACCTAGTGAAAAGCTAGAAAATGGTTTGCAACAGACAAGGTAAAGTTCGGTAATTGGACCACCACTTTTGACTCTTTTGGAGCCAAAATCTTCCATGCCGAAAAATTCATGTGCCGTTGTGCTGAAGGGTTTTTTCTGGCCGTTGGATTGTAATTTTTTTTGTGTTACAATATTTCTGGATGATCCAACGGCCGAAAAATCTCTTGGCACATAGGCACAGGATCTGAGATGAATATTTTAACACTTTTTATGCTATGCACTTTCTCCTCCTCTCTCATTCCCCTGGCCCACCATCCACTATTTTTAGTAACATTTTAAAGCAAAAAATTATACTTTAACAAAGGATAAGTAAAATAGAGGAGTATTGAGTAGTATTGTTGAAGAGATGTGAGTAGGTAAAGTAAAAATGTGCAATGTTCGCTATTATTTTTTGCTCAAAATTTACCGAGGCCATTGGAAATGTCCTTAGAGAGAGAAATTGTGTTTGAATTTTTATATATTATGAAGTAACATTTGTATTAGTTATACCAAATAGAGAAAGTGAGCTTTTTTATTCTCTCGTTTCTTTTTAAGTGTCTCATAGAAAAGATGCAAAGAATTTCAAAGTAAAAGAATAAAGTTATTTACGTTCATAATTTTTTAAATTCATTTGCACTAAATTAAAGAAAATATTATTTTATGTACATGTCGAGGCTAAGGCCTCACTCTTATCAACTTTTTGCTCAAAAAGTCAAAAAAAAAATTCTCCACATAAAACGGTCTCAAAGATTTAAAAAGATACAATAAGATAAACAATCTTACTTTTGTCTAACTTAAGAACAAAAAAAAATGGGGTCCGTTTTTTGAAAAGACATAGTAAAGGGGTCTTTACTTCAATAAGGACATCAACTTTTTCTTTAATGTCAAAAGGACAAATCACCCACACATTCTAAAAATGCCCCCACTAGCTAATGAAAGTGTCTAAACCACCAAACCTAATGAAAGTGCCTAAACCTAAACTCCAGGGTACCCTATGAAAGTGTCTAAGACCCTAGGATACCCTATGAAAGTGCCTAAGATCCTAGGGTACCTTATGAAAGTGCCTAAGATCCTAGGGTACCCTATGAAAGTACCTAAACTACTAAAACCCTATAATTGAAAAGTACACCCTATACCTAAACCCTAGGGTACCCTATGAAAGTGCCTAAAATACTAGGGTACCCTATGAAAGTGCCTAAACAGCTAAAACTCTATAATGGAAATTGCACCTTAAGTGCCAAAACCCAAAATGTCTAAACCTACTATATTCTACCTCAAAAAGCCTATACCCCCTAAAATTGAACTCACCCTCAAAATTGGAGAGAGAAATTAATTTTGTCCCACCCAAAACCCACGCATGAGAGAGAGAGAGAGTGACCGGTGGCTATGAAAGTGACGGGTCAATGCGTTAATGACAGAAAGAAACATGAAGTGACAGGTCAATGCGCCTTGGGTCAGTACGTGAAATAAAGTGTCAGGCCTTTTTTTTTTTTTTTTCTTTTTCTCTTATAGCAGTGAATAAAGGACGCGCGTGGAATGATTCATTAAGAGTATTTTTGTCTAGTGTTGTCCTTGAGCCATCAAATATTTCCTATCAATGTATTAGATGCATTAAAATAAGTTAGTCTGGACTAAACACTATTTAAAGCCCCAAACTTGGCCTTTAAACTAATTTTCTGAAAAAAAATGTGCGAGAAATACACCCTAAGCACTCGTTTCCGACCCGAATTGGGAAACCTTAAGAAGACATAAAACACCAAAGCAGTGTAAGATCGGAGTATGGAGACAAAGTTGGCTAGTTCAGCCCAATTGGGATGGGCCTTCAATGACATTACCTAGCTTGAATTTGAGAGTTTCCAATCATTGGCAATCAGACTTCGGCCCAGAATTCCAATTTCTAAAAATGTTAAAATGAGTTTTTTTCATAAAAGTGTTGAGAGCTAAATTAAAGTTGCTAAGAGCAAGTGCACCGATCACTACCAAAAAATGCTAATAAATAGTGCATTTTTCTATTTTACCTACTCATATTTTTTCTCACACTCCACAAATGCTCTTTACTTTCCTCTCTATCTCTATTAAATATTGAAAAATAATGTGTAGTAGGCCCCATGGAGTGTGTGTGTGTGTGTAAGGGGGAGAGAGAGAGAGAGAGAGAGAGAGAGAGAGAAATATATGAAAAAAACCAAAGGCTTGTGAATAGTGCCTAGCCAAAATTACCTAGCCTCAGCCACCAAAGGTAAAATGCCTTTGGCTTTACCTAATCTGGAGGTAAAATAGTCAAATGGAGTGGATAGAGAGCTTTTGTGCACATGCTCTAAAAGAATTTTCGTTGCTTTTAGCAAATGAGAACTTAAAGTGTTAAATGGGAAACCCAACCTTAATTGGTTCGTCTCCTTGAAAAGAATTAAAAAAGTAAAAAATCACGATTTGTACCATTTTTTTTTATAAAATATTCAACTTTTAACACTTTCTCCCTACTAAAAGTGCTAATAAAATTAATATTTCTTTGAAAAATTTAAATAAAAATTACTATGAATCAGCATTTTAAATGCAACTTGGACCAAACTTGGGCCTATTAAAATACAAACTTGGACCAAACCCAGCATCTATAGAATTCTGCCACTACCATTTTTGTTCATTCACAAGGAAAAAAATACAACTTAGCCGTGAAAAACTTAAAAATAGTAAAATATGCGCTACAATTCATCACATCAATTTCACACATCAAATCGCATGTCTAGCTACTTCAGATTAAGGAACCGATCACGCAAAATTTTTAGTCTCATTTTCTAACAAGGAACACTCCAAGAGGATTTGACAGGCAATCTCGAGAGGATTTGATCAATAACTACATCTTCAGGAAGATGACACCAACTGCTGCTTGCCAACAAATGCACCTTGCAAAACAAAGAAATACTGGATACTCATGCTGGAGAAAAGAAAACAAAACGAAAGGGGCAAACCCCAACTATAAAAATTAAAATGAAATGTTGGATACTCATGTCAAGAAGCAAGAAGATATTTCTCTAGAAAAAAAAATCCTAAAGATGCATAACCCGCTCCATTTTATGCATCCGATACTCACATAAAGAAAGTACCTCATGCATTGGTTAAAAGTCATCAGAATTCAAAAGGTCCAGTGAATTCAAAAAGGTCCAGTGATTTCCTAGTGAATGTGAGGATAAAAATTAAAATGATTAGCATTTATAACTACTCATGAAAATTAAGCAAGCTTAAAAATGATACATAACTATTTTCGAGCCAACTAATCTCCAATGAGTCAAACAAAGTGCCGTGTCGTGCCTTTTTTTACTGCCTTGCTAGAACCGTGTTGTGTCGTTCCCATGCCCGTGTCGTGCCGTGCCCGTCCTACTTCCGTGCAGTGCCGTGGCGGGCCAACTTCCGTGCTCGTGCCCGTGCCCATGCCGTGCTAGAATAAAGTCGTGTCGTGCCGTGCCGTGCCTAGTGCCCCGTTGACTTCGTACTATGCCCGTAGAAGACCGTGTTGTGCTGTATCACGTGCCACCTTAGACTGTGTCGTGCCCATGCCGTGCCCACTCATTTCAGTGCCCGTGCTGTGCCACGTGCCAACTTATACCTTGTCGTTCCGTGCCGTGCCAGGATTTTACTGCCGCCGAACGTGCCGTGCCCGTGCCAACCCGGCCCGTTTGACACGGGGGGTGTGACGGCGGTGGGTGGGACTGATAAAGGGCGTACCACAGCGGCGGCCACAAGGACGAAGAAGCAAAAGCAGAATCCGGCGATCCTCATCGCGCGCTCTCTCTCTCTCTCACTCTTTCTTTCTCTCTAGTGCGTCTGTCGAAGTGATCTGAGTGTGGGTTATTTATAGAGGCCAAAGGCCAATGGTGCTCGATCTGCTTCATTGGTGAAATATGAGTCTAAAACATCACAACATATTAATGACTTACCAATTGAAAACAATTCCAAGATTACGAATGGTACATCAAAATGAACCATATTCCACGATTTCCAATCATCAATAGCACCAATCAAAGTGTCACTCTAGATCAATGAAAAGAAAATGTAATACAACTAGTACCAAAAAAAAAAAAAAAAAAAAGACCCAAGCCAACTAAGGTAAAGACCCCTGTACAGAAAAACTATACCAACCCAAGCCAGCAGTCGTGCCCGTACGAGGCCCGCAGGCGCCGGCGAAAGCCCGTGCGGGATCACCCCCCGGTGGAACAGTAGTCGGTGATGGATCACCCTGGATCGGTGGAACAACCGATAAGCTCCTGAACCACCCGGCTACCACGTCGTAAACGGCCCGAGGTGTGAGCCACGGGAAACAACTGTTGATAATGGAGGTGTGGCTCCATCCACTTGAGCTGTAGATTTCCACAATGTCCTGTGGGAGACAAAAGTGGTGCATTATACCCTCAGTGGCTCATTACTCACCTAGTGAATGTGATAATGGAGCACTGATTGCTCAGTGGTCTTTCACCTGTGATAGCCGGTGCTATCCTTCTCTTCGTTGTGTATTTAAGAAGCCCTATGGGCTGTGTATTCTGATGCAAGTGAAAGAGCAAGAAACAGAGAGATACACGAGTGATAGAGAGGCTGTAATTGTGAGTCGAGTGTGATTGTAATCCTCCTACAATTATAGTGAATCCGCTGCCCCCGTGGACGTACCCGAGTTTGGGGAACCACGTAAATACTCTGTGTTTATGTGTGTGTGGTTTGTGTGTGTTTGATTTGGTACCGTTTCGCACTACAACAACAACTGCGCAAGAGGAGGAGGATAAGCCCCCCCAAAAGCGCAAGGAAGAACTCGAAGAGACCCTGGAGAGAATGAGGAATCCTCAACTAATCTCCATTGAGTCAAACAAAGTGTCGTGTCGCCGTGCCGTGCCTTTTTTTACTGCCTTGCTAAAACCGTGTCGTGTTGTGTCGTGCTCGTCCTACTTCTGTGCAGTGCCGTGGCGGGCCAACTTCCGTGCTCGTGCCCGTGCCCATGCCGTGCTAGAATAAAGTCGTGTTATGCCATGCCTCGTGCCCCGTTGACTTCGTACTGTGCCCGTGCTATGCCCGTAGAAGACCGTGTCACGTGCCACCTTAGACCGTGCCATGCACGCTCATTTCAGTGCCCGTGTCGTGCCACGTGCCAACTTATACCGTGTCTTTCCGTGCCGTGCCAGGATTTTATCACCTCCGAACGTGCCTTGCCCGTGCCAACCCGGCCCGTTTGACACCCTTAGGTGGGTGTGGGTGTGTGTGGCGCGGGGGGGAGTACTGAAGACGACAGGGGGTGTGACAGCGGTGGGTGGGACTGACAAAGGGCATCCCACGGCGGCGACCACGAGGATGAAGAAGCAAAAGCAAAATCCGGTGATCCTCATCGTGCGCTCTCTCTCTTTCTCTCTCTTTCTTTCTTTCTTTCTCTCTCTTTAGTGCGTCTGTCGTGATAAGTGATCCGAGTGTGGCTTATTTATAGAGGCCAAAGGCCAATGGTGCTCGATCTGCTTCATTGGTGAAATATGGGTCTAAAACATCACAACATATTAATGATTTGCCAATTGAAAACAATTCCAAGATTACGGATGGTACATCAAAATGAACCATATTCCACGATTTCCAACCATCAATAGCACCAATCAAAGTGTCACACCAGATCAATGAAAAGAAAATGTAATACAACTAGTACAAAAAAAAAAGACTCAAGCCAACTAAGGTAAGGACCCCTGTACAGAAAAACTATACCAACCCGAGCCAGCGGCCGCGCCCGTGCGAGGCCCGCCGGCGCCGGCGGAAGCCCGTGCAGGATCACCCTAGACCGGTGGAACAACAGTTGGTGATGGATCACCCTGGATCGGTGGAACAACCGGTAAGCTCTTGAAACACCCGGCGACCACGTTGTAAACGGCCTGGGTGTGAGCCATGGGAAACAACAACTGCGCAAGAGGAGGAGGATAAGCCTGCCCCCCCAAAAGCGCAAGGAAGAACTCGAAGAGACCCCGGAGAGAATGAGGAATCCTCAACTAATCTCCAATGAGTCAAACAAAGTGTCGTGCCACCGTGCCTTTTTTTACTGCCTTGCTGGAACTGTGCTGTGTCGTGCCCATGCCCGTGCTACTTCCGTGCAGTGCTGTGGCGGGCCAACTTCCGTGCTCGTGCCCATGCCGTGCTAGAATAAAGTCTTGTCGTGCCGTGCCTTGTGTCCCGTTGCCTTCGTACTGTGCTCGCGCCATGCCCGTAGAAGACTGTGTCGTGCCGTGTCACTTGCCACCTTAGACCTTGCCGTGTCCGTGCCATGCCCGCTCATTTCAATGCATGTGTCGTGCCACATGCCAACTTATACTGTGTCATTCCGTGCCGTGCCAGAATTTTACCGCCGCCAAACGTGTCGTGCCCGTGCCAACCCAGCCCGTTTGACACCCTTAGGTGTGTGGGTGTGTGTGTGTGTGTGTGTGGGGGGGGGGGGGGGAGTACCGAAGACGACGGGGGGTGTGACGACGGTGGGTGGGACTAACCAAGGGCATCCCACAGTGGCGGCCACGAGGACGAAGAAGCAAAAACAAAATCCGGCGATCCTCATCGCTCTCTCTCTCTAGTGCGTCTGTCGTGAGAAGTGATCTGAGTGTGGCTTATTTATAGAGGCCAAAGGCCAATGGTGCTCGATCTGCTTCATTGGTGAAATATGGGTCTAAAACATCACAACATATTAATGATTTGCCAATTGAAAACAATTCCAAGATTACGAATGGTACATCAAAATGAACCACATTGCACGATTTCCAGCCATCAATAGCACCAATCAAAATGTCACTCAAAATCAATGAAAAAAAAATGTAATACAACTAGTACAAAAAAAAAAGACCCAAGCCAACTAAGGTAAAGACCCCTGTACAGAAAAACTATACCAACTCGAGCCAGCGGTCACCCGTGCGGGATCACCCTAGACCGGTGGAACAACAGTCGGTGATGGATCACCCTGGACCGATGGAACAACCGGTAAGCTCCTGAAACACCCGGTGACCACGTTGTAAACGGCCCGGGGTGTGAGCCACGGGAAACAACAACTACGCAAGAGGAGGAGGATGAGCCCCCCCCCCCCCCCCCCCCCCCCCAAAAAAAAAAAAAAAAAAAAAAAAAAAAACGCAAGGAAGAACTCGAAGAGACCTCGGAGAGAATGAGGAATCCTCAACACCTCCCCGGGGGGGGGGGGGGGGGGGGGCGGGGGGGGGGGGCTCAAGACGGGGGGTGGCGGGGGAGTACTTAAGACGGGGGGGTGTGACTGGGGGCTCGGTGGGGTGGTGGTGGTGGGTGGAGATCGGGGGTGTCAAGGGGGTACTGAAGACGAAGGGGGGGTGGCGGGGGAGTACTAAAGACGACCGAGGGGGGGGGGGGGGGGGGGGGGGGGGTGTAGAGGTGTCAAACGTGTGTGTTGTGCCGTGCCATTCAACTTTCGTGCCAACCGTGCTTCGTGTCGTGCCGTGCCGTGTCGTGCCCATTTACTTCATCGTGTCATGGCGTGTTGTGCCAACCGTGCTACGTGCCGTGCCATGCCCATTTACTTTATCGTGTCGTGCCGTGCTATGCTTTTTTGAAGTCGTGTCGTGCTCGATTAGTTGATCGTGTCGTGCCGTGTTGTGCTGTTGACTTAATCGTGTCTCGCCGTGTCGTTCCTTCTTTTATCGTGTCGTGCCTTTTTGTCGTGTCGTGCTGTGCCGTCCCTTTTTTGTCGCATCGTGCCGTGCCTTTTTTTAGACGTGTCGTGCCGTGCCTTTTTTGGTGATTCACATATATCACATTAGGGGTGAAATCGGTTCGGTTTCGATCGGTTCGGGGTGACTCTTAGTTGGACCGAATCGGTTCGGGGTAGGACTTATCTAAACCGATCCCGACCGATTTAAATAAGGGACCGATCTTGGTTCGGGGTATCTCGGTTCGGTCTGCAATTTCGGGGTAATCGGTTTTTTCAGTCTGGGCCACTTGGGCCTATTCAAAATTTTTCTGTTGGACCTTCAAAAATTTCTTTTGGGCCAAACCCAACTTGGGCCTATTAAAATTCAACTCAGCATTTCAAATGCAACTTGGACCAAACTTGGGCCTATTAAAATACAAACTTAGACCAAACCCAACATCTATAGAATTCTGCCACTACCATTTTTGTTCATTCACAAGGAAAAAAATACAACTTAGCCGTTAAAAACTTAAAAATAGTAAAATATGGGCTACAATTCATCACAACAGATTCCATACATATTATGATATTACATGCCAACAAAGTTCACACATCAAATCGCATGTCTGGCTACTTCAGATTAAGGAACCGATCACGTTAAATTTTTAGTCTCATTTTCTAACAAGGAACACTCCAAGAGGATTTGGCAGGACCTTTGGACAATAATCTGGATTATTGGATTATTCGTTTGTCCTTATTCAAATTTTTTTGCATCCGTTAGTTTTGCATCAAGATTTTGTGGTTTCTGGATTCTTTTGGACGAGACGAATCTAACAAGTATAAAATTATGGTCAAAACTCAAAATTTTTTGAATAAAGCCAAAATAGGTGGATTATTGGACCAATAATCCACCTATTTTGGCTTTATTCAAAAAAATATTTGGTTTGACCATGAATTTATACTTGTTAGATTCGTTTCGTCCAGAGGAATTCAGAAACCACAAAATCTTCATGCAAAACTAACGAATGCAAAAAAAAAATAGAATAAGGACAAATAAAAAAACTAAAAAACCGGTTTTTTAGCCAAAGGAGGCCACTCGGTTCATTTCCCATTTCTCTATAAATGTCGCATTTATGGTGTGTGACAGTAACCGAATACACCATCACCAAATCAGCATTAGATTTGATTTTCTGCAGATTTCCTCTATAGGACACAACTCATAAATTCACAATGGATTCTCTCCAATAATGGGAGAGGAGGAGCTTCACGTCAAATCCCTCCTCTTTTGGATTCATAGTTTCATACTACACTTGCCTCAATAATCCTAAAAGTAGGAGTAAGACTTAGTTTTCCAAAAATTTTTAGAACCCACTCGCTAAAATCACCATGATTTTAGCGAATGAGTTCAACAGGTGTTAAAATCATGGTTTTAAAATCAAAAAATTAATTGGTTCTGTGTACCATTTTTTGATTTTTTTTTCGCACCAAATTAAAGTACTCCTCGTGTACTTTAATTCGGAGAAAAAAATTCAAAAAATAATACACGGAAACACTTAATTTTTTGATTTGAAATGTCATGATTTCAACACCTGCTGAACTCATTTGCTAAAATTACTATGATTTTAGCAACTGAGTTGCTAAAATCTTTTGAAAAAATATGCCTAAGTACTTCTACTATGCAAAAATTCGTGTCGATTGAACATTGATTGTTACCTAATCTAAAACTATTTACCTAGAAATCAAACTGGGAAAAGTGATTTTATCCAAAATTCCTTTAAAACTAATGTGATTCGATTAGTTATCAAACGGTGTCTGTTCAATACGAACTTTTAAATATTTGAAGTACTTAACGATATCTATATATTGCATGATTCGGATCATCGATGTGAACCTAATATTAGCCCAGAAAAAGAGAGACAGGACGGGAAGCTCGTCTCCGAAGAGAAGAGCCAGAGATTCATTCACAAATACAGCACCGACGTGTAAACAGTTGAAGAATAGACGTGGAATGTGATGATTGATTTAACGGTCATTATCGAAAAATGGGTCCCACAAACGTTTCTATTCCGTCAATTAGCTTGGGGCCGAAGGCACTCACGACTCCCAATGAAAACATAACCCTCTCTAGTGCTGCACACCAAAGCCCAGCCTCGGAACTAGGTTCGGTCAACCCCTGCCCCACCCAACACCTCCGGAGGCGCCTCGTTGTACTGAAGATTCGCTGGCTCATGTTCTCGTATTTAGTGGGTCCTTTTATTGGATTGGAAACCTTACCCACCAATTAAATAAAAATCTAAAAAAAATTACACATTTTTTACTTTTTTTTTAGAACGTTGTTTACTCTTATTTTTTAAAAAATACACATTTTGAGTACATTTTTTTGCTCTTTTCAGTACACTCCACATGCTTTTATAATTTTTTTGTGCGTTTTAATGTGCATTTTCAACATTAAAGAATTTTCCTTGATTTATTAGTTGTACTGACTTTTCTGTTAATTTCTTTCCATTTTAAGTTGAAGAATTCTCTAAAATTATCCCCACAAGTTTTTCGTGAGTGGTAAGTAGCTGGAAAACCACCTAAAGTTAATAAAGTTATCCATTAATTTTGGATCACCTGGGAAAACTAAGGGGGTGTTCCACTAGCAAAAAATAGTTTTTTTCAAACACCGAGACATGTCATTCTCTCACAATACATCACATAAAAACCGTGAAAAAGCAATTTTTTCAAAAAATTAAATAGCTCTATAAATGTATGAGAAAGTGTTTGGTACATAAAAAGTTTCCCATAAATTCATCCAGAAAATGTATTTAATTCAACGGGTGAAATCCACCCGGTACATAGCATTTAGAGCATTTTCTGGATGAATTTATGGGAAACTCTTCCTGTACTATACCAGATCTCATACAGTACCAAGTGGATTTCACCCGTTGGATGCAATTTTTCTGGGTGAATTTATAGGAAACTCTTCCTGTACTGTACCAGACCTCGTATATGTATATTCTCGTCACGTCCTCCGACCTAGAAAGCACATAACAATATTCTTGAGGGTGGCCCTAATGTCGGGACCAATTTTGTAAGTGCCACAACCCTTTTATGTAGTTTGACGGTTTTGCCCCTAAGGGGGTGTTCCACTAAGAGAGTTTTGTATTAAAACTGTCTTGGTTTTTGTGTTCACACTTTTTACGTGATGTATTATGAGAGGATGACTTGTCTCAATTTTTAAGATAAACTAACTTTGAAAAAAACTAGTCAGTGAAACTCCATTCCGTCAACATTAGCAAGGAGGCTACATAGAAAGGGGTAAGCTTTCTCACTTTACAATGATCACTGCAAAAGAAATCTAAGATTTTCTTTTCCTTCCTTATCTACTAAAGACTCATATCATTGAAAAGATGTATATGAAGCATGTGGGAGGGATCTGAGGACAGTACAGAGCGTACAATTGTCAATGGGGAAAAAAATGTCGTCGCATTAAAAAAAGATGTCTTGCCCCTGCCATTTTTCTATATTTCATGTAATTGATTTTCACACTTCCCTTTTTGACAATATGCACTTCGTATTTTATCATCTTGTAATGTGTATTTACAATAATTTATCCATTCAAGTGCAAAAAAAATCACTCATTAAAAGTTAATCATGTAAATTTACACTTAAGATGACAATAAATGAGTCTCATAATAAAAAGGGTGTGAAAATCAATTCTCTATAGTAGTAGTATTTCATAGTGTTTTTTTTTTATATTTATTTTAGGGGGGCATGTAGTGAGCCGAACTGATTACAGAGTGTAGTGAGCTCGGCTCGGCCGTCTGATACGTAATCGACGGTCCGGATAAATAGGACTTAAATTATATGTAAAATGTTTATTTAAAGTGTAAGATGATCCGGACCATAAATCGCTGATCGAACAACCGAGCTGAGCTCATTACACCCAGTAATGAGGAGATTGCTACAGGGCCCCGCCCCCTTTTTTATTTTTATTTTTTTAAAATTTTATTTTATTTTATTTATTTATTTATTTTTTTTTGGGGGGGGGGGGGATTATATGGGGTTCTTTGGCAAAAAAAACCGCAGAATTGGTTTTTTGGTTTTGTTTTTATTCATTTTTTTTGTTGCATTTGTCAGCTTTACGTCAACTTTTCATGGTTTATGGATTCGTCTCGACGAGAAGAATCCAAAAAGTATAAAATTATGGTCAAAACTAATTTTTTTTAATAAAGCCAAAATTAAACCAATAAAGACGATTCCATAAACCACGAAAACTTGACATAAAACTAACAAATGTAATTTTTTTATGGAAAAAAAATGAAAAAACCAATTTTTTGTTTTTTTTCTTTTCTTTTTTAAACCTAGTATTTCTTTTATTTGTGGCTGAGTTTTCCGTTTAATTTTAGCAACCCAGTTGCTAAAAGCGTGGTTGATTTTAGCAAATGAGTTCATTAGCTTAAAATCAACCATGATTTTACCACTCATTTGCTAAAATCATGATTAATTTTAACTACTGGGTTGTTATTTTTTTTTTTTTGGAATCCTAAGCATTGTCTATAGGGGTATATTTTTATCAAATGTAAAAAGTAGTACTCCTACAAGTCAAGTACTCCGGGCGTCCACAACTCCTTCCGAACCTTAGGCTCGGTTTATGCGACCCTCTCAAACCCGCTCCACAGCTAAGTTTTCCCGCCCAGTTCTCTCCCTTTCTCTCTCTCTCTCTGTGTGTGTGTGTGTGTGTCATTTAGAGTAGCTTAGTCCAGTGAACAAAGTATAGGGCACGCACAACCCCAGCTCCTCCTCTTCCTCTTCTTCGTCTTCATCGCTATTCACTGTCTAATTATTGTGTTTTGTGAAAGTATTTCAGCAGCGAGGGGCATCTTTAATGAGATATGGCGAGGTAAAGGAAAAATCTTTGTTCGTCCATAGTCGATTTAGGTTTTATTTTTCAAACCAAAATTTAATATCCTCCATCAATTTCCGGTCTGATTAACGACACCTATGGACGAATACCAAGTGGATTTCGATTGGGTCGTCCCAATTTGAGACCCAAATCAGTTCGATGACTTTTCCCCAAATTCTGGATTGCCTCTGTCATCGCAGTTTTCTGTCAAAACCACATCTTTAGCTTCTCCTTTCGAAGAAATCGCTTTCCAAAAACCTATTTTCGGTTTTGTTTCAGTGATTCAGTGAGGAACCATTTTCGAGCTTGTGGTGTTGTTTTTTCTGAAATAAATACTATACTACATGAAATTGGAAAATTTGTTGAAGCTGTTATTGACTTATTAGGATTAACCAATCAACAGTTGATGCTGGTTGATATAGCTGATGCAACATTACAAATGAAGAGTCTTAGGTCCTTAAAGCATGTATTTTTTTTTTGGATTCATATGCACTTATAAGGCTCCCATTTTCTATGTTATTATTTTTGTGGTTTGCTCCAGAAGAATGGAGTTATGATTAAATCTTTGTAGTTGGGAATCTGCATGGTAGGACCAAAACAATTTCCTAGCATAGCAGCATATGCTGAGATACTACATTCTATTATAGTTTTTGACATTTAAAATGAAGGGTAAATCTTTCAGTGATGACTGATTTGAAGTGGGTTTTATAAGAATGTTGATAGATTTTTGAGTTGGTTTTTCTGGAATCTTATTGCCTTTTCACTGGGGAGGGGCGTGATTTCACAAGGACATCGATGTTTCTATGATTGAATGATTTGGTTAACTATTGTTTAAACTTTACGTGGTTAATTGTGCATCTCACTGGATTTCATTAGCTATTGGATTGATTTTGTCGCAGCATAGTACAAAATTGTGCATCTCAATGATACTTTTGGTGGGTATCATTGCAAATTTTGCTAGCTTCTGAAGATGATGTTTGTTTCTGTTTCCTGCTTCCGCGCAAGTTTGGGATTCCCCTGCTGCTACTAGTTCATATGTTATTTGATTCTAAGGCTGGCAATCTACTAAGTGGCTTCTTGTGTTCTTCTTCAGATTAAAGGTGTTCTTCTTATAATGTTTTTGTCTTTGCATATTGATAATGCAGGAGCTGGCTTATTGACTGCAAAGGAATTGCAACCAAAGTGAAAAATGCGGGTCTATCTCCTGCTAATCAAATCAAAGACTGTGGCGCAAATCGTGAATGCCCAAATTGTCACAGCCGTATCGATAACACTGACGTAAGCTGGAATTTTTTCTTATGGTTAAATATTTTGCTCCTTTTAATTCCCCGTACTTGTTCAGCCAACTTCGATATACTAAAATCTTGCAGACAGTAACATTATGTCATACTTCACAGTAAAATACTTGAAGGCTAGAAGCCCATGTTAAACTTCGTAGACTTGTCATTTTTTAAGTAAAGCAAAGCTATGCTCCCTTTTGTAAGAACATATAAAAGTGGGTTTCTGTTAGAGAATTCACCATGCACACAATAATGGAATACGAAAATAGTAAATAATCGAACACAGGAATTTACGTGATTTCCCAAAACCGGATACCTCCACGGGAGCGAGAGTGAGACTGTTTATTATGATCAAAATATCGGCTACGGTTTTTACAATAGAGAGTATTTATAACCCTACTCTCCCTTCGCTCCGCTCCGCTCCGTTCCGCTCGGCATCTGGCCTTTCATCAGAACTTCTCGGTACCTCTCCATATGAGCCACAAGTCCCAACAGTTTACAGTATGTAGCCCCGTTCCAAGTAAATTATTGGGCTTTTTTGGTTTTCCACGCGTTACGAAACAAGTCATTCTCTTCACATTCATCGAGCCAGAAAGTGCCAAAACCTTAATGGAACGGCCCCATATATTGTTTCTGATGATGCTTTCCTTGTACAGGTAGCTAATGAATGGCCTGGATTGCCTGCTGGTGTAAAGTTTGATCCATCTGATGTCGAGATCTTGGAACATTTAGCGGCAAAATGCGGAGGGGGAAGTGTTAAACCACATATGTTTATTGATGAGTTCATCCCCACAGTTAACAAACAAGAAGGAATATGCTATACGCATCCAGAAAATCTTCCTGGTAAATAACTTTGAATTGCGAATACTTATATTATGTGCTAATCTCTCTGATGATGGTCTTCATAAGTGCTTCGTTAATTGACGTGAGAGTCAGTTGGACAAATTTGCTATAACATAAGAAAAGATTAGCCAAACAAGTTCAAATTTCATAAATATGATAAGAGACTGCATAGTATTGGTATTGTAGCCTTCTTTTTTACTAGAAAGAGTTCAACTTTGTTATTGAAGATTTTGGTAGGCCACTGATTTTCGCAAATACTTGGTGTAATAGAGATGGGTAATATATGCTTTTGGAATGCGTGGGAGATGGGCCCAGATCGGAAATAGCCCTTTCAATTACAATGAAGAAGAGGAAGAAAAGAACAAATTTAATGTGGCAATATAGTTTTCTAGTCTGGGGTCTTAAACTCCTTGTCTGGCCACTTATAGTCAGCTTTATATTCACCTTTCAAATTTTCCTTGGCCTGAAATTGAAATAATTGATTGTCATATGATATTTGTTTTGGGATAACTATTGGGTTGTGAAACAGAAGAGTTACAACGTGATTTGACAGTATGGAATAGCGAGTGAATCAAACCATTTTTTCGAACCATCGCTTGGTTTTCTTGTAGGTGCTAAAAAAGATGGAAGCAGTGTCCACTTCTTCCACAGAACTGCCAATGCATATGCTACTGGTCAACGGAAACGCCGCAAGATTCACAATCAACATAGTTCGATAAAGGAGGATGTCCGCTGGCACAAGACAGGTAAGACAAGGAGTGTGTGGGAGAACGGAGCGAAAAAGGGTTATAAGAAGATCATGGTTCTTTACACAATTTCAAAGAAGGGTTCCAAGCCGGAAAAGTCTAATTGGGTAATGCACCAATATCACCTGGGGACTAATGAAGATGAATTAGAAGGAGATTACGTAGTTTCAAAAATATTTTACCAGCAGCAGAAGCAAAGTGATAACGAGTGTTCTCAAGTTGTGGAACAGTCTGATATGGGGACAATTCAAACAATTCCCCGGACTCCAAATAAAAATACTCTTCCACCTCGGCGAGAAAAATCTGTTTTGAATGATGATGTCACGGAAGACTGTGCGCCACAGGTTAGTAGCAGCTTCCACTGCATGATATTGTTTATGCTTATGTCAATGCTACATTAATAGATCGTTATTAGGGCCAGGAATAATGTTGCCAATCAAACATTATGAACTTAAGGAATGACCAATACGGACACATAGTGCACCTTCTACTTCGAGATGCTTTGCCAATCAAGAAATGGAATTTCGGACACTTGTAGAAGTGACCTATATACCCTTGTTTGGAACTTGTATAAATGCTTACACAAGAGTAGTTAGAGCTCACCTTATCACTTTCTTCACATTTCCATTTCATCCATACGTAAAAAGTTAAGCATCAACATTTGATATGTTGTGTTGAAAATTGAGAAAGATGGTTTATTTTGTTGT
This sequence comes from Vaccinium darrowii, assembly GCA_020921065.1. Lineage (NCBI taxonomy): Eukaryota > Viridiplantae > Streptophyta > Magnoliopsida > Ericales > Ericaceae > Vaccinium > Vaccinium darrowii. Next base: position 6,461,186 of record CM037158.1, on the reverse strand, counting down.
GTTTGGGTTGCAATGTGTTGTTCTGTGTCAAGTTGTCACTGATAACCATATCTTATTTGCACATGCATCTTGTAGAAAATATTATTAAGTTGGAGTTAATGTAGCATCTCGCCGCATCGGGAATCACTCCCCAAAAAGAAAGTAACAGCAAAATTTCTGTTGGGATCTCTAGTGATGTCATATGTTGAATGATGGCTGTTTTTGAAAATTTTGATGGGCATTACTGAACATAAATATCTGAGGAAAAAGTATATCCTTGTACAGTTCCGCCAAAAATTATTCCAAATTTATGATTTTTTCAGTTCCTTATATTTCTGAACTGCTTCTCTCTTTATTTGCTTTTTTCAAAAGGAACAGCAAGCAGAGTTTTTCGGACAAACGTCTCTCCCTTCTTCCTCTGCTGCTCCTCAGTTCAAGGATGATACGGACACCCAATGTTGGCTGGCAGGCGAGTCACAAGCAGTTGAAGGCAATGATGCGGATGAGTCATTGTTATGCGATGAGATTTTTGGTTCCTATCCTGGTCTTGATGATCCTGCACTAAATGATGGTCCTTTTAGTGCCTTTGCTCGCATCACAGATGATCTTCCTGGGGTTGATGGAAATGTATATTGTGGAGTTGCTGATCTCGAAAACCTAGAACTGGATACCGCTCCAGATAACCTTCCGGTAAGCTTTTCTCCCAGGCTTTCTGCTGCTAAGTAGTTTAGTACTACATTTTGATCTGATTATATCCGCAAATTTCTCATCCTTTTTTTGCAGGATTTGCAGTTTGGCTCTCAAGACAGTATTTATGGCTGGTTAGACCCCATATAGGGCAATAGTGATGAATCCTTATTTTGCACAATATCAGAGGGGAAAAAAAATACTTGTTTTGTTCGACAAGGTTGGTCTTTCGGCAAGTTTGTACGAGAGAAGAAGGCGTGAAGGCAAGCGAGGCCGTGAATTAGGAGCTGGCTCGGTGGTAAGACATGACACCAATTTTTGTTTTTGTGAGCTGGCTTTGGCGGGCTTGATTACTGCATAGTACGTATTTATGACACATTGAACACAAACATGGAACATTAAAAACAACCAGTGTGGATTTTGTTAAACGGATAGCTTCTTGTTGTCAATCTCATCACTTGCTTTCATTTTGATGCAAATTGGTTCACTCTTTTCCCACATTTCCTTGGAACTAGAAGTTGCTTGTGCAAGTATGTTGCTGTTCTTCGAAGTGGAGGTGCTCCGGGAGCAAATAATTTCCCAAGTAGAGGGTCTTATACCAAAGTTTTTAAAGCTTTGCGTTTAGCATCCCAGACTCTCATTGGCTAAAATTAACTTGCTTTTAGCAAAAGGAATACGCGAGAGAAAATTGGCTTTTAGCAACTTAGACTTTAGCTAATGGAAAGCAAATTGGCTTTTTGCAACTTAGCTTTTCGCACTTTTATGAAAAATTAGCTTTTAGCAATTGATGCTAGAAGTGGGAAACTTGGCCTCGAAAAAGCATTTAGTTTGGGATGTTCTTTGGGGGGCTTATTTTTCGCTTTTCATTTTTTACTTTGGCTTTTTGGATTATGATTAGTATGTATTTTGAATATAGTAGAGTGTTTGAGAGAAATGTGCAAATGTGTAGGATGTATTTTGCAACAGAAGTAGTGTTTGAGAGTGATGAGCAAAATACATTTGTAGGTTTTTTTGTAAACCAAATGAAAAAAGTGGAAAATGGAAAGTCAAAAAGCTCTTCTAACCTTACTTTTCACTTCTGCTCTTCAAATCACAAAAATCAAAACACGTTTTGATAGTATGAGTTTTTCGATTTCCAGCCAAACATGCAAAACTAAAAAAGGTGAAAATGAAAACGTGAAACGTAGGTTGCCAAACAGGCCTATCTTTTAAAGAAAGCAAGTTGAGTCTAAAAAGCCTCAGTCGTTTGGATGTCTTTTTTTAGCGGAGTTTGAGAAGTCTTAATTCAAGCTTTGTGGCATTTTGAGAAATAAGTGGACCTCTTTTAGGGTTGGAGATCCTCTGTTTCAAATTTCCTCTGTACCTCCGTTACAAGGGGTTTTGGATGGTTGGATTACAAATTGTTTTTATGTTTTAAAAAAATTATATGTGATCCAACGACCCAAAATTCTTTGCAACAGAGGCACATGGAAAATTTGGAACCAAGAATCTCTGGCCCTCTTTTAGCTTTCTGCTAAGTTGTTTGGAGTCTTTGGACTATTTCACGTTCAAATTTTGAATTATAAGTGGAAAATGAAAGAGAGTCTGAGTCTCTTTTAGTTTTGATGACATCATCTTTTTCCTCATTTCTCTCTCTATCTTAGGGATGGCAATGGGGCGGATCGGTTCGGGTTTTGGCCGATCCGCACCCAAACCCAAAGGGTTTCGGTTCGGGTTCGGTTCGGAAAAGGGAGAGGATGAACCATAACCTAACCATTCGGGGTTCGGGTAATTTCGGGTAACCGATTTTGTGAAGGAAAAAATAGCTATCCATTTGGGTAACCGAATTGTACCCATCCCGCTCCGCTCCAAACCGTACTAAAACATGAATAAATTGAGTTTAGGATATTTTATTATCTCAAAAAAATTGAAAAAACATGAAAGAAAATAACAAAAGGAGGCTACAAATATCAGTCAAAAGACTCAAGACTATAATACTATAAAATATCAGTCAAGAGAGTCTCAAAATGTACAGAATGTGAGACCAAAACCTAACCTGTGAATATCTTACATATATATACGAGAGGTAAAGTGTAATTTTAGGGGTAAATATGTAATTTTATATTTCGGTTCGTTTCGGGTCACGGTTCGGTTCGGGTCACGGTTCGGTTATGACCTCAAACCATACCCGAACCATACCCATTCGGTTCGGCCATATCCCATACCATACCCATACCCACGGGGAATATTTCGGTTATGGTTCGGGTAAAAATAGCGGTTTTGGTTCGGGTACCCATCGGTTCGGTCGCGATTGCCATCCCTACTCTATCTCTCTCCACTCATTACACTTGATGACATCATCAAAACTAAATTAAACTATTTAACCAAACACAACCTTTATTTTTTTCGTTCTGAAAATGTCAAAAAGAGCCTTTTACTAGCCCAATCAAACCTTAATATGGGACCTGCTTATATTTTACCAGTCAATAACTTTCCGAGAAAGTAGATCACAAATTCCACTTTTATTCCACTGTATGTTATTGTTATACATCCTGTTTTTTAAGTAGTCCTAAAAATTAAAAAAAAACGCGCATCGGTTAGTTGCGTGGGAAAGGACACGTCATTATAGCCATTTGACTAAGAGAAAAAGGGGCGAATTTTTGGTTAAATGGTAAGGAAATTTCCAGATTTTTTCCTTCTCAATTTCTCAACGAAGCCCTTTCAAACAATTGTAATAAATTCGAGCTCAAAAATCTTATGGGCCAACAAAAAAAAGAATTCGTTGAAACAAATCATATCTGGGACAGGACAGAAGATGTTGGGTAGGCAGTGAGACCCAATAAAATACTTACATCATTTCTGCCACTCTTGTGGCATATGGAAAGATAAACCCATTGACCATTTAAGTGGAGAACGTGGAAGATAAAGTTTAAAATTTTCCGAGGATTAGTCCAGTTGGTTTGTGGGTTTGCTTTCCGCACTAGTGATTAGGTTTCGATTCTTAGCATCTGGCCGCAAAAGAGTAATTTTCTTGTGAATCCCCTCGTTCCGGTATAGATGATTTGCCTTTGATTAGACCAGTGAGGAGATTAATTGAAATACTCGTAAGCTGGCTCCACCATTCCTGACCATTGAAAAAAAAGAGTTAAAAAACCCCTTTTGGAAGTACAACTTGTGCAAGCTCAAAGAGTTGTAGGTTAGTGTCTTGTGGAGGTGAAATTTGGTAAAGAAATACATGCATCATTTGGCATGCACCTCTGGTTCCTAGAAACTTAAGGTAGAGTCAACTTTAGAAGCAAGTCAAGTGACGTTTGGTTTCAATGCCGGTATTGTTGTCTTCGCTTGTTCGAAATCTTGAGTTCGAGTTTATTATTAAACGCGTTTGCAACTCAAGATACAATCAATTTTAGAGGCAAGTAATAAAGTGACGTTTGGTTTCAATACCGGTTATGTGGTCTTCTCTCGTTTGAGATCTTGTGTTCGAGTTTATTAAACGCACTTAGATTCAAATAATATCTTCAATTCAAGTTTATTGAATGCGTTTGAATTCAAATATACATACATAAGTAAACGCGTTTGGACTCTTAGTTTATATTTTTCCTAAACCTATCAACAATTACTTCCCCTTCGCCCCACCAAAAGAAGAAGATTTGACATAGTTCTATACATTGGTCATATTGACCATTAATTATCAGTTACTATTACATTTTGTATCAATTGATATGTTATGAGATTTTTTTTTCCTCCCGACGAAAAGTCAGTATTGTTAAAAGACCGTCGCCCAAAGGTCTCTCGGCAATACTTTATGATATCATAAACACCCAATATAAGTGACGAACATACGTATTCCAATTTCCAACATTAGTAATATACGTAATCAAATCTCAACCAAAAAGTACATGACGTTACTGATTTTCACATCTATTATTAGCATCCATAGAGAAGTATATACTCAAGGAATACACTTGTAGATTGATTCGATAAGAAAGTTTTGATGTTGCACACTCCTTTGGTTACTGAATTTGGTCTCAAAAAAATTAAAAAGACATCAAGCACAAGGAAAAAGAAGCCAAATTCTATGCTTGTTTGAAATATTAAAATGAGAAGCAATTAAATGAGAAATTTTCCAGTGCCGAGCGGGTAGGTACCCGCTCGCGCAATCTGAGCAGTCCATTTCGGTTTTGGACAGTTTGGATTATGGAGAGAGAAACATGAGAGAGAGGGTTTCGATCTCGGCCATCCAATACACTTTTGGACGGCCCGAATGAAATGTTCAGGTACCACGTGGGCTTGGCCACGGGGTGCCCACTTGGTACCCAAAAAAAATTCTAGTTAAATGAATACATTGTCCATCATCCCCAATAGATTGTATACTTCTGAAATACCGCGAGGTAAAGATCAATAATAGATTCTACAATGCAATATCATAAATAAGTAATTCGTAACTTCGAAAAATATTTCATTAAATAACAGGATTGCGATCATGAAATTAAATAAATACACTTTTACAATACTACGACATAGGTTTAAAAAAAATTCAAATTTGTGTGGGACCCCAGGTCCACAATTTAACTTCTATATACTACCAGTTATCAATAAGCTTTCTCTACACATGACGAGAGGACCATACGTCTGTAAAGGTACGGAGGTTGATTGAAATTTAATTTAGTTTTATTTATAGGAGGCAAATATGCTTGCAATTTTTCATACTGACCGATCTTGGTCTATGGACCACGACAAATTCGGAGTAGAAATCTATTTTTTTTTCTCAAGATATTTGAATCCCTTTAATCAATTTTTTTTCTCACTTTCCAATTTATAATCTTAGTTCATAAACAAGATATTTTTCTCTTCATACTTTGATATGCTATCAGAGTTGTGAGTCGGCAATCGTGATTGCTATCAAGACATTTAAGTAAAAAATTATTCACAATGATAATATATGATTGCCGGCAGCAAAAAATCATTGAACGTATAACGAGACAATAAACAATGTACATAGCATCGTTGAGTTTAACTCAACAAACCAAAACGAATAGTTAACGATAGAGCGATCAGTGATACTAAACGAGAGATCAGAAAAAATGATCGGATATGACATATTGCCGAACTACTTAGTAGGTAAATAAAAATTGGAACCACTTTTTGTGGTGCACTGGATTCGTGGTCCATCCCCTCCATGTGTGGGATACACAATATCACACTAGAATCAAAAGAACCAGATGCTATTCTGTCCATGAATAATACAGCTAACCATGTGACCAGAAATGGTTGGCTCAATAATACCTAATTGTTCAGCAATTGAGCAAAGCAAAAGCATATTCCTCTTAAGTACACTTCCGTGGGGATGTTAAGGCAACAATCCCCAAAGGAAATTGCTGCCAACTGAAGATTCCCCTAGAAAGAGAGGGAGAGAGAGAGTAGCCTAACCTCTCTGGCAACCCTTCTTAAGAATCCAGCCTCAAGGGTTAGTTCGGTTAGTTGATGAGTTTGGTCCATATGCAACTAACCAAGGTTCGGTTTTTAGGGTCAGACCGAAAGAAAGAAATTTAGTGTGAATTCTCTTGTTTCAGCGTGAAATGACCTGCTTTTGACAGGACCGGAAATGAGACTAGTTGAAGTGCGAGTAAACTGGACCAGACATCTGTGGCCGTGGAAAAATATAACCTCTTAAGAATCCCTTCCAATGAAAGAGTCCAGAGATAAGTTTCCAAAACAGTTGAATACCACCAGAAAACAACAAATCAGCAACAAGCAATGGTTGGAGACAGATGATCATACCAACAAACCATTGACCAAAAAAGAAAAACAATTTGAGGGGAATCTGTCATGAGAAATGGGAGGTGGGGTTACTTTAGAAAAGCCTCAAATTTCTTGCACACAAGGCATAGTCTCATTGATCAATTTTAAAGCAATCAACCTCAGAACTTTCCTTCATCAGAAAGATGACTTGCTTTCTCAAAAGAAACAGCAGCAGTGGACTGACACGTGCGGGTTAAATTTGTAAAGCAAGATCATGGCTCATGTGTGTTCACAAATCAACTACAATCTATTTGCAGAAAAGTTCTGAGTTCTTTTAGGTAAAAAGGAACTGAGAAAATGTAAGAAAATGTAAAAAGGTAGTGGTAAAACTGATTGGATTTGTAAATAGGGTTTCAGCATCATATACAGTTACCCTGAATTCAGTATTCCGATACACATCGACAAACCAGCAATATGCAAAAATTGAAGCGATGAAATCACGCGTATTTGAAAAAGAACAAATCAAATTAATAGAAGTTCCCACAACAATTAGATGGTACAAAAGAGAGAGTTAAATGGCAACACAAGTTGACTTGTTATATACGGATGAATTAGCAGTGTCAAAGCAGAAACAAGAAAGAAACATAGTTTCTCTAAAACAATGCAAATCATGCCACAGAGATGCTCTCCCAAACAAGTCATTCCTTGCCTCAACCACAACCTCAATCCAGGATCCAACGTAAGACTAGAAAGACAAGAAAAAGAAATCTTGATCCAAGATCAACCGAGCCTTTCCAGCATGTAAAGAATGACCTAGATTTTGTTGCGGACACGGTATACTTGTATTAGTTCCCTACCAATACCATAAATCATCCAATGGAAAGTCCACCACGGTGCAACAGAAAATCTGCACCCGAGAACCTTTACATGAGCGCCCCTTGAGAGTTTTCAAGAAACTCGGTCACTTATGGAGTTTATGCAGTTACCTCACTCTCTTATGCAGTTTCCGGGCAAAAGGTACTTGTACTTTTCAGCATTTTCCAACAAAAATGCGGGAAGGTGAACAGCTGAAAATGAGTGAGGTAGATTTCCCAAATTCCCTATTATCTCCTTAAACGTGTACTCCTCAGGGAGCATGTCATAGAGATCGCCACCTTTGCAAATTATGTCCTGGATCCTCGTAGGGTTCAAGAAGTGAGAAAACTTCACTCGATCGTAATGGCTATAAGCTCTCATCTTGAATATAAAGTCATTGATACGGCGGAAGCAAAAGCTGCAGTGCCACCCAGAATCTGCCAAGAGAAAGTCACTTTGACGATAATGAGCATACGTAGTTTCCCCCATCCGATACCGATGAACCGAAGCTCTCCAGCTCCTATGAGCCCAAACAAACTCAAATGAGTACAAGTAGTTCCTCAAATGAAGGTGGAGTTTTGGAGGGATGTCATCACACCATCTCAAGAGATCAATTGTGTGCCCACTGGGAATCTCATCAACATCCGACATAATCAATAGATCATCATCCTCTATACCCGCTATCTTGAGAAGGTTATCTAGGGCAATTCTTTGATGAGATTCTTCGTAAAATGGGTTTACACCTCTCCTATATTTTCCCCTAATAGTCCCATAAGTCAGCCGAGGCTCAATGAACTTGAATTGATCACGATTGGCAACAAAAATGTGAGGTTTTTTCTATTCCAGTGAATGTTGAGTTCGATTCAAGGAGAACAAACTGTGTGATGTAAGGATAGAGTTCTTTCCATCGGATTGTAAGCATGTCCACTTCGTTATTGAAAAGAACTGCATCGAAGACTCGTCTGGGATATTCACGAATTCCCCAACCATGAAGTTTGCAGAGATTCTCCATTGAAACATTGGGGTGGTAATAATGTGGTACATGGATGAATGGCTTTGGAGGAGATTGCCACAGAGGCCGCAGAAAGCCAGTAATCTTCTCACCATGAACATAGATACCAAATATGCCCATTGGCACAACCACAAGAAGAAACAAATAGGTTTTCAAATCCACCCCTCGCAGCATGCAACGAATCCTTGACATAGTCATTGCCACACGAGATGCCTGCAACCAATTGAAACGGTTTTTTTCGTAAGATACCCAGATTGAGTAAACAAATCAATAATAAAACGCATTACAGGATTGATTAACTTCTATGTGTGCCCCCAAGATCAGCACATGCAAAGAAGCAACTTAATCCATTTCAGGAATAAAACCCAGACCTTAATTCAAATTTACAAAACCAAAATCCCCCAAATCCCTGTTCTGTGGTTCACCTAGTTTGATGAAACCTCTTATACACAATGAAATTGTGAAGAACCTGAAGGAATTTTTATTTTTATTTTTATTTTTATTTTTTGTGGAAACACTGGACGAAGGTTTGGCAAACAAACAATAGATCCACATGAATCTAATACCAGAAATTCTGCACTTCATAGTCTTGTAAGTAATGCAAGTATGGAAAGAGAATGAAATCAAGGGGGCGTGACCCAATTTCTATAAAGCAATTAATACCCTCAAAAAAATGAGCCAAAGCTGAAAAAAGGCCCGCAGCTCTCACAATAGAAGGAATCCACGAAATCAGCAAACAAATCTAGACACAGACACACAATCCCAAAACCCATCTAAGAGAAGCAAATTTACACAGAAGAAAGATGAAGAATTCACAGCTTCGACCAAATCGAAATTCTAATAGAGTTTAGAAAGGGGGAAACATGAAACCATAAAATAGAAAACAGTGAGAAAAACTAAGGACCAATACCACCAATCCGGCAGAAGGGTATAATCCAAAATCTGACTAAATTAAAAGATAGTTTGGGGAAAGCCCATTTCAGATTAACCCCTATAAAAACGAAATCGAACATACCCATCTCCCATATCAAAATATCAAACTCAAATTTCCAGAAAAAAACCATGAACAAAGCAGAAGGGTTTAATTCAAAAACTGCCTGCATCAAATGATAATTTGGGCGAAACCCATTTCAGATTAATCCACAGCAAAACGAAATCGAACATACCCATCTCCTATATCTCAATATCAAACTCAAATTTCCCAAAGCACATAAACAAATAACAACAAAAAGTACATTAGACACACAAATCAAAACAAAATCGGAAAATCGAAAAACACGTACCTGGCCACAAACATCTTCACAAAAATCGTCATCAGTCTTCTTGGAACTGGAATACCCATCAGGCGTCATGAGGATCCAACTTTTATTTACCCAAAAATGCCGACTTAATCCCTCTCTCTTTCTAAACTGTTTCTCACTCTACAGAACCCGTGTATCGCTCAGGGCTTTCTCCGTTCGTATCTATGGATTCCGATTTGCTCAATCGACACCCAATAACAGCAAATAGATGCCCAAAAAGGCAGCGATCTTATTGGGGGCTATGTACTGTATGTTTTCCGTCGATACAGCTTATTAACTTCAATTATAGCCGTTTGTGGTTCCTCTCTCTGGATATTCTCTCTCTCTCTCTCTCTCTCTCTCTCTTCAACAGGAAGGCCCAAATTTAAAGGAGGGGAAGGGAGAATGGAAAAGTAAAGCCTAAAGTTAAGGGGGTGTTTGGGAGCCTACTTTTTAGCTTTTGATTTTTGACTTTTTGGCTTTTTGGTTTTTTGGCTTTTGGTCAGAATGAGTTTTGGATGTGAGAGGAGTGTTTGGAAGAAATGTGCAGAATGTGTTTTGGAAGGGAAAATGAGAAGTAAAAATCAAAAAACACCTCCAAACCTATTTTTGATTTCTGGCTTCTAAATGGAAAAATGGAAAAACGATTTCTGGAGAAGTAGTTTCTGGGTGTTGCTGCCAAACACCCAGAATGCAAAAAGGAGAAATCAATAAGTTGATAAAGAGGCGGCCAAACGGCCCCTAAGTAGGAGTATAAACAAAAGGCCTTGAAATTCGCATATTTATAGACAACGAGAAAACCTGCAAACAAATTAATGAATCCCAAGATATTAATTCCAAGACTAGTCAATTGCTCTTAAACCCGGTTCTGGTCCTCTAGAAAGAGTGTTTTTCCTTATAAACCCATGAACTATTGGACTTTTTGCAATGTTGTCCAACCACTGGCCTCGTTTAATTTGTTGACTTTAGTACTCCCTCTGTCCCAAAGTTTCAATCTATTGCCAAAAAAAAAAAGTACTTTTATGTATAATTTTTAAAATTTTATTTTGTACTAAATTAAATGTATGCGTCTGTTCTTTTAATTTATCATATAAATAATTTGTTGTTTATCTGAAAATTACACTATTTCAACATGGACTAAGATTCCAGTTCAAAAAAAAAAAAACATGGACTAAGATTTCTAGTTCGATGAACCGTCCACGCCCTTGGATTCAACTCGTGATTGGGGGTTGCATATAAACATCAATACCTCAATTTTCAGTGAGAAAAGTAATAAATTTAAGTGCTAATGTTAAGTAATAAATATGCTTAAAAAGGGGATAAAATGACTTTTCAAGATTTACAAAATCCCACACACTGCGATTCACGTGCACAATATCTAGGTTTTCATTATCAACCATGAATTTAACCTCTTTCATGTGATTGCTTTGATCAAATGGCTATGATTAGAGGTACAAATGGAGGAAGATTGTATAGTACGTACTGAAATGAAAAATTCTAAACTATTGGGCCACCGCGTAGCTGTAATTAACGGCATTAACATAATTACAAGTAGCTCCCAAAAAGAGGAAACATGCACTGCAATGTGACCGTTTCTTTAATCACTGCCCCACATGAAGCCGCGTTTTGGGATTTTCCTAATTTCACCATCAATTTACCTGAATTACCCTCCATTTCTTCCTCATTAAGAAAAGGAATTGGGGGGTATTACAGGGATTTCAACTGACTTGGGACTTGGGTGATTGAAATGCTTAGTTGGTCACGCGCCCATTGACCTGGACAAGACAGCCGTTATGCCTGTTTCTATTCATTTGATAATTGTTTCTTAGATGATACTAATTGATATGTGTATTATTTTGTTATCAATTTTAAGGCACTAAAAGTAATTTTTAAAGTGTTTAGTATAAAATAGGTATGGAATAAAAATGATTTTTTCCTTCTAGTAGCAATCTTACGAATATCGATGATGCAGACTTTCGAATGTTGAATATCACTCCGACCGTATTTGAGTCCTCCATTTTGAATGTCCACTGATGTTAATTTATATTTTGTACAAACTAGATTGACGGGTATCAATAACTAAACCATATTGATCTTTGAAAAGATTGATGGATTGTGTATTGATTGTTTTTTGCTTCACAATATGTCTTCTCCGATTCGGGTGATTATGAATATCTAATTAAACAAATTTCTACGACGATGATATTTTCGACAACCATTCAATTCACCCATATCGAACCACGGTGGATCCACGTTTAAAAATTGCATCCGATAGTAGAATTCTCTCTATAAATATGTACAAATGCTTTATTTGAGACATCATTGTAACATTTGTACAATCAAAACGTAGATTTAGAGGATTTAATTATATCTACGACAAATTTCTATATTCCTATTATTTATCTATCTTTTAAACACTTTTTCACTTTTACTCTGGTCATGGTCCACTTTCATTCTAAATTCAGACTCGGGGCCTTGTAGTGAGAGGGCTCAGTATACGTGTGTAGTGAGATGCCTGATCGTGAATCAACGGTCTAGATGATCATCTTACATTTTTAAAAAGTATTTTTACATATAATTTAACCCTAATTATCCGGACTCTCGGTCGCTGATCGGATAGCCAATAGAGCTCATTACATATAGTGAGTTCCCTCATTATACACCCCTGGATCTTCTAAATTCAATACGTCTTTTTTGGACAATCCTCCATATCCGGCTTCCACACTCCGGATTCGGAGTGCAAACATCATCTTCTCAAATAGAGAAGGAAGCGGAGGTTGGGTTGCAACTTGGAACAAGAGTTTCGTCCAAGATGAAGAAATAAAAATGAAAATAGAAAGTTAGAGGGTTGGTTAGCAAGGTTCACCTCACCTCGATGGTGCTTGTTTGCGAAAAATTTTGAGAGCAGATTGTGGGATTCTTGGCTTCTAAAAATATGCAGTGGAGTGTTTGTCGTAGATTTAGAAACAGTTTCAAAAAATCACTAGCCAATTTGAAGCTATTTTAAGGCACAAAAGTTGATTTTCTAGAAGCTACGATTTAAGTGCTTCTACAGATTCTGAGAAGATGTGATTAACGTAGAGAAAAATATTTCTTCCCATTCTAACAATTACCCCTTGAGCAAACTAAGTCACAACAACATGCTTATATTGCAACATTTACAGCAACCATTACTCTTCAGCTTCTGCGATGTTTAATCCCAATTCCAATGCTGCAGTAAACACTCTTCATAGCTTCTCTAAAATCTAGAATCTGAAGCAGAATCAACAATCTAAAATTTAAGAAAAAGCTATCGAAAACACCCCATATATAGACACACAAACAAAATGTCTAGTATTTCCACGAAAGACAGTTTAATTTTACCACCATATGCCTACAGATGTTCATTCAAATTGATTTTTTTTTTTTTATCGAGGATGTTTTTTCTTTATGCTATCTACGTACCAAATAACAAATAAACAGTGCATATTAATGTTGAGTATAAAGTAGGACCAACAAAATTAAGAAATCCAATAAGACCGAGATGTGTGGGTATGAAGGATCCGGGGTGCTATAAGGCGCCTCTGTAGGGCAGCATCCGAGTCGGTGATCTCGACAATCAACGCTTTACAACACCCCGTTTCCGGGTATGGAGGTGAGCTTCTCCCGGATTGGATATTTCCTTATACATGCATATTCAATCTTTTTTTCTTTTTCCTTTTTTCTTTTTTTAAACCCAAAGGGCTGCCCAACTTTTGAATTTAATTGAATTGAATTTTTTGAGTTACAACTTACAATTGATTTGAAGCCGTTGTTTTGACGTTTGTGAGGGAATTTCTTACCACTTTCATAATGTCGGACTGCAATGAGGTGATGTCTGGTGAGGACGGACTTTGGGAAAAGGTACCATCTTGTGAAATACTATTTGAAGTAAACGAGAGGTCTACGGCTAATATGTGGCTAGTTGTATCTATTTTAATTAGCAAATAATTAAAGATTACGATATTACTGTATTAATTAGTAGCAAGTTATTTATCTCAACACCAAGGAACTGGCTTAGTGGTTAATGTCCGAGACTCAAGAATTTGTTCCCCCACGTAAGGTCTCAAGTTTCGAAACATCTCTCAGGTGCTATATATCAATTCTTTTGTGACTAGTCCATACGGAGCTTTCCTTCGGCTTAAGTTAGGCTAGCATTCCGCACCCAGAATTAGTCGAGTCGAGGTGGGCGTAAGTTGACCCGAACACTTGAATTGTAAAAAAATCGTGCTTTATCTTATCCGATGACCGCCCTCCATTTCTATACGCGTATTACTCACATTGACTTGGTATGAACACTGGTTTTTTATTGCGTGTATAATAATGGCACGGAATGCATAAAGTTCATCTTCTAATGTGAAGATTAGGTCATCCCGATTGATTAGGGCTTTGAGTCCAACTTCATAACCGTGTAATTTGTAGGACACATAACAATCACTGATGACCAGGACTTGGGCTTCTGTTGTAGAGTGATTATTCAATGTCCCTGGACCACAGGTACGTATTGTTTTTCAACTTTTAACCACCACATATTCACGTGAGTTCATACAGAAAGTCACGTGTGTGTGGTGGTACAGACTCTTTGGGGCAGGGACGGTCCTTGGGGGTGCATACCTTCTAATTATTCCATTTAATTAATTATTTCTAATATATATAATGTTTTGTTTATAAAAATTATGAAAAAATGTCTCTTCAAAATTGCGTAAGTAGAAGTATATAAAGATGATATTGTCGGACCGCTTTTCCACCATCTCTTCTAAAACCAGTTGGTTGTAGGAAGGGCTCAGTTAAGTCTTTTATGGCATTCGACATCGCACCCGCAAATCTGTTTTTAGAGCGGTCGCAGGGGGTGACATTGTGTAACCAAATCCATGGGGGCACTCCGGGCCCAACAATCTCTCCCTCACGATGACGCTCTCGCGACTTGAACCCGTGACCTCCTGACTCTGATACCACTTGTCGATCGAACTGTTTTTCTACCAACTCTCCTAAAACTAATTGGTGATAGAAAGGACTTTAATTAAGTCTTTTATGACATTCAACATCGCATCCGCAAGTCTGTTTTTAGAGCGGTCGCAGAAAGTGACATTGTGTAACCAAATCTATGGGGGCACTCTAGACCCAACAGATATTTTATTGTTGATTTATGAATACATGTGATTTAACCCCGCGTTAAGAATCTGTGTATCCGCTACTGCGGTGCTCCAAGAGCATGTAATAATTTTCCGCGGACATGTCTTTAAAGTGAGATTCATTCCCGACAGGACCGAGACTCTCTCAGTTTGAAGAGGTCCATGGGTAGAAAATTCCAATAAAAGATCAAGTCCTTTGCAAATTGTACATCAATAAACACACGGTGTATTAAAATTCATTTTGAAAATATATTTCCAAAATCAGACTCTTTCAATCAGACTTCGATCACTGAATTATGAATGACTGAATAATCTAAATTTTGAAAGGATAATTTACACGTCAAGATTCGCAAGGAGAACACATAAATATAGTGTTCTGGAAATTTACGAACAATTTACACGTCAGATTCTTATGTTAGTAGAAATTTAGTCACATAATATCCACGAGTGTGAGAATGGAGGCGGATCATAAGTGTGAAAGCATCTTCTAAAAATATCATGTATTACTACAATTTATGAGATCGATAACTGAGAGCGCGAGTGAAGTGTCCTACTGAAAAATTATGCAACTAAGAGTAGAAATAATAGGCACAGTTGAGATTCCATGAACTAGTACTTAATCAGAAGAAAACCTTGCGTACTGTGACAGGGTACCACCACGCGGTATCTGTCCGCACATCCGAGCCGTCCAAACATGTTTCGAACGGCCTGGATTTGTTAGCATAAATTTGCACCTAAAATTTACAAAAATGCCACTTTTCAATCTGAAATGTCCAAAAGGACTGAAACATTTAGATGTGCCGACGAATACCACGTGGTGTTACCCGTTTGATATGCAAGTTTTTCTCCTTAGTCAGACAAATTATCTTCCATATGCTGAAAACAACTAATACTTTAATCCTCAAAATCTTCTTGACCACGCAAAGGGTGGAATTATCACTTAGAGCATCCTCATCTCACTACTCAATTTAACTTAAAAGTTAAATTGAGTAGCCAAACCCCCAAAAACCCCTCAAAATCAGGCTCTTCATTTTCCCTCACCAAGTCGTTTTTGCTACAGTACCGCACCAAATTTGGTGCGGTACTGTTCACGAACCAATTGGTTTTTAATTGTTTTTTTCCGGTTGCCGTTAGCTTTGTCAGAGAAGAGAGAGGGAGGGAAACGTGGGAAAGGGGGGCGCATGGGACAGGTGGCTGCATTTGTGTGGG
This sequence comes from Vaccinium darrowii, assembly GCA_020921065.1. Lineage (NCBI taxonomy): Eukaryota > Viridiplantae > Streptophyta > Magnoliopsida > Ericales > Ericaceae > Vaccinium > Vaccinium darrowii. The sequence continues at coordinate 6,445,293 of CM037158.1, read as the reverse complement.
TGGGAGAATATTTAATTGGTAAAGGGAGAGGGGTCCACCATGACCTATAGCGGGAAACATCTCCCCAGGCACATGAATAGGGCTCTTTTAGGGTTTTTTTTTTTTTTTTTTAAGATTTGAGGGGAATAGTTTAATATAGTAAAGTTAAAATAGAGAGTGTGATTTTGTGAGTTTTTGATAAAGTGACTTGCTAATTTATAAAAGGTGTTTTTGAAGTTAAATTTGGTGAAAATTTTGGCACTCCTGATGAGGATGCTCTTAGCTAATTTTGGAGAATATGGAATTATCACTTAGAATTTTAGTCGCATGCACAAGTGTGAGAACGGAGACGCAGCAAGAGTGTGAAAGCATCTTTCAGAAACATTCCACATAACTACAATTTACGAAAGCGATAACTGAGAGCGTGAATGAAGCGTCTTATTGAAAAGTTATGCAACTAAGAGTAGAAATAATAGACACATTTGAGATTCCATGAACTAGTACTTAATCAGAAGAAAAACTTGCATACTGATAAGGTAGCATCACGCAGTATCAGTCCGCACACGACACATCCGAGCCGTCCAAACATGTTTCGGATGGTCCGGATTTGTTAGGGTAAATTTGCATCTAAAATTTAAAAAAATGTCATTTTTCAATCTGAACTGTCCAAAACATTCAGATGTGCCGATGGGTACTGTGACAGCCCATGACCCACCTAGATGTTATGGAGTACTATGATATAAGAGAATAGATCATGCTCTAACTTGCACAAGGCCTTTTAAAGTCATGCGGACGTCAAAGCTCGTTAGTGCTTCACAGTTAAGCGTGCTCACCTTGGAATAATCCAGGGATGGGTGACCTTCTGAGAAGTTCAAAAAGCTTGGGCGACCAAAGCGGACAATATTGTGCAAGGCGGGGGCGGGTCGTTATAGGTACCATGTGACATTACCCGTTCGGCGTGCAAGTTTTTCTCCTTAATAAGACAAATTATCTTCCACATGCAAAAACCAACTAATACTTTAATCATCAAAATCTTCTTGACTAGGCAAAGGGTGGAATTATAACTTAGCTAATTTTGGAGTATATGGACATCCTCATCTTCTTTTCTTGAACAAGATATTCATTTTCAAGGCTAAGGCATCTCCAATGAGTTAGTTAAATGGTAGTTTTTGATAAATAAAAAAAATGAGACACATGTATAAATCAATAAATAATCATTAGCTATTGAGTGGATGACCACTCCAACAGACTAAATAAATTTTATTAGTTGAAACAAAAGAAATATTTTTTAACCTAGAGGTTTATACCTAGAAAAGCAGGGGAAAAAGTCCAACAAATTTAACTACTCTATGAGCAGGTAGCCAAACTTATAGGGTGTTGAGCTATAAGATTATAGACCCATTTAATGAGTCTATTGGAATAAATTTTTGCACATTCACTAGCCAAAATTTTAGCTATCCACACTAACGAGTGGTTTATAGGGTCCACAGGAGATGCTCTAAGAGCAACTCCAGCCTTGAACCAAACTTAGAATCAAATTTTCACTTAAATTTGAGCAAAAAGCTTGACCTGGGTACACCCTTTTCAGTCATCAACAACATTTTTACTCAAATGTGGCTTTAAAAAAAATCAAAAACAATTTCTCTTCCATTCTCTTCTCTCTCCACAGCCATAGACCGCCACCGCCACCATAGCCACCACCGTAGACCACCACCACCGCCATAAGTCACCACCGTAGACCACCACCATCCTCATAGCACACCCAAATGACGACTTAAATCCCAGATCTGCCGCCGCCACCGTCGGAGCACACCTCAACGACCTCTCTGCTCTTACAACCACCACCTCCACCGTCGCTCATCACCACCGTGCGACCACCAATCATCACCAGAATATAGCCGTTAGAAATTTGGGTTTGGCTTTTGTTCTCCCTTGATTTGGGGGGGAAAAAAAAAGAGTCTGTTTTTTGGGAGGACATAGTAAAGGGGTCTTTATTGCAATAAGGACATCAACTTTTTCCTTCATGCCAAAAGGACAAATCACCTTCACATTCCAAAAATGCCACCGCTAGCCCATGAAAGTGCCTAAATCCCCAAACCTAATGAAAGTGCCTAAACCTAAACCTTAGGGGTACCCTATGAAAGTGCATAAACCACTAAAACCCTATAATTAGAAAGTGCAACCTAAACCTAAATCCTAGGGTACCCTATGAAAGTGTCTAAAATATTAGGGTACCCTATGAAAGTGTCTAAACAGCTAAAACCCTATAATGGAAAGTGCACCCTAAGTGCCTAAATCCAAAATGCCTAAACTCACTATATCCTACCCTAAAGAGCCTAAACTCTCTAAAATTGAACCCTAAAATTGAACCCACTCCAAAATTGAAGAGAGAGAAATTGATTTTGTCCCACCCAGTAGTCTTTCCCACGCATGAGAGAGAGAGGGAGAGGGGCCTGGCAGGTCACATCATTAAAGGCGAGTGGTCCCCTTTGGAAAAGTTACGGGCTGCAACTGTACCGCCCTTCTTTGTACTTTTTGTCAGTCAATTGGAAAAGTTAGGGGCTGCACCGTGAGTGATGGGCCGGTCAACACCAAGAAGACAGACATGGTGCGAGTGAGTGATGGGCTTCATTAACGGTATTTTTGTCTAATTTTGTCCTTAAGCCCTAAAAAATTTTCTATCAATGTATTGGAGGCATTAAAATAAATTAGGCTAGACTAAACATCATTTAAAGCTCTAAACTTGACCTTTAAACCAATTTTCTGGAAAAAAAAAAAAAAAAGGGCTTCCCTTGATTTGGTATGGAAAAGCATAAAGGATTGGAAGAGAGATTTACTCAAATTTAAGGGGTTTTACTCAAATTTCAAATTTGAATTTGATTTTGAGTGAGGGCTGCGGCTGCTCTAACATTTCTATATGGTTGGTTCTACTTTTCAATAGTAGAATTTTCAACAATCGACTCCGTCCACAGCTAACCACTTGCGTTTGGATTCCGTCCTCTTGACTTGTTTCCATTATTGACTTGGATGTATTTTCCTATAGGCCCCATTGAAAAGTTTTTTTCCGTGTTGGAGATTTTTTCATTTAATTTCATGTGAGTTTGGTGGGTTTTTAAACCAACGATCTTGCTCACGTATATTCAATGGGTTTTTTCATAAATAAATTTAAAAAATGCACGTTTCAAGACACGTTACATATTTATATATATTTTTCACACATTTCAATATTTTTTTTCAACCTCAACGTGTGTTTATTGAGAAAATATTAGCATTTTCTTTAAGCCAATGAGACTATTGGACTTGTTTTGGGGTCGTCGCGACTCGCGAGTCCACGCCACTGGATTATTGCTGATAATGACGGGGTGTTCCACTAACTAGTTTTTTTTTCAAAAACTAGTTTTTCTCAAAAACCAAGACAAGTCATCCTCTCACAATACATCACATAACACAAAAACCAAGACAGTTTTAAAACAAAACTACCTTAGTGGAACACCCCCTGAGTGGTTGGATGGGACATGTGAATGTAAATTGAGTCAGTCCAAGGTGTCGTTTAATGGCATCGTCTAGTGGCTAAGGCTAGCTAGAGACTTACGTAGTTTTCGAAAGAAATTGGGGGCATGTATATATTCCTGTAGTAAGGCATAGTTTTCCAAACGATTTTAGCAACTCAGTTGCTAAAAATCATGGTGATTTTAACAAATGAGTTCAACAGGTGATAAAATCATGGTATTTCAAATAAAAAATTAAGTGTCTTCGTGTATTATTTTTTGAATTTTTTTACACCGAATTAAAGTGCGCGAGGAGTACTTTAATTTGGTACGAAAAAAATCAAAAAACGATACATGAAACCACTTCATTTTTTGATTTCAAAACCATGATTTTAGCACTTGTTGAACTCATTTGCTAAAATCATAGTGATTTTAGCAACTGAGTTGCTAAAATCTTTTGGAAAACTATGCCTAAGTTTCATCCGGTCGTTCAACTTGACATTGATGACTTGGAGTTAAATTCAAATTTCAAATGATTCGAGCCGTTTATTCTTTAAATTAAAATTCAAGTGTTCATTACTGAGATGAACGGCCAAATGAGCTCACTACAGGGCCCTCGGTTCCTTTGCTTTCTTTAGATATTTTAAGTTTAAAATTTCTCGTCTACTATCAATTCTTTTCAAGTCTCAATTGTTGAAAATAATTGTTAGGATTTCTGTAAACATAAATAATTGGAGATAATGACATAAGAAATAAATAATATGATCACACTGCAAATATGAAATAAGAGATATTAGAAATTTGAGAACTTTGTTAAGGTAATTGACCCAAAATTAGAAAAATAATTGTGCATCAACGAAATTGCAAGCATGTTCCGTCAGACAAGTAGAAATATCTGTTTTCTTTCTCTACTCCAGAAAGAATATCATTATGACCCGTAAACTTTCCTCATATATAAGTTGTAACGCCCCGAAGATTGGGTACGTTAATAAATAAATTGTAAAATTTCTTTAAATAAAATACCAACTTAATTAAAAGTTCAAGGAATACTTAATGAATTTTTTTTTTTAACGGAAAGCTAAAAGTTAGCTTTCTTATTACAACCCAGAATAAATAGAACTTTAACATTGTCTGGAAAACTTATACATTTATTTCAAAAATCCAACTGAAAGGAAAGAACAGAGCCATCTAGCTAGAGATCTACTGGTACAACCACGGCTCCGACCCTTCGTAACCTTTTTGCTGCTCCTTTCCCTCAAACTCAGCAAGCAGTTCATCTTCTCCTTCTGTACCTGGCATTGAGGACACCAGGGGCCACAAAAGTAGCACCGTGAGTGGTAAAATTACACTTAATAGGACACCAAAACTACCCCTTTACGAAAATATACTCATGCAACAGTTAATACACACGAGACATTAATTTAAGACATAGAACAACATTTCTCAACATAATAAATTCAGTAAATTTAATACTCCATTATCAACTCAAAGTTTCACAATTTTCGTCCCCATTCAAATAAATAAATTTTCATCAATTCCTTCCGCCCACTGTATACTCAGGTGCTCGATCACACAGCAAAGTGACCTTAGGGTATACTGTGCACGGCTCACGATTGATCACCCATCGATCAATCTCTATCCGGCATCGATTCCCACCCACAGTATACTTCTGGCGCCCGATCACATAGCAAAGCTACCTAAAAGTATAACTGCGCATGGCTCAAGACCCATACCGGACACACCCCATTCCCCAAATCCGATAAGTGAACACTAATCTTTTCAATCTAATAATTTAACTACAATAATTATTTACACAAATTTAATGGTTTAACAAAACAGCAGTACGCAAACACATGCATCCAATAATAGCATGAGGTGAAAAATTTAATGAAGATTTACTATCTCGAGCCATACATGTCAGTTATAAATCCAGCAACTAAAAATAGCAAACGGTTCCCAAAAATCACGAAATTTTATAGTAAGATATTTCATCAAATTTTACACAAGTTCACTGTTTTGATCGAAGTCTAAATCCAGTCCTAAACGAAGCGAAAATAGCGTTTTAAGCTAGACAGTGAATCTGTCCCGAAACTGTTTAGTTCAGCCAACTTCGAAAAATCACAGTTAATTCTACGAATCTCGGATTGAAACGAGTTCTATATAGAAGTTGCTTAACTTTTCGAGATCTACAATTTCGAAGATTTAAGTTTTCTCTAAATCCAAACAGAAATACCCGAAAATCAGCAGAACAGAACAGCGCATAGGAAAATGGTTTTCGTCTCTTTGGTTCCGTTTTAGACTTACAAAACCTTATCGGTTGGAAACAAAACCGCAACATATGATCTCACATCATAATCACATCATCACTATATTTAGATGTATGTAGATACACGAAAACACAAAAAAATAGTATATTTAAGTAAAAAGTGAGATTTAATGTCCTACCTTTCCTCCGAAGTTATAGCGCGCTACGAACGTGACAGGATTTAATGTTGTTGAACGGTTACGTTCTCGGAATTTAATTCTGTGAAAGAAACGGTATTATTCACGAGAGAGAATCATGAAAATTAAATGGTAGAGAAAGAAGAATGTTTACCGCACGAAAAGAGACAAACCAAGAACGAGGGCCCGAGAGAGAGAGTTGATGTGGAAGGACAATGGAAGTGGGCAATTTTTTTCTACTGCCGAGAATTTGGGAGTATTGGGGAAGAAGGGAATAAGGAAGGTGAAGAGAAGAAGGAAAAGCATAAGGCAAAGGGAATTATAGAATGAAGAAAAATAAGAAAGGAAATGAAGGAGTAATTAGAAGATGGAAAATCCATATAGGAAGGAAATGACATAAGGAAATGAAGTTGGTAGGATTTTTTTCGGAGAATTATATTATGAAGACAAAAGGCAAGATTTCTATCTTACTTAGGAAGCTAATTTTTTTTAAAAAAAAAGCAAACTTGATTAGGCAATATCCAATCTAGGAAAAATCTAATTTTAGGGAAGCAAATAATTGTATAAATGTATAAATGGAAATGTTAGGGAATTAATACATATGGAAACTAGTTTATATATATGTAACATGCCAATAAAATATATATGTATTATATTTAATTAAATAATGTAACTACTAAAATTACGGTCTTTACATAAGTACTTATCTCCATATCTAGGTTCATAGAAGTTCCTAAACATCTTCTAATATAGGCCATAAAAAACTCTCCCCACTTGTGATTTTCTATACCATATATATAGGCCAAAGGTTAATAATTATATATATGATATAGAAACCCCTAAATATCTTCTAATATAGGCCATCAATCCCATGATTATATGTGTGGGGAGTTACAAAATTGATATCCAATAAAAACCCATTTATTTATCAAATATAATTAGACACAATAAATTATTTTAAAGAGATTTTAAAAGCTTTTTCTAGCAAAGTCTCACTGTTTCAACCATTTTTTTTTATTGAAACGGTAAGACTTTGGTTTAAACACTTCTAACCGTCTGATTGAGCTGAAATTTTGTGAGGCTTCTCGAAAAAATGTTTTAAAAATAATGAACAATTTGAATCACTTGTGTAGATTTCAAAAGTAAGTCCCTGAACATGTTCAGTACATTTTCTGGACAATCCAATCGGTACCCGTACTCGGGTCCTTTTTTCAACCTTTACATTTCCCTTAAACCAATGAGACGATTGGACTTGCGAGTCCATGCCACCACTTGATTATTGCTGATAATGAGTGGTTGGATGGGACAGGCACCTCTCTCCATTGAATGTGAAGTATGTCCGAAGGCATCGTCTAGTGGACACTTGTGTAGCTTCCGGAACGAATTGGGGGCCTGTATACATGCTTGCAGCGAGTTTTATCCGGTTGTCAATCTCAACACCGATGATTTATATTTAATTTAAACTTTAAATGATATGAATTGTTCATTATTTAGATTGAAATCTAACCGTTCATTACCAAGATTGACGGCAAGATGAGCTCACTACATTTCTGTAGTGAGCCCCTCACTATAGGGCCCTGGTTCCTTTGCTTGTTTTAGAGATTTTAAGTTCGAAATTACTCATTTGCTATCAATTTTTTTGGAGTCTCAATCCATACAAAATGTTTCTATGGCTTAAATTGGAATCCCGGCTAGTGGACGATATGATTGGCGGTGCTAATCATGTCCGTTTTTGTTTAAGGACCCTGCTATGGGTACAGAATTTTTTTGTACAGAAATTGTACAAATCGCTCACGGAGACCCACTTTTGGGTCCCACAAGAGTGATCCGAACCGTTCATTATTCTTAGAACATTTTTCCGAGAGCCCCCCCAAAATTTCAGCTCAATCGGACGGTTAGAAGTGCTTGAACCAAAGTCCCACCGTTTCAATCACTTCTAACCGTGTGGGACTTTGGTTCAAGCACTTTTAACCGTCCGATTGAGCTGAAATTTTGTGGGGCCCCTCGGGAATTTTTTTTAAGAATAATGAACGGTTCGGATCACTTATGTGAGACCCAAAAGTGGGTCCCCGAGAGCGATTTGTACAATTTCTGTAAAAAAAATCTGTACCTGTAGGTTTACCCTTTGTTTAACCACGTGTTGTTTTTAGGGTTTTTATTTTTTGTTGACACAACCCCCCACGTGTCACGTTTTCCAATTAATGGAAAGCCAGATGGTTTGTTACGAATAAAGTGGAAATCCAAAAGGGGAGGAGCTTTTGTGGGCTAGTGGAAGAAAATCCTGGATATCTTGCACAAAGAGGTCTTCTCATTGGCAGCTTCCTGGAAAGTCCACATTTGGGAACATGAATCTACCAAGCATATTCTAGGGCAAAATAATAGTGATGTTTCATTGATAGTGGTAAGACCGGTTTGGAGGCTTTGTCAGCTATTGTTTCACAAACCGACTTATATTAATAATAAAATACTCCTTCTGTCTCAAAAAATTTGGTTTACTTAATTCTAGGTTTTATATACAATACACATTGTTACCTAAAAATTGTAATTTTTCAAGTTTGCCCTTTATTAGTTGACTTTAATAAAACAGGAGTTAATCAAGTTTTGAATTTAAATTGCTTTCCGTAATGCAGAAAATCTTGCCACCAATGTAATCAGAGACCTTTTTCAAAATTTTAAAACGCACTTTAAACTTTAAAATTTTCAAATATTTTTCTTTTGATCTCATTGTTTTGATTGTTAAAAGCATCTCAAGGGTAGAAATGGAATTTATCAACTTTCCTTTATTGAAATTTTAAATTGATCCTATATTTTGGGACAGCCAAAAATGAAAAGTAGGCCAAACTTTTTGGGACGGAGAGAGTAGAAGAATTGGCTTATTGAGTGAAACTAGGTTGGTATATTACGAGAGAATGACGTGTCTTATAAAACATAATAAGCCAATTTTTGAATAAATTAGTTCTGTGGAATGAGCTCTAAATTCATTCCCCCTTAGAATTTCCAAAAAAAGAAAAAATGAAAAAAGGGGAGAACAAATAAGATATAGATAAAGCCCCGAATGGTTGAAGCCATAAACCATTTTTAGGAAGATGCTACAATGTTATCCCAAAAAATTATTTAAAAAAGTATAACAAAAATAATTAAAAGGCATAACAAAATCATTAGAAAGCGTAACATGTTATACGGCATAACATAAACTATTAAAAGGCATAACAAAAAATCATTAGGGCATCCCCAACAGTCTCAGTAACTTTTGAGTCAAATATCCTAGTAAACAGTGCACATTTTACCTATAATTTTCATTTTATCCTCTCATATCTCTTTCAACACTCCAATAATACTAGTCATTTTACCTATAATTTATCAAAATATTGTAGTTTCCCTTCTATTATTTGTTGGTGCATGTGCTGGGTATGAGGGACAGGGAGAGACATGTGAGAGATACTGAGATAGCTAGGATAGGATTGGTCAGAAATGAATACTTAGAACAAAAAAAAAGGGCTTTTACCTAGGCTGTTGGGGCTTTGTTTTAAGCATTTTTCCTCGACAAAATAGCAAAGAGAGGCTTTTACCTAGTCTCTTGGGCTTGCCTTTAGAAGGTGTAACATTTTTCAAAATGACATTTTACATGTTATGTCTATGCTATGACTCACTTTTTTGAGGTGTCCCCCATCATAACATCGTAACATAAATCATTAGAAGACATAACATAAACCATTAGAAGGTATAACATATTATGATTGGGATACACCATATGGGATAACATTGTAGCATTTCCAACTATTTTTTTGCTCAATTCTAGCACTAAATTGATTTGTGAAAAATGAGACATGACCCAACTAATAGTTGAAGCCACAAAATAGCTTTCTCAATTATAATGATACTATTTCACAAGACATCATGGCTTAATTGTTCATTGTTTAATTTTCTTATTTTTGGTGTCTAGATTCAGACACAATAATGAACAAATAAGATACTCCAATTGTTTGAGTAAACACATAAGTAATGTTTAACAAAATGTATTGTATGTACGTATATATATTCTTCATTTCTTGAGTGACTATTAATCCAATGCTCCTATAGGCCATGGGGTGGGTGTTGTAGGTCTCTTCTCTAGTACAGATTAGTGTGAGAGCCACACATATTTTATATAAAAATCAACGCCAATGGGTGATGGGGAAGGGCATTGGAACTCTATGTGGCGGTTTTGTAGAGGCACTAAATAATTTGTTCCCATCTTAAGAACTTTATCTGCAAATAATGTGTGTAATTTTTATCAGTTATAGTATAGCTACAAGATTATCTACTTATGCGCAAAACAATGAAACATACACAGTGGACACTATTACTGGCATTGTGAATAAGAGCGGCATCAGGAATGAGAGTCGAAGAGAGTGAACTCTGAGAGAGAACTTTTATACGTAAGATGATTTTCTTCAAAAAAAAAATCCCATTTTTTGAGTTTTTTACTAATTAATAAAGTTGAAGAATCCATCCTATCGTCCAATGACACGTAGTATTGTCATCCAATGCTCTCATTTAATAGAAGTACAACCTAGTGTGTTCATAGTGTATGTTCTTCGTAGTTTGGATCTTTCGTGGTTATAAAATTTCATATTTTTCTATGAATATTTAACAAAAGATTACAGAATATACTCAGAAAGGATTCTGCCATTGATTGTGAATTGGCTACAAAAAGTTAAGACATTTCGAAAGCAAACATGAATATGTCTGCAAAATCTTTTTAGTTTTTTAGAATTGGATTTTGACAACTAAAAATGGAAAATGTCAAAATCATGTCTCGTAAAATATGTTTCAAGCAATTTTTAAAGCTATTTTATAGAAAGTAAATGCAGAGAAGCAGTGACAAACCCACTAGTGCACTTTGCAGGCGGTAGAATCTAAAATCTACTCTTTATAAACTTTTGCAATGACGCTAGTACTTAATAGCACGAGAGTGACATCAACCGTAACGGTTAGTCCGGTTGGTTGGTGGATTTACTTTCCACATAATTGATCATGGTTCAATTTTTGAGATTACACTGCAGATCTCTTAGTCTCGGCGCAGATGACCAACCTTTGACCGGAACGATGAGGGCCAAGGGGATTAGTCGAGGTATACGTAAACTGACTCAAACACTCCTCGAGTACTCGAACATAAAAAAAAATAGTGCAATGACAATGTGAAGGCTTTGATATGGACAAGTGGTGATACAATACTAACAGGAAATATCATATGAAGTTATCTTAGCAACAAAAAAAAAAAAAAAGTCATCTTGCATGATTTGATTAACCTATAACTTACTATTTTCCTCAAACTTTTCTCTACTTTCTTTCAAACCAAACAAAGGGTAAACGACCATTGTTTTCTTCTATTTTACTATCTTCTTCTGAATTCTCTCATCCTCTTTCCCTTGATACCAATCCACAATAGTCAATGGAAAGGCAAACAACAAAGTGTTTAAAATTTTCTATATGCTTGCTGCCATAGGAAAGTTAGAATAAAACAATTTTCTTGGTTATACCTGTTTTGAAAAATGTCATTCCGGTGAAGTCGAAACCGGGGACTTCTAGTGAGCAATCACGGTCGTCAGTTCGGCAATCAACGGTCCGGATTAAATGTGTTTAATCCTGACCAATTACGTGTAGGATAATCTCATTTAATCTGGACCGTTGATTGCCGAACCGACGGCCATGATTGCTCACTACACGGGTGTCGTGAGTTTGCTCACTACAAGCACCCCAAAAGCTATAGAGATTGTCACACACAATTGTTGCAAAAGATTCAGATAAGTGAGAAAGAAAAAGTTTTCTCTAGGTTTTTGTTTTCTGAACTGAAAGCAAAAAGTGGTGCACCAAATTTTCTGTAAAGAAAAATAGTTTCCCAGAAGACATTGTCCGGATGTTTGGATTTTGGAGTTCTTGGACTTTATGTCCCCAACTTTTGGTTTTCTTTGTGTCTTGTAGCTAGTGTCCCTAAACAAAAGATACCAAAAGTTATATATAGCAATAGACTTAAAAACTCATCATAAGGAATTTCAAATACAGCATATGGGTTTAATTGGTAATAGATAGAGTAGCCACCAGATTATAATCAAAACTTGAGTTGTTTCGGTGAGCGTTGAGTGACAAGTCAAACACCCAAACCTTCACGTACGCGAAGGTACGAGTATGAATTGGTGGGAAGAGAAAACTGAAGCAGGCAAAAACTTGGCCCACATGAGGTGAGGTCACGCAATCAATGTGAATTTTTAGAGGCGTCCAACCTTAAACAAATTGGCAACACGTGGAGTAGCATTCGAATTATATCCCTATTAAATAAGATTAAGTGACATAAAAGAGTGATGCAAGAGATATAAAACATTATGCTAAATCAAGAATGTCCTTTTCAAAATCAAGGTATAGGAATCTGGCCACAGCATGTGCAGGACAAGTAGAACTCAAAAAACTTCAAGGAAAAATATCTGGCAAAAGATGCCGTCCTAGAAAACTCAAAAAATCTCAACAAATGAGTTATACCTAAGTTTTGACAACCGGATGTCATTCAACCACCAAAACTCTTTATGCTCTTGTAGATGAACAGATAATGATGGTCACAAACAATCAAAAAGTCTACAACCAACTTTAAAACACAACTACGCCCGGAGTCGTTCGATGCATGCGGATTCATGTCTATTGAACGACTCTCGATACAATTGTGTTCCGAGTTGTGTTTCAAATTTGTGTTTGTAGCATTGCTGCCAAAGACAAAGCTATATTCACTTCTAAATCTTAAGTCAACAAAAGACTACAATAATAATCCATCCCCAAACTTGTCAGTTATCAAGGTCCCACAATAAGCTAAACCCGGCCATTACCTGTTTGCTACTAGAGCAATGCAATAGACAAATGAGGCCCCACTAGGGTTGGCCATTTCCTCCGATCCGATCCCCGATCCGAACGGATCGGCAATATGGAGATCTGTTTGGAGATTGGATAGGATATGGAGATTTTTTTTGAAAATGTTTGGAGATTGGGTAGGGGGTGGAGATAGGTATGTCCCCAACCCAAATCCGCTCCAAATCTGTTCCCCGATCCATCCCCGCCCCGCCCCGTCGCCGAATCCCGAATATAGGGGCCTATTCATGAGTTATGAAACTTTTGAGTCCTACTAAATTTTCTTCAAACACATAGGGTCACACTAAATTTTCTTCAAACATTTTATTATAGATGAAATCAATTCTGTAAACTTTCTTCTCGATCAAGTTTAGAAAGCTTGTCGATCGGGACCCAAGTTGTGTTTTTTCAATGATACTTTTCATCAGATTAAATGCCTACTGATACACGATCCACTTAATTTTTTCTACGACCGATGGATACCATAATATGCTATCTTGCTTGAGGTTCTTTTAGTTTTCAAATTAGAAATCTAGTTGATACTTGATACAACTTGAATTGAAACTTGCAAACACTTACACTTACACATGGATACCGTGTCGTACCATGCCAACGATAAACGTACCGTGCCCGTGCCTATCCGATATGACACCTTTACTTGTAACTTGATTTTAGCATTTAATTTGTAACTGAGATTCTAGATTTTTAGTAATCTTTTGTTTTTTTTTTGGAAAAAAATTATTGGATCCCCGAATCTCCGTGGAAATCCCCGTTCTCCATTTGGAGTGGAGATGGAGGATGAAAATAAAACCCCGTTGGAGATCGGATAGGGGATGGATATAGAGAAGGGGTTTGGGAATTGGGGGAGGAGATAGTACTCTTCGGCCCCAATCCGTCCCCATGCCCATCCCTAGGCCCCGCTAGTAGATGGTGGAATTGGTCTGCCAGGATTAGTCGAAGTGTGCGAAAGCTAGTTCGAACACCTAGTTAACAAAAAAATGTGTTTGACTCATTCAATTGCACACACGATAGATGTGCGATCCGCACATATCGAACAGTTCTACGTAGTACCTGTGTCCAAACATCAATGTCCAAAATATCTTTCCTACAGTCCAAAAGATATTAACCCAATAAATTAGGACTCTGGGGGGATGCTGCACAGCCAAGTGCTGTGCAGCCGCATGGCGCTGCCGCGTCGGTCACGTTCCGGCGATCTGAGACATTCACCGGATAGCCCTCGTTGAGTACTATACGTGTATTAAAAATCAACTTGATCGGATATCGTTAAGTACCTGATCGGAACACAAATAGATTGAAAAAAATGGGTTTATTGATTTGGATCCAGTGATTATGTACATTTGTGTTCCATTTCATTTCAATCTATTTGTGTTCCAATTAGGCACTTAACGATATCCGGCCAAGTTGATTTTTTAAACAGTTATAGTACTCAACGAGAGGTATCCGGTGAACGTCTCGGATCACCGGCAAGTGACCGGCACGGCCACGCCGTGCCTACATAGCACGCTGCATAGCACTTGGCTGTGCAGCACCCGCAGCTTCCAATAAATTAGTAGGACGGAAAATATCCATCTATATAACAAAGAATTATGTAACTGCCCAATCAGATGATACATGAGCTGTCACATTTACCATTGGTCTTAGACATGGGACAAAACTGAGCTTTAACCAATCAGGTATTAGTTTAATGTCCGGTATCGTTATAGTACCTTAAATTATGACTAAAAAACCATAATATCAGGCGTGAATCGTGATGCTAAATTGCTAATCACTGAATAAATTCTGCAATCTATATTACTGAATAAAGTATTAGACACAAGCTAATGTGATGGGGCCGTCCAGCCTGTCCCAGTGGAATCTGCATAAATCAAAGAGGAAAAAACACAGAAATTTAACATGGTTCGGCACAAACGTACCTGCATCCTCGGACAATGAGTGAAATGGTAGAGTCAAAGACATGTATCCTTCAGTCAAGATGCTTTCTCATTTACATGGTTCTGCACAAACATAGTCACATCCATGGATAAGAGTGAAATAGTCTAGAGTCCATGACATGTTTGCGTGTGATTCTCATTTGACGCAAAATAGGAGCCATCACGGTCTCATTTGATAACGGGGAACTGTTTATTTGTAGGACTCGGTGTGTTTATTGTCCATGCAAAAATTCAAATTGATCGGACATTGGTAAAGGCTTGGTCGAATCATATTTGACAAAAGAGAATGAAGGTTAGACTCTAACCGTACATTCATTTTATAACAAATAAGCTTCGTTCAGATAAATACTAATGTTCAATCAACTTGATTTTTTGCATGGGTGGTAAATATAACGAAAATTAGTTGATGACAGTCACATCAAGATGCTTTCTCATTTACATGGTTCTGCACAAACATAGTTACATCCATGGACAAGAGTGAAATAGTCTAGAGTCCATGACATGTTGTCCGCGTGTGATTCCCATTTGACGCAAAATAGGAGCCATCACGGTCTCATTTGATGACGGGGAACTGTTTATTTGTAGGACTCGGTGTGTTTATTGTCCATGCAAAAATTCAAGTTGATCGGACATTGGTAAAGGCCTGGTCGAATCATATTTGACAGAAGAGAATGAAGGTTAGACTCTAACCGTACATTCATTTTATAACAAATAAGCTCCTTTCAGATAAATACTAATGTTCAATCAACTTGATTTTTTGCATGGGTGGTAAATATAACGAAAATTAGTTAATGACAGTCACATCAGGAATGGAGAATCCTTACTCCCCTTGTCTCTACTGATCTTCCCTTTCTATATACTTCTAGCCAAACCCAAAAAGTACGTAACATGATAGAGATTGACAACTCTATATGTGTTGAATCACATACTGAATTCCAGAAACAAATTCTAACCCAACCAACGCAGATAAGAGGAGCCATCTCAAAAGTTGAAATGCGAACACGCAAAGCTTTGAGTCCATATGTTACCTGGATTCTAGTGCGAGTACCGTGTGGTGGATATCTAAGGGCCGGGCATCTCAAACCTTAAAGTAAATGATACATATATATGAGTCCAAATTTGGATACAGATACAGCCATACAGGATGCATGACATAATTAACTTTTTTATTCTTTCGTATAAAAACAAGTGAAAAGAAGATGACCCATAATACCCTTATATCAAAATTTATAGATCCAATAAAATTTCCTCCTCTTCTTCCTATTTCTACAAAGAAAAATCTAAAAAATCTATAATGTTTCCCATCCGTATCCTGAACCCGCACCGTTGTCTTGACAACCTAATGAGCACGGATATGGACACGACAAGATATCGATCTCTGGACACGTATTTTCTGCACAAATTAGGAAACTGATGCACCGTGGCCATGCCGAATAAAATGTACTTCCTCCGTTCCTAAATGTTCCAAAATGTTTGTCCCCCTTGGAAATTCAAGAATCTAAAATGACAATTTTCCAAAACTATCCTCATAAATATCCATCATGTTCTTAGATTGAGTTAGAATGAGGGGCAATAACACCTTGAAATTTGAATTAAAATGTAATCATTGCATGTACTCTTAAAAAGTTGGAATTCCCCAAAGGAACTAACAATTAGGAACGGAGGGAGTATATTTTTGCATTATAGAGGTATCTTATGAATTTATATAAAAGATAAAAAAAAAAAAAAAAAACATCATTTCTATCAAATGAAGATAAAACCCACAAAAAGTATCACCATTGTGAAGGTATGAATAACGGTTACCGTATAAGTATTCATGGACTAAACATCTATGATCTATTAATATTTTGAAATCTGGACCACGTTTTAAACATTACATTTTAACCTCATAATATTTCCTTCTCATGTCTTAGAGTGTCCCAACTTGTCTTAGAGTGTCCACAATGTATCCTAGTATATCAATTGTATTAAAAATAATTTAAAAAAAAAAACTCATTAGACACGTATTTAGGCATGTTTGACATGTGTCCAAAGAGTGTCATGTCATCTCCGTATCCGACACGTGTTGGACACGGATACACGAGGCTGATAAATGTGTCTATGTTTCTTAGGTGACATTAACAACACGGGCACTTAGCCCAAATAGCGAATCCATGTAATACAGGGATTGACAATACGACGCAAAAGTGTGAACTCTGTGTGATTTGAAGGGAGGGCATTTAAAATCAATATCCCATTTTACGACTTCCCATTAATCATGGATGGGAATAAGCCAGTGCCTCTTTTCTATCATACGGTTCTTTTAGTACATCGCAAGAACTTTATAAGTTCACCTATCCCAGATAAGGGGAAAGGGAGCAAGAGTCAAACTCCCCTTGAGAAGCAGAAACCCGAACCATTGGGCCAACTGCATTGCTCTTTTTTCTCTCGTAGGCTCACCATATTCGAATAGACATATTCCAGGCCAGAGCCTGGCTTCTCACTTAGGAACTCTTTCGACACACATTTTAGGGAAATATAATTGTCTGTATACGTGGCCCTCCCTGGACCCTCGGAGCCTAGTTTTGTAATGATCACATAACTCAGCTGCACTTACATTAGCTTCCCTTAAAACCTGAAACTCCGAAAGAAGTTGGATGCTCAAAATTATATTCCTAGACTTTCATCCAAGTGTTTTGTGCGTTTCCATAGCAACAATTTCAAGGATATATGAAGCCCATTATTTAAACAGATAACAACAAATGGAGAGTACTTAGAAGCAAGTTAAATTGCTCGAAACAATGATACAAACTGGAAGTACAAGCATAGGATATGCACCACAGTTCCTACTAGTATTTACTTTCTGTGCAGTCGCTAGTAGCATCTACAAATTATGAAGCTTCTGTATGTAATATGCAGTGTTCAAAATGAAGGTCTGGAAGGCCGAGTACTCGCCACCTAGGCGCTAGGACTCGTCCGAATAGACCCCAAGTAGAATTATTTCACACAATTCCTACATAGCTTCCTCCATGACATGACAGTCCTTTGTATCCCTAGGCAGCACTTTGCCACAATTTTAGTCATTGCAAATTACGGGTTCTACAAGAAAAGATATGCCAGACTAAAAAGGAAAAGAAAAGCATACAATAGTGTCTCAGAGAGTTAGTAACTTAGTCTGCGTGAAGCCTTTCCCACGTGTTTTGGCGAGGATGTTGATTTTTGGGAGTCAAACTCAGGTCATAACACGGGTGGGAAATACTTGCCTACTTGATTACCATAATATTTAGGGGACGGTTCAAGTTAACTCACTAAGAAGGTTAATTCGAACTCAACACAATAAACTACTATGTCAAATAACAATACAATTTTGGAACCTACTTTTTAGGATACATTGTCCATTGTTTAAAAATTAAGGCAGATGTACAATAACATGTACAATACCTTAGATTACAGTGATACATCTTCTTGGTGCATTGGCATTGTACCTACAGAGAGGAATTAAGGGCTACCTTTAATAAGAAGAGCCCTTAATAAGAACTGATCTGCAATCTATTTGCCAAGGTCTAATGTGCATCTGTGCATGTTCCCAATTACTCATCAGTCATCACACAAGGATGCCATGAGCTCACGCGGTGAAGCCCAAATTGGAAGATCAACAAAGGATTGCTTCATCTTGTTTGCCTGCACATCGCAAACAACTTCTGCCACATCGCAGATATCAGATGCATCTTGAAGAGTTACTTCCTCTGCTTCCGCCTGCAAAAGTTGGAGACCCAGTAAATTAGAACAAACCAAGGGCACTTGGTGTTTTTCTGGCAAATGAGCATACATTCAAAGAAAAGGATTACAAATATCAGGAAAGCCAACCCTTCTGATTACAGAACAAATTAAGGAAGACCCATGATCAAGGTCATCAAAACAATTAGGAAGAAAGAGTAGCCCAAAGTCCCCATTTGATGCCCTCTAGAGGGGGGAATTGGACTATGAATCCCGTCCACTAATCGGCCGTTTGGTTGCATTGTCTTAGTAGGGACTTAGGAGTCCACCCGGACTTTGAATACCACAAAATGGAGAATTAGTGAAGGCATGGGGTCCCCAGGAATCCTGAATTAGCTCCAGCCCGTATAGTATCACAGTATCACAATATCACATTAATCCCCTCACTCTTCAAACAAAACAAACATGGTTATAACAATCCCTATAGCCTATAAAACCCCTACCTATACCCAAACAACCAACTTCACTGTTAATTCCTCTTCACTACCAATCTCAATCCCCGTACCAATCTCAATCCCCTCCTCACTACAAATCCCCTCCAACATATAACATGTAGGGCTTTCGAAGCCTTAATCCTAGTTTTCAATTGATCAAGCAAAATATCAGGGACTTCGAATCTCCTTGAAAGCCATGTTGATCCTTTCTTGCCTGACAAAATACACCATCTTTGCCCAAGCTTACTCCCTTATACTTTTCACCCCGAATTTTCCCGAAGGCCAAAGAGATCTCTAGCCTCTTAGGGCCATGGATGAAAAGTATAAGAAATACAACAGAGCTAAGATATATGAGTCTTGAATACAGTCTATTCTTAAAATGGGCAACAAAAAAACTGATGGGGCAAGGTTTTATCCTTAGTAGCAGGATTCTCCTATCGGGATGACGAATCCACCCCTCCCGCACTACTAAGTCAAAATCTCCTTGGAATCGCTTCGATCGAGAAAGGAACGAACTGCAAACTAGGATAGAATCCCTCAATTCTGTGAATTCCCCCAAAAAAAAAAAAAACAAGATAATATATGAAGCTATTCACTTTGTTCTCTTCACATTTGTAAAAAAAATTTGAAAAAAGATTCTTTCTCCATCTCTCATCTCTCCAATCATTAATTCACATTTCTCTCTCTACTCATACCCTCTCTCCAATCATTATTCTCATTTCTCTCTCTATCTCTCTCCAATTACTACACCTCTCTCTAATTATTACTTTTTCTAAAAACTCATCCAAACACTATCTCAAAAATATTTCTCAAAATATTCTTCTCAAAACACTCAACCAAACAAAGTGATTATAATTCTAGAAAAACTTTAAGTCAAATTGGTCATGTACTTAATATAAGTCTAATGTTTACTTACATTTTTTAAAAGCATTTTCCCCTGAAAATACTTACTAGCTGACATGTAAAGTAAGACTAGCAAAAAATACAACTTTTACAGAGTGTTTAGTATGCATAAATACAGTGATACCCACTATATACGATCTCAACCTTAGCGCCTTCTATAGCATCTGTCTCCCTGCATCCTCTTCATGCAACTAAGGTTTCATCAGCTTGAGGCAGTATTGGGCAAAAATCAAAGCATGCAGCAGTATCAACAATCTTCCACTCTTTTAAGCTTACCCTTACTTCTCAACTTGCCTTTAACAGGCAACGGTAGAATGAAACTAGTTACATAGGAATACTTTGAAGAACCCCAACAGATTTTTTTTATTAGAAACTAGAGGAAGATGAGTCCTCAAAACTATTCCAAAAGTGATAATCACTATACTGCATGCATGTATTCTTATTATATACTACTTGCTATGTACTTCTCTTTTAGTGAAGGAACTGCTACATTTGGTTAAGGGCATTAAGCACTGTTTGGCCACTGGGCAATCTTAAGAACTCTATGAAAGAATTTAGAATCTTCACAATTCTATTTTCCCTACTTGAAACGCAAGTTAGACTGATGCCCGGATGCTCCTATCTTGTTTAGCTGAAACTAAATTTCCCAACTCCCAGAAAACAGAGAGAACACGGCAAAAAAGGTCCACTTTTAGAAAATTAGGTATGTAGCCTTCCTATAATTGGGATCCCACGTAATTGAACTAGTGACCCTAGAAATAGAGAAAGCTACGGTAGGTGTACCACAGAAATGTTGTGTACTTTTCAGTATCTGTTGTGCGTATTTTCTTTTGTGTATGATAGGCATTGTTTTTATTCGTTACGCAAGGTATACCTTGGAAGGTATGAATAATTTTGGTAGATGGTACTCTTTTTTTTGGTGCCTAGACTATGTTTTCTTGTTTATGGTATGCATTTTTTGCCTCGTTAAACACATTTTTATGGTGCCATTTACGTTTTATTTAATTTTTCCAGAATAACGGGGGTGTATGGTATATTGCAAAATGGTTGGCAGTTGGCACAAATAAATTAAGCGTGAATAATGAAAGGACTACCCGAACGAGAAGGTTATCAAGCAGTTTCAGGCCATCAGACTGGGCCAAGTGCTCCAACGGCTGAGTCGAATCGACATCCAAATCACGAGCCATCGTCATCATCTGTTGTTGCCGTTGTTGGTTTTGGGCTCTACGTTGCAACTCCCTCAACGTGTTCGATAAAATTTCCCACTGGCAAATCTCTTTTTGGTACTTCTCTCTTAGCTTTGCTAACGCCCGTTTCTTCCTTTTCCGTCGGTAATTCTCCTCCGCCGCCGGATCTGGAGGAGGCGGAGCGGCGGCGGGGTAGAGGGCGGGGCGCTTCTTGCGCTTGTAAACGAATCCATCGTCGTTGAAAAGCTCGCACTCGTCTTCGTCCGTATCTGATGTGGCCATCACTCTCCGAGCGGGAAAAATAACAAATCTGCTGAGACTAGTACCCTCCCAAATTTTGAAATGAATGTCAATGGTAAACTTGGAGGCAGGTAGGAGTAGTCATTTGTCACAATGAAACTTATGTTTTTATCCGTCTGCTTTTGGAGTTATTTTTTCTCCTAAATTCAAATAGACCAAAAGAGTTTTGCGGAACAACGTGATTAATATATATATACTGTATATAGAGAGAGAGAGAGAGAGAGAGCCCAACAATTTTTGGGACTAAAACTTAGAATATGAGGTCCTAGGCTTGATTAAGTACATATAAAGTTGAAAATTGAAAATTAAGTACAGAAAATTGAATACTGAATTTGTTAAGTTGATAAGCTGTTTGATAGGCACTGAATTTTAATCATTGAAAATAAGCTTTTCGATGTATACAATGAGCTAAAGTATTAAATTTATTGATTTTCCTACTTTGCCTTTTATTCATCTATAGTCGAATGCAAAAATCAAATCAATAAATGAAAAAAGGGTATAGGTATTCAAATAAAAAAATATACATGACATTGACAAGATGGCTTGAAGATGGAGTTGTTATTAATGGTCATTATGTATTTTGCCACAACGGTGATGATAATGGCTCGAGGATGGAGTTATGGGTGGTGATTGGAGGGGATGAGGTGGCGGTGGTGGTGGAATACTGATGGGAGTTGTGGCAATTCTGGTGACAGTATAGTGATAGTGAGAGTGCTGGTAGTGTAACGATGTTGGTGGTAGTGGTTGCGAAGTGGTGGCATCTGGTGGTTGGAATGGTGGCGACGGTGGAAGAGAGAGGTGATGGTGGGACTAGTTGCGGTGGAGAACTGATGGCGATGGTGGTGGTGTAGTGGTGGCACTAGTGATGGTAGTAGTGGTGGGAGTGGGGGTAATGGTGGTGGTATTGGTGGTGTAGTGGTAGTGGTGTAGGCGGTGGAAGAGTATTTTGTGGTAGTGGTGGAGTGGTAATGGAAATGGCAAAGTAGTAGTGGCATCTATAGGATTAGTGGTAATAGTGGTGGTAGTGGTGGAGATTGTGGTGGTGGTAGTGGTGAAGTGGTGGCTTCGTGGTGGTAGGATTAGCAAAGTGGCGGTGGTGGAGTGATTGTGGGAGTAATGGTGTGGTGGTGTAGTGGCGACAATGGTGGTGGTGGTAGTGGGGGAGTGGTGGCGATGGCGTGAGTGGTGGTGGTAATTGTGGTGGGAGTGGCGAAATGGTGGTGGTGTGATTAGTGGTATAATGGTGGTGGAGTGGCAAAGTGGTTACGGGATGGTGGTAGAAGTGGTGGTGAGGCGACAGAAGAGAATATGTGATAATGGTGATGGTAGTAGAGTAATAGTAGCATCTATATTATTAGTGGTAGTGGTACGTGGAAGTGGTGATAATTGAGTTGTGGAGATGGTGGTGGTGGTGGAGATAGTGGTGATAATAGAGTTGCGGAGATGGTGGCGGTGGTAAAGTGGCAGCGGTGGCAACGACAATTATAGTAGCGCGTGGTGTAAAGTGTAATGGTGGAGGAGAAAAATGTTGAACGAAAATACATACAAATTCAGCCAAAATTACTTAATTCTTATCAACTTGTAAGCTTACATTTTAAGAGGCTCTTAACCTTTTAAGTAATATAAAATGTAGTTATGAAACCTACTTAATCATTTATAATCATTTATCATTTAATTCATTCAGTTTTAAGTGTTGAATATATGCTATCAAATAAGGCCTTACTCTGCTGTTGTTTGTGTTTTTTTTTTTTTTTTTGGAGTAAACACAACTGTGAACGTAGTAAATTTGAAAATTGACTATGTAATAACCCGCCTCAGCTGACCTGCTAACCATTAGCCTAACCACATGGATCAAAAGGTTAACGTCAAGTCAGTAGTTAGTCAGATTTGTTATATATCACATAAATTTCCCACATCTTTCTCATATGGGACTACAAGATGGGGTATTAAAATCTTTTTACCTTATGATGCAACGCTCTTGTTGTATTGGAGCACTTTGTTCCAACTTCGAGATTCATGAGGTGGCTCATACAGATTATAGAGGTAACCCCCCACACCTCCTCCCCCTCCGGCGCCCGCGTAGACCATACCGCCACAATGCCAAATACGACTTTTATCGTTGTTTTTTTTTTTCCCCACCAGCGGTAATGAAAAATGTTGGTAAAGGGTATTACTACAGCATTAATGACAACTGCCAGGAAAAACATTATATCCGGTAGTTTTTATATTTTATTTTTGGAAGTTTTTTACGGATTTTTTTTCCATTTTGAAATAACCTATTATGTACTCCATATTAATATCAAACCCCACCAAGATAGGAAACATAAGTCCCGTTTATTTCTTAATCCGTTCCTTTTTAAAATGTTAAATGTGATCTGCCCTCGTATTATGGTAAAAAAATAAGTGTATATACCAGTAAACATGGTAGATTCATGAATTTACCATGAAATCTGTGAAAAATACCATAATTGCTAGTAGGGTCCATGTATTTTTTTACAACGGTGTTTCACGAGACTAATAAATTTGTTTTCTTGATTTAGTCTTTTGCATTTTTTATGGCGTCCTAAATTTCTTAAGGGGGTGTTCCGCTAAGGAAGTTTTGTTTTAAAACTGTATTGGTTTTTGTGTTCACACCTTTTTATGTGATGTATTGTGAGAGGATGACCTGTCTTGGTTTTTGGAAAAAACTAGTTTTTGGAACACTAAGTGTCTTTTAGTTTTTTAAGAGTCAGACACATATTTCAATTAGTCTATGGTCAAGTATCTCTTAATTAGTGTCTTGAAAATGTAAGTGCTTTTATTCATATACTTGGAGGGATGTTCCAAGTTATCTATTTAAACCTTTATAGTGAATGAAATGAGTAGATTGAATTGAGTTAAAATTAAATTAGCCTTTGGTTGCTGCGAGAAGTTTATCTTCTTGTTTTTCGGTTCTGTATCTCTTAGGAGGGTTCCTTAGAGTGTGAGCGACCTACTATGCCCTATATCCCTTGTTAAATCCTCGAGTGGTATTAATCTGTATCCCGTCGTTTCTAACTTGGGGTGGTGAGTGCCTTTTATCCTTGTCATTTTTATTTTTCTTCCTTCGCATCTTACAAATCTGGTATCATTTTTTCAAAATTTTCTTTCTTTCTTTTTTTTGGAAGTTTATATCATTTTGAAATCACCTATTAAGTATTATTAAAAATCAAATCCCATCAAAACAGGAAACAATATTAGTCCTCTTTGTTTCCTAATCCATCGCTTCTTT
Organism: Vaccinium darrowii; assembly: GCA_020921065.1. Lineage (NCBI taxonomy): Eukaryota > Viridiplantae > Streptophyta > Magnoliopsida > Ericales > Ericaceae > Vaccinium > Vaccinium darrowii. The sequence goes on along the minus strand of CM037158.1, from coordinate 6,420,729 downwards.
GAATTCCTGACTGATTTGCAATTCCTTTTTTTATATTTTATAAGAGTAATTTATGGTATAAAATCACAAATTAAATCCCACCAAGATAGGAATGAGAGTATACCTACATGTATGTATGTGAGTAAAGAAATGGTAGTAAAGGTAAACAACATCTAAAGAGGTTGAAAATATAACCCCGAAAAGGGGGAGGGATGAAAACTTACATGGTGTAAAAAAAAGGATGATTATTTAATCATTTTTAACACGCGGGAAATTTTTTTTTCCTCCAAAAACCACAAAGGTTGTTTTCCCATTTTCTAAAATCAACATTTACTAAATACAACAGTTGATTTTAGCAACGAGGAAGTCAACCGACCTCAACTTTCAAATTGACAAATTGATTGTATAATAGGTACACATCCATTATTAACAATCGTATTATATATTTGTCGACCCAGTGAAAGCTCGTTTGAGTACTAAACGAATCGAACCTGAGCTTCAATTTTAGGCTCGTTTAGTAAATGAGCCAAACGTGAACCTGATAATATTTGACTAGATTAGTCTCGTGGACCTGGAGTATTTATGTACATAATGAATATTTTCAAACTTGTACATATATAAACTTTTAAAAGTATTATAAATTTAAATTTTAATACGTTTTTATAATATCATATACACACAAACTTATTCATGTAAGAAATGAGATTTTTATTTGAAGTTATAGATATGTATAAGAGCATAAATATCTAATACATTTTTGACTCATTCAGGCTCGCGAGGAGTTCGAGTTTCACTCAAACTTAAGCAAGTTCGGCTCGAACTTGACTCGTCAAATTTTCACCAAGCTCGAGCTCGGCTTGGGTCCATTAAAAAACTTAATAAACAAACTTGAACATTCTAAAATTCAACTCAATTCAGCTCATTTGCAGCCCTATATATGTGATCCGCAATTGCATTGCAGGTCCCATGTGAATGCGAGAGGATATTTTTTAGGAGCATGTAAACGGTGACAAATATCGGGTGCATATAAAAGCTCCCAGGACCCATAGCAAACCCCTTTGACAAAAACTTGCCTAATTGCAGACCGAAGGTTCTCAGGTTGTTTTTTACTCTCTCTTTCCTTTGTTCCTCCCAGACGGTCCAGAACACGAACAAGCACCAGCAAGAACAGCTCCGAATGATTTCTGGAGCCCAAAGCGTCGGCGTGAACCCTGTGGGAACGATGTCGTCGCCCGACATTGTCGGGATGCTGGAAAACTCGAAGGAGCTCGATCGTTTAAGGAGAGTGCAACAGGAGGTTCTCTTCGAGATCAATACCATGCACAACAAGATGCATTCCAGTGAGTCTCTCGTATCATAGATTTATTTGTATACCAATTTCAACCGTCTTTTACTTCGTGTCAATGTGATCCTATGAAGAAGAATGGTACATCTAAAACCGTGTGTAACCGCACCGGCAATGTAGTGATACTTTTGAATGATAAGTTTACACGCGTACCGGGTACTTGAAACGCGTACCGGACCAAAATTTTATACGGGTTTTTTGTTGCAAAAAAAGTTACGCATAGAACACCCATACAACACTCTCACATCACATTCACATAGGTTGCCATGTGTGGGACCCACCCCTATGTGAATGTGAGAGTGTTGTGTGGGTAGCATTGTTCTGATTGTTGTATCTCAGAAGTATTCAATGTATTCAAAATGCTATGGACACAACATGGAGACACAACTCACCCACGGGTCCCGCCCCCATTTGAGTTAGTGAGTCATGTGTTCGGATGTTGTGTCTATAGCGTTGTTGTGCAATGTATACCCAAGTTGTACCCATATAGGATACTATATGGATTTCATATTAATGAAGGTAATTTGATAAGACTATATTTCCTTGCTTTATTGTAGACTGAAGGTTTTAGTTTATAGTTGACGAGGTTAAGCTCTGTATGTATTGTAAGCTTGACGTTAAACTATTGTTCTTAATTTGGGTTTTATAGTTGTTTTTCCTTATACTTTGGATTCTTAACCAGCTAATTCGTTCATGTATTTTTTTTTTTTCCCTCTTATTTCTCATTCTTTATAAGACAGTCCTCTGAACTATAATACAATCTACAATGTTCCCCAATCGTACCGTACCCTACTTTTTTTAGGTTTTGCCGTATGAAGTATGAACACGCCACTATGATAGATCTTATCGATATTGTCGTACCCGTACACGTGCTTGGGTTAAATTAAAGTTTATGTTTTGGTTTTCATGCTTATAGTAGAATTCAGTCACAATGATTTATGTAATTGTATATGTTAACCATGTGGTTTGAATTTTGATTGTTATTTAATTGGAGTTAACTGACGCAAGGAATACATGCACTTGATGGGATGGTCTCGGAAAAGGGAGAGACAAATAGTTGTCGGATAATAGTGATTCAGTGAAAGGAACATTAGTTTTGTGCTTCTTCGCTACATGCCATTAAAAAACATATTCGTTAGACCATCTTCAACCCTTGGTACTCAAATACGACAGAAAGTTTGAGTAAAAGCTTGATTTCATACAAGACACTCAAATGGAAAACCCCAAATGTAGATAAAAACTTTTGGTAAAAGTTCATTGTTGGCGTAGTTGTAAATTAAAAAGGCACTATTGAGTTGCCATTGTTTTGAGTAAAAATTTGAGTAGAACCCAATTTTGTATAGATTTGAGTCAAGCAAAGGAGAGAGCTTTATGTCATGTCATGTGTACTCAGATGTTGAGTTTTGAGTCACAAAAGGGCAAGGGCAAGCGCTGGAGATGCTCAATGCTTTTACATTATTCGTTTAAGAAGCTCTGCTGGGTCTATTGGGACATTACCTCTAGAGGTTGTCATTCAACTCAAGTCAACTGCTAACAGGAAGTATTTTTTCCTCCACATAACTTTTGGTCTGCAACACGGATCCATTGATTCAACAGGCCATACTCTATCATTTTGTTGGTGAACAAATGTTACTTTTCACATCTTCTTGTATGTTACTGCTTAACTGTTACAGGTGGTTTATTCTATCTGTGACTCTTTGCATGTTGATGCAGCTCCTCCTGATGTTCTCCAGAGATATGCTGATCACTTCTTGACACGGCTTAAGTTGTTGTATACACAAGCCAAAGAACTTGCTGAAAGCGAAGTGAAGTATGCCTTTACTAGATCATTTTCTTCCTGTTCTTCATTTTCAACTTTCCTTCTCCTACTTCTTAATTGGATTTTACAATAAACATGATTCCAAGCTGGGTCCTGGGGCCCAACTTGCAGTTAAAATGGTTTCTAAGTTTCTAATCCATGTCTTCTTATTATTTCTGATGGGTCAATGTCATCTTTTGTCCAGGTTCAATCCATTAGATGAACTGAGCGATCATTATTTGTTTGTTTACGCTCACCATGCAGGTGTTGCTTTTGTTTTTTGCAGTGTTTCAACTAAGTTAGCAGGGCAACTGGATGCTTTTATGCTTTTTGGAGCTCCATGTCATCAACGAAGAAGAATAGGTTTGTGTGCAAAGACTTAGCTACTGAATTCTTTCTTACGAAAAGCTGGCTGCAAGATGTCATTTTATACGTCTATTTTATAATTATGGGATGGACGAACATGCCAGTGTCCTTGGTTCTTGAAAAGTTGGTTAAAACTTATTAATGCATGCTTACAGTTGCAAAGTTGGTGAATGGTAAATATGGTGGGAGGTAGATAACTGTGATGGCCGATCAATCATCAGTTATTTAAACCATAGCAACAGTGAGATATCACTCACCGATGTATCTTGTAAGCGGCTATTAACTGTAGAATGTGTTAATTGAGTTGAATGAATGAGATTGATAACTAATGAATGAGATTGTTAACTAGGCAAAACATGGATTGTTTTGACATGTGGTTGTGTTAATAATTGCGAGCAACATTCTTGCTGCGATACACATTAAGCAGACCACATTACATAACCAAGTAAAATCAGACAGTATGAAATACGATTGATCTTCAACTCCTTGTACACCTAGGTGGTACCGAGGAGTGAGTGAATAGACCTTCTTTCCCTAAATTGCAATGTTTCCCTCCTTTTGACATTTGTGTATTTTCCATATGTCATGTTTTTGCTGCTGTGTTTACTCTTGTTAAAATTGTGAAAATGGGTATTATGCGCATGCAGAACCTAATGAACTGAAAAGGAGACAAATGAAGGCTGATTCTGATATCTCAATGCATTCTCCATCAGTGGAAAACCACCTGGATACTCTTTCTAGTCTGACTGGTGAACAAGTACTAATCTAGCTTTGAAAACTTCTTTACATTTGTTGTGCTTTATCCTTCATCCAGTATAATTTCTTGCTCGGTTTGGAGATAAACTTCTTTATTCACCGTCAGGTCAGTTCCTGGCTGCCTCAGTGTAGTAATTTTTCCTGGATACCATTGCATTGTGTTTATAGCATCTACTGTATTTTTCAGGTAGCAGCTAGGGTGACAGAAGGTGCTGAGAAGGACCAGTGGGTTGTTGTTAAAGTTACTCATTTTGCTAGAGAATCTGGAGAGTAAGTATAGTTCCACCCAACAATATTCTGGAAGGCTCCTAGTCTTTTTTCTCATTGTACTTTTCTTGTCCTTTTTTTTTTGACCAAGGAATAAGGCTAAGTGTAGCTTGATTTGACAACGTGTGGAAGCCAAATCGAATTGCACACATTCTAATTCCACGGTTTGGTCGAGAGAAAAATGGCTACTGCTTCTTGCTAAATATTGGACTGAAAGTCTCTGACGAAAACCATTAGATTGATTCTTCTATTGTTAAGACACTCTCCCTCGCACTGGCTGGTTTAGTTTTGTCTATTTTTGCATTGGTTTCTCCCAAAAAATGCCTCTAATCAGATTTCTAGCACATGTATGCCCTTCCAGGGGACCATTTTAGTATCATTTGTTGAAGACAGGTCTGGAGGGGCACTTTTGATGTTATATTTATGAAATCATTCCCATTCCATCTTGAGCAACATCTCAGAGTAAAGATCTCCTCAGCGTGTAAACTGTAGACCAATACATGAGATATGGACTACTTTACCGTATCCTTATAAGATTTGGAGTAAATCATATTTGAAATGAACATTAGATTTTTACAAACACATTTCGTGTACTAGTCGGCCATTAAGTCATGCGGTGGGATATGGAGTAAAGAAAAGTAAAGGCCGTGGCTGTTTGTGGTCTTGGTATGTGGTGAGGAAAAGGAACGTATCTTTCTGCTGCTACTTTTCGCGGATTCAGAAGATAAGGTCTTTGGGTTTACTGTTGGTAGTATTTTGCAAACTCGATGCAAACTTTGTGCACATATCTTGCTTTGTGGCTTGAGGGGGGACTCCGGGAGATACGAAGGGGTGCGAGTGAGCTGAGCTTTATATAGCTCGAGCTCGGCTCGGTTAGTAAACGAGCCAAAAAACAAGCTTGAGCTCGGTTTGTTTGTATGAATGCGTCCTTAATGAGTCTCCTTAAATGAGCTGAGCCTATATAAACGAGCCAAGCTGAGCTTTACCAAGCTCATTTACTCAACGAGCCTATAACTGGAGCTCGAGCTCAGATCGATTACTAAACGAGCGGAGCCAAGCCACGAGTTGTTCACGAGCAGCTCGGTTTGTTTGCAGCCCAGAATTATCCTTGCGAGTATCTGGATATCCAATGCCATGTGGCATCCTCAATGGCACCGCCTCCTTGCACCTTGGTTCCTCACCGTCCCTTAGACAACATCCGAGTGACCCACCTTGGCTTCTCACTGTCCCTTGGAAGACATTCCCAGCATACATAATGCTAAACACCTGATGGCCTTCATTTACGCAGTGGAATAAACACAAAGGCTAGATAGAGTTCTAGCAAACGAGATAGAACACTCGAATCCTTGAGCATTGATTGGATGATTAATTGGTTTGCCCTTAGGTTTACACTCCTATTTATACTACTAGGAGGCCTCATAAAAACGATAATTACTTGAAGTGGACAACTATAAGAAAAGGAAATAAAAAATCAAATCTTACCAAAACTAAATTAGGAAACTGCAAAACAGGCTGCACGAATAAGATCTCCTAATACTAATTGTAAACAAAAGTTGTTACCAAAATAATGTTTCCATCTGTGATAGCCCTTAATATCTTGTTCTACGTCATTCATGATACAACTTCCCGTTCTCATTCCGAACTCTGCAAGTCCTATGATGCAGATCTGATCCTAGAACCTGCGGGGAAGGGAGATACCTTCAATTTGTCGAACTAATGAGGAGAGATAGGTTTCAGTGCTGCCTTATACCTCTATGGATGGTTTTAGCTCTCTCTTCCACACTGGGCATGTATCAGTGCTCAGTTTGGGGTACATCTTGGGTTCAAATCAGTCTGTAATCATATTATTTCTGCATTTGCTTTATGTTCCCTTTGTGCATTGATGGTTTCATCTCCACATGCAATTTGGCCAGTACTTAGGAAGGCTTGATATGACAAATAAGCCATGCTGTTGCTGAAACCAAAAATGTAAAAATTAATTCCATCGTTGTTGTATCTGGATTTTATTCATTCTCATCCGATCTCTACGTTAACTCAATATGTGTTATGTTTCTAATATCCAGAGTTGAAGTGCTTGATGAGGAGCCTGCTGATGATGAAGAGGGCGGCAGCCAGAGGTAACTTTTGTGTTAACTGGATCAAATGTGGGTTACTGCTACCTCTTTATGATGAAATCTTTACTATGTTGACATTTGACAATTTCAGAAAGTACAAGCTGCCTGTATCAGACATCATACCTTTCCCGAAACGGAATGAAGTCTCAGATGCTCGAGATTTCCGTCTTGGGGAGAAGGTTCTAGCAGTGTATCCCGATACAACTACATTGTATAAAGCAACTGTCGTCCGACCTCGAAAGGTGACGAGTTCACCTATTTGTGTTGTTCTTAATTTGACTCTATCATTTCTTTAACAAGCTGTTTGGATTTGTGTTACACATGTATTGGAACCTGGTGGTTAATGACGGAAACTGTCTACTTCTTGCATTGAGTATGCTGTGATGTTATCAACTATTTTCGTGAATTTGCAGAGGAAGACTGATGAGTAAGCACCTTTTCTCTCTGTTCTATTTGGATTTCTGCACATTGTGAGTAAAATGGAATCTTGTAACATTTGGGTTTAAAAACTTAATTTCCTCGTGGTTTCCGAATGCCTGTTCAGTTACTGGTACTGCCGACAGTTGAGTTAGTCCCTGTAATTTCTTCTTCATGATACAAGCTTGTGGATATTTCATGTCTCTTGAAATGGTTATAATCATGTGGCAGTTATGTCTTGGAATTCGACGACGATGAGGATGATGATGGGTCTTTGCCTCAAAGGGTTGTACCCTTTCACTGGGTGGTTGGTCTTCCTGAAGGGCGCTGCCAATAGTATTTCTCTTTACCCTACATATGTGTATAGGTAAATATATGCGTTTCATTCATAAACATTGTAGATACATGGCTCCGTTTGGATCTTAGATTTATGGAGCGATTTCTGGGAGAACAAGAAAAGAAGTTTTTTTTGAAGCTTTTTTAATTCTCTCTCTGCTGTTTTATGTCATTTACCAGGGTTTTATTAATTTTCACTGGAACTATGTTTTCTGGACTTCAGTTTTTTGGTGTCAAAGTTCATTTGCTGTTGAATGAGCGATTTTGGATTTTTTTCATAATGATCAAATTCTACATGTTCTTGTCTCCATCCTTCCACCCTTTTTAGATGCAATTTTAAAATATTTGATTTTCTTTTGTTTTAGTTGCTTATTTCTGTAGTATAATTCAATGAATGAGTGACAAATAATCCACTGATATTTATCTAATTAACGCATAATGCTTTCGAGAAAGATGATCAGAAAAAATATCCCTAATGCTTTCGATAAGATGATCTAGACACGACATTTTCTCTTCTATGAATGCATCTAGATGAGGATAATCGGTCGGATCCTTCTTGTTGTTTGCAACATTCAAAAAAATGAGTTGAGTTTTATGGGGAGAAAAACCAAAATGTCTGTAGATCATTGATTTCTGATTAGAGTCATGGAGAGAAAAAATAAAGGCTAATATGAACTGTTAGATTTAATAATAAGCTAGGCTCAACGGGTGACTTATCGAGTAATTAATTTGTTGTTATTCACTTATGTCATGTAGCAACTGAGTAATTTTATTGTCTTAAACCTATATCATTTGAAAGAAATCAGGCAGATCCAGTAAAAGTACACATAATTGTGTAAGTTTCTAATTAATTCTCAACACCTTAAATCGGTACTTTGTTAATGCTATCAAAATGAGTACGACTGTTGTTCTTTTTATGCGAAGTCCATTTCCAACTAAAAAATATGATTCAAGCAATTCATATTATTTGACTCGTTGGGTATATAACTCTTAAAAAAACAAAATACTGTATTTGGATATCAGTCATTGAAGCTTATTCTCAGAATCATAAATGAGACCTCAACTTTTTTTCAGGAAAGACATATTTCGTTTGCTCTAAAATTAGAACCAAACTTAAACAAATCAAATCAAATACTTCAACTCATTTGGACCTTAAATGGGCTCCATTAGAAAATAGGTACACGGCGGGCCTTCCGGGTCCATCTTCACCTTTTTCATGGGCTATTGTCGAGCCCACCGGGCCCAATTTCCTCTCTGTATTTTTGGCAACCATAACACTTCCCTCCAATTCAAGCTCGCAAAAGATGTTTTGCCCCGCTGAGGAAAAATGGCGAAGAAGGAGAAGGAGTGGCAAGTGATAACAATGGAAATGAAGGGAAAAACCTTCTGGGGAAACCCAAGTTCAAGAAGATGGAGAATGGAAGGTTCAAGTGCGTGGAGACAGGGCACGAGGTCCCAGCCCACGCCAAGGACTCGTACGCTCAGAGCAACCACTGCCGCCTTGGCCCGTAACAAACCCCTCTCAACATGTTTCACCCAGACCCTCAATCACGGTCAGTCCCACCTTTCTCTCTCTCGATATAGTATATGTATGTATTATTGGTTTTGGGCTCTACATTGCAACTCCCTCAACGTGTTCGATAAAAGTTCCCACTGGAAAATCTCTTTTTGGTAGTTCTCTCCGAGCTATGCTAACGCCCGTTTCTTCATTCTCCCTCGGAAATTCTCCTCTGCCGCCGGATCTGGAGGAGGTGGAGCGGCGGTGGGGTCAAGGGCAGGGCGCTTCTTGCGCTTGTAAACGAATCCATCGTCGTTGAAAAGCTCGCACTCGTCTTCTTCCATATCTGCTGCGGCCATCACTCTCCGAGTGGGAAAAATAACAAATCCGCTCAGACTAGTCCCCTCCCAATTTTGAAATGAATGTCAATGGTAAACTAGGAGGCATTTAAATAATAGTTTTGGTTACACCGAAACTTATTTTTTTATCCCGCTCACTTTTTGGATTTATCTTTTCATTCCCAAATCCAAATAAACCCAAAGAATTTGGAGACTAATGTGATTAGTATACATATATATGGCAGAGAATTTTGTGACTAAAACATAATTTGAGGTCCTAGGCGTGATTCTAGGGATATGGATACCATTTTTTGGAATCCCTTTTAGCCTATAAATCTGGGTTTCATTCAATCGTTCATCTCTCTCTCTCTCTCTCTCTCTCTCTCTCTCTCAATTTTGGTCAAATTCCAGAACTAAGCACAAAACACTAGCAACAGATTGCCGGAGCCAATTCCTAGAGGCGCCAAGGCCTCCGTGGACATTCGGGCCGAGAAAATCCAATTTCTAAAGGCAGCATATGATCTGATGGAGGAACCATTCAAGCAATTTGTGGCCAAACGACGCCAGATTGGATTGTTGTTGACGGTATAGGTCACTGGGTTGCTGATGTGGCTTGAGAATTTCAAGTCCCTATTATCTCCTTTCATGCTTACTCTGCTGCTGCTGCTGCTTGTGCTTTTTTTGGGCCGCCAGAGTTCCTTGTTGGCAACGGTCGGGAATATCGTATACGAGTAAAAGACCTAAAACAAGGCCAGTTTTGCAGGAGCATAATGGTGCCGATCAAATCGAGGATTCATTAGTTACTTATTCTAAATTTCTAGCCAATGTCTTAAATTTTTGGTCAAAGTACTCTAGAGTCGCCATTAATATGGCACACATGCATGTAGTTGAGGAGTTGTCAAGTTATTTGATATGTTTGTATTGGAAATTGTCTAATATTAGTCTTGGTCTTATCTTGTAATGCCTATTTATAGGTGATCTAATGAAATGAAAAGGAGAATTTTGAGTTTATGAAAATATTTTGCCAGTGCGTCTTGCTTGGAGTGAGTGATTCTTCCTAAAAACAAGCGAGTGGTTTGGTCACGTCAAGTGATATCTGTTACCCCCGGTCGAGTGGCATCCCAGGACTATCCTAACCTCGCGGGCTCGACCTGCATCAAATTGATATTAGAGTGGTGATCTTGCCCTACTGTGTTTTTATCCCGTGGCATTTGATGCTAAAATGTTGCGCGTGAGTGAAAGACCGAGGAAAGATCATGCGTTGGAAGGAATTTTCTCGGGTGAAAATTCGGCAATTTCACAATCCCTGGTGAATTGGGATTTGCCTCCAATTTACGATGAGTACACTGAAGAAGGATTCTTAATTGTCCAAAGATATCAAGATTCAGATTCAGCTACACATGTTTTGATCATAGTTGAGTGTTCCAAATCTCCCAACTATGATGGACAGAGGAGGCAAGAAAACTATTTGCTCCAAAAATCCCACACCTTACCATCAGAACCTGTTCCAATTTCAAAAAAATTTGTTGAATGTGATTGGATCGAGGAATCAATCCTTGAACAACGTACCGAAGTTTTTAACACCTATGGTATTGTTCATGGATTTCAAAGCCTTTTTATCATGAATTCGGGAAGTCAAGGTTGTCCATGGCAATGGGACCGAAACATTACATATTGAGGCCGTGAGAATGTGTACAAGATGATGATGAATGGTCAACCAATAAAGTTGTTTCTGATGGAGATGAATATGAAGCGAAACAAACTTTCATCGACCAACAAAAAAATCTTTACTTTAAGAAGAGGATTCCAAAGATTAAAAGGAAAATAGAGGGAGTTTTGAAGAAGATTCCAAAGCCTTGGGGGAAAATGTGTGGCAACCAGTGGAGTTTAGCGAAGGAGTATCCGAAGGCATAATTTCAAAACATGTGTCTGTTGAAGAAGTCAAGAAGAATGATAAGATACTTTGGGAGGATTTGACATCAAACTCGAGGTCGAGTTCTTTTGAAGAAAGAGAATGATGCAGGAGCATGATGGTGCCAATCAAATTGAGGAGTCATTAGTTACTTTTTCTAAATTTCTAGTCAGTGTCTTTAAATTTCTGGTCAAAGTACTCTAGAGTCGGTCATTAATATGGCACACATGCATGTAGTTAGTTACATTAAACACATTGTTTCTAGGTTCATATTAATTATTGTTCATGCATGTAGTTGAAGGGTTGTCAAGTTATTTGATAGGCCTATATTGAAAATTGTCTAGCATTTAATATTAGTCTTGGTCTTATCTTGTAATGCCTATTTACAAGTGATCTAATGAAATGAAAAGAGAATTTTGAGTTAATGAAAATATTTTGCGAGTGCATCTTGCTTGGAGTGAGTGATTCCTCCTACAATCAAGCGAGTGGCTTGGCCGCATCGAGTGACATCTGCGATAGTAGTGTCGAGTGGCATCCCGGGACTATCCTAACCTCGCGGGTCTCGGCTTGCATCACTAGCGCAGGAAACCAATGACAGTGATTAAAACACGTGTGCATCAGGAATCATGCTAATTGTTCCGATAATCATTGACTCATCGTAGACATGATAGACATGATACATAAACTTGGAAAATTGTGGTGCACAAATAAATGCACAATCTGTTCAAAAATAAAAATAAAAATGCACAACAATAAACATGGTAAATTTACAAACTGACCATAGTAAATATAATTATGGGGTAAACACAAAAATGGTAAACATGATAGATTCGTTTACTTAAATGCACAACAGTCTACTCAAATATACCATGATGAAGGTGCTGATCAAAAGAATATACCATGAAGGACTCAACACAACTGTGAACATGTTAAATTTGCAAAATTGACGTAAATATTATTACAAGGTAAACACATGTGCAGAAAATAAACATGCTAAATGTAATCTACCATAGTATTATGGTAAAAAATAAGTGTATACGAGTGAATATGGTGAATTCATGCATTAACTATGAAATTTGTGAAAATACCATAATTGCTTGTAGGGTCCATGCGTTTTTTAAAATTTTATCTCTTTTTTGGAAGTTTACTCCTTTTGAATTCCCTAATTTTGTGGACTCCATCCATTTTAAAATTACCTATTAAGTACTTCATATTAAATATAAAATCCCACCAAGATAGTGAACAATATGAGTCCCGTTTATTTTCTATTTCATTCCTTTCTAACATGCTAAATGTGATCCACCATCGTATTATGGTAAAAAATAAGTGTATACCGGTAAACATGGTAGATTCATGCATTTACCATGAAATCTGTGAAAATACCATAATTGCTGGTAGGGTCCATGCATTTTTTTTAAATTTTCTCTTTTTTTGGAATTTTATCTCCTTTTGAATTCCCTAATTTTGTGAATTCTTTTCATTTTGAAAGCACCTATTAAGTATTACTAAAAATCAAATCCCCCCAAGATAGGAAATAAACATATAAGTCCCATTTATTTCCTAATCCTTCACTTTTTTGAATTCCCAATCGATTTGCAATTCTTTTCTTTTGATAGTAGTAATTACAGGGTATACAATCACTAATTAAATCCCACCATTATAGCAAAGGGAATATACCTATATATATGTTTGTAAGAGCGGGTAGTAATGATAAATCACATTTAAAGAGGTTGATTATTTAATTAACTCAAACTATTGACATGGTCAAGTTGAGTTCTAAATGTTGTCCTAACCACTACATAATTATGTGAGTCCATATTATTTTATTACTGTAATCATAGAAATTTGCAGTGACTAGGGTCATGGATCGCCACGTGCCTATATTCCATGAGCACCTTGTAATTTTTTATATCACCATCCAAGGTGAGTGAGGATAAACAGATTGAGTTTTGCAGATTGAAACAAACCTAGCATGCCATATTTGTGTGTCTCGAGAGAAGAAAAGATGTTTATCACTTATATTATCGTTAAACTTGAAAATATGGTTTTATTTCATTGTGAAATATTTTACTCTTTAACATCCTATGATAGCTGTTTGTTACTTTTGTTTCAATGATTTTTGTTAATCTTGTACTCTCGTTTTCTCACCATCCCATTTTATGTTCTTTTGAACTCGTGACTTGCCCAACCAATCTTAATTTGTTATTTGAAATCGTTTAAATAAAATACATCCAATCAGTCAAATTCGAAAGTTATCCGAGTTGGTTACGAATGGAAATAAGTACTGTTTTTTTGAGAATTCTATCGAAAATAGAAAACTAATGAGTACGCATCCATTATTTACAATCTTTCCATATATTGACATATATGTGGATTTGACCATATGTGTGAGGTCCACACTCGTATCCACTTGTAAGCAACGAAAATAGATAACTAATAAATACACATCCATTTTTTACAATCCTTCCATATATATGTGGATTTGACCATATGTGTGAGGATTCACACTCATGTGAGTAAGTTCAAAGTGAATGCAAATGCAAGAGGATATTTACGTAAACGACAACATATATATCCTTCCATATGTATGTGGATTTGACCATCCGTGTGAGCTTTCACACTCATATGTGTAGGTCCCACGTGAATGCGAATGCAAGAGGATATTACGTAAATGGCGACAAATATTGTGTGAATATAAAAGCTCCCAAGGACCCAAACAAACCCTCTATAAACTTACCTAATTGCACACACCGAAGGTTCTTGGGCTCTTTGTTTTTTTGTTTTTCTCTTTCCTTTGTTCCTCTCAGATGGCCCAAAAAACAAACAAGCACCAGCAAGAAAAGCTCCCCGTGGAAACGATGTCGTCACCCGACATTGCGGGGATGCTGGAAAACTCGGAGGAGCTCGATCGTTTAAGGAGAGTGCAACAGGAGGTGCTCCTCGAGATCAATACCATGCACGATAAGATACGTTCCGGTGAGTCTATCGTATCATAGATTTATTTGTATACCAATTTCAACTGGCTTTCACTTTATGTCAATGTTGTCCTATGAAGAAGCATGGTACTTCTAGAACCATGTCGTACCCGTACCCGCAATGTGGTAGTACTTATGAATGATAAGTTTACATGCGTACCGGGTACTTGAAACACGTACCAAAATTTTATGTGTTGTATCTTAGAAGTATTCAATGTATCAAAAATGCTACAGACACAACATCTGGACACAAACACACCCATGTGGGTGTTGTGTTCAGATGTTGTGTTTATAGCATTGTTGTGCAATGTATACCCAAGTTGTACCCATATAGGATACTATATTGATTTGATATTAATGAAGTTAATTTGATAAGACTTGTTTTATTATAGACTGAAGGTTTTAGTTTATAGTTAACGAGGTTAAGCTTTGTATGTATTGCAAGTTTGGCGTAAAACTATGGTTCTTACTTTTGATTTTATAGTTTTTTCCCCCCGTATACTTTGGATTCTTAACCAGTTAATTCCTTCAAGTATGGCTTTTTGACACTTTTGGTCCCCAAATTATTCATGTTGTTCCACTTTGGTCCCTAACGTTTCAATTGTGCGATTTTAGTCCCCAACATTTGAAATGTGTGTCACTTTGGTCCCAACCCCCTGACGCCGTTCCCCCTTCCGCCAGATGGAGGGCAGAACGGGTATTTGACAGACCCTTAGTAAACAAACTCTATCTCTCTCCCCACCCCCTCCACCGTTCAACCCTCTCCCTCTCTCTAGGGTTTCACACCCATTAGGTCACTCCGTGATCCTCCTTACACCACTGTCGTCTAGATGGATGAAATATATGTTGAACACCTCGACGTTGTCTGGGTTATGCCTGTTCGACAAAAACGAGATCAGTTTTCCGTCTGGTGACCAGCTTGGCATTGAGATCTGGATTTCCTCCGACTTGGGTATGAAAACCTAGAGAGAGGGAGAGGTTTGAACGGTGGAGGGGGTGAGGAGAGAGGGGAGAGAGAGAGAGAGAGTTTGTTTACTAATGGTTTGTCTGTCAAATATCCCTTTTGCCCCTCCATTTGACGGAAGGGGAACGGCGTGAGAGGATGGGGACCGATGTGACACACATTTCAAACGTTGGGGACTAAAATTGCACAATTGAAACGTTGGGGACCAAAGTTGAACGACAGGAACACTTTGGGGACCAAAAGTGTCAAAAGCCCTTCATTTTTTAAAAATTTATTTCTCATTCTTTGTAAGACATTCCTCTGAACTATATAATACAATCTACAACGTTTCCCAATCGTACCATACCCTACTTTTTTTAGGTGTTGCTGTATGAACACGCCCGTATGATAGATCTTATCAATGTTATCGTACCCGTACACGTGCTTCATAGATCTTATTGATGTTTGGTTAAATTAAAGTTTATGTTTTGGTTTTCTTGGTTATAGTGGAATTTGGTCACGAGGATTTATGTAATTGTATACCAGGTGATTTGCATTTTTGACTATTGTTTAGTTGGAGCTAACCGCTGCAACAAATACATGCACTAGATGCGATGGTCTCAGAATGGGCAGAGGTGTATAGTTGTCGGATAACAATGATTCAGTGAATAAAGGACGCTGTTATTTTTGTCCTCCTTGGCTTGGCTACATGCCATTAAAAAACATATTGGTTAGACCATCTTCAACTGCTGTTAGTTTTGTGCTCCTTGGCTACATGCCATTGAAAAACATATTGGTTAGACCATTTTCAACCCTTAGTACACAAATACGACTGAAAGTTTTGTGTAAAAGCTTGATTTCATATAAGACACTCAAATGGAAAACCCAAATTTAAGTAGAACTTTTTGTAAAAGTTCATTGGTGGCGTAGTTGTAAATTAAGAAGGCACTATTGAGGTTCCATTGTTTCGAGAAAAATTTGAGTAGAAACCAATTTTGTATAAGATTTGAGTCAAGCAAAGGAGAGATCTTTATGTCATTTGTACTCAGATGTTGAGTTTTGAGTAAAAAAAAGGCAAGGGCTGGAGATGCTTAAGGCTCTTACATTTTTGATTTAAGAAGCTCTCTTGGTCTATTGGGACATTAGTCATTACCTCACTTTATCCTCTAGAGGTAGTCATTTAGTCATTCAACTCAACTCAACTGCTAACGGCAAGTATTTTTTCCTCCACGTAACTTTTGGTTGGCAACACGGATCCATTTGATTCAAGTGGCCATACCGTGTCATTTTGTTGGTGAACAAATGTTACTTTTCACATCTTCTTGTATGTTACTGCTTAACTGTTACAGGTGGTTTATTCTCTCTGTGATTCTTTGCATGTTGATGCAGCTACTCCTGATGTTCTCCGGAGGTATGGTGATGACTTGGTGACACGGCTTAAGATGTTGTATACACAAGCCAAAGAACTTGCTGAAAGTGAAGTGAGGTATGTCTTTGGTAGATCATTTTTTTCCTGTTCTTCATTTTCAACTTCCCTTCTCCTACCTTCTTAATTTGATTTTACAATAAACATGATTTCAAGCTGGGTTCTGTGGCCCATCTTGCAGTTAAAATGGTTTCTAAGTTTCTAATCCTTGTCTTCTCAGTACTTCTGATGGGTCAATGCAGTGTTTTAAAAAGCGCGCTTAAGCGCGCGCTTAAGCCCAAGGCGAGGCGAGGCGAGGGTGTAGCGCTTCACATGGGTGTGATTAAGCGCAGAACACTAAAGCGCAGGTTAAGCGCAAAGGCGCAAGGCGCCTGAGGCGCACGCTTTTTTGTTTTTGCCTAGATTAGATCTCAACCATTCATCTGGGTAAAAAAAAGCCATGAGCTTGGCACACCAAATAAAATTTCGGCAAGGGCTATATCACATATCATCAACAAAGCCTCCATCAGATATCAAAAACCCCTAAATCATTCAAGCCTCCATCAGAGTTCCAGCCATCAGAGCTTCTTCAAGTCCATCAGAGATCGAGTTCTTCAAATCAAGGCCATCAGAGATCGACTTCTTCTTCTCTTTCCCAGGTAAGAACTCTGCTCCCTCCTCCTCCTTCTTTCCTTCTTCTTCTTCTTCTTCTTCTTCTTCTTCTCCTTCTCTTTTTCTTCTTTTCTTCTTCTGATCGAGCTCTCTCTCTCTGTTTTTTTTTTTTTTATTTTAAAAAATCAGAAAAACAGAGAGAAAAATATAGGGTCCCTGTTTTGTTACTGTTTTTTCCTCTCTTTTTCTTCTTCTTCTTCTGATCTCTCTCTCTCTCTCTCTCTCTCTCTCCCTGTTTTTTTTTTTTTTAAATCAGAAAAACAGAGAGATAAATATAGGGTCCCTGTTTTGTTACTGTTTTTTCCTGACTTGTGTTCTTATTTTCCAAAAAATAAACTCGTTAATGGTTGTCAAAACTTTTTTTTTTCATGTCTTCTGCTCCTTTCACTGCTCTTTAACAATCTTTGAAACAAAAGCCCTCATAGTATCATCAAATGTGGCAGAAAGCACCTGGTTTTTGACAGAAATGAAAATGCAGTCAAGCAAGTAGCTGTTTCTGTCACAGTATCATCAAATGTGCGCCTCGCGGTCAAAAGGCGCGCGCCTCGCCTTGCGCCTTGCGCTTAAAGCCCCAGGGGACCATGGCGCCTCGGTGCGCCTATCGCTATTTAAAACACTGGGTCAATGGCATCTTTTGTCCAGGTTCAATTCACTGGATGACCTGAGCGATCATTGTTTGTTTGTTTACGCTCACCACGCAAGTGTTGCTTTTGCTTTTTTGCAGTGTTTCAACTCAGTTAATGGGGCAACTGGATGCTTTTATGCTTTCTGGAGCTCCATGTCAACAACGAAGCAAAAAAGGTTTTTGTGTGTGTGTGTGAAGACTTAGCTACTGAATTCTTTATTACGAAAGCTGGCTGTAAGATGTCATTTTGTAAGTCTACTTTATAATGTCATTTTATACGTCTATGCTTTATAATTATGGGATGGATGAACATGTCAGTGTCCTTGGTTCTTGGAAAGTTGGTTAAAACTTATAAATGCGTGCTTTACAGATGCGAAGTTTGTGAATGGTAAAATATGGTGGGAGGTAGATAACTGTGATGGCCAATCAATCATCAGCTATTTAAACCATAGCAACAGTGCGATATCACTCACTGATGTATCTTGTAAGCGGCTATTTGCTGTAGAATGTGTTTATTGAGTTGAATGAATGAGATTGATAACTAATGAATGGGATTGAAAACTAGGCATAAAAATGGATTGTTTTGACATGTGGTTGTGTTAGTGTTACTAATGGTGTGCAACATCTTGCTGCGACACACATTAAGCAGACCACATTACTTAACCAAGTAAAATCAGACAGTATGAAAGACAGATTCATCTTCAACTCCTTGTACACGTAGATGGCACCGAGGAGTGAATGAATAGACCTTCTTTGCCTTAATTGCAATTTCCATCCTTTTGACACTTGTTAATTTTCCATATGTCATGTGCATGCTGCTCTGTTTACTCTTGTTAAAATTGTTAAAATGGGTATTATGCGCATGCAGAACCTAAAGAACCGAAAAGGAGACAACTGAAGGCTGATTCTGATATCTCAATGCATTCTCCCTCAGTGGGAAACCACCTGGATACTCTTTCTAGTCTGACTGGTGAACAAGTACTAATCTAGCTTTGCAGATTTCTTTACATTTGTTGTGCTTTATCCTTTATCCAGTAGAATTTCTTTCTCGGTTTGAAGATACAGTTCTTTATTCATCGTCAAGTCAGTTCCTGGCTGTCTCAGTGTAATAATTTTTTCTTGATACCATTGCATTGTGTTCATAGCATCTACTGTATTTTTCAGATAGCAGCTAGGGTGACAGAAGGTGCTGAGAAGGACCAGTGGGTCGTTGCTAAAGTTACTCATTTTGCTAGAGAATCTGGAGAGTAAGTATAGTTCCACCCAACAATATTGCGGAAGGCTCCTTGTCTTTTTTCTTTGTTGTTCTTTTCTTGTCTTATTTTTTTTTTTGACCAAGGAATAACGCCAAGTGTAGCTTGACTCAACGTGTGGAAGCCAAATCGAATGGCACACATTTTAATTCCACAGTTTGGTTAAGAGAAAAATGGCTACTGCTTCTTGCTAAGTATCAGAGTGAAAGTCTCTGATGAAACC
Organism: Vaccinium darrowii; assembly: GCA_020921065.1. Taxonomy (NCBI): domain Eukaryota; kingdom Viridiplantae; phylum Streptophyta; class Magnoliopsida; order Ericales; family Ericaceae; genus Vaccinium; species Vaccinium darrowii. Next base: position 6,401,507 of record CM037158.1, on the reverse strand, counting down.
ATTAAATTGATTCTTCTATTGTTAAGACACTCCCCCTCACTCTGGCTGGTTTATTTTTGTCTATATTTGCGCTGGTTTCTCCCGAAAAATGCCTCTGATCACATTTTTAGCACATGCATGCCCTTCCAGGGGGACTATTTTAGCATCTCTTGCTGAAGCAGCATTATGACTTTAGTTATTCTAGAATGACTGGAGTCAAAGGGATTTGTTGACGATAGGTCGGGAGGGGCACTTTTGATTTATATATCTGAAATCATTCCTGTTCCATCCTGAGCAGCATCTCAGAGTAAAGATCTCCTCAGCGCATAAACTGTAGACCATTCACATGAGATATGGTCTACTTTACCATATCCTTATAAGATTTTGTGTAAATCATATTTGAAATGAGCATTAGATTTGAACAAACACATTTTGTATACTTGTTGGCTATTAAGTCATGCAGTCGGATGTGGAGTAAAGAAAAGTAAAGGCCGTAGTTGTTTGTAGTCTTGCTATGTGGTGAGGAAAAGGAAAGTATCTTTCTGCTACTGTTCACCGATTCAGAAGATAAGGTCTTTGGGTTTACTGTTGGTAGTATGTTACAAACTTGATGCCAACTTTGTGCACATATCTTGCTTTGTGGCTTAGGGATGAGATATGAAGGGGTGCAAACTGATAAACTTTGCAAAAGGGTGAGAGACAGATCAAAGGTTCGTATTATTCCATTAGAAAGAATGAGTTTACAATGAATAAGAGAAAGCTTAAATAGAAGATAGCACACTAAACCCTAATCAGCATAATAAAGCCCTAATTAACATAAAGTCTAAACTACCCTTAAAATAATGATAAAACGAGTGAGCCAAGCTTTATAGAGCCAAAAAACGAGCTTGAGCTCGGCTCCTATGTAAACGAGCTGAGCCCTTAACGAGTCTCCTTAAATGAGCTGAGCCTATGTAAGCAAGCCAAGCTTTTGCGAGCTGCGCCGAGCCGAGTTTTACGAAGCTCATTTACTAAACGAGCCTATAACTCGAGACCAGGTCGGTTCGTTTGCAGCCCAGAATTATCCTCGCGAGGATCTGGATATCCAATGCCACATGGCATCCTCAGTGGCACCATGTCTTAGTTGCATTAAGTGGGAGCAGGTGTGAGGGAGCGGAGGCACCGAGAAATTTCTAACGTTGGGTAGCGCTTAAGGAGCGTATATACATCATATTTAGATATGTATACAATAAATATTTAATACTTAACCATTGAAGGAAAAGTGACACTTATTGAGCCTATCTTAAAGGGTAAATTTTTTGGAAGTTAGATATTTTCAATTTGCAAAACTTCTTGACTTATATGATTTTCATATTCTTATTTTCACACCCATAAAAGTATGAGAATAATTGCTTTGATGGCCCGATAAGGTCCCATCCTAGTTAGGAGCTAGCTCCCATCTCGAGGGGATCGAGGGATCGAGCTCCCGTCAAGCTCCCAACTTGGGAGCGCCGATTTGAGCTCATGTCTTGGGAGCGCACCCATTTTAGAAGGATCTTACAACTAAGCACCACGTCATCTCCTTGCACCTTGGTTCCTCACCGTCCTTTAGACAACATCCATAGCGAGGGAACCACCTTGGCTTCGCACTGTACCTTGGAAGACATTCCCAGCATACATAATGCGAAACACTTGACGGCGTTCATTGACACAGCGGAATAAACACAAAGGCTAGCTAGCGTTCTAGTAAACGAGATCGAATACTCGAATCCTCGAGCATTGATTGAATGATTAATTGGTTTGCCCGTAGGCTTACACCTCTATTTATACTAGTAAGAGTCCTATAAAAAACATAATTACTTGGAGTGGAGAACAAGCAAATCCTTACTTGGAAAGCAGGACTATAAAAAAGGAAATAAAAATCAAAATTTACCAAAACTTAATTAGGAACGTGCTAAACAGGCCACAAAAATAAGATCTCCTAATACTAATACTAAATAAATTTTTGTAGAAACAATAATGTTTCCATAAGTGAGAGCCCTTAATATCTTGCCCTACTTTAGTCTCCTTTTCCTCAAAAGATCTCTACCTCGAGTTCTCATTACGAATATGTTCTATGCCAAATAAATAGAAACTTGGATTATTTCAGCCCCTCTATTTCCTTCCAAAACATCACAGAGAACAATATTTGCAATGATATTTTCTCTGCATGCTTCAGTTGATTGATAAGATCCACTATATGAACACTGAGAATCCACTCATATTGTTGCACTCCAAGAAAATCAACGTCAACTTGAGTTTTTGGGGTTTCTTGATTTTGTACCAGCTTGGCATTGGTTGACACACCAATGGTCGACCATATAGCCATCACATAAGGTGGCAGCATCGCACACCTCTTTTGGAAAATTGTGTTGGTCCTTAACAACAACAATAACAATTTTCTGCTTCTCACCTAAATCCATATCAATTTTCTTGTCATCAACTTGAATTGACCTCTTCTTTAACAACTTCTTCGACAACATCTTTTGCAATGGTGTTGATTGTATTTTTTGCCTTGGCTCATATTTTTCTTCCAGCAAGTGCTCATGATTCCATGGTAAAAATCTGTCCATCATACGTCTTTTGATTCTTGACCATGCGCGAATACGAAACTTGCCCAATCATCTCTGAAAGATTGCATATCTAGCCACCACTGTAGCGCTGGACTATAAGTTCAAACAAGTATCTCCACCTTTCTTCGGACGGAATTCCCACATATTCAAAGAAATCTTAAATATCTAGAATCTAATCTAAAAATATCTTCAGTATAGGCAAAACTGCTGGATTTAGATAAATTGTCATAACACTTGAAATTAGGATAAGCATATTTCATGCACTTGCACCCATCGTAATTCCGATGTCACTTCACCAACTTATATTCATAACAATCTTCGTAGATTATGCCTCCATATGCATTCTCACTAGAATTTTCTGCAATGACATGCCGATTAATAGGTTGGTTGTGGGCAATTCCCTCAACACAATTCCTATTAATTTTGTGATTCATAGGTTGGGTATAGGCAAAAATCGTGAATCCTATTTAATCCACCCCTACGACCATCATCAATAGGGTTTGTGCTTCCTTCTGTGACGAATGTCATCGAGCCAAGCGAATCCATGCTCTGATACCACATGACGCAGCGGAATAAACACAAAGGCTAGATAGCGTTCTAGCCGACGAGATAGAATACTCGAATCCACGAGCACACCTTGAATGCACAAGAAAAAGAAGAGAAAAACTCTGAAATGTTATTGATTGAATGATAAATTGTTTTGCCCTTAGGCTTACACTCCTATTTATACTAGTAGGAGTCCTAATAAAAAAAGAAAATTACTTAAGAGTGGAGACCAAGCAAATCATTACTTGGAAACTAGAACTATAACAAAAGGAAATAAAAATCAAATCTTACCAAAACTAAATTTGGAACAAGCGAACTAGTAGCACAAGTAAAATCTCCTAATAGTAATTGTAAATAAAGGTTGTTACTAAAATAATGTTTCCATAAGTGATAGCCCTTAATATCTTGTCGCACAGGTGACATCGAATAAACACAAAAGACAAGATAGCGTTCTAGCAGATGAGATAGATCACTCGAATCTACGAGTACGCCTTGAATTCTCAAGGAAAAGAGAGGAACTCTAGCATTTTTGTTGTTGATTGAATGATTAATTTTTTTGCCGCTACGGTTGCCCCCCTATTTATACTAGTAGGAGTCAAAATAAATAATGAAAATTACTTGAAGTGGAGACCAAGCAAAATCATTACTTGGAAACTAGGACTATAAGAAAAGGAAATAAAAATTATATCTTACTAAAACTAAGTTAGGAATGTGCAAAACAGGCTGCACAAATAAGATCTCCTAATACTAATTATAAATTAAAAAAAGTTACCAAAATAATGTTTCCGTAAGTGATGGGCCTTAATATATTGTTCTGCGTCATTCATGATACAACTTCCCCATTCTCATACCAAACTCTGCAAATCCTTTGATGAAGGGCTGATCCTGGAACGGAGGAGGGAGATACCTTAAATTTGTCGAACTAACAAGGAGAGATAGGTTTAAGTGCTGCCTTATATCTCTATGGATGGTTTGAGCTCTCTCTTCCACCCTGGGCATGTATCGGTGCTCACTGCTCAGGTTTGAGAACCAAACTCTGCAGAGTCGGCCCTGGGCATAGGCCCACAAGGCGGTCGCCTAGGGTCCCCAGTTTCCGGCCCAATAAAAGGGCCCCCATATATTAGATCATAATAAGTATTATGTGTGTCGAATGACTTACAAATACGCTAGTTAGCTCCGTTGGTTAGATGCATGCCGTTTGTCCACGGCGACGCGGGTTCGATTCTCGCCTACATTAGTTTCCATGCGTTTTTCTTCTAACTTTTGCAAAAAATAGGCTGCAAGCTGACTGCTCTAGGGCTCGATCTCGCGACTTTAGGGTGGAAGTTTTACGTTCAAGACAACCACTGAACCAAAGGGCTATCTTGTGATTTGTATGGAACAATTAATATATATAGAAACAAATTTGAGGCCCCTTTATCAAATTTTGCTTAGGGCCCCAAAAATCTCAGGGCCGGGCCTGAGTACCTGCGGAGGAGGGAGATACCTTCAATTAGTTGACTAACGAGGAGAGATAAGTTTCAGTGCTGCCTTATACCTCTATGGATGGTTTGAGCTCTCTCTTCCACCCTGGGCATGTATCAGTGCTCAGGTTGGGGTAAATATTGGGTTCAAATCAGTCTGTATTCATATTAGTTCTGCATTAGCTTTATGTTCCCTTTGTGCATTGATGATTTCATCTCCACATGCAATTTGGCCTGTACTTAGGAAGGCTTGATATATGCTTTGTTGGACCCAATTTCTGACAAATAAGCCATTGGGACTACTGATGCTGTTACTGGAAGCAAACAATTAAATTTAATTACATCGTTGCTGTATCTGGATTCTATTCTGTCTCATCCAATCTCTAGGATATCTCAATATGTGTTATGTTTCTCATATCCAGAGTTGAAGTGCTTGATGAAGAGCCTGGTGATGACGAAGAGGGCGGCAGCCAGAGGTACTTATTTGTTAACTGGATCAAATGTGGGTTACTGCTACGTCTTTATGATGAAATCTTTACTATGTTGACAATTTCAGAAAGTACAAGCTGCCTGTGTCAGACATCATACCTTTCCCAAAACGGAATGATATCTCAGGTGCTCGATATTTCCGTCCCAGGGAGAAGGTTCTAGCAGTGTATCCAGATACAACTACATTGTACAAAGCAACTGTAGTCCGAGCTCGCAAGGTAACGAGTTCACCTATTTGTCTTGTTCTTAATTTGAATCTATGATTTCTTTAACAAGCCGTTTGGATTTGTGTTACCATGTATTGGAACCTGGTGGTTAATGACCGAAACTGTACTTCTTGCATTGAGTATGCTGTGATGTTATCAACTATTGTCGTGAATTTTCAGTGGAAGACTAAAGAGTAAGCACCTTTTCTCTCTGTTCTATTTGGATTTCTGCCCATTCTGAGTAAAATGGTCTCTTGTAACATTTGGGTTTAAAGACTTAATTTCCATATCGTTTCCAAATGCCTGTTCTGTTACTGATACTGCAGACGGTTGAGTTTGTCCCATTAATTTCTTCGTCATGATAAAAGCTTGTGGGTTTTTCATGCCTCTTGAAATGGTTATCGTAATGTGGCAGTTATGTCTTGGAATTCGACGACGATGAAGATGATGATGGGGTTTTGCCTCAAATTGTTGTACCCTTTTACTGGGTTGTTGGTCTTCCTGAAGGACGAATCATTGCTGCGGCGCATAAGGGAAGGAAGTAGTCAATAGTTTTTCCCTTTTTTCCTACAGTTGTGTATATATAGGTAAAATATATGGGTTTTATTCAAAACGTTGGAGGTTAGCGGCTCTGTTTGGATCTTAGATTTATGGGAGAACAAGAAAATAAAGTTTTTTTTGAAGTTTTTTAAATTTTCTCTCTTATAACATTTACCCCAGGTGTTATTAATTTTATTTTGTCATTGGAACCAAGTTTTCTAGATTTTAGTTTTCTGATGTCAAAGTTCATTTGCTGTTGAATGAGTGATTTTGGATTTTTTCATAACGATCAAATTCTATATGTTCTTTTCTCCATCCTTCCACCCATTTTAGAATTTTAAACTATTTGATTCTCTCTTATTTAAGTAGGGTATCTCCGTCACTTAAAGTGATTTATAATTCAATGAACGAGTGACAAACAATTCACCGATATTTATCCAATTAATGCCTAATACTTTCGATAAAATGATCTAGACGCAACATTTTCTCTTCTATGAATGCATCTGATCGAGGATTATTGGTCGGATCCTCCTCCTTGTTTGCAGCGTTAAAAAAAATGAGCTACAGTTGTGGGGAGAAAAACCATAATGTGTGGATCATTGATTTTTGGTTAGAGTCATAGAGAGAAAAGATAAAGACTGATATGAAGTGTTATGTATTTTAATGATGCATTGCATTGCACTATTCCAAGATTTAATAATAAGCTAGGCTTGGTGGGTGACTTATCGAGTAATTAATTTTGTTCTTATTCACTTATGTCATGTAACAAATGATTTAACTTTATTGTCATAAACCTATGTCATTTGAAAAGAAATCAGGTTGATCCAATAAAAAGTACACACATAATTGTGTAAGTTTCTAATTAATCCTCAAAATCTTAACATCGGTAGTTTGTTAATACTATCAAAATAAATACAACTGCTGTGTTTTTTATGCGAGGTCCATCTCCGACTGAGAAATATGATTTAAATAATTCATATTATTTGACTCGTTGAGTATGTAACTCTTAGAAAAAAATACTGTATTTGGATATCGGTCATCTTGAAGTTTATTCTCAAATCAAAATCATAAATGAAAAACATCTCTAAAATAGAACCAAACTTGAACAAATCAAATCAAATACTCCAACTAAATTGGACCTCAAATGGGCTCCATTGAAAGTACACAGCGGGCCTTAAGGGTCCAAATCTCCACCTTTTTCACGGGCTATTGTCTCGAGCCTACCAGGCCCAATTTCCTCTCTGTATTTTTGGCAACCATCGACGCTTCCCTCCAATTCCAGCTCGCAAAAGGGGTTTTGCCCATGGCGAAGGAAGAAGGAGAAACAGTGGCAACTGATAACAATGGAAATGAAGGGAATAACCTTCTGGGGAAACCCAAGTTCAAGAAGATGGAGAATGGAAGGTTCAAGTGCGTGGAGACAGGCTCACGCCAAGGACTCGTACGCTCAGAGCAACCACTGCCGCCTTGGCCCGTAACTAACCCCCTCTCAACATGTTTCACCAAGACCCTCAATCCCGGTCAGTCCCACCTCTCTCTCTCTCGATAAAGTATATGTATGTATTGCTGATTTTGGGCTCTACATTGTAACTCCCTCAACGTGTTCGATAAAAGTTCCCACTGGAAAATCTCTTTTTGGAAGTTCTCTCTGAGCTATGCTGACGCCCGTTTCTTCATTCTCCCTTGGAAATTCTCCTCTGCCGCCGGATCTGGAGGTGGAGAGGCGGTGGGGTCAAGGACAGGGCGCTTCTTGCGCTTGTAAACGAATCCATCGTCGTTGAAAAGCTCGCACTCGTCTTCTTCCATATCTGCTGCGGCCATCACTCTCCGAGTGGGAAAAATAACAAATCCGCTCAGACTAGTCCCCTCCCAATTTTGAAATGAATGTCAATAGTAAACTAGGAGGCATTTAAATAATAGTCTTGGTTACACCGAAACTTATCTTTTATTCCCGCTCACTTTTTGGATTTATCTTTTCATTCCCAAATTCAAATAAACCCAAAGAATTTTGAGACTAATGTGATTAGTATACATATATATAGCAAAGAATTTTGGGACTAAAACATAATTTGAGGTCCTAGGCATGATTCTAGGGATATGGATCCCATTTTTTGGAATCCCTTTTAGCCTATACATCTGGGTTTCACTCATTCGTTCATCTCTCTCTCTCTCTCTCTCTCTCTCTCTCTCTCTCTCTCTCTCAATTTTGGTCAAATTCCAGAACTAAGCACAAAACACTAGCAACAGATTGCCGGAGCCAATTCCTAGAGGCGCCAAGGCCTCCGTGGACATTTGGGCCGAGAAAATCCAATTTCTAAAGGCAGCATATGATCTGATGGAGGAACCATTCAAGCAATTTGTGGCCAAACGATGCCAGATTGGATTGTCGTCGACGGTGTAGGTCACTGGGTTGCTGATGCGGCTCGAGAATTTCAAGTCCCCATTATCTCCTTTCATGCTTACTCTGCTGCTGCTGCTGCTTGTGCTTTTTTTGAGCTGCTGGAGTTCCTTGTTGGCAACGGTCGGGAATATCGTATACGAGTAAAAGACCTAAAACAAGGCCAGTTTTGCAGGAGCATAATGGTGCCGATCAAATCGAGGAGTCATTAGTTACTTATTCTAAATTTCTAGCCAATGTCTTAAATTTTTGGTCAAAGTACTCTAGAGTCGTCATTAATATGGCACACATGCATGTAGTTGAGGGGTTGTCAAGTTATTTGATATGTTTGTATTGGAAATTGTCTAGCATTTAATATTAGTCTTGGTCTTATCTTGTAATGCCTATTTATAGGTGTCTAGCGAGTGGTTTGGTTGCGTCGAGTGATATCTGTTACCCCCGGTCGAGTGGCATCCCGGGACTAGCCTAACCTCGCGGGCCTTGGCCTGCATCAAATTGGTATTAGAGCAAATTGGTATTAGAGCGGTGATCTTGCCCTACTATGTTTTTATCCCGTGGCATTTGATGATAAAATGTTGCGCGTGAGTGAAAGACCGATGAAAGATCATGCGTTGCAAGGAATTTTCTCGGGTGAAAATTCGGCAATTTCACAATCCCTGGTGAATTGGGATTTGCCTCCAATTTACGATGAGTACACTGAAGAAGGATTCTTAATTGTCCAAAGATATCAAGATTCAGATTTAGCTACACATGTGATGACCATAGTTGAGTGTCCCAAATCTTCCAACTATGATGGACAGAGGAGGCAAGAAAACTATTTGCTCCAAAAATCCCACACTTTACCATCAAAACCTGTTTCAATTTCAAAAAAATTTGTTGAATGCTATTGGATCGAGGAAACAATCCTTGAACAACGTACCAAAGTTTTTAACACCTATGGTATTGTTCATGGATTTCAAAGCCTTTTTATCCTCAATTCGGAAGTCAAGGTTGTTCATGGCAATGGGACCGAAACAGTACATATTGAGGCCGTGAGAATGTGTACAAGATGATGATGAATGGTCAACCAACAAAGTTATTTCCGATAGAGATGAATATGAAGCGAAACAAACTTTCATCGACCAACAAAAAAATCTTTACTTTAAGAAGAGGAATTCCAAAGAAAAAGGAAAATAGAGGGAGTTTTGAAGAAGATTCCAAAGCCTTGGGGGAAAATGTGTGGCAACCAGTGGAGTTTAGCGAAGGAGTATCCGAAGGCATAATTTCAAAACATGTGTCTCTTGAAGAAGTCAAGAAGCATGATAAGATACTTTGGGAGGATTTGACATCAAACTCGAGGTCGAGTTCTTTTTAAGAAAGAGAGAATGGTGCAGGAGCATGATGGTGCCGATCAAATTGAGGAGCCATTAGTTACTTTTTCTAAATTTCTAGTCAGTGTCTTTAAATTTCTGGTCAAAGTACTCTAGAGTCGGTCATTAATATGGCACACATGCATGTAGTTAGTTACATTAAACACATTGTTTCTAGGTTCATATTAATTATTGTTCATGCATGTAGTTGAAGGGTTGTCAAGTTATTTGATAGGTCTATATTGGAAATTGTCTTGCATTTAATATTAGTCTTGGTCTTATCTTGTAATGCCTATTTACAAGTGATCTAATGAAATGAAAAGAGAATTTTGACTTAATGAAAATATTTTGCGAGTGCATCTTGCTTGGAGTGAGTGATTCCTCCTACAATCAAGCGAGTGGCTTGGCCGCATTGAGTGACATCTGCGATAGTAGTGTTGAGTGGCATCCCGGGACCATCCTAACCTTGCAGGTCTCGGCATGCATCGCCAGCAGAGGAAACCAATGACAGTGATTAAAACACGTGTGCATCAGGAATCATGCAAATTATTCCGATAATTATCGTAGACATGATACACAAGATACATAAACTTCTTGGGAAATTGTGATGCACAAATAAATGCACAATCTGTTCAAAAAAATAAAAATAAAAAATGCACAACAATAAACATGGTAAATTTATAAACTGACCATGGTAAATATAATTATGGGGTAAACACAAAAATGGTAAACATGATAGATTCATTTACTTAAATGCACAACAGTCTACTCGAATATACCATGATGAAGGTGCTGATCAAAAGAATATACCATGAAGGACTCAACCCAACTGTGAACATGTTCAATTTGCAACATTGACGAAAATATTATTACAAGGTAAACACGTGCAAGAAATAAACATGCTAAATGTAATCTACCGTAGTATTATGGTTAAAAGTAAGTGTATACGAGCAAATATGGTGAATTCATGCATTAACTATGAAATTTGTGAAAATACCATAATTGCTTGTAGGGTCCATGCGTTTTTTAAAATTTTATCTCTTTTTTGGAAGTTTACTCCTTTTGAATTCCCTAATTTTGTGGACTCCATCCATTTTAAAATTACCTATTAAGTACTTCATATTAAATACAAAATCCCACCAAGATAGTGAACAATATAAGTCCCGTTTATTTTCTATTTCATTCCTTTCTAACATGCTAAATGTGGTCCACCATCGTATTATGGTAAAAAATAAGTGTATACCGGTAAACATGGTAGATTCATGCATTTACCATGAAATCTGTGAAAATACCATAATTGCTGGTTGGGTCCATGCATTTTTTTTAAATTTTCTCTTTTTTTGGAATTTTATCTCCTTTTGAATTCCCTAATTTTGTGAATTCTTTTCATTTTGAAAGCACCTATTAAGTATTACTAAAAATCAAATCCCCCCAAGATAGGAAATAAACATATAAGTCCCATTTATTTCCTAATCCTTCACTTTTATGAATTCCCAATCGATTTGCAATTCTTTTCTTTTGATAGTAGTAATTACAGGGTATACAATCACTAATTAAATCCCACCATTATAGCAAAGGGAATATACCTATATATATGTTTGTAAGAGTGGGTAGTAATGATAAATCAAATTTAAAGAGGTTGATTATTTAATTAACTCAAACTATTGACATGGTCAAGTTGAATTCTAAATGTTGTCCTAACCACTACATAATTATGCGAGTCCATATTATTTTATTACTGTAATCACGGAAATTTGCAGTGACTAGGGTCATGGATCGCCACGTGCCTATATTCCATGAGCACCTTGTAATTTTTTATATCACCATCCAAGGTGAGTGAGGATAAACAGATTGAGTTTTGCAGATTGAACCAAACCTAGCATGCCATATTTGTGTGTCTCGAGAGAAGAAAAGATGTTTATCACTTATATTATCGTTAAACTTGAAAATATGGTTTTATTTCATTGTGAAATATTTTACTCTTTAACATCCTATGATAGCTGTTTGTTACTTTTGTTTCAATGATTTTTGTTAATCTTGTACTCTCGTTTTCTCACCATCCCATTTTATGTTCTTTTGAACTCGTGACTTGCCCAACCAATCTTAATTTGTTATTTTAAATCGTTTAAATAAAGTACATCCAATCGGTCAAATTCGAAAGTTATCCGAGTTGGTTACGAATGGAAATAAGTACTGTGTTTTTTTGAGAATTCTATCGAAAATAGAAAACTAATGAGTACGCATCCATTATTTACAATCTTTCCATATATTGACATATATGTGGATTTGACCATATGTGTGAGGTCCACACTCGTATCCACTTGAAAGCAACGAAAATAGATAACTAATAAATACACATCCATTTTTTTTACAATCCTTCCATATATATGTGGATTTGACCATACGTGTGAGGTTTCACACTCATATGAGTAGGTTCAACGTGAATGCGAATGCAAGAGGATATTTACGTAAACGACAACAGATATATCCTTCCATATATATGTGGATTTGACCATGTTAGCTTTCACACTCATATGTGTAGGTCCCACGTGAATGCGAATACAAGAGGATATTACGTAAATGGCGACAAATATTGTGTGAATATAAAAACTCCCAAGGACCCAAACAAACCCTCTGTAATATAAACTTACCTAATTGCACACACCGAAGGTTCTTGGGTTCTTTTTTTTTGTTTATCTCTTTCCTTTGTTCCTCTCAGATGGCCCAAAAAACGAACAAGCACCAGCAAGAAAAGCTCCCCGTGGAAACGATGTCGTCGCCCGACATTGCAAGGATGCTGGAAAACTCGGAGGAGCTTGATCGTTTAAGGAGAGTGCAACAGGAGGTGCTCCTCGAGATCAATACTATTCACGATAAGATACGTTCCGGTGAGTTTGTCGTATCATAGATTTATTTGTAAACCAATTTCAACTGGCTTTCACTTTATGTCAATGTTGTCCTATGAAGTAGCATGGTACTTCTAGAACCATGTCGTACCCGTACCCGCAACGTGGTAGTACTTATGAATGATAAGTTTACATGCGTACCGGGTACTTGAAACACGTATCGAAATTTTATTGTTGCTGTATCTTAGAAGTATCCAATGTATCCAAAATGCTACAGACACAACATCTGAACACAAACACACCCATGTGTTCCGCCCCATGTGAGTGGGTGTTGTGTTCAGATGTTGTGTTTATAGCATTGTTGTGCAATGTATACCCAAGTTGTACCCATATAGGATACCATATTGATTTGATATTAATGAAGTTAATTTGATAAGACTTGTTTTATTATAGACTGAAGGTTTTAGTTTATAGTTAACGAGGTTAAGCTTTGTATGTATTGCAAGTTTGGAATAAAACTATGGTTCTTACTTTTGATTTTATAGTTTTTGCCCCCCTTATACTTTGGATTCTTAACCAGCTAATTCCTTCAAGTATGGCTTTTTGACACTTTTGGTCCCCAAATTATTCATGTCGTTCCACTTTGGTCCCCAACGTTTCAATTGTGCGATTTTAGTCTCCAACGTTTGAAATGTGTGTCACATTGGTCCTTACCCCCTGACGCCGTTCCCCCTTCCTCCAGATGGAGGGCAGAACGGGTATTTGACAGACCCTTAGTAAACAAACTCTCTCTCCCCACCCCCTCCACCGTTCAACCCTCTCCCTCTCTCTAGGGTTTCACACCCATTAGGTCACGGACGGATCGTCCTTACACCACTGTCGTCTAGATGGATGAAGTATATGCTGAACGCCTCGACGTTGTTTGGGTAATGCCTGTTCGACGAAAACGAGATCCGTTTTCCGTCTGTTGACCAGCTTGGCATTTACATCTGGATTTCCTCCGACTTGGGTATGAAAACCTAGAGAGAGGGAGAGGGTTGAACGGTGGAGGGGGTGAGGAGAGAGGAGGAGGAGAGAGAGAGAGAGAGTTTGTTTACTAATGGTTTGTCTGTCAAATACCCCTTTTGCCCCTCCATTTGACGGAAGGGGAACGGCGTGAGAGGATGGGGACCGATGTGACACACATTTCAAACGTTGGGGACTAAAATCGCGCAATTGAAATGTTGGGGACCAAAGTGGAACGACATGAATACTTTGGGGACCAAAAGTGTCAAAAAGCCCTTCAAGTATTTTTTAAAAATTTATTTCTCATTCTTTATAAGACATTCCTTTGAACTATATAATACAATCTACAATGTTTCCCAATCGTACCATACCCTATTTTTTTTAGGTTTTGCTGTATGAACACGCCCGTATGATAGATCTCATCAATGTTATCGTACCCGTACACGTGCTTCATAGATCCTATTGATGTTTGGTTAAATTAAAGTTTATGTTTTGGTTTTCATGCTTATAGTGGAATTTGGTCACGAGGATTTATGTAATTGTATACCAGGTGATTTGAATGTTTGACTATTGTTTAGTTGGAGCTACCCGCTGCAACAAATACATGCACTAGATGCGATGGTCTCAGAAATGGGCGGAGGTGTATAGTTGTCGGATAACAATGATTCAGTGAACAAAGGACACTAATATTTTTGTGCTCCTTGGCTTGGCTACATGCCATTAAAAAACATATTGGTTAGACCATCTTCAAAGCTGTTAGTTTTGTGCTCCTTGGCTACATGCCATTGAAAAACATATTGGTTAGACCATTTTCAACCCTTAGTGCTCAAATACGACTGAGAGTTGAGTAAAAGCTTGATTTCATATAAGACACTCAAATGGAAAACCCAAATTTAAGTAGAACTTTTTGTAAAAGTTCATTGGTGGCGTAGTTGTGAATTAAGAAGGCACTATTGAGGTTCCATTGTTTCGAGTGAAAATTTGAGTAGAAACCAATTTTGTATAAGATTTGAGTCAAGCAAAGGAGAGATCTTTATGTCATTTGTACTCAGGTGTTGAGTTTTGAGTCAAAAAAGGGCAAGGGCTGGAGATGCTTAAGGCTTTTACATTTTTTTATTTAAGAAGCTCTCTTGGTCTATTGGGACATTAGTCATTACCTCACTTTATCCTCTAGAGGTAGTCATTTAGTCATTCAACCCAACTCAACTGCTAACAGCAAGTATTTTTTCCTCCACATAACTTTTGGTTGGCGACACGGATCCATTTGATTCAAGTGGCCATACTGTGTCATTTTGTTGGTGAACAAATGTTACTTTTCACATCTTCTTGTATGTTACTGCTTAACTGTTACAGGTGGTTTATTCTCTCTGTGATTCTTTGCATGTTGATGCAGCTACTCCTGATGTTCTCCAGAGGTATGGTGATGACTTCGTGACACGGCTTAAGATATTGTATACACAAGCCAAAGAACTTGCTGAAAGCGAAGTGAAGTATGTCTTTAGTAGATCATTTTCTTCCTGTTCTTCATTTTCAACTTCCCTTCTCCTACCTTCTTAATTTGATTTTACAATAAACATGATTTCAAGCTGGGTTCTGGGGCTCATCTTGCAGTTAAATGGTTTCTAGGTTTCTAATCCATGTCTTCTCATTATTTCTGATGGGTCAATGGCATCTTTTGTCCAGGTTCAATTCACTGGATGACCCGAGCGATGATTGTTTGTTTGTTTACGCTCACCACACAAGTGTTGCTTTTGTTTTTTTGCAGTGTTTCAACTCAGTTAATGGGGCAACTGGATGCTTTTATGCTTTCTGGAGCTCCATGTCAACAAAGAAGCAGAAAAGGTTTGTGTGTGTGTGAAGACTTAGCTACTGAATTCTTTATTACGAAAGCTGGCTGTAAGATGTCATTTTATGCGTCTATACTTTATAATGTCATTTTATACGTCTATACTTTATAATTATGGGATGGATGAACATGTCAGTGTCCTTGGTTCTTGGAAAGTTGGTTAAAACTTATAAATGCGTGCTTTACAGATGCAAAGTTAATGAATGGTAAATATGGTAAAGGTAGATAACTGTGATGGCCAATCAATCATCAGTTATTTAAACCACAGCAACAGTGCGATATCACTCACTGATGTATCTTGTAAGCGGCTATTGGCTGTAGAATGTGTTTACTGAGTTGAATGAATGAGATTGATAACTAATGAATGAGATTGATAACTAGGCATGAACATGGATTGTTTTGACATGTGGTTGTGTTAGTGTACTAATGGCGTGCAACATCTTGCTGTGACACACATTAAGCAGACCACATTACATACAACAACAATAACATAACCCATTTAGTCCCCAATAATTGGGGGTATGGGCGGGGGAAGGATAGGAGACAGACCTAACCTTTGGCAATAAATGCACAAAGTGGCTGCTCCCAGAATACCACTGAAACAGATGGATTGGAGACAGACCTAACCTTTGGCAATAAATGCACAAAGTGGCTGCTCACAGAATACCACTGAAACAGTGATCCCCCTATACCGTCGCGTTTGCTGCGGACCACATTACATAACAAAGTAAAATCAGACACAGTATGGAAGACAGTTTCATCTTCAACTCCTTGTACATGTAGATGGTACCGAGGAGTGAATGAATAGACCTTCTTTGCCTTAATTGCAATTTCCATCCTTTTGACATTTGTTAATTTTCCGTATGTTATGTGCATGCTGCTCTGTTTACTCTTGTTAAAATTGTTAAAATGGGTATTATGCGCATGCAGAACCTAATGAACCGAAAAGGAGACAACTGAAGGCTGATTCTGATATCTCAATGCGTTCTACCTCAGTGGAAAACCACCTGGATACTCTTTCTAGTCTGACTGGTGAACAAGTACTAATCTAGCTTTGAAGACTTCTTTACATTTGTTGTGCTTTATCCTTCATCCAGTATAATTTCTTGCTCGGTTTGAAAATACTTCTTTATTCATCGTCAAGTCAGTTCCTGGCTGTCTCAGTGTAATAATTTTTCCTTGATACCATTGCATTGTGTTCATAGCATCTACTGTATTTTCAGGTAGCAGCTAGGGTGACAGAAGGTGCTGAGAAGGACCAGTGGGTTGTTGCTAAAGTTACTCATTTTGCTAGAGAATCTGGAGAGTAAGTATAGTTCCACCGAACAATATTGTGGAAGGCTCCTTGCCTTTTTTCTTTGTTGTTCTTTTCTTGTCTCTTTTTTTTTTTTTTTGACCAAGGAATAAGGCCAAGTGTAGCTTGATTCGATGTGTGGAAGCCAAATCGAATTGCACACATTCTAATTCCACAGTTTGGTTAAGAGAAAAATGGCTACTGCTTCTTGCTAAGTATCGGAGTTAAAGTTTCTGATGAAACCATTAAATTGATTCTTCTATTGTTAAGACACTCTCCCTACACTGGGTGGTTTATTTTTGTCTATATTTGCGCTGGTTTCTCCCAAAAAATGCCTCTAATCACATTTTTAGCACATGCATGCCCTTCCAGGGGGACCGTTTTAGTATCTCTTGCTGAAGCAGCATTATTACTTTTAGTTTTTCTAGAATGACTGGAGTGGAAGCAAAGGGATTTGTTGAAGATAGGTCGGGAGGGGCACTTTTGATCTTATATATCTGAAATCATTCCCGTTCCATCCTGAGCAGCATCTCAGAGTAAAGATCTCCTCAGCGCATAAACTGTAGACCATTCACATGAGATATGGTCTACTTGACCATATCCTTATAAGATTTGGAGCAAATCATATTTGAATTGAACATTAGATTTGAACAAACACATTTTCTATACTAGTTGGCTATTAAGTCATGCAGTGGGATGTGGATTAAAGAAAAGTAAATGCCATAGTTTGTGGTCCTGGTATGTGGTGAGGAAAAGGAAAGTATCTTTCTGCTACTGTTCACGGATTTAGAAGATCAAGGTCTTTGGGTTTACTGTTGGTAGTATGTTACAAACTCGATGCCAACTTTGTGCACATATCTTGCTTTGTGGCTTAGGGGGTGAGATATGAAGGGGTGCAAACGAGCGAAGCCGAGCTTTATAGAGCCAAAAAACGAGATAGAGCTCGGCTCCTACGTAAATGAGCCAAGTCCTTAACGACCCTCCTTAAATGAGCTGAGCCTAGGTAAAACAAGCCAAGCTTTTGCGAGCTGCGCTGAGCCGAGCTTTAAGAAGAAAATTTACTAAACGATCCTATAACTTGAGAGCAGGTTGAGTCGTTTGCAGCCCAGAATTATCGTCACGATTATCTGGATATCCAATGCCACATGGCATCCTCTATGGCACCACGTCTTAGTTGCATGAAGTGGGGGCAGGTGCAGGGGAGCGGAGGCACCTAGAAGTTCCTAAGATTGAGGAGCCCTTAAGGAGCGTATGTTCATCATATTTAGATATGTATACAATACATCTTTAATGAAGGAAAAATGACACTTAATGAGAATTTTCCCTATCTTAAAGGGTAAATTTTTTGGAAGTTAGATACTTTCAATTTGCAAAACTTCTTGACTTGTGATTTCAATATTCTTATTTTCACACCCTTAAAAGTATGAGAATTATTGCTTTAATGGCCCGATAAGGTCCCATTCTAGTTAGGAGCCAGCTCCCATCTCGAGGGGAGCGAGCTCCCGTCAAGGGAGCGCCAATTCGAGCTCCTGTCTTGGGAGCACACCCATTTTAGAAGGATCCTGCAACTAAGCACCACGTCATCTACTTGTACCTTGGTTGCTCACCGTCCCTTTGACAACATGCATAGCGAGGGAACCACCATGGCTTCGCATTGTGCCTTGGAAGACATTCCCAACATACATAACGTGAAACACTTGACGGCCTTCATTGACACAGCGGAATAAACACAAAGGCTAGCCAACGTTCTAGTGAACGAGATAGAACACTTGAATTCTCGAGCATTGATTGAATGATTAATTGGTTTGCCCGTGGGCTTACACCTCAATTTATATAATTACTTGGAGTGGAGACCAAGCAAATCATTACGTGGAAAGCAGGACTATAAAAAAAGGAAATAAAAATAAAAATTTACCTAACTTAATCAGGAACGTGCAAAACAGGCAGTACAAATAAGATCTAATACTCATAGTAAATAAATTTTTGTAGAAAAAATAATGTTTCTATTAGTGAGAGCCCTTAATATCTTGCCCTACATCAGTCTCCTTTTCCTTAAAAGATCTTCACCTCGAGTTCTCGTTCTGAATATGCCATCTTCTATACCAAATAAATATATACTTGGATTACTTCAACTCCTCTATTTCCTTCCAAACATCACAGAGAACAATATTTGCAATGATATCTTCTCTGCATGCTTCAATTGATCGATAAGATCCACTTGATGAACATTGAGAATCCACTCATATTGTTGCACTCCAAGAAAATCAACAACGTTGACTTTGCGGGGTTTCTGGATTTTGTACCAGGTTGTCATTGGTTGACGCACCAATGATCGACCATATAGCCATCACATAAGGTGGCAGCATCGCTCACCTCTTTTGGAAAATTGTGTTGGTCCTCAACAACAACAATAACAATTTTATGCTTCTCACCAAAATTCATTTCAATTTTCTTGTCATCAACTTGAATTACCTCTTCTGTGATGGCTTCTTCAACATCTTTTGCAATGGTGCTGATTGCATTTTTTTGCCTTGGCTCATATTTTTCTTCCAGCAAGTGCTCGTGATTCCATGGTAAAAATCTGTCCATCATACGTCTTTTGATTCTTGACCATGCACGAATACGACACTTGCCTAATCGATCTCTCAAATATTGCATATCTAACCATCACGATAGCGCTGGACTATAAGTTTAAACAAGTATCTCCACCTTTCTTCGGACGGAATTCCCACATACTCAAAGATATCTTAAATGTCTAGAATCTAATCTAAAATATCTTCAAAATAGTCATAACTGTGGATTTAGATAAATTGTCATAATACTTGAAATCAGGATAAGCATATTTCATGCACTTGTACCCTTTGTAATTGGGATGTCACTTCACCGACTAATATTCACAACAATTTTCGTAGATTATGCCTCCATATTCATTCTTACAAGAATTTTCTGCAATGACATGCTGATTAATAGGTTGGTTGCGGGCAAACCCCTCAACGCAATTCCTATAAATTTTATGATTCATAGGTTGGGTATAGGCAAAAATCGTGAATCCTATTTAATCCACCCCTATGACCATCATCAATAGGGTTTGTGCTTCCTTTTGCGACGAATGTCATCAAGCCAAGCGAATCCGTGCTCTGATACCACTTGACGCAACGGAAGAAACACAAAGGCTAGATAGCGTTCTAGCCAACGAGAAAGAATACTCGAATCCACTAGCACACCTTGAATGCACAAGAAAAAGAAGAGAAAAACTCTGAAATATTATTGATTGAATGATTAATTGTTTTGCCCTTAAGCTGACACCCTTATTTATACTAGTAGGATTCCTAATAAAAAAAAAATTTACTTGGAGTGGAGACCAAGCAAATCATTACTTTGAAGCCAGGACTATAACAAAAGGAAATAAAAATCAAATCTTACGAACACAAAATTAGGAACACGTGAAATAGCAGCACAAATAAGATCTCCTAATAGTAATCCTAGCAGCACAAATCAGATGAGATAGTTCACTCGAATCTACGAGTACGCCTTGAATCCACATGGAAAATAGAGGAACTCTAGAATTTTTATTGATGATTGAATGATTAATTGTTTTGCCGTTACGCTTACCCTCCTATTTATACTAGTAGGAGTTCAAATAAAAAATGAAAATTACTTGAAGTGGAGACCAAGCAAATCATTACTTGGAAACTAGGACTATAAGAAAAGGAAATAAAAATTATATCTTACCAAAACTAAATTAGGAACGTACAAAACAGGCTGCACAAATAAGATCTCCTAATACTAATCGTAAATAAAAGTTGTTACCAAAATAATGTTTCCATAAGTGATGAGCTTTAATATATTGTTCTACGCCATTCATGATACAACTTCCCGTTCGTATACCAAACTCTGCAAATCCTATGATGCAGACCTGATCCTAGAACCTGCGGAGGAGGGAGATACCTTCAATTTGTCGAACTAACGAGGAGAGATAGGTTTCAGTGCTGCTTTATACCTCTATGGATGGTTTGAGCTCTCTCTTCCACCCTGGGCATGTATTGGTGCTTAGGTTTGAGAACCAAACTCTGCAAGTCTTATGATGCAGACCTGATCCTAGTACCTGCGGAGGAGGGAGATACCTTCAATTCGTTGAACTAACAAGGAGAGAGAGGTTTCAGTGCTGCCTTATACCTCTATGGATGGTTTGAGCTCTCTCTTCCACCCTGGGCATGTATCAGTGCTCAGGTTGGGGTACATATTGGGTTCAAATCAGTCTCTATTCATTTTAGTTCTGCATTTGCTTTATGTTCCCTTTGTGCATTGATGGTTTCATCTCCACATGCAATTTGGCCAGTACTTAGGAAGGCTTGATATATGCTTTGTTGGATCCAATTTCTGACAAATAAGCCATTGGGACTACTGATGCTGTTACTGGAACCAAGCAATTAAAATTAATTCCATCGTTGTTGAATCTGGATTCTATTCAGTCTCGTCCAATCTCTTCGTTATCTCAATATGTGTTATGTTTCTCATATCCAGAGTTGAAGTGGTTGATGAAGAGCCTGGTGATGACGAAGAGGGCAGCAGCCAGAGGTACTTTTTTGTTAACTGGATCAAATGTGGGTTACTGCTGCCTCTTTATGATGAAATCTTTACTGTGTTGACAATTTCAGAAAGTACAAGCTGCCTGTGTCAGACATCATACCTTTCCCAAAACGGAATGATATCTCAGGTGCTCAAAATTTCCGTCGCGGGGAGAAGGTTCTAGCAGTGTATCCAGATACAACTACATTGTATAAAGCAACTGTAGTCCGAGCTCGCAAGGTAACGAGTTCACCTATTTGTTTTGTTCTTAATTTGAATCTATCATTTCTTTAACAAGCCGTTTGGATTTGTGTTACACATGTATTGGAACCTGGTGGTTGATGACCGAAACTGTGTTTCTTGCATTGAATATACTGTGATGTTATCAACTATTGTCGTGAATTTTCAGCAGAAGACTAACGAGTAAGCGCCTTTTCTCTCAGTTCTTTTTGGATTTCTGCCCATTGTGAGTAAAATGGTCTCTTGTAACATTTGGGTTTAAAAACTTAATTTCCATATCGTTTCCAAATGCCTGTTCTGTTACTGATACTGCAGACGGTAGAGTTTTTCCCATTAATTTCTTCGTCGTGATAAAAGCTTGTGGGTTTTTCATGCCTCTTGAAATGGTTATCGTAATGTGGCAGTTATGTCTTGGAATTCGACGACGATGAAGATGATGATGGGTTTTTGCCTCAAATTGTTGTACCCTTTTACTGGGTTGTTGGTCTTCCTGAAGGACGAATCGTTGCTGCGGCGCATAAGGGAAGGAAGTAGTTACTAATAGTTTTTCCCTTTTTTCCTACAGTTGTGTATATAGGTAAAATATATGGGTTTTATTCAAAACGTTGGAGGTAAGTGGCTCTGTTTGGATCTTAGATTAATGGAGAACAAGAAAATAAAGTTTTTTTTGAAGTTTTTTTTAATTTTATCTCTTATAACATTTACCCCAGGTGTTATTAATTTTATTTTGTCACTGGAACCAAGTTTTCTAGATTTTAGTTTTCTAGAATTTGATCATTATGAAAAAATCCAAAATCACTCATTCAACAGCAAATGAACTTTGATTCAATTTAAAACTATTTGATTCTCTCCTATTTAAGCAGGGTATCTCCGTCACTTAAAGTGATTTATAATGCAATGAATGAGTGACAAATAATTCACCGATATTTATCCAATTAATGCCAAATGCTTTTTGAGAAGATAATTTGAAAAAATATCCCTAATACTCTCGATAAAATGACCTAGACGTAACCCCAAGGAGTTGGCCTAGTAGTCAAGGCTTGGTACTTAGGGGTTTGCTCCCTCCTAAGGTCTTAGGTTCGAAATCTCGTAGGTGCTATCAACTCCTTTGGGACCAGTCCACACAAAGCTTAGCTCTGGCTTAAATGAGGCCCCCGCTGGTGGACGGTGGGATTGATCTCCTAGGATTAGTCGAGGTGCGCGAAAGCTGGCCCGGACACCTGGTTATCAAAAAAAGAAAAAAAAGATCTAGACGCAACATTTTCTCTTCTGTGAATGCATCTGATCGAGGATTATTGGTCGGATCCTCCTCGTTGTTTGCAGCATTCAAAAAAATGAGTTAGAGTTTTGTGGGGAGAAAAACCATAATGTGTGTAGATCATTGATTTTTGGTTAGAGTCATAGAGAGAGGACAAAGACTGATATGAAGTGTTACGTATTTTAATGATGCATTGCATTGCACTATTCCAAGATTTAATGATAAGCTAGGCTCAATTGGTGACTTATTGAGTAATTAATTTTGTTGTTATTCCCTTATGACATGTAACAAATGAGTAATTTTATTGTCGTAAACTTATATCATTTGTAAAGAAACCAGGTTGATCCAATAAAAATACACACGTAATTGTGTAACTTTCTAATTTTAACATTGGTAGTTCGTTAATACTATCTAAATAAATACTAATGCTGTGTTTTTTTATACAAGGTCCATCTCCAACTGAGAAATATTATTCAAACAATTCCTTATTCATATTATTTGACTTGTGGAGTATATAACTCTTAAAAAAAAAAAAATTGGCTATCGGCCATCTTGAAGCTTATTCTCAAAAATCATAAATGAGACTTCACATTTTTTTTCAAGGAAAACATGTTTCGTTTGCTCTAAAATAGAGCCAAACTTAAACAAATCAAATCACACACTCTAACTCGTTTGGACCTTAAATGGGCTCCATTTGAAGTGCACAGCGGGCCGTCTGGGTCCAAATCTCCACCTTTTTCATGGGCTATTGTCTCGAGCCCACCAGGCCCAATTTTCACTCTGTACTTTTGGCAACCATCGACACTTCCCTCCAATTCCAGCTCGCAAAAGAGGTTTTGCCCTACTGAAGAAAAAATGGCGAAGGAAGAAGGAGAAGGAGAAGCAGTGGCAACTGATAACAATGGAAATGAAGGGAAAAACCTTCTGGGGAAACCCAAGTTCAAGAAGATGGAGAATGGAAGGTTCAAGTGCGTGGAGACAGGGCACGAGGTCCCAGCCCACGCCAAGGACTCGTACGCTCAGAGCAACCACTGCCGCCTTGGCCCGTAACAAACCCCTTTCAACATGTTTCATCCAGACCCTCAATCACGGTCAGTCCCACCTTTCTCTCTCTCTCGATATAGTATATGTATGTATTATTGGTTTTGGGCTCTACATTGCAACTCCCTCAACGTGTTCGATAAAAGTTCCCACTGGAAAATCTCTTTTTGGTAGTTCTCTCCGAGCTATGCTAACGCCCGTTTCTTCATTCTCCCTTGGAAATTCTCCTCTGCCGCCGGATCTGGAGGAGGTGGAGCGGCGGTGGGGTCAAGGGCAGGGTGCTTCTTGCGCTTGTAAACGAATCCATCGTCCTTGAAAAGCTCGCACTCGTCTTCTTCCATATCTGCTGCGGCCATCACTCTCCGAGTGGGAAAAATAACAAATCCGCTTGGACTAGTCCCCTCCCAATTTTGAAATGAATGTCAATAGTAAACTAGGAGGCATTTAAATAATAGTCTTGGTACCGAAACTTATTTTCTTGTCCCGCTCACTTTTTGGATTTATCTTTTCATTCCCAAATTCAAATAAACCCAAAGAATTTTGAGACTAATGTGATTAGTATACATATACATAGCAAAGAATTTTGGGACTCATACATAATTTGAGGTCCTAGGCGTGATTCTAGGTATATGGATACCATTTTTTGGAATCCCTTTGAGCCTATACATCTGGGTTTCACTCATTCGTTCATCTCTCTCTCGAAATTTTTGTCAAATTCTAGAACTAAGCACAAAACACCGGCAACAGATCGCCGGAGCCAATTCCTAGAGGCACCAAGGCCACCGTGGATATTCCAGCCGAGAAAATCCAATTTCTAAAGGCGGCATGTGATCTGATGGAGGAACCATTCAAGCAATTTGTGGCCAAAACGATGCCAGATTGGATTGTTGTTGACGGTGATACGGTATAGGTCACTGGGTTGCTGATGTGGCTTGAGAATTTCAAGTCCCCATTATCTCCTTCATGCTTACTCTGCTGCTGCTGCTGCTCCTTTTGGGCCGCCGGAGTACCCTGTTGGCGACGGTCGGGAATATTGTATACGAGTAAAAGACCTAAAACAAGGCCAGTTGATGCAGAAGCATAATGCTGCCGATCAAATCGAGGAGTCATTAGTTACTTATTCTAAATTTCTAGCCAATGTCTTTAAATTTCTGGTCAAAGTACTCTAGAGTCGTCATTAATGTGGCACACATGCGTGTAGTTAGTTACATTAAACACATTGTTTCTAGGTTCATATTAATTATTGTTCATGCATGTAGTTGAAGGGTTGTCAAGTTATTTGATAGGTCAGTATTGGAAATTGCTAGCATTTAATATTAGTCTTGGTCTTATCTTGTAATGCCTATTTATAGGTGATCTAATGAAATGAAAAGGAGAATTTTGAATTTATAAAAATATTGTGCAAGTGCGTCTTGCTTGGAGTGAGTGATTCTTCCTACAATCAAGCGAGTGGTTTGGTCGCGTCGCGTGATTTCCGCTACCCCCGGTCGAGTGGCATCCCGAGACTATCCTAACCATGCAAGTCTTGGCCCTTATCAAATTGGTATTAGAGCGGTGATCCTGCCCTACCGTGTTTTTATTCCGTGGCATTTGATGCTAAAATGTTGCGCGTGAGTGAAGGACCGAAGAAAGATCATGTGTTGGAAGGAGTTTTCTCGGGTGAAAATTCGGCAATTTCACAATCCTTGGTGAATTGGGATTTGCCTCCAATTTACGATGAGTGCACTGAAGAAGGATTTTTAATTGTCCAAAGAGATCAAGATTCAGATTCAGCAACAAATTTGATGACCATAGTTGAGTGTCCCAAATCTCCCAACTATGATGGATAGAGGAGGCAAGAAAGCTATCTGCTCCAAATTTTCCACACACTTTACCATCGGAACCTGCTTCAATTTTGAAAAAAATTTATGAATGTGATTGGATCTAGGAATCAATCCTTGAACAACATACCAAAGTTTTTAGCACTCATGGTATTGGTCATGGATTTCAAAGCCTTTTTTATCATGAATTCGGAAAGTCAAGGTCGTTCGTGGCAATGGGACTCAAAAATGACATATCAAGGCCGAGAGAATATGTACAAGATGATGATGAATCATCAACCAACAAAGTTGTTTCTTGTAGAGATGAATATGAAGCAAAACAAACTTTCATCGACCAACAAAAAAAATCTTTACTTTAAGAAGAGGAATTCCAAAGAAGAAAAGGAAAAAGAGAGGGAGTTTTGAAGAAGATTCCAAAACCTTGGGAGAAAATGTGTGGCAACCAGTGGAGTTTAGCGAAGGAGTATCCGAAGGCATAATTTCGAAACATATGTCTGTTGAAGAAGTCAAGAAGAATGATAAGATGCTTTGAGAGGATTTGACATCAAACTCAAGGTCGAGTTCTTTCGAAGAAAGAGAGAATGATGCAGGAGCATGATGGTGCCGGTCAAATCAAGGAGTCATTAGTTACTTATTTTAAATTTCTAGTCAATGTCTTTAATTTTCTGGTCAAAGTACTCTAGAGTCGGTCATTAATATGACACACATGCATGTAGTTAGTTACATTAAACACATTGTTTCTAGGTTCATATTAATTATTGTTCATGCATGTAGTTGAGGGTCGTCAAGTTATTTGATAGGTCTGTATTGGAAATTTGTCTAGCATTTAATATTAGTCTTGGTCTTATCTTGTAATGCCTATTCATAAATGAAACAAAAGAGAGAATTTCGAATTTATGAAAATATTTTGCAAGTCATCTTGCTTGGAGTGAGTGATTCCTCCTACAATCAAGCTAGTGGCTTCGTTGCATCGAGTGACATTTGCGATTAGTAGCGTCGAGTGACATCCGCTACCACCGGTCGAGTGGTATCCCGGGACTATCCTAACCTCGTGGGTCTCGGCATGCATCACCAGCAGAAGAAACCAATGACAGCGATTAAAACACGTGTGCATCAGGAATCATGATAATTATTTTGAGAATCGACTCATCATAGATATGATACACAAGATACATAAACTTGGGAAATTGTGGTGCACAAATAAATGCGCCATATGTTAAAAAAATAAAATAAAAATAAATGCACAACAATAAGCATGGTAAATTTATAAACTGACCATGGTAAAAATAATGTTGGGGTAAACACAAATATGGTAAATATGATAGATTCGTTTACTTAAATGCACAACAGTTCACTCAAACATACCATGATGAAGGTGTCGTTCAAAAAATATACCATGAAGGACTCAACACAACTGTGAACATGGTAAATTTGCAAAATTGACGTAAATATTATTACAAGGTAAACACGTGCAGAAAACAAACATGCTAAATGTAATCTACCATAGTATTATGGTAAAAAATAAGTTTATACGAGTAAATATGGTATATTCATGCATTAACTATGAAATTTGTGAAAATACCATAATTGCTTGTAGGGTCCATGCGTTTTTTTAAAATTTTATCTCTTTTTTGGGTGTTTACTCTTTTTGAATTCCCTAATTTTGTGGACTCCTCCCATTTTGAAATCTCCAATTAAGTACTTCATATTGAATATAAAATCCCATCAAGATAGGGAACAACATAAGTCCCGTTTATTTTCTAATCCATTCCTTTTAACATGCTAAATGTGATCTACCATTGTATTATGGTAAAAAATAAGTGTATACCGGTAAACATGGTAGATTCATGCATTTACAATGAAATCTGTGAAAATACCATAATTGCTGGTGGGGTCCATGTGTTTTTTAAATTTTGTATCTCTTTTTTTTTTTTGAAAGTTCGTATCTTTTTGAATTTCCTAATTTTGTGGATTCTTTTCATTTTGAAAGCACCTATTAAGTACTATTAAAAATCAAATCCCACCAAGATTGAAAATAATACAAGTCCCGTTTATTTCCTAATCCATCCCTTTTTTTAATTCCTAACCGATTGCAATTCTTTTCTTTTTGATAGGAGTAATTACACGGTACACAATCACTAATTAAATCCCACCAATATAGGAAAGGGAATATACCTGTATATGTGTTTGTAAGAACGGTAGTAATGGTAAATCACATCTAAAGAGGATGATTATTTAATTAACTCAAACTATTGACATGGTCAAGTTGCACTTGAAATGTTGTCCTGACCACTACACAATCATGCGAGTCCATATTATTTTATTACGGTTGTACAAAAATTTGCAGTGATTAGGGTCATGGAGCGCCATGTGCCTATATTCCATGAGCTCCTGGTAATTTTTTATATCACCATCCAAGGTGAGTGAAGGATAAACAAATTGAGTTGTGTGGATTGAACCAAACCTAGCATGCCATATTTGTGTGTCTCGAGAGTATCACTTATACTATCTCTGATAAAAAAAGAAGAAAAGATGTTTATCACTTATATTATCGCTAAATTTGAAAATATGATTTTACTTCGTTGTGAAATTTACTCTTTAATATCCTATGATAACTGGTTAGCTGTTTGTTACTTTTGTTTCAATGATTTTTGTTAATCTTGTACTCTCGTTTTCTCACCATCCCATTTTATGTTCTTTTGAACTTATGACTTGCCCAGCCAATCTTAATTTGTTAGTTTAAATCGTTTAAATAAAATACATCCAATCCGTCAATTCGAAAGTTATCCGAGTTGGTTACGAATGGAAATAAGTACTTTGTGTTTTTTTGGAGAATTGTATCGAAAATAGAAAACTAATGAGTACGCATCCATTATTTACAATCTTTCCATATATATATGTGTGTGGATTCAACCATAAGTGTGAAGTCCACACTCGTTTGCGTAGGTCCCACTTGAATGCAACGAAAATAGAAAAACTGAATGTCTAACCAGCAATACTACTTGTTACAAATAGTACTTGTTTGCCTTGTATTTAAGATGGATGTTGACTAATGGGAGGATCATTGAATCCGGTGGAATGTAATAAGTACATTCCACCATTATTTACAATCCTTCCATATATATGTGGATTTGAGTCATTTGACCATACGTGTGAGGTTTCACACTCATATGTGTAGGTCTCACGTGAATACGAGTGCAAGAGGATATTTACCTAAACGGCGACAGATATATCCTTCCATATATATGTGGATTTGACCGTTTGTGTGAGGTTTCACACTCATATGTGTAGGTCCCATGTGAATGCGAATGCAAGAGGATATTTACGCAACCGGCGACAAATATTATGTGAATATAAAAGCTCCAAAGGACCCAAACAAACCCTCTGTAACATAAATTTACCTAATTGCACACACTGAAGATTCTTGGGTTCTTTTTTATCTCTTTCCTTTGTTCCTCTCAGATGGCCCAAAACACAAACAAGCACCAGCAAGAAAAGCTCCGAATGAGTTTTGGAGACAAAAGCGTCAGCGTGAACCCCGTGGACACGATGTCGTCGCCTGACATTGCGGGGATGCTGGAAACCTCGGAGGAGCTCGATCGTTTAAGGAAAGTGCAACAGGAGGTGCTCCTTGAGATCAATACCATGCACGATAAGATACGTTCCGGTGAGTCTATCGTATCATAGATTTATTTGTATACCAAATTCAATTGGCTTTCACTTTATGTCAATGTTGTCCTATGAAGAAGCATGGTACTTCTAAAACCATGTCGTACCCGTACCCGCAATGTAGTAGTACTTATGAATGATAAGTTTACATGAGTACCAGGTACTTGAAACACGTACCGAAATTTTATGTGTTGTTGTATCTTAGAAGTATTCAATGTATCCAAAATGCTACAGACACAACATCTGGACACAAACACACCCATGTGAGTCAGTGTGTGTTGTGTTTATAGTGTTGTTGTGCAATCTATACCCAAGACATACCCATATAGGATACTATATTGATTTCATATCAATGAAGTTAATTTGATAAGACTATATTTCCTTGTTTTATTGTAGACTGAAGGTTTTAGTTTATATAGTTTACGAGGTTAAGCTCTTTATGTATTGCAAGTTTGGCGTAATACTATGGTTCTTATTTTTGATTTTATAGTTTTTTCCCCCCTTATTCTTTGGATTCTTAACCAGCTAATTCCTTCAATTATTTTTTTTATATTTATTTCTCATTCTTTGTAAGACAGTCCTCTGAACTATATAATACAATCTACAACGTTCCCCAATCGTACCATACCCTGCCTTTTTTAGGTTTTGCTCAATGAACACACCCGTATGATAGATCTTATCGATGTTATCATACCCATACACATGCTTCATAGATCTTATTGATCTTTGGTTAGATTAAAGTTTATGTTTTGGTTTTCATGCTTATAGTGGAATTTGGTCACGAGGATTTATGTAATTGTATATGTTAACACGGCAATATATGTATTAATTTATATATAAATATTATAAAAAAATTAAAAAACTAAAAAATTGAAAGATTGATAATTACAGTTTGACCCCAAAAAATTTAAAAAAATTACAATTTGACCCCTGAAAATTAAAAAATTACAGATTGACCCCAAATATTTTTTAAAAAATTAAAATTTGCCCCCATCCGTGTCCCCCGCGTGTCCCCGCCGTGTCCCCCACGTGTCCCCATCAAAAAATTTGGGGGACACGCCACGTGGCGTGTCCCATACGTATTTAGCCGTGTCCCCGTGTCCCATACGGCAATACGGTGCCTCCTAGGAGTGTCGGTGCTTCATACGCGGAGGTGTATAGTTGTCGTGTAATAATGATTCAGTGAATAAAGAACGCTGTTAGTTTTGTGCTCCTTGGCTTGGCTACAGGCCATTAAAAAATATATTGGCTGGACCATCTTCAACTGCTGTTAGTTTTGTGCTCCTTGGCTATACGCCATTAAAAAACATATTGGTTAGACCATCTTCAACCCTTAGTGCTCAAATACGACTGGAAGTTTTGAGTAAAAGCTTGATTTCATATAAGACACTCAAATGGAAAACCCAAATTTAAGTAGAACTTTTTGTAAAAGTTCATTGGTGGCGTAATTGTAAATTAAGAAGGCACTTTTGAGTTGCCATTGTTTTGAGTAAAACTTTGAGTAGAACCCAATTTTGTATAAGATTTGAGTCAAGCAAAGGAGAGATCTTATGTCATTTGTACTGAATGACAACTCAATAGTGTTCATTGGTGGCCCAATTTTGTATAAGATTTGAGTTGTCATTTGTTCTTAATGTTAGGCACTTTTAAGATGTAAGGTGTGGGCAAGGGCTGGAGATACTTAGCTTTTACATTTTTGGTTTAAGAAGCTTTCTTGGTCTATTGGGACATTAGTAATTACCTCACTTTATCCTCTAGAGGTAGGCATTCAACTCAACTCAATTGCTCACAGGAAGTATTTTTTCCTCCATATAACTTTTGGTTGGCGACAAGGATTCATTTGATTCAAGTGGCCATACTCTGTCATTTTGTTGGTGAACAAATGTTACTTTTCACATCTTCTTGTATGTTACTGCTTAACTGTTACAGGTGGTTTATTCTCTCTGTGATTCTTTGCATGTTGATGCAGCTACTCCTGATGTTCTTCAGAGGTATGGTGATGACTTGGTGACACAGCTTAAGATGTTGTACACACAAGCCAAAGAACTTGCTGAAAGCGAAGTGAAGTATGTCTTTAGTCAATCATTTTGTTCATGTTCTTCATTTTCAACTTTCCTTCTCCTACCTTCTTAATTTGATTTTACAATAAACATGATTTCAAGCTGGGTTCTGGGGCCCATCTTGCAGTTAAAAATGGTTTCTAAGTTTCTAATCCTTGTCTTCTCATTATTTCTGCTGGGTCAGTGGCATCTTTTGCCCAGGTTCAATTCATTGGATGACCTGTGCGATCATTGTTTGTTTGTTTATGCGTGTTGCTTTTGTTTTTTGCAGTGTTTCAACTCAGTTAATGGGGCAACTGGATGCTTTTATGCTTGCTGGAGCTCCAAGTCATCAACGAAGAAGAAAAGGTTTGTGTGTGTGTGTGAAGACTTAGCTACTGAATTCTTTATTACGAAAGCTGGCTGTAAGATGTCATTTTATACATCTATATTTTATAATTATGGGATGGATGAACATGTCAGTGTCCTTGGTTCTTGGAAAGTTGGTTAAAACTTGTGAATGTGTGCTTACAGATGCAATCATGCAAAGTTAGTGAATGGTAAATCTGGTGGAGGTAGATAACTGTGATGGCCAATCCATCATCAGTTATTTAAACCACAGCAACAGTGCGATATCACTCACCGATATGTCATGTTTCCATCCTTTTGACATTTGTTAATTTTCCATATGTCATGTGCACGCTGCTCTGTTTACTCTTGTTAAAATTGTTAAATTGGGTATTATGGGCATGCAGAATCTAATGAACCGAAAAGGAGACAACTGAAGGCTGATTCTAATACCTCAATGCATTCTCCCTCAGTGGAAAACCACCTGGATACTCTTTCTAGTCTGACTGGTGAACAAGTACTAATCTAGCTTTGAAGATTTCTTTACATTTGTTGTGCTTTATCCTTCATCCAGTATAATTTCTTGCTCGGTTTGAAGATACAGTTCTTTATTCACTGTCAAGTCAGTCCTGGCTGTCTCAGTGTAATAATTTTTCCTTGATACCATTGCATTGTGTTCATAGCATCCACTGTATTTTTCAGGTAGCAGCTAGGGTGACAGAAGGTGCTGAGAAGGACCAGTGGGTTGTTGCTAAAGTTACTCATTTTGCTAGAGAATCTGGAGAGTAAGTATAGTTCCACCCAACAATATTGCGGAAGGCTCCTTTTCTTTTTTCTTTGTTGTTTTTTTCTTGTCTTTTTTTTTTTTTTGGACCAAGGAATAAGGCCAAGTGATGCTTGATTCGACATGTGGAAGCCAAATCGAATGGCATACATTCTAATTCCCCAGTTTGTTTAAGAGAAAAATGGCTACTGCTTCTTGCTTAGTATAGGAGTGAAAGTCTCTGATGAAACCATTAAATTGATTCTTCTATTGTTAAGACACTCTCCCTCACGCTGGCTGGTTTATTTTTGTCTATATTTGTGCTGGTTTCTCCCCAAAAATGCCTCTAATCACATTTTTAGCACATGCATGCCCTTCCAGGGGGACTATTTTAGTATCTCTGCTGAAGCAGCATTATTACTTTTAGTTAAAATAGAATGACTAGAGTGGAAGCAAAGGGATTTGTTGAAGATAGGTCGGGAGGGGCACTTTTGATCTTATATATCTGAAATCTTTTCCGTTCCATCCTGAGCAGCATATTAGAGTAAAGATCTCCTCAGCGCATAAACTGTAGACCATTCACATGAGATATGGTCTACTTTACCATATCCTTATAATATTTGGAGTAAATCATATTTTGAAATGAACATTAGATCTGAACAAACACATTTTCTATACTAGTTGGCTATTAAGTCATGCAGTGGGATGTGGAGTAAAGAAAAGTAAGGACCATAGTTGTTTGTGGTCCTGGTATGTGGTGAGGACAAGGAAAGTATCTTTCTGCTACTGTTCATGGATTTAGAAGATAAGGGTTGTGTTTGGTTAGATAGTTTAGTTTAGTTTTGATGATGTCATCAGGTGTAATGAGTGGAGAGAGAGAGAGATAAATGAGGAAAATGATGATGTCATCAAAACTAAAACTAAAACTAAATTGGGAAACGAGCAGGGCCAAGGTCTTTGGGTTTACTGTTGGTAGTATTTTACAAACTCGATGCCAACTTTGTGCACATGTCTTGCTTTGTAGCTTAGGGGGTGAGATATGAAGGGGTGCAAACGAGCGAGCCAAACTTTATAGAGCCAATAAACGAGCTCGAGCTCAGCTCCTACGTAAACGAGCCACCTTAAATGAGTTGAGCCTATGTAAGCAAGTCAAACTTTTGCGAGCTGCGCCGAGCCGAGCTTTACAAAGCTCATTTACTAAACGATCCTATAACTCGAGAGCAGGTCGGTTCGTTTGCAGCCCAGAATTGTCCTCGCGAGTATCTGGATATCCAATGCCACATGGCATCCTCAATGGCACCACGTCTTAGTTGCATGAAGTGGGAGCAGGTGTGAGGAGTAGAGGCACCTAAACATTTCTAGGGTTGGGGAGCGCTTAAGGAGCGTATATACATTATATTTAGATATGCATACAATATATAGTTAAATACTTAACCGTTGAAGGAGAAGTGACACTTATTGAGAATTTTTCCTATCTTAAATGGTAAATTTTTTGGAATTTAGATATTTTCATTTTGCAAAACTTCTTGACTCATATGATTTTCATATTCATATTCATATTTTCGCACCCGTAAAAGTACGAGAATAATTGCTTTAATGGCCGGATAAGGTCCCATCCTAGTTAGGAGCCAGCTCCCATCTCGAGGGGAGCCAACTCCCATCAAGCTCCCATCTTGGGAGCGCCGATTTGAGCTCCTGTCTTGGAAGCACACCCATTTTAGAAGGATGCTACAACTAAGCACCATGCCATCTCCTTGCACCTTGGTTCTTCACCATCCTTTAGACAACATCCATAGCGAGGGAACCACCTTGGCTTCGCACTATACCTTGGAAGACATTCCCAGCATACATAATGCAAAACACTTGACGGCCTTCATTGACGCAGCGGAATAAACACGAAGGCTAGCCAGCGTTCTAGTAAACGAGATAGAACACTCGAATCCTTGAGCATTGATTGAATGATTAATTGGTTTGCCTGTAGGCTTACACCTCTATTTATACTAGTAAGAGTCCTAATAAAAATGATAATTACTTGGAGAGGAGACCAAGCAAATCATTAATTGGAAAGTAGGACTATATGAAAAGGAAATAAAAATCAAAATTTACTAGAACTTAGTTAGGAACGTGCAAAACAGGTAGCACAAATAAGATCTCCTAATACTAATAAATTTTGTAGAAAAAATAATATTTCCATAAGTGATAGCCCTTAATATCTTGCCCTACATCAATCTCCTTTTCTTCAAAAGATCTCGGCCTCAAGTTCTCATTAGGTATATGCCATCTTCTATGCCAAATAAATAGATACTTGGATTACTTCAACCCCTCTATTTCCTTCCAAAACATCACAGAGAACAATATTTGCAATGATATCTTCTCTGCATGCTTCAATTGACTGATAAGATCCGCTCTAGATGAACATTAAAAATCCACTCATATTGTTACACTCCAAGAAAAATAGAAAATCAACATCAACTTCACTTTGCGGGGTTTCTTGATTTTGTACCAGCTTGGCATTGGTTGACACACCAATGATCGACCATATAGCCATCACATAAGGTGGCGGCATCGCTCACCTCTTTTGGAAAATTGTGTTGGTCCTCAACAACAAGAATAACAAACAAAATCATATCAATTTTCTTGTCATCAACTTGAATTTACCTCTTCTTTAACAGCTTCTTCAACAACATCTTTTGCAATGGTGTTGATTGTATTTTTTTGCCTTGGCTCATATTTTTCTTCGAGCAAGTGCTTGTGATTCTATGGTAAAAATCTGTCCATCATACGTCTTTTGATTCTTGACGATGCACGAATACGAAACTTGCCCAATCGACCTCTGTAAGATTGCATATCTAACCACCACTGTAGCGTTGGACTATAAGTTTAAACGACAAGTATCTCCACGTTTCTTCGTACGGAATTCCCACATATTCAAAGAAATCTTAAGTGTCTAGAATATAATCTAAAATATCTTCAAAGTAGTCATAACTGCTGGATTTAGATAAATTGTCATAATACTTGAAATCAGGATAAGCATATTTCATGCACTTGCACCCATCGTAATTCGGATGTCACTTCACCAACTAATATTCATAACAATCTTCGTAGATTATGCCTCCATATGCATTCTCACAAGAATTTTCGGCAATGACATGCTGATTTATCGGTTGGTTAGGGGCAAACCCCTCAACACAATTCCTATTAATTTTGTGATTCATAGGTTGGGTATAGGCAAAAATCGTGAATCCTATTTAATCCACCCCTACAACCATCATCAATAGGGTTTCTGCTTCCTTCTGCGACGAATGTCATCGAGCCAAGTGAATCCATGCTCTTATACCACTTGACGCAGTAGAATAAACACGAAGGCTAGATAGCGTTCTAGCCAACGAGATAGAATACTCGAATCCACGAGCACACCTTGAATGCACAAGAAAAAGAAGGGAAACTCTGAAATATTATTGATTGAATGATTAGTTGTTTTGCCCTTAGGCTTACACCCCTATTTATACTAGTAGGAGTCCTCATAAAAAATGAAAATTATTTGGAGTGGAGACCAAGCAAATCATTACTTGGAAACCAAGACTATAAGAAAAGGAAATAAAAAATCAAATCTTACCAAAACTAAATTAGGAAAGTGCAAAACAGGCTGCACATATTAGTTCTGCATTTGCTTTATGTTCCCTTTGTGCATTGATGGTTTCATCTCAACGAGCAACTTGGCCAGTACTTAGGAATGCTTGAATCTTGATATATGCTTTGTTGGATCCAATTTCTGACAAATAAGCCATTGGGACTACTGATGCTGTTACAGGAACCAAATAATTAAATTTAATTCCATCGTTGTATCTGGATTCTATTCTGTCTCATCCAATCTATAGGTTATCTCAATATGTGTTATGTTTCTCATATCCAGAGTTGAAGTGGTTGATGAGGAGCCTGGTGATGACGAAGAGGGCGGCAGCCAGAGGTACTTTTTTGTTAACTGGATTAAATGTGGGTTACTGCTACCTCTTTATGATGAAATCTTTACTGTGTTGACAATTTCAGAAAGTACAAGCTGCCTGTGTCAGACATCATACCTTTCCCAAAACGGAATAATATCTCAGGTGCTCGATATTTCGGTCCCGGGGAGAAAGTTCTAGCAGTGTATCCAGATACAACTACATTGTATAAAGCAACTGTAATCCGAGCTCGCAAGGTAACAAGTTCACCTATTTGTCTTGTTCTTAATTCGAATCTATCATTTCTTTAACAAGCCGTTTGGATTTGTGTTACCATGTATTGGAACCTGGTGGTTGATGACCGAAACTGTACTTCTTGCATTGAATATGCTGTGATGCTATCAACTATTTTCGTGAATTTTCAGCGGAAGACTAAAGAGTAAGCACCTTTTCTCTCTGTTCTATTTGGATTTCTGCACATTGTGAGTAAAATGGTATCTTGTAACATTTGGGTTTAAAAACTTAATTTCCATTTGGTTTCCAAATGCCTGTTCAGCTGCTGGTACTACAGATGGTTGAGTTTGTCCTAGTAATTTCTTCTTCATGATGAAAGCTTGTGGGTTTTTTCATGCCTCTTGACATGGTTATCGTAATGTGGCAGTTATGTCTTGGAATTCGACGATGATGAAGATGATGATGGGGTTTTGCCTCAAATTGTTGTGCCCTTTCACCGGGTGGTTGGTCTTCCTGAAGGACGTAGTTAATAGATTTTCCCTGTTTCCTACAGTTTTATGTAGGTAAAATATATCGGTTTCATTCATAAACGTTGCATACATGTGGTATTGGTCAGCCACTGGCTCTGAACTCAGTTACAGGAACTCAAGTACCACACCTTCAGTGGGAAAAGCTCAAAGTTGCGTTTTCTCGTTTGATAGCAAGCTCTGTTTGGATCTTGGATTTATGGCGATTTCTTGGAGAACAAGAAAATAAAGTTTTTTTTGAAGCTTTTTTAATTTTATCTCTGTTGTTTTGAATTAACATTTACCCAGGGTTTTATTAATTTTATTATGTCACTGGAACCAAGTTTTCTAGAGTTTGGTTTTCTGATGTCAAAGTTCCTTTGCTGTTCAATG
Organism: Vaccinium darrowii; assembly: GCA_020921065.1. Taxonomy (NCBI): domain Eukaryota; kingdom Viridiplantae; phylum Streptophyta; class Magnoliopsida; order Ericales; family Ericaceae; genus Vaccinium; species Vaccinium darrowii. The sequence goes on along the minus strand of CM037158.1, from coordinate 6,364,134 downwards.
AGTGATTTTGGATTTTTTCTCTTTTCCATAACGATCAAATTCTATATGTTCTTCTCTCCATCCTTCCACCCATTTTAGATCCAATTTTAAAATATTTGATTCTCTCTTATTTAAGTTGGGTATCTCCGTCACTTGTAGGGATTTATAATTCAATGAATGAGTGACAAACAATCCACTTATATTTATCCAATTAATGCCTAATGCTTTTGAGAAGATGATCTGAAAAAAATATCCCTACGACTTTCGATAAGATGATCTGGATGCGACATTTTCTCTTCTATGAATGCATCTCATCGAGGATTATCGGTTGGATCCTCATTGTTTGCAGCGTTCAAAAAAATGAGTTAAGTTTTACAGGGACAAAAATCATAATGTGGGTAGATTATTGATTTCTGATTAGAGTCATACAGAGAAAAGATAAAGGCTAATATGAAGTGTTACATATTTTAGTGATGCATTGCATTGCACTATTCCAAGATTTAATGATGTCGAGATTTAGTAATAAGCTTTCAAATCATAGGCTCAGTGGGTGACTTATCGAGTAATTAATTTTGTTGTTATCGGCTTATGTCATTTGGAAAAATATCTGGTTGATCCAACAAAAGTATACACATAAGTTTGGAAGTTTCTAATTAATCCTCAACATCTTAACTTCGATAGTTCGTTAATATTATCGAAATAACTATTACTGTTGTGCTTTTTATGCGGGGTCTATCTCCGACTGAGAAATACGATTCATTTTATTTGACTCATTAAATATGTAACTCTTAAAAACAAATATTTGGATATCAATTATCTTGAAGCTCATTCTCAAAATCATAAACGAGATTTCAATTTGTTTCTTAAGAAAATACATGTTTCGTTCAAGTAAGACTCTATATTCAATCAACATAAATATTTCAAGAAAAACTTAGCGAGCTGAACAAATCAAGAAGAACTCGTTTATTTGATATTTACGACAAGTTTATGATTTCTCAAGGTAGGAAAAAAAAAAAAAAAAAAACAAGTGGTAACTAGCTCATGTAGTAGAGTTCTTAGATGTCCTACACTGCATCATTGGATCGAGTCCAATTCCTCCTCCCTAAGTAATCGATTAAGAATGATGAATGACACACACACAAAAAAAAAAGAACTCTAACTCGTTTGGACCTTAAATGGGCTCCATTTGAAGTGCACAGCGGGCCGTCTGGGTCCAAACCTCCACCTTTTTCATAGGCTATTGTCTCAAGCCCACCAGGCCCAATTTTCACTCTGTACTTTTGGCACCATCACTTTCCTCCAATTCCAGCTCGCAGTAGAGGTTTTGCCCTACTGAGAAAAAATGGCGAAGGAAGAAGGAGAGGGAGAAGCAGTCGCAGCAGATAACAATGGAAAAGAAGGGAAAAACCTCCTGGGGAAACCCAAGTTCAAGAAGATGGAGAATGGACGGTTCAAGTGCGTGGAGACAGGGCACGAGGTCCCAGCCCACGCCAAGGACTCGTACGCTCAGAGCAAGCACTGCCGCCTTGGCCTCATAGACGCCGCCTTGGCCCGTAACAAACCCCCTCTCAACATGTTTCACCAAGATCCTCAATCACGGTCAGTCCCATCTCTTTCTCTCGCGATAAACTCCTATATGTATGTATTGTTGATAAATCGGCCAAACCCACAAACATAAAATGCGCGAAGTACAATAAAAGAAGAAACATAGAACTCAATATAGATATATTGAGAGAGTACATGAAGAGAGTACAAGTTACTTCACAGAGATTTTTACGGGGTTGCCTAATTGGCTTCCACCAGGTATCGAATGAGGAGAGTACAAGTTAGGTCGGCTACTACATATTAACTTCAATGTATTACATATCTTTACATTGTTAACTTCATTAGTTAATAATCTGTGAACGATTTACATAAAATTACACACCTATCAATGTGATATATGACAGTTCAAAAAAAAAAAAAAAAAAGCAATGTGATATATAACCGTCGTGTTTAATCCATCTTTGCCTTGTCGAAACACACTTAGCTATGTAAAATTATGCATGGCCTAGACGCATCGTGCGGTGTCCTGTTGTGTCATTTCAAGTTAACAGTTGATACGGAAAAGCAAACAGTTATTTGAATCCTCCTTGGGCTACTATGATCCAATCCATATTTATCCTGTTTAATCGTTGTGTTGTCGGGTCGTGTCATATTCGTGTTCGTATAAAAAGTTGTCAACCTAAACCCTCTAACTTCGTGTTGGGTTCGAGTCATGTTAACGGGCTGTGCCCAAAATTCCTATCCTTGTTGTAAATGAACTGTTTGTGATGGAAAATTTAATTTTTTTTCTTGTGGAATCACAAAAAAGCCTGTACCTATGTAGTGCCGACACGGATATGGACATAGACACGTGAATTCTAAAAAAAAGGACACGGACATGGCGGGGAACACGGAAAAAACAATTGTATATAAATATATCATATATGTATGCTGTAACAGTTTATGTACACAGATATATATGCACTTTTCATTTGATATGGAATATGTTTACACTGTTACATACTAGTATATATACTAGTACATATACACACAGATATGTAAGATATACACATACAACGACGGAGATATATACAATGAATATATACCAGCACATACATACATATATACCAACACATACATACATATATACAATGAGAGGGAGGGAGGGAGGGAGATAAGAGTCGGAGGGTGTATATGTGGCACACGCGTGTCTATGCCGTGTCCACCGAGTGTCCCCCTCCAAAAAATAAATTAATTTATGGGACAAGCCATGTGGCGTGTTTGATACGTGTCCCCGTGTGTCCCCGTGTCCAATACGGGGACATGGCGACCTCTAGAAGTGTTGGTGCTTCATAGGCCCCTACTATTTAGGGAATTGAGGGGTTAATTTTTTTTTTTTTTTGGGATCATTTATGACATAATCTATATTGATATTTGGAGTTTTTGGGTTGGTTTTTCGGCCCCAGAAGTTCCAGTCCACGATGACTTTTTCAATACTGGGCTAGCATGAAATTTATTCTTCAGTCGGGAAACCTCCAAGAGTAACTAAATCTAGAATGATATTTCGGTCAAATGGAAGCTTATATATTATAGGGTGGAGGACAATACTTTTTGAGTTATATAAAAGCATTCTAAGCTATTTGGGATCAGTCTTCTTGTTTTTTGTTGCTGATCTAGTATTTTGTTTTGCTGATCGGCTGTTGATTTAACCCTTTCTGTGTGGCCTTGTAGCTCAAAGTTGATTTGTAAGCTAACAGGACTTACTGTCAATAAGTCTGAGGAGCATATATGGAAACACATGAATGGAAAGCGTTTCCTCAACATGCTAGGTCAGTGTCCTTTCTTGATTTCACTCTCTTTGTAATCTGTTTTGTTCACATTTTCACCCATTGCAAGCTTGGAATGGATGAACTGTGAAATCTGCATTTTTGTGCATTTGGATCGTGTCCTTTCAAGATTTAAATAGAGGATAAATAGAGCGCTCCTTATATATCTTAGTGATTAGCTTTTAATGTAAACATGTAAGCAGAGAAAAAGGAAGCTGAAGAGCAAACACCAAATGGAATTGTTGCAGAGCAGGGTGAGCAGCCACCAGATGAAGAATCAAACAAGAAAGCAGATAAATTGAAGAAAAAGAAAAAGACAAAGAAGCAGGAGGTGGATGTCAATAAAGTTATCTCTGAAGTAAGGAATCCTTCTGACAAAGACAGTGATTCTGAAGAAGCCGATTTCTGGATGCCTCTGGTTGGAGATCGGTGGGACTTTGACGATGGAGGAGATCGATGGGGTTCTGGTTCAGAGTCGGAGCCAGAAATTGAAGATGTTAATGGAGCAGGCGAGTTTCCTTTTTCAGGACTTCATATTTGATTCTCATGAATCATGATCTCATTCGTTAGCTGGTATGAACATTCATATGACTATGGTAGGAAGCCGCTGACGCTGAATTGGCCCTACAGTAACTAGTTCAAACACCAGGAGCGGTCAGATCAAATAAGGGATCAGACCGCTCTTAGAAACATGAAATAAAAGCAAACTCTCATAGTTTGAAGCCCAGGTCCTACTACTTCATAGGTGATGTGAGGCACTTCTTTCGGTTTGAATAGGGAGTAGCCCTTCTTTTGGTTGAAGTAGCCACAACTTTGGTCGTAGTCTGTTTAAACAAATAAACCCAGTACACTTGCAGCCATTTTTCTCAAACTAGTCCACAGAGGTAGAACTCACGGGAATATAGCTGACTTGTGAAATTATTATTGTGGTGAAATTTGGAAATCATGTCCTTGTCATATACCATGATATCTATCGATATGCAAAGCAGCAATATACTGTGTATGCTCTTGTTATCATATCATACTATGAACTTGTAGCTTTCTGAGGATGGAAAGATATTCTATTGGAATTTGATATCTCATATCAGAGGTATATGAAAGTTCGTAACCGATTGACAACTAGTCCTTTTGTTGCATCTTTCATATTCTTTTTATTTGGAAGCAGTAATATATGAAGTAGGATATCTTGGAATATATGAAGTACGATATCTTGGAATTCTCTCTTCTCACATCATGAAAAATTGAAAACAATGGGGTAATAGTTTTACTGGCAAATTTATGTGGAACTTTTTGAATTTTCTATGGTGAAGTTGGTATCACCTAAAAGGTAGGTATGAGTTGCTAAGAAGTTTGATCCCAGGATAAGAGCGCCAATAGAATTTTGCTTGCACTAGTTTGAGCTGTAGGTTCTTAGCTTTGGCAGCATGATCATGGCTCAAGGGTTTTATTGTGTAGAATTATACCAGTTAGAAAAATGGACGTGAAAGTTGTCAACATTTTGATCAAGTTTTCCTCTAACACTAGTTGTGTAGGATGCAGTCAATGGAAGAATGTTTGAATAACATAGTTTTAAGCTGCCCTCATAGCATCTCAAATGACTGGCCAAAGCCTTTTTTGGGCTTTAGATACGGCTTGGCATATCCATTGGATTGCCAAATGCTTGGCCAATATATGGCTTGGCACATCACTTATAGTGGTGGATCGGTGGTCATGTAAGAGTTATGATCAACAATTGTGATATAACAGCTTAAGTGGGGTGCTAGAAGTGGCTTGACACCACTGGATTACCCTTGCCAAAAAGTGAAAGAATGACATTGTAGCTTGCCATAAAAGTGGCTGCGGCTTTGCTAATTTGTTGAAATCAATGGGAGATGTTCATGGAAGCTGTAGTCATGGTCTAAGAACCACAGAGACGTCTACCGGCCTCATGATCTGGGCCCGACACTTGTGGTCACAAACACGACATGATATTCTCCGGACACATGTTAGACATGCCAAAATACTTTTCCAATTTTTTATGATTTTTCTTTTACTCAGACACATTGTGGATGCTCTAGGATACGTTCATGGCTCTTGGAACATGTAAGGACACATTAAAAGTTAAAATATTATTTTTAAAACTCTGCCCGGAGTGAAAATTTCCACAGATGTATAGTTTGTGTATACTTTATATGATATTTACAGACCGTTGACTTGTATCTATTTGATAGGAATAATGTTTCTGACTTTTATATATTCCTAGCATAGCTCTATAATACCTATACATTTCGCATTCAACATGTCCCTGACGTGTCCGTGTCCTAATTTTCGAAGAAATGATGTGTTCGCGTCGTGTCGGGTCAGTATCCCATATCCGTGTCCGGGCTTCTTAGGTCATGGTTTCTGGTTTATTTGTCTTGTCGGGTCAGTATCCCATATCCGTGTCCATCCTTCTCAGGTCATGGATCCTCGTTTATTTGTCTAGATTATTTTGTTATGGAACTGGCAGTTAGACATCTCTTCTGATCCGAGTTACTTAACATTGCTCTGAAAGTGGATCTCTTATTCATTGATGTCATTTTCTCTCACCAGATGCTGCAACAGAAGAGAGCAAAGACGATGCGAGGGAGCTTTCTAACCGGTACTTTGATTTCCTTGGGTATTTCATTTTGTCTCATTTTCTTCTCTCTTTCCCGTCAATAGTCATTCAATTCCATTACTGCAACTGTTTTAAATGGTTTGCTTCCTTGGCAGGACGAAGCGAATGTCCATAGAAATTGGACCAAGTGACTTCGCCTCAAGGAAGAAGAAAAAGAAGACCCAGCCCACACCATAGAGACTGAAATTTGTTGGTTCTTTCCATTTCGCTGCTTAAGTTACATGCTTGCAATTTGTGCTTAAAACATTCCGGCTTTCAAAAAATTCAACAATCAGTTAAGGATCACCAACGGATTTTGTTTCTCACTTGGTAGAGCACTTGTAAACTTACTATGTGAAAGAAGAAGGGTTAGGGTGGAATGAGCACTTGGAAATTTCGTTCCCGGCCTTCAATCAAGGTGTGCAACCGTAAGTACAAGTCTTCAAACATAAACTTGAGATTTTGGGGTTAGCGGCGTCGAGTAATCGAAATATCTTGCGGTGTCTCCAAGATAAACATAATTTCTGTAACCACCCTATGGCTCAGTAGTTTGCTATTATCATCTTGGGAATTTCTTGGGCCATTTTGTGGGTTTGGTGCACGTACAAGTAATAAGACCCATAATTTTGGTGGGTTTGGTGCTTTCTACCCAACAAATTAAGGTCAGCTATCATCCACTGGTATTGTTGTCACTATCACTTATTTCTGCACAAATAATGGAGACAAAGTTAGGTCAATATCAATTTTGAGGTCATAAGTAGTCCAACCCTTTTCAGTTATTGCCTTGTTGCTCTTCAAGATTTCTTTGAGTGGTGACTCTTCTTGTCATCCTTTTGTCAACGCAACCAGGGGTTCTCCCTTGAGTTAGGAATAAGCTTAATTAAGTTTTTAAGTCGATCTACTGTGAGAGAATAACCTGTCTTGTGAAAAGTAATAAATCGGTTTTGAGTTTAGGCCCGCCTTAGCTAGTTCGTTGAAAACTCAGCTCTATTATTGTTTATGTTCCGTCTTCAACACAAAATGCTAGCATAATTCTTATATTGGTTTACGTAATGGGTATCTGTAGCATTAGATAATCGTTTATACAATTCCCAGGGTTTGGTTTGAGATGGTCAAGACTTAAAACTTAGGAGGTCAGACAATACAAGAATTTATCCGCATCCTATATTGGGCTCTCATTAATGGATAGTAGATGTGTGATGATGGTGTACGCTATTAGGGCACGGTGCTGGGAGCATATATAAACTTGAGTTTGGGTCTTTGAGAGGTGATGTTATTTAGTGCGCTCGGAGCAATGCTCCATATCAATCACAACACAACACGCACCCAAAAGTTACGAGTCTAATAGTTTTTACCGACCGCAACACATGTGGCGTGGAGCGCCACGTGACCTTGCTCGTTTGTGGTCCAGACAATATCCACAACAAATTACTTATTGCCAACATTCACCAGCCCCCTTGATCATTGCATTTAATGCATTCTAACGGCTTCTGCAGACCTAACATCTCACTGCCATTTACACCAAAATTATAGATTGCAACCACTAGTCTGTATAGATAACCTCATAAAAAAAGACAGAGACATCCCATCTTCTTCCTCCACCTCATTTCTGGTTCCTCTTCTACTTCCTCTGAAATTACCTTCTCTGCCCTTCCCATGGCCTCAACCTCCAAATTCTCCTACCAAAAGCTTATTCATGAAGGTGGGTTTGAGGGTGATGATGATGACAATCAAATTAGAGAGAGAGTGATTGGGAGGGCAAAAAGCTGGTCCAGAATCAGAAACAAGGTGCAGTCAAGGAGGAGACTCAGGGTTAGAATTCCAAGCTTGAGGAGGTTCTTCAGGAGAAAAGCTAAGGTTTTTATGGTAAATTGGGGTGAGGTTGTGAAGAGATTCAAGGAAAGCCAGGCCCATTTTGGGGATTTATTTGCTGGGAATTATATGTTTATGCAGGTCACCCCTACCCCATTAAAATATGTTGACAAGTCTTTGAAGGGCACTTATGATTTTCATGGGGTTTCTTCTAGGTACTCTGTTCCAAGGATCTCTCATTAAACCCTCTTGAAATTTATGAGTTTCTCTTGATTATGTAACAGGCTATGTTTGGATCGTGAATTTTTCAAGAAATCTATACAATAAATTCTCTGGGTTTCTCTTCTTTTTTTGTTTTCAATTTCTTCTCTTTCTAACTTGAAAAATCTATGATCCAAACATGGCTTTAATTAGCTGGAAAATAAGATGGTTTTTTTTTATGTAATTCGTGCATTTGTACATGATGGTTTCTTATGTATGTGGAGGAAGCTATGAAACAAACTAGTGGTTTGTTGTTAAGACATCAAAGAAACAATAATCCTTTGCATATAGAATTGTGGTGGTTGTCTTTAATTACCATTGCTACTTTGTTATTAACATCAAGGGTTAAAAAGTCGATCCTTTTGGGAGAACAACTCCAATAGTTTGACTTAGGCAACTAGACCAATATAATGATCTTCAGTAATCTTCATTTCATTTTTGTAGGATTTGAAAGCCAAGGAGCCAAATCTATCTCTTTGGTTCTTTCAGTAGTTGTTTCGTCTTATTCATAATCACACACCCTTTTTGTTCTATTGTGATGTTAATTTATAATTTTGTCCTTCTAAGTGTAAAATGAGGATACAAATGAATGGTTAATTTTGTAAATTCACATCGCGATAAAGTAAGTGTGGTTACGAATAAAGGGAGTGCGAAAATCAATTACCCAAAAAATCAACAATGTTAAATTGCAAAAAGTGGTGCAATTAATGGATCCGGGGGTGATATAGGACACTCCCGTCCTACATCGCTGTAGGGCGCTATGTGAACCGTAGGATGTTTAACGATCCATATTATTTTACAGGTAAAATAAGTATTCTACATGCATGTAAGATAATGCATGAAATCTGTACTGTTGAAAACTGTAGACACCCCAATTTTAATTATCCGTGCATTCTAGACAGGAGTCTGGATGTGTCCCCAATAATGAAAAATATTGACGACTCCGAGAAATTTGCTTTATTTGATTAATGCTTTAATTAATTAGGTTTTACCAGCCCATTTCAATGTTTCCAAGCCCAACAATTATCCCTAAACCCAACATATAAACCAAAGCCCATTAAAAGACCCAAAAGAAGCCCAAACACAAACCCAAGTTTCAGCCCAAATAAAACTGTCGGTGCCTGCACAAAAGATGTTGGCTGCCATGTTTGACTTATAAAAAAGTGGCGGCAACCATATTTTTTATAGCGGCCACTGTGTTTGAATATAGTGGCCGCCATATATGTTGCCCGAAAATCAGACAATTTCTACAGCTGTGTTATGGGTTGCCATGCTAAATTTACTTGCCTCCCATCCAATTTTGGTTGGAAAATTAGTGCAAGAAACTTTTTTTTTGCCTATAAAAGGAAGCCTAGGTCTTGATTTTCAGAGAACAACAAACCTACAACAACAATCCCACTTAAAAATCATCAAAAGATCTAGCCAAAGTCCTATTTTCCTTGAGCCTTGCTCTTGCTTTCTAAACCTCATTCTTGTTTTCTTCCTTTGAAAGCCAGAATCCTGTGTCTAAATCAGCCACGAAAAATCCCCAAAACACTATTTTAAAATCTATTTTCTATATTCCGAAACCATCCTAAAACCTAGTCCTTAATCCTAGTTTTTTGAAGCATTAAGTAAAGTAAATTTTTTTTTTTTGTGTGTGTGTGTGCGGCGAACAGAGTTATATTCGCCGAATTCTTGATTTTGAGGGGAATATCCGGACGTTGATCCAAGAGTTCACTCTTCGCATATTTTATCATTTTCGTTAACTATTCTTTCTTTTAAACTAGCCTCATGCACTATTGATTTTATTTATTTTTCCTTGTTCCCTTTCTTGTAATTGTCTAAATCACCTTAAAAATTCTTTTAAAATCCCACAAATAATGAGTAAAGAGTAAAAATTCTTTTAAAATCCCACAAATAATGAGTAAAGACTAACCATGTCGGTTAGGCGGGATGCGTGCATTTTTAAATATTCACTTCGCCTTCAATTGATACAAAAAAAAATATATTAATATACAACTAATAATACCTTTCCACTAACCCACTTATCTATAAAGTTAGAAACACCAACTTATCCCACCAACCTTATCTTCTATCACTATTCTTTCTCTAGTGTTTACTAAAAAATGAGTACAAAAAATGATTTTAAGAAAATTGGTACGAAACAGGCACAAGCTTTCATTTCCACTACAAGGGTCACTTAACAATTACTTTGGAATGAGGTAGTGGTCGAGAACTTAGAGCCTTCTGGTGTTTGGCGCAGTGAGAGAGAGAGACACAAAGAATTAAGAGCCATGACAAATACGAAAGATAACTAAATTAAGTTATTCGAGTTTGATCTTGGATTCGTTGTTAAAAGCTCGTTCAAGATATTAGGTAGAAAAAATTAAGCTTGAATACTTTTTGAGGCTCGTTAAACTTTCAAACCAAGCTACTATTCGACTTGTTCTGCTTATATGATGCATACAAAAGGCAAACTATTTGAAATCGGCTCACATTCGGCTCGATATCGCTTGAGATCGGCTTGCCTCATAAGAAAGCTAAGTTTGAGGGTATTTTGGAGCTCGTTAAGTTTTCAAATCAAGCTTAAATAATTAACTACTCATCTCAGAAGTCAGAACCAATAGTTACTACCGGTTTCATATAACCAACGGATCAAGATCGAACTCTGACCACATGGCATATGACACCACAGTAAGAGTGCCACCACTAATGAATTCAAAGCTCTGGTCAAAATACAGGCCTGGACACAAGGCGGGCTTTAAGGTACAACCATGGGTCAAATTTAAAACTTTTGATGGGTCCGAATGGGCCTGATTTGTCCGGGACCCATGGATTTGGGCCTATGCAAAGGAACAAGTTCTAAAAAAAAGGGCCCAAATGATCTAGACTGGGCCAGCAACACAAGTGTAAGGCTCATAAACGAGCCGAACGGGTTGGGGCTTAACTGGTTTTGAACGTAGGGCAATGACAATCCACGGGTCGCTAAAGAAATGGCATGTCAAAGCAACAACAGCGTCTAGGTAAAAACTAATTTTAGCAAATTTGGAGAAGAAAAACCCAATATATCACTTGGGTGTTCTTTTTCTCTTTACGACTCATATTTTTCAACACATACGAGTATATCTATATATAGGCATATAACATGGGTGTGAACACGGGCGGCTGTCACCAATTTCAAATTGAACTCTTCCCCCACTGGGTCAACAACTGTTGCCGCCAAAGTCTTCAATGGCTGCAAGCATGATGTGGAGCAGTCTAGGTAAATCACCATATACCATACATTTTGCTACGGTGCCTAGGTATATTTACCTATGCGCTGTTCACCTCCAAACACTTTTTTATTCGTTTCTCTGTCTTCCTTTCTCACTCTCCGCCTCTCTCCTACAGTACCTAGGTAAATTTACTTTGAACTAATACTAATGTTATAATAAAAATAGATAAAATAGATAATCTTGTTGAAGTATTGAGAGAGATGGGGTGGCTAAATACACTATACATTAGCATTTTTGGCTCAAAATACGCCTTAGCTGCTGTTGTTGCTCTTAATTCCGTTTGACTCTAGCCAAACTTCAAAATTACATCGCTAAGGATTGCGACCTCTTTTACACCAAAAATTAGCAATTATATGTAAACAGGTGGAAAGTAGGAGGTGGGAGGGGAGAAAATGTAAATTTGTGTTTAAAGGGTAAAAGGATAATCAATGTGACCTTGTTAGACTTGCACGTAATTAAAATCAACAATTGTCCTTAATGTAATTTTGGACCATTTTTTTTATAGACCAACTGATAATAAAACCTTAAACATAGAGGTTTTTAGAGGTCGGCCCCATTTTTAAGGCTCTGGCCTAAATTAGTCCACGTCAAATTGTTTTAGTTTTTAAAATAGGTCTGATCTAAATATACACAACATCTAAAAATTATAAAGTTAACCAATACTCATACTTTTTAGAGCATTGTCATGTGATGCATCACATCACTATTGTATGATTGGTACTTTTATCTTTTTTGTTTGTTTGTTTGTTTGTGATTACAACAAATTAAGACATGGTATATGGTGAATGGTTGGAACAATATTTTAAGACATTTCAACACTACTGAATAATTCATGTATTCATTACTTTCTCTCTCTACTTTCAAATTTCAAAATATCATATCTTTTGCTGTAAGTATTTAATTTTCAAAAAAAGTACATTTTTTGGAACCTATTTAATGAGATCTACCAAACGAAATTCGTATCTAAAATTAAATTATGTAAAAATAAACAAAGATTATTTGAGAATTGTTGTGCCTAACTAGAATCCTACTTATTAAAGATGTAAAAAGCAAAGGAACCAAATCTTTCTTTTCAATTGCTTCTTTCAATAATGTCACACTGCAAAAAATGGAATACGTTAACGAGTAAGGAAGGAAAGCATAGAATTGCCATGTCCCTCCACTTTCTTGTTGCTCACATTGCACGGTAAAGATATAAAATCCTTTTGTTTAAGTGAAGTCTCTCCTTTGGCAGCATTTTTACCGACACATTATGCTTGTATTGAATGGATCAATATTGTCTACACCTTCCAGTACTTACTAGTCCATTTGTTTAAGCCAAAAACTTTCTAAAAACATTTTTTTGGGGAAACATTTCTAGTTTTCTGATAGATCTCTTGACATAACGCGCTCAATAGAGAAAATGGGTCCATGTAGTCGATTCTAATTAATTGGAACTTAAACCTCGGTTTGGTTCGGTGAGATGAAAAATAAAAGCTAGCGCTCAATAGAGAAATGGATTCATATTGAAGACCCCAATTAATTGAAACTTAAACCTCAGTTTGGTTTGGTGCAATGAAAAATAAAAACTACTAGACAGTATTTACCGTGGCCTGGGAAAATGGGTTGATTGCTAGTTCACTCAGGTTGCTTGCTCCAGAAAACACACACACACACACACACAAAAAAAGCAAGCTTTTTGGAACAACATTACTGCCACCAGAAAGTCTCAAGTGCCCATAAAGGGCACTCAGAATTTACCCCGAATGTGAAAATTGAAGAGAATCTGGGACATTGATTTTCAAATTCGAGGTAAATTCTGAGTGTATTTTTTGGGTATGTAGTGCTGCTGCTATCTTATTCATTTCAAGCTCAAAACCAAACATAAAATCTCTTTTCGACGACAAATCTGTCAAAACTGTTGAGTTACCAGTAGTCTTAAAAACTTAAGGTGTAAGGAAATCGGTTTAACAATTCATATCAAAATATTCAGCATCCTCCCTTGTGTGCAATACCGTCTTGCAGGTGGAGATACAAATTTTGATAGATAGAGAGAAACAGAATACGAAAAGGAGAAGGATAATACAAATGGGAACAAATTCAAATGGAAATAGTTGAACCCAAGATCTCTCCCAACCTGAGCTCTAATACCATGTTAAGTCACTAATAACTCATCATTTTTGTACCAATAATCTCAAAAGCTTAAGCTGTTAGGATATGGTCCTGACAATATATATCAAGCTGTTCAACAGAAACAAATGGAATCGTTAAAGAAAGCAGGATCAAGATCAAGGACCTATTGCAGACTTTGAATTCACTTTGCACAAGATTCTTGGACATCCACATTGAAAAGCAAATATGCGGGGACAGAGTAACTCAAAAAGGATCAAGTTTCGCTAGGCTTCAAGCTAACGTTGAGGAGAATTTATATTCATTGGAAGCAAGGAAGTTGATTCATCCAATTCTTGATTCCATTCCCAATGTTATAAATAGGGCATACCAGATTACAAGAAGAAAACACAAGCCCTCCTAATCTCTACTCCACATTTATCAGTTCCCTCTGATCTTTTCGCAAAAAAAGATGGCTAGCATATTGGTGCCAGGAACAGATCCAAAGAGAGGCTTAGTACCAGGTTATCCCGATCAAAAACAGTTTGTACCAGGTTATCCTGATCAAAAACAACTTGTGCCAGGTTATCCTGACCAAAAACAACTTGTGCCAAGTTATCCTGATCAAAAACAGCTTGTGCCAGGTTATGCTGATCAAAAACAGTTTGTATCAGGTTACCCAGATCAAAAACAGTTGGTATCAGGTTACCCAGATCAAAAACAATTGGTACCAGGTTATCCAGATCAAAAACAATTGGTACCAGCTAGTGCAATGCGTCAACTTATAAAAGGTGACCGAACCATGCTCATGACATCTGACGACAGTGTGATGTTGAGGCAAATTCAGGCTACCCATTATCCCGACGACCGTAGAATCGATGTCAAACCCATTCTTCAACTCGTCGAGGATATCCTCAGTCGTGCCACTCTGAGCGTCGATAGCATTGTGCCGGTATGTATAATCTTGCGATTCTCATCTTTCGTAAGCATATGAGACCTTCTTTCCTCACAATTTCTATTTTGTCCATGTTGTACTGAGATCTGAGTGTACTTTTCCTTAAAAATTTATGAGTTGATAGACAGCTTGGATTAGTCCTATGCTTATTGCTTGACAAGTCATGGCTATCTTACTGCAGGGCCTACACACGCGCGGATACGCACATAGCATGGAGGACAAAGCTCACCCCGACAGTGTCATTTCCATGCTTGATGCTCTATCATACTTGATCGGTCGAATTTCCAGCGAGGTTATGAAGCAGTTTTTTTTTAATCTTTCACAGTAGAAGAACTTATTTTTATGCTAACCCCATCTCAACCAATCATAATTAGTATCAAACTCCTTTTTTATAGGATTCGAACCCGCAATCTCACAGTAATTACTGCTACACAACCACATTAACGAAGCAGATTGACTCCTGCAATTATATATATGTTCAACATTAAAAAAAAAAAACTCAAGTACATAACTAATTTGGGTGATTTTTCACTTGGATTTATGAATTTTCAGATAGCATACAAGTGCATGGGTGGTACTGAAGAAGGACACCACCAAACAACAGTCTCTCTGCTGAACCTGCTGTCAAGCTATGCATGGGATGCTAAGTTGGTGATAACCCTAGCAGCCTTTGCACTAAACTACGGCGAGTTCTGGCTCCTAGCCCAAATATACTCGTCAAACCAACTCGCCAAATCCATGGCGATCCTCAAGCAACTACCGCACATTATGGAGCAATCAGGCCCATTGAAACCTCGGTTCGATGCCCTTAACGATCTCATCAGGGCCATGTTGGACTTGACTTGGACTATCGTCGCGTTCAAGGACCTACCTTCTGCATACGTTACTCAGGATGTGCCCGCGTATGCTGCGGCTAATAATATCATTCCCATGGCTGTTTATTGGACCATGAGAGGAGTCGTTGCTTGCGCGGCTCAGATCAGTATCCTCACTAGCATGGGCCATGAGTATGTTGCCTTTCATCTTTTCTTTACTAGGAGTACTTTATTACAATGCCAAATCTTTTATGTTGGAGAATCTTTTATGTTGGATTAGAACTTTAGAAATCAAGAACTTGGAATTAAGACCAAGAGAAAGGCGACATTGAGATGGGAGCTCCCACCTTTATTACAATGCCAAATCTTTTATATTGCTGCTCCCACCTTTAGGAGAGAGATTATATGCTCCCCATGCACTAAGGAGCTTGACGGGAGCCGGCAACATTGAGATGGGAGCTCGCCCTTGGCGAAGATGAGAGCTTTTTGTAAAATTCTGGTATAGAAAACCAATAGTTTATTACTTGGCTTTATAAATTGACTTTTCAATTAGCAAATATATATATATATATATATATATATATATATATATATATATATATATATATATATATATATATAACTCAAGTCATGATATTTTGAAAAGAAAATCATACATTCTAAAACTAGCCCATTTCTTAAACTTAAGATAGACTAGGCCCAAATTTCTCACTATATTATTTTCATAACATATGTACACATGCCTTTCACACTCCCAACCTTGAGAGCTATTATATTCCTCCACTTCTGCTCCTGTTTCGTGCAACAAAAAATGACCAACATATGCATGTGATTTCAGGTATGCGGCATATTCCAACATGGAGGGATGGGAGCTTTCTACGTTGGCTCACAAAATCAACAACATCCATGAACATCTTAAGAAGCAACTGATGATTTGCAACCAACTCATAGGTATGCCCACCAATTACTGGCCTGTTCAAAGGAATGCATATTGTGGCTTCAGATATTGGCAATCAAATTGACTAAATCTTGCATTTTTCATGTAGATGACAAGAGCAACGAAGATTATTTTAAGTATTTGGTGGATCTCTTTGAAATGATCCATATGGATAACATGAAAGTTCTCAAGGCTCTGATTTGTGCCAGGGAGCAGGATATTCAACAACCCCTCTTTGATGGTTCTACTAAGAGACGGGTTTGACTTTGAACATGAACTCTATATATACTTGCAATATATATTATTAGACAAAAAATTATTAATACTTTTGGAGCATTGCCATGTGGTCCATCAGACATTGGCTAGGTTAATGAGTGATCATTGACCAGGAGTCTACTAACTAATTACTGGTTTGATACTTAATTACCCAAAAAATTCAACACTTCCTTTCTTTGTTTGTTACAAAGGCAGCAAATAGGAACATTTATAGCAACCACGAACTTGCACAACGATTTACCCAATTCGCCTTGCCTGCAAGCTAGGCAAGATATGTTTAATGTTTACCAATGAAGCTTGGATAAAAAATTTACTGTGAAAGAGGAGATTGAGGCGAGAATGAGTCACCAGTATCCAAAATTTTCTTAACTAAGCCTTATGCTCCACAACTAGCACGTTGCAAACATGTTATTGACCGCAATCTTGGTTGAATTCGAGACACGACTCACAATGTTTCTTCTTGAGAACATTGTGTTAATAACGAACACAATGGTGTCCGAGCATAATTCATTACAATTTATTTTGTAATCTTTGTTTTTCTTAAAAGAAAAGATTGCTTAGTGTAATAGGTAGTACACTTTTTCAGTGACTTCTTTGCCTATGTGATGAAAAATAGGTTAATCTTGACATTCTGAGGAGGAAAAACGTGGTATTGCTTATATCAAGCCTAAACATCTCCCACGATGAGCTTTCAATTCTAGAACAAATCTACAATGAGTCTCGAGACCCCCGACAACATGCGGGAAGGTTGGATAATCAGTACGAGGTGGTGTGGGTTCCAATTGTGGATTACTCAATGCAAGAGTACAGGACAGACGAAGCAATGCAAAAGTTTGAGAGCCTACAATCCACAATGCCATGGTACACGGTGCACCACCCTAATCTGATTGATCGAGCGGTGATTAGGTTTGTGAAGGAGAGGTGGCATTTCAGGAATAAGCCTATCCTTGTGGTGCTGGACCCGCAAGGAAGGGTGGTGAGCCCTAATGCCCTACACATGATGTGGATTTGGGGAAGCAGTGCTTTTCCATTTACTAGTCAGAGAGAGGAAAATTTGTGGAGGGATGAGACTTGGAAGCTTGAGTTGCTTGTGAATGGTATTGACCAAGCAATTCTGAATTGGGTAAGTCTTTTTATCCCTACATATGGGTTAACATTGTCATATTAAAAATATTACTAGTATTTCTTCCCTCTCCAACTTTTAGTTCTCGTTCAGATATCCGTGCCCTTATTCAAATAAAACACATCATTATATCCTTGTAAAAAATATCCGAAACTCTTTCATATGCACCAATTAAAAGTTCTAATTGTCATCTTTTAATCGGTGTAAAGAGTTGAAGTATGTGTTGTAAGGTGGTTTTTGTAACTCCGATAACATGGGATTTTTTATGTTATCAGATTAGGGAGGAAAAGTACATTTTCTTGTACGGTGGGGATGACATGGACTGGATTAGAAGATTCACCACAGCAGCAAAATCCGTAGCACTATCTGCTCGTATCTCTCTCGAGATGGTCTATGTTGGAAAGAGCAACAAGAAGGAACTAGTCCGGAAAATCATTGCCACCATCACAAACGAGAAGCTCAGCTACGCATGGCAAGACCTCATGGTATGGTTCTTCTGGACTCGGTTGGAGAGCATGTTGTTTTCTAAGATCCAACTCGGGAAGATCGATGAGCACGATCCCATGATGCATGAAATCAAGAAACTGCTCAGCCATGACAAGAGCGGAGGGTGGGCCGTGCTGAGCCGAGGTTCGCAAGTGGTAGTGAACGGACACGGGACTAAAGTGTTGCCGACTTTGCTGGAGTATGACTTGTGGAAGGACAATGTGCCCACCAAAGGGTTTGATAGGTCCTTCAAGGACCATTACGACAAGCTTTATGGGAGTGAGCACCCGTGTTGTCGGTTTGAGTTTCTGAGCACGGCTGGTACTGGGAGGATACCGGAGAGTATGAAGTGTCCGGAGTGCCTTGCCAATATGGAGAAGTATATCACCTTTTGCTGCTGCCACGATGAAAATCCTAATGTTGCTGCACTCTACTGAAGGTTGAAGTTACTTGATAGTAAATTATGGCGTGTGTGGTTTTATTTCTTGTTTTTCTGCATGTAAGATGTGATGCAAAATAACGTGATGTGTGTAGTCACAAATCACAATTGTGGACTTTGATGAGGTTGGTCCTCTTATATGCTTGTTAAGTAAGAGCCATTTTCTTGTGGCTTTACAAGTAAGAGCCATTTTCTTGTGGCTTTACGAAATAAAATATTTTGAGTGGTTTGCTTGAGTTTATTATTTTGGTATGGTGTTCTTTTTATTAACTCAAGTTTCAAGTAGAAGCAAAGAAAATTGCTTGTCACCGTAATCTAGAAAATGAGTTTCTTCGTACAGATTCCTCATATATCTCAGTTTATCGCAGATGTGCTGCTTTATTAAAACTTAAAATTGAAGCTGAATGCTGAAAAATTAAGTACTGAAAACTGAATGCTGAACTTTTAAGTTGAAAAGATGTTTGATAAAAATATCAGGAGCTGAATTAAAATAGTTGTTTTGATATAAAGTTAAATGAATTAAGCTTAAGTTATTTGTGATTGTTCTCTTTTAATTTTTCTAATGAATGTCAAGTATTTGTAGTGGTGGTGGTGGTAGTAGCTGGTAGTGTGGCGGTGATATAACATAGCGAATCTAGTGTGGTTGTTGTAACGGAGGTGGTGTGGTGGTGGAAGGAAAGCGAGGGTGGTGGTGGTGGAGAGATGACGGTGGAGAGCGGTACAACTAAGGACAATAGCGAGTGGTGATATATTTGTGGTGGTGAAGAAGTGCTTATTAAATTTATTGGTGGAACACAAAAGAGAGCTGGAGAAATAATGATAGTTAAACGACAGTGGTGGTGTCAGAGAGGCAGTAGTTATAGGGATAGTGGTGGTGGTAGTGGTGGAGAAAGTGGTGGTGGTAGTAACTGTAGCAATCGTACGTGGAATGGTGGTGGTTGTGATGGCGACATTAGAGTCAAGGTGGTGGTTGTGGTGGTTGATGGCAATGGGGGTGACTGTGGTGGCGACGGTGGACTATAGTGGTGGTGGTGGGAGTGGTGACGGCGGTGACATGATGGTGGTGGCGACGATGGAGTGGTAGTGGTGGTAGTGGTGGCAGTGGTGGCGGCGGTAGTGGTAGTGGGTAGTGGTGGCGGCAACGGTGGTGACATATGGTGGCGTTAGCGGTAATCGAATGGTGGCGGCAATGACGAGTGGTGGCGGTGGCAATGGTTTTGGAGGGTGGTGGTGCTAAGGAAAGGTGTGATATATAAGTATTAACATATTCGACCGGCATTAAGTAGATACTAGCCTACTTAAATTTTACAACTTTTTAACACTGCAGTTTAAGAGACACTTAAAAGATTAAGTAATATCGAACAATTGATATTACGGACATTACACAAGTTGCAATTGGTGAATTTCCACTTCATGTATCTAGTCAGTAATATTAATAAACAAAAGTTGAAGGAATGTACAAAATTCACTCTTGCAATATTTGACGAGGAACTTGCACTTCTCCAGAAATTTAATCTTGCATTCAAATATAATTTTCATGCATAATTAACGAGCTTTCCTACTCCGTAAAATCCTGGCTCTGTCGCTTCTTACTTACATGTCATGTAATTGTTTCAATTCCAATTATAAGATAATTATCACCATATAAAATATTTCTTTCTCATGGCCGGCCCAACCTGAAGGCCCAAGAGGCTTGGGCATTCAAAAATTCCAAAAAAAAAAGACACCCCCATAATTTTTATTGTTAGGCTTAAGTAAGGGTCTTTATAGCATAATAGGAAAAACAAAAAAAAAAAGCCCAATCTGACTTTAAAAAAAAGGCCTAAACAAAAAAAAAGTCCATTGGCCTAAAGGCCCAAAATAAAATACACGACAAATTAACTTTTACAACTGATCCATTAGACCTAAAGACCCAATATAAGACCTACAATAAAACAAAAGACAACTAAAATAAGAAGACCCAATTTAGGAGTAGGATTCATTATGATTTACACCAGTACACCAGTCGGCCAGTCCCCAAATTTCGACACTTCACCCGTTTCTTCTACGAGCGGATGTAGTGGGCACAAGGCACTCTCTTCATCCCGTCCAACCGTCCCCACCGTCGTCTGTCAACGATCTCCAGCGTGGAGCTCCATGCTCCCACTGTCTCCCACAATTATGTTTACTCTTCAGCGCATAATTTTTAGATTAGGTCTTGGGCACTGCAAGGCCGGTCCAGTTCTTTCTATAAGTTGACCTCTCGAGTGATTTTAGCCACTTGTGAGCCCTAGTTACCTTTTTTAAAGTCGTTAATCATGTGGATTTTTTTTTCGGCTCGATATTAGCTTTGAAGCATTTGTGGTCCGGACCAAATCTACCGTGTCTAAACCAGCTCTCGCAGGAGGTTTCTGGAGCTCACGCATGCCATGGTCCGGACGAGGATCCGTAGTCCAGACCAAGGAATTTGGTGGTCTGGTCCATGTTTGGCGAAAGATAACATGATAGATAGAGAAACAAAATACGAAAAGTGTAAATGAAAATAATTGAAACCAAAATCTCTCCCAACCTGAGCTCTGATACCATGTTAAGTTACCAATAATCTCAAAAGTTTAAGCTGTTAGAATATGGTCCCAACAAGATATATCAAGCTGTTCAACAGAAACACATGAAAGCGTTAAAGAAAGCAGGATCAAGATCAAGGACCTATTGCAGACTTTGAATTCACTTTGCACAAGATTCTTGGACACCCACATTGAAAAGCAAATATGTGGGGACAGAGTAACTAAAAAAGGATCAAGTTTCACTAGGCTTCAAGCTAACGTTGAGGAGAATTTATATTCATTGGAAGCAAGGAAGTTGATTCATCCAATTCTTGATTCCATTCCCAATGTTATAAATAGGGCATACCAGATTACAAGAAGAAAACACAAGCCCTCCTATTCTCTACTACACATTTATCAGTTCCCTCTGATCTTTTTGCCAAAAAAAATGGCTAGCAAATTGGTGCCAGGAACAGATCCAAAGAGAAGCTTAGTACCAGGTTATCCTGATCAAAAACAGCTTGTGCCAGGTTATCTTGATCAAAAACAACTTGTGCCAGGTTATCCTGATAAAAAACAACTTGTGCCAGGTTACCCAGATCAAAAACAGTTTGTATCTGGTTACCCAGATCAAAAACAATTGGTACCAGGTTATCCAGATCAAAAACAATTGGTACCAGCTAGTGCAATGCATCAACTTATCAAAGGTGACCGAACCATGCTCATGACATCCGACGACACTGTGATGTTGAGGCAAATTCAGGCTACCCATTATCCCGACGACCGTAGAATCGATGTCAAACCCATTCTTCAACTCGTCGAGGATATCCTCAGTCGTGCCACTCTGAGCGTTGATAGCATTGTGCCGGTATGTATAATCTTGTGATTCTCCTCTTTTGTAAGCATATGAGACCTTCTTTCCTCGCAATTTCTATTTTGTCCATGTTGTACTGAGATCCTGAGTGTACTTTTCCTTAAAAATTTATGAGTTGATAGACAGCTTGGATTAGTCCTATGCTTATTGCTTGATAAGTCATGGTTATCTTACTGCAGGGCCTCCACATGCGCGGACACGCACATAGCAAGGAGGACAAAGCTCACCCCGACAGTGTCATTTCCATGCTTGATGCACTATCATACTTAATCGGTCGAATTTCCAGCGAGGTTACCAAGCAGTTTTTTCGTTTTCCAAACAGTAGATGAACTTATTTTTACGCTAACCCCATCTCAACCAATTATAATCAGTATCAAACTCCACTTTACTGCTACACAACCACGTTCACGTAGCAGATTGACTCATGCAATCATATATATAACATAAAAAAACACAAGTACGTAACTAATTTGGGTGATTTTTCACTTGGATTTATGAATTTTCAGATAGCATACAAGTGCATGGGTGGTACTGAAGAAGGACACCACCAAACAACAGTCTCTCTGCTGAACCTGCTGTCAAGCTATGCATGGGATGCTAAGTTGGTGATAACCCTAGCAGCCTTTGCACTAAACTACGGCGAGTTCTGGCTCCTAGCCCAAATATACTCGTCAAACCAACTCGCCAAATCCATGGCGATCCTCAAGCAACTACCGCACATTATGGAGCAATCAGGCCCATTGAAACCTCGGTTCGATGCCCTTAACGATCTCATCAGGGCCATGTTGGACTTGACTTGGACTATCGTCGCATTCAAGGACCTACCTTCTGCATACGTTACTCAGGATGTGCCCGCGTATGCTGCTGCTAATAATATAATTCCCATGGCTGTTTATTGGACCATGAGAGGAGTTGTTGCTTGCGCAGCTCAGATCAGTATCCTCACAAGCATGGGCCATGAGTACGTTGCCTTTCATCTTTTCTTTACTAGGAGTACTTTATTACAATGCTAAATCTTTTATGTTGGATTAGAACTTTAGAAATCAAGAACTTGGAATTAAGACCAACCCAGGGAGCTCCTATATTGCCGCTCCCACTTTAAGAACGAGATTTTATGCTCCCCATGCACTAAGGACTTTGTCGGGATGCAGTCAGAACTCCTTGAAGATATTTTTATCAAATATCTTAAGTTTAAGAAATGGGCTATATATATATATATATATTAAGTTTAAGAAATGGGCTATATATATATATATATATATATATATATATATATATATAAATGCATATGATTTCTTACTACATTATTTTTTTAATATATGTACACATGCCTTTCACACTCCCAACCTTGAGAGCTTTTATATTCCTCCACTTCTACTCCTGCTTCGTGCACCAAAGCGAAGCACCAAAGCTGTGCACACAAAAAATGAACAACATATGCACTTGGTTTCAGGTATGGGGCATATTCCAACATGGAGGGATGGGAACTTTCTACCTTGGCTCACAAAATCAACAACATCCATGACCATCTCAAGAAGCAACTGACGATTTGCAACCAACTCATAGGTATGCCCACTAATTACTGACCTGTTCAAATTAATGCATATTGTGGCTTCAGATATTGGTAATCAAATTGACTAAATCTTGCATTTTTCATGTAGATGACAAGAGCAACGACGATTATTTTAGGTATTTGGTGGAACTCTTTGAAATGATCCATATGGATAACATGAAAGTTCTCAAGGCTCTGATTTGTGCGAGGGAGCAGGATATTCAACAACCCCTCTTTGATGGTTCTTCTAAGAGACGGGTTTGACTTTGAACATGAACTCTATGTATACTTGCAATATGTATTATTAGCTGAAAAATTATTAATTGCTTGTGGAGCATTGCCACGTGGTGTTCCAGAGGCCTTCTCCATCACACATTGGCTTGGTTAATGAGTGATCATTGACTAGGAGTCTACTAACTAATTACTGGTTTGATACTTAATTACCCAAAAAATTCAACACTTCCTTGCTTTGTTTGTTACAAAGGCAGCAAATAGGAACATGTACATCAACCACAAACTTGCACAACGATTTACCCAATTCGCCGTGCCTGCAAGCTAGGCAAGATATGTTTAATGTTTACCAATGAAGCTTGGATAAAAAATTTACTGTGAAAGAGGAGATTGAGATGAGAATGAGTTACCAGTATCCAAAACTTTCTTAACTAAGTCTTATGCCCCACAACTAGCACGTTGCAAACATGTTATTGACCGCAATCTTGGTTGAATTCGAGACACGACCCACAATGTTTCTTCTTGAGTGCATAGTGTTAATAACGAACACAATGGTGTCTGAGCATCATTCATTACAATATATTGTGTAATCTTCTTTTTTTTTTCTTAAAAGAAAAGATTGCTTTGTGTAAAAGGTAGTACACTTTCTAAGTGACTTCTTTGCCTATGTGATGAAAAATAGGTTAATCTTGACATTCTGAGGAGAAAAAACGTGGTATTGCTTATATCAAGCCTAAACATCTCCCACGATGAGCTTTCAATTCTAGAACAAATCTACAATGAGTCTCGAGACCCCCGACAACATGCGACAAGGTTGGATAATCAGTACGAGGTGGTGTGGGTTCCAATTGTGGATTACTCAATGCAAGAGTACAGGACAGACGAAGCAATGCAAAAGTTTGAGAGCCTACAATCCACAATGCCATGGTACACGGTGCACCACCCTAATCTGATTGATCGAGCGGTGATTAGGTTTGTGAAGGAGAGGTGGCATTTCAGGAATAAGCCTATCCTTGTGGTGCTGGACCCGCAAGGAAGGGTGGTGAGCCCTAATGCCCTTCACATGATGTGGATTTGGGGAAGCAGTGCTTTTCCATTTACTAGTCAGAGAGAGGAAAATTTGTGGAGGGATGAGACTTGGAAGCTTGAGTTGCTTGTGAATGGTATTGACCAAGCAATTCTGAATTGGGTAAGTCTTTTTATCCCTACATATGGGT
This sequence comes from Vaccinium darrowii, assembly GCA_020921065.1. NCBI lineage: Eukaryota > Viridiplantae > Streptophyta > Magnoliopsida > Ericales > Ericaceae > Vaccinium > Vaccinium darrowii. Next base: position 6,339,343 of record CM037158.1, on the reverse strand, counting down.
TAACATTGTCATATTAAAAATATTACTAGTATTTCTTCCCTCTCCAACTTTTAGTTCTCGTTCAGATATCCGTGCCCTTATTCAAATAAAATACATCATTATATCCTTGTAAAAAAATCCGAAACTCTTTCATATGCACCAATTAAAAGTTCTAATTGCCATCTTTTGATCGGTGTAAAGAGTTGAAGTATGTGTTGTAAGGTGGTTTTCGGAACTCCGATAACATGGGATTTTTTATGTTATCAGATTAGGGAGGAAAAGTACATTTTCTTGTACGGTGGGGATGACATGGACTGGATTAGAAGATTCACCACAGCAGCAAAATCCGTAGCACTATCTGCTCGTATCTCTCTCGAGATGGTCTATGTTGGAAAGAGCAACAAGAAGGAACTAGTCCGGAAAATCATTGCCACCATCACAAACGAGAAGCTCAGCTACGCATGGCAAGACCTCATGGTATGGTTCTTCTGGACTCGGTTGGAGAGCATGTTGTTTTCTAAGATCCAACTCGGGAAGATCGATGAGCACGATCCCATGATGCATGAAATCAAGAAACTGCTCAGCCATGACAAGAGCGGAGGGTGGGCCGTGCTGAGCCGAGGTTCGCAAGTGGTAGTGAACGGACACGGGACTAAAGTGTTGCCGACTTTGCTGGAGTATGACTTGTGGAAGGACAATGTGCCCACCAAAGGGTTTGATAGGTCCTTCAAGGACCATTACGACATGCTTTATGGGAGTGAGCACCCGTGTTGTCGGTTTGAGTTTCTGAGCACGGCTGGTACTGGGAGGATACCAGAGAGTATGAAGTGTCCGGAGTGCCTTGCCAATATGGAGAAGTATATCACCTTTTGTTGCTGCCACGATGAAAATCCTAATGTTGCTGCACTCTACTGAAGGTTGAAGTTACTTGATAATAAATTATGGCGTGTGTGGTTTTATTTCTTGTTTTTCTTCATGTAAGAAGATGTGATGTGTGTGGTCACAAATCACAATTGTGGACTTTGATGAGGTTGGTCCTCTTATATGCTTGTTAAGTACAGAGCCATTTTCTTGTGGCTTTACGTAATAAAATATTTTGAGTGGTTTGCTTGAGTTTATTATTTTGCTATGGTGTTCTTTTTATTAATTCAACTTTCAAGTAGAAGCAAAGAAAATTGCTCGTCACTGTAATATAGAAAACGAGATTCTTCGAACATATTCCACATATACCTCAGCTTATTGCAACTAAAAACTGAAGCTGAATGCTGAAAACTGAATGCTGAACTTTTAAGGTGAAAAGATGTTTGATAAAAATATCAAGAGTTGAATTTAAATAGCTGTTTTGATATAAAGTTAGATGAATTAAGCTTATGTTATTTGTGATTGTTCTCTTTTAATTTTACTAATTAACATCAAGTGTTTGTAGTCATAGTGGTGGAGAAGTGATGATGGTAATGGTGGTGGTAGCAGTTGGTAGTGTGGCAATGATATAACATAGAGAATGTAGTGTTGTGGAAGGAAAGAGAGGGTGGTGGTGGTGGTGGAGAGATGATGGTGGTAGAGAGCGGTGCAACTGTCGACAATAGCGAGTAGTGTTATATTCGTGGTGGTAAAGAAGTGCCTATTGAATTTAGTGGTGGAACACGAAGGAGAGCTGGAGAGATTATGATATTTAAAACGACGGTGGTGGTGTCAGAGAGATGGTGACGGTGGCGGTAGATATAGGGATAGTGGTGGTGGTAGTCATTGTAGCAATCTTACGTGGAATGGTGGTGGTTGTGATGGCGACATTAGAGTTAGGATGGTGGTCGTGGTGGTTGATGGCAATGGCGTCGACTGTGGTGGCGATGGTGGACTGGTGGTGGTAGTGGTGACGGTGATAACATGATGGTGGTGGCGACGATGGAGTGGTGGTGGTGGTGCGGAGGTGGAGTGGTAATGGTAATGATGGTGGTGACAACAATGGCATAATAGTGGTGATTGTGGTGGTGGTGGTGGTGGTGGTGGTGGTAGTGGTGGCGGCAACGGTGGTGACATATAGTGGCGATAGCGGTGGTCGAATGGTGGCGGTGATGACGGGCAGTGGCAATGATTTTGGAGGGTGGTGGTGCTAAAGAAAGGCGTGATATATAAGTACTAGCATATTTAGCAAGAATAAAGTAGGTACCAACCTACTTAAATTTTACAACTTTTTAACACTAGAGTTTAAGAGGCACTTAAAAGATTAAGTAATATGAAATATAGTCATCAAACCAACTTGATTTTTTCAGTTTAAATGCTGAATTGGGTTATCAAACAATTGATATTACGGCCATTACAGAAATTATAATTAGTTAATTTCCACTTCATTTATCTAGTCATAAACAAAATTTGAAGGAATATGCAAAATTCACTCTTGCAATGTTTGACGAGGAACTTGTACTTCATGTTACATGTCACGTAATTGTTTCAATTAATTACATTTACTATAAGATAATTATCACCATATAAAATATTTCTTTTACATGGCCGGTCCCACCCCAAGGCCCAAGAGGCCTAGGCATCCAAAAAATCCAAAAAACATAGGGCACCCCCATAATTTTTACTATTAGACTTGAGTAAAGGTCTTTATAGCCTAATGGAAAATAAAATTCACAACAAATTAACTTTTTATGGCTGATCCATTAGGCCTAAAGGCCCAAAATAAAATAAACAACAAATTAACATTTTACAACTGATCTATTAGGCTTATAGGCCCCATACAAGACCTATAATAAAGCCATAAAACGACAGCCAAAATACGAAGGTCCAATTTTGGAGTGGGATTCATTATGATTTACCCCAGTTCGCCCGTCTCATCTGCGAACAGATGTAGTGGGCACAAGGCACCCTCTTCGTCTCGTCTGGCCATCCCCACCGTCGTCCGTCAACGACCTCCGGCGACGAACTCCATACTTCCACAATTATGTTGACTCTTAAAGATACAATTTTTAGATTAGGTCTGGGCGCTGAAAATCCTTGGGGCGGTCCTGTTCTTTCTATAAGTTGGACCTCTATTTCTTTACATTAGCCACCTGTGAGCGGAGTTACCTTTTTTTAATCATGTGGGATTTTTTAGGCTCGAGAAGAATTTGTGGTTCGGACCAGACCTACCGTGGTACGGACCAACACTTGTGGGAGCGTTTTGGAGCTCACGCACGCCATGGTCCGGACGAAAGTTAGATTTTAGATGTCCGTCGTTTATGGAAAATCCAAACAACTTGTTTGGGTAGCCCACTAAAGACAAAAGGTAATAATAATAACAAAAATGATTGTGACACAAACTTTGTGCCACAACCAACCACAACCCCACTCACATGGGGTGTGTAAAGACAATTGAAAGATTAGGAGAAAATCTCTCTCAAGGTGAAGAGAGCAGAGTTCTTGTATTGCATTTATAGGAGTGTTTACAAATAAGGAATGATCGAGATGATACGATAAAAGGAAGGAAAAATACACAATTACAGGAAAATACATAATTACAAGGATTTATTTCCTTAATCCTACACCATGAATCACGTCCCATCCATAGGTGGAGATTCTGACCTTCCATAGATAACTGCAGATTGATTACCCAAATTTTCCTCCAACTGATTGGTTTGATTGGTGTGATTGTCCTTATTATCCTCCACTTGACTGGGTGAGATTTGTGCGCCAATACTCCCCCTCAAACTCGGTTTGGACATGGCACAAAGTCCTAGGAAGATGCGGAAGGATAGAAAATCAGAACGAGGTAGTGGCTTTGTGAAAATGTCTGCAAGTTGAGAACGAGATGGGACAAAACGAGTTTGGAGATTCCCCAGAGCCACTTTTTCCCGAACAAAATGATAGTCCAGTTCAACGTGTTTTGTTCAACCATGAAAAACCGGATTGACTGTCATGCATAGTGCGCTTAAATTATCGCAATGGAGAATGGGTGGTTGAAGAAGTGGAATACCAATAACGCGAAGAAGTGAGGTGATCCATGTAAGCTCAGCAGCTGTTGAAGCCATGGAACGGTATTCAGCTTCGGCACTTGATCTCACCACTGTGGCTTGCTTCTTTGCACACCATGAGATACAAGTGCTACCTAGAAAGGTGCAAAAACCAGTCGTGGACCTTCGTGTAATAGAACAGCCTGCCCAATCAGCATCAGAAAATGCATATAAATCCAAAGAACTTTGGCGTAATATGCGCATGTCATAGTCAAGAGTCGCACTCACATAACGAATGATGCGTTTAACAGCTTGATAGTGCCCGATTGTGGGAGAATGCATAAATTGGGCAACATAATTAACAGCATAAGAAATATCCGGCCTTGTAAATGTAAGATATTGTAAAGCTCCAACTATGCTCCGATAATGAGTAGAATCTGGGTAAGTAGCTGAATTAGATGGAGTAAACCGTGCTTTGATTGCCATGGGAGTGGATATTGGCTTGCACCCAATCATTTGAGCTTTAGCAAGTAACTCTCGAGCATACTTGGATTGACAAAGGAAAAGCCCAAGATTGGTGTGATGCACTTCAACTCCCAAGAAATAGTTAAGTTGGCCAAGGTCCTTGATGGCAAATTCATGACGAAGCTGCTGAATAAACCAATCAATAAAAGCTGGGCTGCTTCCAGTGAGTATCATGTCATCTACATATATTAGGAGGAGTAGGATCCCTCTATTGGATTGACAAATAAACAAGGATGGATCTGCCGAACTACAGAAAAAACCCAAGTTGAGAAGAAATATGCTGAGCCGGTCAAACCACGCACGGGGAGCTTGCTTTAGGCCATAGAGGGCATGATGAAGTTGACAAACGTGAGAGGGATGTTGCGGGTCAACGAATCCAGGTGGTTGCTCCATAAACACTGGCTCAGAAAGATACCCATGCAAAAAAGCATTTTTTACATCCAGTTGACGAATGCTCCAGCATTTTACCGTGGCCACCGTTAGTATGACACGAATACTACCTTGTTTGACCACAGGAGAGAAGGTTTCTGAAAAATCAATTCCATCAATTTGGTGGAAACCTTTAGCAACTAGACGAGCCTTTAATCTGTCTAAACTTCCATTGGACTTTAATTTTGTTTTGAACACCCATTTAAAGCCCACAACATTCATGCTAGGAGTGCGGGGAACTAGATCCCACGTGTGATTTTCTTTAAGGGCAGCCAATTCTTCATGCATAGCATCATTCCAACCAGAATGCTTCATGGCGGATGTTGTGAAATTTTAAAGTACTCGCAAGCGCACGAATCTTATTGAAGTATAGCAATGCAAGTGCGAGGTCGAACCCACAGGGACTTGTGTATTTTTATAGGAAATTAAATAAATTTAAATCGATAAAACCCTAACCTAGTTCCAAAAAGTTGAGAATTGGTTTGACTAAAATTAAACTAAAAATGACAAAGGAAAACAATTAAAATTTAACGGAAAAGAAAGTGAAGATTACCAGTTGGGAAAGATAACTAGAGTTTCGGAATCCACACCCATGTATTCATAGTGATTGTTAACAAACTCTGATTTATTTTTCTCTAATTTTCTTCACAGTAATTTGGCGGCTAAACTCTATTACTGTGGAAAGTATCTTCGTTAAGCTTATTTTAAAGAAAAATCTAATGTACGCTCTTCCTCGCCTCAAAGTTCAAGACACGAAAAATCCGATGTATCTGTTAACAAACAAATCACAACGGATATCCAATACTTGAAATCAAAATCTAACAACCAGGCAAAATATTAAACTAGTAGTTTCAAATCATGGAAAAAACGTGATTGAATCCATATCCAAAACAACTAAATTAAATTAAAAGGAGGTAAGAACGATTATCTAATGAAATTATGCATTAAGAAAAATAAACCGAGAGTTTGTTTTTAATCACTACTAGACATGAGGTTTCATCCTCCACCCTAGTTCAAACGATTAGCCACTCATGGAGTTAGAACGTATAATGAGATAATAATAACAAAACTCCATTGAATGTAAAAGTTTACGTAAATGAATGAAAATAAATGTGTACTCGAGATATCACAATTGCTTCTAGCCGTGTACTTGTTTCCTCCGGGCCTCAGCCGCAACCGCAGTCGAATTCCTTCCCCTTGCCTCCGCCGAAGTCCCTCCTTTTATAATTGCTTTTGGGAAGTTCCCCAATGATGCACCGAAAATATCCTTTCCTTCCAAAGGAAAGGAAAACAATCTCCTACATGATTCCCATCAGTCCACATTCGGTGGACTTTTCCTTTCAAGAGATGGCCTTTGATTTTCTTTTCCAAATCCAATGCTAGGATAATTACAAATTGCCTTGTACCCAAATTTTCATTATTTTTAACCAAAGATTTCTACAATAGCACTTCACAATAGTTTCCTTAATCTCTTGATTTCAAATCTCAATCCAATTTGTACGTAGAAATCCTCTTCAAGATTGACTTCGGGCTTTACTTTAATACCAAACAAAAATCGACTTTGCGCTTTTTGAGTTTGATGGCCGAAATAAGAGAAATTATTATCTTTTTCTTGCAAATAAATAATTCAAAGTAAATAAACAAAAAAAAATAATAAACATAGCCAATTTTGCACAATTAGAAACTAACAACACATGATATGGAGCTTTTATATGTCAATATATCGTGCTCATCAAATACCCCCAAACCTACATTTTGCTAGTCCTCGAGCAAAAAATAAAATAAAACAAAGAAAACGAAAAAACACTAACTAATCCTTTTTCGGAGGAGTCCGATTGCATTTAGCATATGCAACAAGCCTTTAAACCCCTAGGTGGCCCTAGTGGACGAGTTATAGTCTCGTGAGGGTTTACAGCCGTGAACACCCACAAACACGAGAGGATAGACACTCAATCATGACCCTAAACTTAATCAATGGCCTCTCAAAGTAACTAGTACAAGTGTAACACAAGTTGGAGGCAAGATATTTCATTCATTAACGGAGTTAAACAAGTGAACATTCTAATCCGAATTAGCACAAATATTGCTCCTCTCACAGATATCTGGGTAGGGAAAAATCACAAGGTATGCGTGTAAGTGAAAAGTCACACAAAGATGTTCATTAACCTCGAAAACAATACACACACCTTCAATACCTCAACAAGTCATCAAAATGTCCAACTCAACATATAGCCCTCCCCTTATTGTAATAGTATTTTTTTTCTTTTAATTGTGTGATCGTGCAATGCCTGGATTCCTCGGGCTTTCTAGTTGACCCCTTTAGCGAGCTTTAGGCCAGCTGTCCCCAAGCCTTTAGGCCTTAGAGCGCTAGGTTTTAAGGGACCCCTTCGGGCTTAATTACTCGAGTCAAAAAGGCTTATCAATCCAAGCTAACCACACATAGCTAATCCGAAACTCCCCACCGTTTGACGCGAACACTCACTGCTTATTGAGGCAAGAGGCCCGGTTACTAAGTAGAAAGCTCGAAAAAGCATGCATTTTATTCGCTTCTTTTTTTTTTTCTCTTTTTTTTTCTTTCTTTTCTTGGGGGAAAGGGCGTTAAGTATTTCATTGAAACATCCAATTCATATTGAGGCACCAAAAGTTTGTGTATGGGACTCGAGATCAAATGCAACTCTAAGTGTGACGGTGCTCGTGCAAAGGCATGTACACAAGCGATAAATCGCTATCCAAGCATAAGTGATAAAAAACAAGTCAAAGTGTCTCTCATCAATGCTTATGTTCACAAGCTTAAATCTACCAATGAAATCATATCAAGACTCTAACCCGAGAAACAGTCAAACTAGCACTAATCAAAAACCAATAACCAAGTTGAAAGTCAAAATCGAGCATCCACCTCAATTTTTTTTTTTTTTTTTTTTGAGTTTTCTCTTCTTTCTATTTTTTTTAATACTTTTTTTCACTTTTTTTCTAAAAATAAATAAATAATAATAAAAATCAACAATAACAATTTTAAAAAAATGGTAAAAAGTGAATCTTATGCATAGAACGAACACATCAAGAACCAGGTACACCCTCCCCCAAACCTAAATATGACAGTGTCCCCAATGTCATGAATGTAAAAGTAAGAAATAGACATGGACATAAAAATATAAAGGAGAAGATACACCTGATAGGCTCGATGATGGTAAACTATGAAATACCTGCAAAACAAATTATTGAAACACAAGAAAGAAAACAAAAATAATGACACTAAAAATAAAGTAAACTATAAATTTTTTTTTTTTTTTGACATTTTGTTTTTAAAACCGAATAACATAAAAAATTTAGAAGCGAATAGTAATATAAAACAAAAGAACATAAGATAAAATGCTAATCTAAACGATAAGATACAATAAAATACAAAGATAATCAACTCTTGTGCAGACTAAATGATCAATCCTGATAAACAGGATCCTCCAAAAGAATTTCCTCTACTTTTGGAGTTTTCAATTCTATAAACGGTTTCAACCGCTGGCCGTTCACTTTAAACACAGAACCATCTTTTGGATTTTCAATTTCAACTGCCCCATGTGGATAGCTAGTGCGAACGATAAAAGGGCCAGACCATCGAGAACGGAGTTTTCCTGGAAACAAATGCAAACGAGAATTATAGAGAAGGACTTTCTGACCAGAAGTGAAAGATTTTCTTAAAATGTTTTGATCATGAACCCTTTTCATACGGTCCTTGTATGATTTGGCACAATCGTAAGCATCATCCCTAATTTCCTCTAGCTCAAGGAGTTGAAGCTTCCTGCGAACACCTGCTTTGTCAAGATCAAAATTAAGTTTCCTAGTGGCCCAATAGGCTTTGTGTTCTAATTCAACAGGTAGGTGACATGCTTTTCCATAGACAAGTCGAAAGGGAGACATTCCTATGGGAGTTTTGAATGCGGTACGGTATGCCCACAATGCATCATTTAGCCTTAAAGACCAATGTTTTCTGTTAGGGTTTACCGTTTTTTCTAGGATGTTTTTAATCTCCCTATTAGATATCTCAACTTGACCACTAGTCTGTGGGTGGTAAGCGGTTGCAACTTTATGGGTTATGAAGTATCTTTTCATTAAATGCTCAAATACTCGATTACAAAAATGCTTACCGCCATCACTAATAATAGCACGTGGTGTCCCAAAACGAGAAAACACATTATCTTTTAAAAACTGGACCACCACTTTGTGATCATTGGTTTTGCACGCAATGGCCTCGACCCACTTGGACACATAATCAACAGCAACAAGGATGTACAAATTACCAAAAGAATTAGGGAATGGTCCCATAAAGTCAATGCCCCAAACATCAAATATTTCTACAATTAGAATGGGATTAAGAGGCATCATATTTCTTCTTGTAATACTACCTAACATTTGACAACGCTCACAGGCTTTACAATATGCATGAGAATCTTGAAAAATAGAAGGCCAATAAAATCCGCATTGCAAAATTTTTGCAGCCGTCTTTTTAGCACTAAAATGTCCTCCACATGCATGATCATGGCAAAATGAGATGACACTTCGTTGATCACTTTCAGGAATACATCTTCTAATAATTTGGTCAGGGCAATATTTAAATAAGTAGGGATCATCCCAAAAGAAATATTTAACCTTGGATAAAAATTTAGATTTATCATGTTTAGACCAATGCAATGGTATCTCTCCAGTCACAAGATAGTTTACAATATCAGCAAACCAAGGTGAAGATAATTGAGACACATGCATTAATTGTTCATCAGGAAAAGTTTCAGAAATAGGCAATGAATCCTCGGTGAATTCTACAACTAATCTAGATAGATGGTCAGCTACCACATTTTCAGAGCCTTTTTTATCTCGAATCTCAATATCAAATTCTTGTAGTAACAAAATCCATCGAATTAATCTAGATTTAGCATCTTTTTTAGACAACAAATATTTCAATGCAGCGTGATCTGAATAGACTACAACTCTAGATCCCAACAAATAAGCTCTAAACTTATCTAGCGCAAAAACCACTGCTAGCAACTCCTTTTCTGTGGTGGAATAGTTGAGTTGTGCATCGTTTAAAGTCTTACTAGCATAATAAATTACATGAGGGAGCTTATCGACACGTTGTCCTAAAACTGCACCTACTGCATAATCAGAGGCATCACACATAATTTCGAATGGGACACTCCAATCAGGTGGTCGAATAATAGGGGCTGAAGTCAACTCACTTTTTAATCTCTCAAAAGCTTGAAGGCACTCATCATTAAACACGAATGGGGCATCTTTCACAAGCAAATTGCATAGAGGTTTGGCAATTTTACTAAAATCTTTAATGAACCTCCTATAAAAACCTGCATGACCCAAGAATGATCTAATCTCTTTCACAGTACGCGGGGGTGGAAGGTTAGTTATCAAATCAACTTTAGCTTTGTCCACTTCAATACCTTTATGCGAGATGATATGACCTAAGACAATTCCTTGTTTAACCATAAAGTGACATTTTTCCCAATTAAGCACAAGATTTTTTTCTTTACATCGCACTAATACAAGGGTCAAATGGTGTAGACATTCATCAAAAGAAGATCCAAACACTGAAAAGTCATCCATAAACACTTCAAGAAAACGTTCCACCATGTCAGAGAAAATACTTATCATGCATCGCTGAAAGGTGGCAGGTGCATTGCATAGTCCAAATGGCATGCGGCGGTACGCAAAAGTACCATAAGGGCATGTGAAAGTAGTTTTTTCTTGGTCTTCCGGTGCTATGGGAATTTGATTATAACCAGAATAACCATCAAGAAAGCAATAATATTCATGGCCCGCCAACCTCTCTAACATTTGGTCAATGAACGGTAAAGGGAAATGGTCTTTTCGTGTCATGGAATTTAATTTACGATAGTCTATACAAACACGCCATCCCGTTTGAACACGGGTAGGAACTAATTCATTATCTTCATTTTTTACTACCGTTACTCCAGATTTCTTGGGAACAACTTGAACAGGGCTTACCCAACTACTATCTGAGATAGGATAAATAACCCCAGCATCTAAAAGCTTAAGAATTTCTGCTCTAACTACTTCTTGCATGGCAGGATTTAGACGTCTTTGTGGCTCTCGTGAAGTTTTAGCATTTTCCTCTAAATAGATTCTATGCATGACCAACGAAGGACTAATTCCCTTAATATCATTTATAGACCACCCAATTGCTTCTTTATGTTTTTTTAGGACATTCAACAATTTTTGTTCTTGAGTATCATCTAAATCAGAAGCTATGATTACTGGTAAAGACTCAGAAGGGCCTAGGAATGTGTATTTAAGAGTGTTTGGCAATGGTTTGAGTTCTAACTTGGGTGGCTCCACTATAGACGGAAGTGGTGGTGAAGATGAGAGTGAAAGAGGAACCACTTTTTGTTGCCATTCATTGACGCTCATTAAAAGTGCAGTATCTAATAATGCATTAACTTGTTCAATTGATTCATCTATGTCAAATTCACACCCAAAATGAGCTAAACAAGCTTCTAATGGATCCTCATAACTAGACTGGATGAAAGTTTTTTCAACCAAATTATCTATCATGCAAACTGTACTAACCTCATCTTCATCTAGTGGTTGCTTGCTAGTATTAAAAATATTTAGCTCAACAGTCATATTACCAAATGATAATTTCATTACACCATTCCTACAATTGATTAAGGCATTAGATGTGGCTAAGAAAGGACGCCCTAAAATAACAGGAATTTGCCCACTAGAGTTTTGGACAGGCTGAGTGTCTAGAACTATAAAGTCCACAGGAAAATAGAATTTGTCAACCTTAATCAGAACATCCTCAATGACCCCTCTAGGAATTTTAATAGATCTATCAGCTAATTGGAGTGTCATTGTTGTGGGTTTTAACTCACCTAAACCTAACTGTGAGTATACTGAATAAGGCAATAAGTTAACACTGGCCCCCAAATCTAACAATGCTCGATCGATGTGATGATCACCTATTATGCAAGAAATTGTTGGACAACCAGGGTCTTTATATTTAATTGGGACTTTGCATTGAATGATGGAGCTAACTTGTTCAGTTAAAAATGCCTTTTTAGGAACATTTGTTTTCCTTTTTATAGTGACCAGATCTTTTAAGAATTTAGCGTATGAGGGCACTTGTTGAATAGCATCTAAGAATGGAATGTTAATTTGCACATGTTTAAACACCTCTAAAATATCTCTGAATTGTGAATCTTTCTTAGGAGCCACTAGTCGATGAGGATATGGAGCTTTAGGGATGAAACTCCTAACAGGAGGATCAGACTCTTTAACTTTAGGAGGATGTTTTTCTTCGCTTTTCGACTCAATTAAGTTCTCTTCACTTTCAGACTCACTTAATTTTTCTTCTGTTGGCATACTAACTTTGTTATCTACCTCTCTCCCTGATCTAAGAGTAATGATTGATTGAACATGGTTTTGATCATTTGAAGAGTTGGAGGTGTTGCCAATGGAAAAATTCCCTTTTGGATTTGGTAGAGGTTGACTCGGAAACTTCCCTTTCTCTCTCTCTGCCATTTGACTCGCCAATTGACCCATTTGATTTTCTAATTTGGCAATGGATTGAGTATTCAAGTGAGTTGAATTCTTAATTTCTGCTATAGATTGACTATTCATGAGAGCTGTGCTTTTAACTTCTGCTATCAATGTTTGGATAGTGTCCTCTAAGGATGGCTTTTGCGGCGGGGGTGCAGTAGATTGAAAGTTTGATTGAGATTGAGCAGGGTATGACTGCATTGGAGGACGGAAACCTGGGGGAAATTGGTTTTGGTGAAAAGATTGTCCACCAACATTTGTTGGAGGTTGGTCCTGTCTCCATGAAAAGTTCGGATGTTTTCGCGTATTTTGGTTGTACGTGTCGGAAAAAGGACTACCAAAAGATTTTCCATAATTATTAAGTGCATTTGCTTGTTCAGTAAAGCTTTCGGAATATCCTACCATGGAAGGACATGTTTGTGTCGTGTGCATGGGACTAGCACAATGAAAACATACTTCACTTTGCAGTTGATTGGCAGACTCCATAGTCCTACTTAAAGCTAACGCTTCGACCTTTCGTGTAAGACTATCTAGTTTTATCCTCATATCAGTATCTTCTTTAACTTCGTACAATCCTCCTCTTTTAGATGAGGAAGTTGATTTGTCTCGGTGAGAAGTAAAATCCCATTGTTGAGAGTTTTCAGATAAATTTTCCAGAAAAGCATAAGCCGCATCATGATCTCTAATATTTAAAAAGCCACCACCGTTCATAGACTCTATCATATTGCGATTTGATTGTGTCAAACCATTATAAAAATATTGAATAAGTCTCCATGTTTCAAAACCGTGGTGCGGACACTTAAGAATAGAATCTTTAAACCTTTCCCAACTTTCATAAAACTTTTCATGTTCCTCCTGACAAAAATCAGCAATTTCTTTTCTCAACTTATTTGTTTTGGACATTGGAAAAAATTTGGAGAGGAATTTTCTTACAAGAATTTCCCACGAAGTTATTGTCCCAGACGGTAAAGATTTCAACCATCCATTGGCTTTATCCTTCAAAGAAAATGGAAAAAGTCGTAGCCTAACCGACTCATCAGAAAAATTTTGAAATTTAAATGTAGAGCATATTTCGAGAAAATCTTTGATATGCATATAAGGATCTTCATTTTCCAAACCTCGAAATATGGGCAACAATTGAAATATTTGCGGTTTTAACTCAAAATGTGTTGCATTGGTGGTGGGTAATACTATGCAGGATGGTGGGTCTGTGGTAATTGGAGCAAATAAATCTTTAAGAGTTTTATTATTTTCGACCATGTCTCCCATTTTTAATCGATTCTGTTTCACCCTTTGACTTTTTAAACCACGTTTAAAGGTTCTTTCAATTTCCGGATCCAAGGGTACTAACTCTAAAATTCTCGAACGGCAACCAAACATAAACAAAACTCACTGATTCTTACTCCTACACTTGAAGTGGCAAGGCAAAAATATTCAGCTAATGAAAAACAAAAGATACTAAATTAAACTAGATAGGATGTACTATATTTATTTATTATTATTATTATTTTAACTAACTAGTAAATGAACCGACTTATCAAAATGAGAACAGTAGTGTAGTTTGAAACTTGAAGTAAACAGTGAACAAATAGTCTAGATGTACCTGCTGGAGATAGAGTTTAGAACAATTGTGTAGTTTTCTTCGTGCCACTTTTTGTCTCTGTAAGGATATCCGATAATGATACGGATCTAGGTAAGATTAAAATAAAAATAATTTGGGTCTTTATTGTGCTAAGACTGGGCCTCCACGATATATAGTCCCGTTTGTTGATGCAATGGAACTGTGCTTCTTAAATCCGCCGTGAGCCGAAGTTGCTAAATCACCGGTGACCCCGCTTAACCAAAACTTGGCCGATTAAAACCAATCAAATAATAGAGCAGTAATTGAGAGACAGACCTGCTATGGTTACTAGTGAGACAGAAAACACTCAAATAGTTAGTAAAAGAAAACAAAGTACAACTAATGAGATTTACCGAAACCGAAAAGCCAAGTTACGATGTACTCCTAAGTCTTTTCTTTAAAAAAATTTTCGTTTTAGGAAGTGAACAAAAACTAATGAGATACACAGTTGTCAGAGTAATACCTAGAAAAATATCAATAAAGTAACTAAATAAGAAACAATCCAAAGAACTCTTAAAATAGGACCCAAGTACCAGACAAATAACAATGAGTGCGCAGTTGAATAGAAAATTAATGCAACTTAATTTCTATTTGTTTTTTTTTTTTAAAAAAAAGAAATAGAAACAGAAACACCTGCTTATAACTAGTAGAAGGGAAAAATCAATTCAAATATCTAAACTTCCTACAAAAAAAATATTTAAGTCCCCGGCAACGGCGCCAAAAACTTGTTGTGAAATTTTATTGTACTCGCAAGCGCACGAATCGGATTGATAGTATAGTTATGCAAGTGCGAGGTCGAACCCACAGGGTTTAATCAATTTTCAATTATTTAGTTTTTCTATCAAAAATTTACAAGTCCCTGTGGGTTCGACCTCGCACTTGCATAACTATACTATCAATCCGATTCGTGCGCTTGCGAGTACAATAAAATTTCACAACAAGTTTTTGGCGCCAAAAACTTGTTGTGAAATTTTAAAGTACTCGCAAGCGCACGAATCGTATTGAAGTATAGCAATGCAAGTGCGAGGTCGAACCCACAGGGACTTGTGTATTTTTATAGGAAATTAAATAAATTTAAATCGATAAAACCCTAACCTAGTTCCAAAAAGTTGAGAATTGGTTTGACTAAAATTAAACTAAAAATGACAAAGGAAAACAATTAAAATTTAACGGAAAAGAAAGTGAAGATTACCAGTTGGGAAAGATAACTAGAGTTTCGGAATCCACACCCATGTATTCATAGTGATTGTTAACAAACTCTGATTTATTTTTCTCTAATTTTCTTCACAGTAATTTGGCGGCTAAACTCTATTACTGTGGAAAGTATCTTCGTTAAGCTTATTTTAAAGAAAAATCTAATGTACGCTCTTCCTCGCCTCAAAGTTCAAGACACGAAAAATCCGATGTATCTGTTAACAAACAAATCACAACGGATATCCAATACTTGAAATCAAAATCTAACAACCAGGCAAAATATTAAACTAGTAGTTTCAAATCATGGAAAAAACGTGATTGAATCCATATCCAAAACAACTAAATTAAATTAAAAGGAGGTAAGAACGATTATCTAATGAAATTATGCATTAAGAAAAATAAACCGAGAGTTTGTTTTTAATCACTACTAGACATGAGGTTTCATCCTCCACCCTAGTTCAAACGACTAGCCACTCATGGAGTTAGAACGTATAATGAGATAATAATAACAAAACTCCATTGAATGTAAAAGTTTACGTAAATGAATGAAAATAAATGTGTACTCGAGATATCACAATTGCTTCTAGCCGTGTACTTGTTTCCTCCGGGCCTCAGCCGCAACCGCAGTCGAATTCCTTCCCCTTGCCTCCGCCGAAGTCCCTCCTTTTATAATTGCTTTTGGGAAGTTCCCCAATGATGCACCGAAAATATCCTTTCCTTCCAAAGGAAAGGAAAACAATCTCCTACATGATTCCCATCAGTCCACATTCGGTGGACTTTTCCTTTCAAGAGATGGCCTTTGATTTTCTTTTCCAAATCCAATGCTAGGATAATTACAAATTGCCTTGTACCCAAATTTTCATTATTTTTAACCAAAGATTTCTACAACAGCACTTCACAATAGTTTCCTTAATCTCTTGATTTCAAATCTCAATCCAATTTGTACGTAGAAATCCTCTTCAAGATTGACTTCGGGCTTTACTTTAATACCAAACAAAAATCGACTTTGCGCTTTTTGAGTTTGACGGCCGAAATAAGAGAAATTATTATCTTTTTCCTGCAAATAAATAATTCAAAGTAAATAAACAAAAAAAAATAATAAACATAGCCAATTTCGCACAATTAGAAACTAACAACACATGATATGGAGCTTTTATATGTCAATATATCGTGCTCATCAGCGGAAGCTGCAGTCTTAGGCTCTTTAGGAATTTCAAAAGAACTTAATGCAATATGAAGAGCAGCATACCGAGAGTTAGGCTTCAGCACACCTCTTTGAGATCGAGTGACCATGGCATGGCTGCGACCGGAATCCACTTGCAATGGAACAGGACCAAGAGCAGGATGGTTAACGCTGTCATTGGGAATTGACCGCTGCATAGTTGGTTGGGTTTGGGAAGCTGCATTGGGACTTGTTTGAGAGCATAATAACGGTGTTGATGGTGGAGAATCAACGGTTGAACAGCAAGTATGGGACTGGTTCTCATTCTTGTCAATAGGTTGAGGTTCAGCCTCAACTGATTGATTTGAAGGAGAGACTGGTGCATTTGCTGCAGTTTGAGTGGGATTAAAGGTCAGCGTGTCCTGACATAACTCCTCCATCGAAGTTGCATGCATGGGACTATTCCCATAAGATTGAGGAAGTCCATCCAAGCTATGAACTGGTGTTGGCATTGCAACTTCTTGGTAGGATGAGGAAGAACTTGTGCTAGTTCCATTTCCTGCAAGCAAGGAAGATTCATCAAATTCATGAGTGTCCATCCAATCTTTGTAGTTGGATAGCTCCCCCTCAATTGATTGGAAACCATATAATGAGTTGGGATCGGCAAAGGGCAAGCAGGATTCATCGAATACCACATGACGAGAGATGTAGGTCCGACCCAAGGTTGGAGCAAAACACTTATACCCTTTATGTTTCACGCTATATCCCATGAAAATGCAAGGGACAGACTTTGGTTGTAGCTTGTTTTTCCTATAATCACCAAGGTATGGGAAGCACTTGCATCCCAATACACGGAAAGAGTTATAATCAGGATATTTTCCATATAGCCGATAAAAAGGGGATTCCATTCCCAAAGTTGGAGTGGGTGCACGATTAATCAAAAAAACAGCAGTAGAAAAACACTCTACCCAATTTCTTGCAGGAAGCTTAGCATGAAACATCATAGTTAATCCCAACTCTGTAATGTTCCTATGTTTGCGCTCAGCCAACCCATTTTGTTTAGGATTTTTAGGACATGCCGATTGATGAAGAATCCCATGGTTGGCCAAAATAATGTGTAACTTCTTGTCATTAAACTCACTTCCTTCATCAGTTTGAAGGATTTTGATTTTTTTTCCAAATTGACACTCAACCATTTTTTGAAAACAGCTGAAGCAATGCAGAAAATCAGACTTCTTCTTCATTGGGTAAAACCATGTAAATCTAGTGCAACCATCGACAAAAATAACGTAATACCAAAAATGTTCAGATGATCGAGTTGGTGCTGGTCCCCACAAATCACAATGAATTTTTTGAAAAGGTTCATCACATTCATTATCAAACTGGAGAAAAGGGAGCCTACAAGCTTTACCCATTTGACAACTTTCACATATTTTCTCAACATCACTACTAGGATGAAAGTTTATTAGCTTCTGACGAAATAAAAAATCGACGACCCGATAGTGAGGATGCCCAAGACGTTGGTGCCATCCTTCTTTATTTGTCTTCCTAAAGCGAGTTGAGAAGAGAGCAGCATGTCCATTTTCCAAAGAGTACAATCCTTCTTTCCTTTTTCCTGAAGCAATTACTCTCTTGGTTCCTCTTTCCCTGATAAAGAATCCATCAGCATCAAATTCAAAATTAAATGGCAAGTCATGAGTAAGTTGACTAACTGATAACAAATCCTTCTTAATATTTGGGACCAAAAGAACATTTTTCAAAAGAAGTGAAGTACTCCCACATTTGGCATGAGAGTCACCAACATGTGTAATGTCCAAGATTTGGCCATTTCCAACCATCACCCCTTCTAGCCCGTTATAAGGTCTAATATTATCCAACTTACCAGCATTCCCAGTCATGTGCGCGGTTGCACCAGTGTCGGGATACCAAATCGATTCTAGATTCTCAGCGATGGTCATAGCAGTGAGTGCATGGGGAACCTCCTCAGCTTGATAGGAATGGTTAAACCTATTATAGCATTTTAATGTAGTGTGATAGCGATTCCCACAAATTTGACACTTGATAGGTTCATTTTTCTGCTCTTTGGGCTGGTATTTCGTTGAGGTTGCTGCTTTTTCTTGTTGATTTCCTGCATAGAACTGAGAACCACCACTTTTGCTATTTGCATTAGTGTTGCAAGTTTGAATAAATCCTTTTCCTTTTGAGGTGAAACGATTATGTCCGACCCCCTTATTTTGGCTATTATTAGTCTTTTGACTAAAATAGGCCACTTGTGGAGGGAAGGAGCCATGAAGTTGAATGCGTGCTTCATGGCTCTAAAGAAGAGGAATTATTTCCCCGTAAGATGGGACAGGAGGCTTAAGCATGGTTGTAACAAAATTTTCATAACCAGTGCCAAGACCTTGTAGCAACCAAAAAACTTTATTCTCATCAGGAACAATCTTACCAATAGCTGCAAGATCATCACAGATAGCTTTGAATTTTCGGATGTACTCATTAAGCACGTCATTGCCTTTGTGCAGCATAGACATCTGTTGAAGTAGTTGAAACTCCCTTTCTTGAGAGTTTTGGGCAAAACCATCTTCCAGAGCTTTCCACACTTTAGATGAAGTGACAAGACCCACCACAAGGCCAAGCACTTCTTCAGACAAGGTGCTTGTGATCCAACCACGAAGAAGCCGATCAGACCGTCTCCAAGCGACAAAAGTTGGATTTTGCGATTCTTTTGAGGATTCTTTTGAGGCATCATTGTCCTTGTTCTCAGGAAGGACTATAGTGGGACTAGGCATCTCATAATCCCCATTCACAAAGCCATACATATCCTGGCTTTCGATCAGCGCAAGCATTTGAGTCCTCCATAACAAGTAGTTGTTTGGAGTGAGACAAAGGGTAACAAAATTCCCAACGTTCAATGTTGCAGGGTAGGGGTATGGACTGGAAGTTGAAGAAGCCATATGAGAGAGGGAAAAGAAAATGAACAGAACTCTTTTACTCCTCACCGAAAAGGCTCTGATACCATAAAGACAATTGAAAGATTAGGAGAAAATCTCTCTCAAGGTGAAGAGAGCAGAGTTCTTGTATTGCATTTATAGGAGTGTTTACAAATAAGGAATGATCGAGATGATACGATAAAAGGAAGGAAAAATACACAATTACAGGAAAATACATAATTACAAGGATTTATTTCCTTAATCCTACACCATGAATCACGTCCCATCCATAGGTGGAGATTCTGACCTTCCATAGATAACTGCAGATTGATTACCCAAATTTTCCTCCAACTGATTGGTTTGATTGGTGTGATTGTCCTTATTATCCTCCACTTGACTGGGTGAGATTTGTGCGCCAATAGTGTGGGTCCCACATGGGCCCCACACCCTATGTGAGTGGGGTTGTGGCACAAAGTTTGTGTCACTATCCACGGTTCGGTTCACGGTTTATCCACGAATTATTACATTCCACAAAATAAAAAAAACAGATTCCATATTCCAAATTCAAACCCCTGAATATGTAAATATATATAATTGTAATCTTGGATATATACATATATTTCCTATATATATATATATAGTTGCAACTTTGAGAAAAAATACAGTACATACAAAACAGTAAGTACTCCAGTAATATACGTGGAATTTGCAACTTTGATCAAAATTATATAATTACTAATTACAGAACGTTTACACCCTTATTTTTTATTTATACCACATTCACCCATTTTGGGTAAATAATTATAATTATATATATTCATACGTATATATATATTTTTATCTATAAAATTCTCACGGTCCGGTTCGGTTTATTCACGGTTCTTTTATGAAAATTCATGAACTGAACCGCAAAGCACGGTTTTCTTATTTTTCAATCCGTGTCCGGACCATTAATCCACTGACCTAATCCAAAACCTACGGTCCGGCTAGGGTTCAGTTCGGATTTGCGATTCACGGGTTTTTTTTTTACAGCCCAAGATATAAGGGTGGATATACATATCTAGGTGGTGCATATCCATTGTTTGTTTAGTTTTTGAGGGCAAAACATTTTATAGCTAGAATTTGTATATTTCCCTACAGGGTCTTATATTTAAGCACCCCCCACCCATGTCTATATCATATCCGGCTCCTTTTCACCAAATCACCCCCATTTGGTCCCACCTCTTGTACGTCATTCGTCGTCATCAGAGATTAGAGAGAGGGAGTGGGTTGAGGGAGTGTGTGGCAGGTTTTGGCCCCACCACTTTTTCCTCTCTTTTTTCTTTTTTTATTTGGGACAAAATGGGTATTTTATACAATCCAACCCTTTATATCCCTCTTCTAAAACAACAAAACAAACACATCAAATTTTAATCTCTCATTCTAAAATAATACCCCTCCAACCATATCCACCTTTATATCCCTCTTCCCCCCGCATATACATATCTCTCTAACAAACAGTGCATTAAATCGGATCAAATCTAACCGTTTCCACTTGTAATCATTGGATTGTAGGAAAATATATGATATATAACTTAGATCACACTTGGGCTCTTCCTCTGACTTTTTGAGTATAGTTTAATTGAACTTTCGTAGGTTGCATTGTTTTGTGAGTGATTGCAGATTAATTTTCCCTTTTCTTTTTGATCTTGGATTTGATTCATTTGAAGGCCAGAGTTGAAGGGATAGTGAAAGGAATGGAAATGGAGGAACGAAACTCTCGGGATGACTTATGAAAGTGAGAGAACTTGAGAGATCTTCTTAAGGAACTCGATTGTACGGATGGCTTCCTAAACATGGCTCCTGCCACATAAAATAAGTTTAGGGAGCCTTCTAACCAGTCTTAAGTGGGACCATTGTTTTAAGATATTGAAATTTACTTTTTTAAAGAGTATTTTCCCTCAAAATAGCTAATGGTAATCCATTGGAGAGCATCTACATGGTTCTTTAATTAATTTGCACTACTAGGAATCAAATTGGACTCCATTTATGTCTACGTGTCTACTTTAGGATACTCCTTTACGAGCTAATTTTAGAGGAGTCCACTAGAGAGATGGTCATTAATGTTTAGTCCCCTGTATTTAGCATGACACCATGTTACAAGACAAACTGTTTACATATAAAATTAACAATCCAATAATTAATTGACACGTAATCGAAAATGCCAAACGTTGGCAATTACTTGTTGTTAAAGACACACTGGATTAAAAGAATATGTTTGAATAAATACGATGTCGTATTATGTTCAAATATAAAAGCGGTTATTGGCAGTTACAAACCATTATTGCCGTAAAGGATTGACTTCGAAGTCATGATTTTAACTGCTAAACACATAAACTCCACGTGTGAGCTTGGGAAACAAGGCAAATTGGCAGTTATTACACGTGGAGTACTTCTCAAAAGGCAATTATTCACCTTAACGTCTAATCATTTTAGTTTGATTAAGTAACTGTGCAGATTCAAAATCAAAAGCTTCTGGAGGAAGAATTTAAAGAGTTCAAATTTAGACGTGGAGGAAGGAAGAAACTGCCAACTCAAGGAGGTCGAAGTTAGAGTTCGAAGCAAGCCAAGATTCAAACTTATTGAGCGGGAAGTTCAAACTGCAAGCAGCATCTATAAATAGAAGAAATTGAAGAAGTAAAACCCCCGGACAAATATTCAACAAACAGCTATCAAAAAAAACTGATGCTTGGTTTGTTCATTGGCAAAGTAGTTTTAGGATTTCGAACCCAGTTCGAAGTAGTTTAGGATCTCGAACTCAGTTCGAAATAGATTTAGGAAGTAGATTAGGAAGTAGTTAGGATTAATCTCGGTTGTTCCTGTAACAATCACCTGTTCAAAGTTCTTGTATCTAAAGTTGGAGACAATTTCGAAGTAAGTTTACCTTTGATTTATTAATCGAAGTATCTTGTTTCTTTTTGTTCTTCGATTTCCTAAGTTTGTTGGTTTTCATTTCTTCACTTGTTGAAAAAATCCTCTTAGTTAAGGTAATTGAACCAATAAAACACAATCGCCTGATTAGATTTGGTTTTTCCAAAGTTAATCTGAGGGAGGAGATTGAAACTCTCTCTGGCACGCTCGCACACAATCATTTTCCATTGCAAAGAAGTAAAAGAACCAAACACAAACACAAGATCGAATCTGAGTAGCTTATTTTGCTTACTAGCCCAATACACATGACGACGAATAGTCACAGGATGTAATCTCGTGAATACTGTACGTTCTACGAATATGTTCCACACAGAGAACATAATTGTCATGAATTCTACCCAAACATGCAAACACACAATAATCGCACGAAGAATAATCAAGCAAGAAATAAAGAACGCACAAACGACAATGACGGGTTTCCCAACTTGCGAATTGGGTGTATTTGTGAATTTTCACCATGCATCAACTGAATGGAGTACATTTTACATCAGGTGCTGTGCATCATAGATATATTGTAGGATTTTATACTACTAGTTATCGTAGTAGCCCTCTCTAGGTTTCACAGTCAAACCCCGTAACGAGAGTTTTAATTAATCAGGTATTCGGGTCAGCTTACACATATATATTTTGACCAACTCCGGAACCCTGAAGTTAACGATTGGACAAACTCCACCGACTCTGAAGGAGTTTTCAACACTTAGTACTATATATCTTAGTCTTTAGAAATTGCCTAACAAGAATCCTACTTATTAAAGATGTAAAAAGCAAAGGAACCAAATCTTTCTTTTCAATTGCTTCTTTCAATAATGTCACACTGCAAAAATTGGAATAAATTAACGAGTTAGGAAGGAAATCATAGAATTGCCATGTCCCTCAACTTTCTTGTTTGCTCACATTCCACGGTAAAGATATAAGATCCTTTTGTTTAAGTGAAGTCTCTCTCTTTTGGCAGCATTTTACTCACACATGATGCTTGTATTGAATGGATCAATGTCTACACCCTTCAGTACTGTATAGTCCAATCGCTTAAGCCAAAAATATCATTTTGGGATACATTTCTAGTTTTCTGATAAATGATCTCTTGATTGGATCGCGCTCAATAGAGAAACCGGCTTCATTTAGTTGATCCCAATATATTGAAACTTAAAGCTTGGCTCGGTTTGGTTCGGTGTGATGAAAAATAAAAGCTCATGGGCAATATTTAATGTGGCCAGGGAAAATAAGTTGATTTGAGCCACACACACACACACAAAAAAAAAAAAGCTTTTTGGAACACTGCCACCCTGCAAAGGTCGCTTTCATGAACATTATTTTATTCATTTCAAACTCAAAAACCAAACATGAAATCTCTTTAAGTTTTTCTATCGATACTGTTAAGTTACTAGTAGTCCTATATAACCTTGAGCTATAAGAAAATAGATCTAACAATGTATATCAAACTATTTAGCATCCTCCCTTATGTGTAATACCGTCTTACAGGTGGAGATGCAAATTTTGATAGATAGAGAGAAACATACTGTAATACAAAAGGGGAGAAAAGAATTGAACCCAAGATCTCTCCCAACCTGAGTACTGATACCATGTTAGGTTATCAATAATCTCAAAAGCACAAACTGTTAGGAAATGGTCTCAACAATGTATATCAAGTCGTTCAACAGAAACAAACGGAAGCGTTAAAGAAGGCAGGATCATGATCAAGGACCTATTGCAGACTTTGAATTCACTCTCCACAAGATTCTTGGACACCCACATTTTTCTTTTTTGAAGGGGACACCCACATTGAAAAGCAAATATGTTGGGACAGAGTAACTCAAAAAGTATCAAGTTTCACTAGGCTTCAAACTAACGTTGAGGAGAATTTGTATTCATTGGAAGCAAGGAAGTTGATTCATCCAATTCTTGATTCCATTCCCAATGTTATAAATAGGGCATACCTGATTACAAGAGGAAAACACAAGCCCTCCTATTCTCTACTCTACTTTCATTAGTTTCCTCTGATCTTTTTGCCAAAAAAATGGCTACCAAATTAGTGCCAGCAACAGATCAAAAAAGAAGCTTAGTACCAGGTTATCCTGATCAAAAACAACTTGTACCAAGTTATCCTGATCAAAAGCAATTTGCACCAGGTTACCCAGATCAAAAGCAATTTGCACCAGGTTACCCAGATCAAAAACAATTGGTACCAAGTTACCCGGATCAAAAGCAATTTGCACCAGGTTACCCAGATCAAAAGCAATTTGTACCAGGTTACCTAGATCAAACACAATTGGCACCAGGTTATCCAGATCAAAGACAATTGGTAGCAGTTTATCCAGATCAAAAACAATCGGTACCAGGTAGTGCAATGCATCAACTTATCAAAGGTGACCGAAGCATGCTCATGACATCCGACGACAATGTGATGTTGAGGCAAATTCAGGCTACCCATTATCCCGACGACCGTAGAATTGATGTCAAACCCATTCTTCAACTCGTCGAGGATATCCTCAGTCGTGCCACTATGAGCGTCGATAGCATTGTGCCGGTATGTACAATCTTGCGATTCTCCTCTTTTGTAAACATATGAGACCTTCTTTCCTCGTAATTTCCTTTTTTCCAAGTTTCACTGAGATCTGAGTTTACTTTTCCTATATAAATTATGAGTTGATAGCTAGACAAGTTGGATTAGTCTTAGACTTATTGCTTGCTAATTCAATGGTGATCTTACTGCAGGGTCTCCACACGCACGGACGCATGGAGGACAAAGCTCACCCCGACAGTGTCATTTCCATGCTTGATGCACTATCATACGTGATCGGTCGAATTTCCAGCGAGGTTATGAAGCAGTTTTTTTATCTTTCACAGTAGAAGAACTTATTTTTATGCTAACCCCATCTCAACCAATCATAATTAGTATCAAACTCCTTTTTTATAGGATTCGAACCCGCAATCTCACAGTAATTACTGCTACACAACCACATTAACGAAGCAGATTGACTCCTGCAATTATATATATGTTCAACATTAAAAAAAAAAAAAACTCAAGCACATAACTAATTTGGGTGATTTTTCACTTGGATTTATGAATTTTCAGATAGCATACAAGTGCATGGGTGGTACTGAAGAAGGACACCACCAAACAACAGTCTCTCTGCTGAGCCTGCTGTCAAGCTATGCATGGGATGCTAAGTTGGTGATAACCCTAGCAGCTTTTGCACTAAACTACGGCGAGTTCTGGCTCCTAGCCCAAATATACTCGTCAAACCAACTCGCCAAATCCATGGCGATCCTCAAGCAACTACCACACATTATGGAGCAATCAGGCCCATTGAAACCCCGGTTCGATGCCCTTAACGATCTCATCAAGGCCATGTTGGACTTGACTTGGACAATCGTCGCGTTCAAGGACCTACCTTCTGCATACGTTAATCAGGATGTGCCGGCATATGCTGCGGCTAATAATATCATTCCCATGGCTGTTTATTGGACCATGAGAGGAGTCGTCGCTTGCGCGGCTCAGATCATTATCCTCACAAGCATGGGCCATGAGTATGTTGCCTTTCATCTTTTCTTTACTAGGAGTACTTTATTACAATGCCAAATCTTTATGTTGATTAGAACTTTAGAAATCAAGAACTTGGAATTAAGACCAATGCTGTGCATCTTAGTAGCAGGGAGCTCCTAAATTGCCGCTTCCACCTTAGGAGCAAGATTATGCGCTCCCATCTTACGAGCAAGATTATGTGCTTCCAACTAAGGAGCTTGACGGAAGCCGGCTCCCATTGAGATGGGAGCTTGCTCCTTACGAAGATGAGAGCTTTTTGTACATTCTGCTATAGAAAAACAATAGTTTACTAGTTAGCTTTATAAATTGGTCATTGATTTAACTCATAGATATAGCCTAGGTCATGATATTTTGAAAAGAAAATCATACACCTAACATTTGCCCATTTCTTACACTTAAGGTAGGCTTTGTCCAAATTTTTTACTATACATTATTTTCGTTACATATGTACACGTTCCTTTCGTACTCCCAACTTGAGAGCTTCTATATTCCCCGCTTTTGTTCCTGCTTCGTGCATCTAAGATGTGCACACACAAAATGAACAACATATGCCTGTGATTTCAGGTACGGGGCATATTCCAACATGGAGGGATGGGAACTTTCTAACTTGGCTCACAAAATCAACAACATCCATGACCATCTCAAGAAGCAACTGATGATTTGCAAAAGCCTCATAGGTCTACCCACTACCTATTGGCCAGTTCAGGAAATTTTTTGGGTATCTACTGGGTACCACGTGGCCGACCCTACGTGGTAACCAAACGTTGCATCCCGGCCATCCAAAAGCGTATTGGATAGCCGAGATTAAAACACCCTCTTTCCTCACTCTCTCTCCTCTTTCTCTCCCCTTTTCTCTCTCCAAATCCGGACCGCCCAAAGCCAAAATGGACAGCCTAGATGCGCCGAGGGACGTACCACATGGTACCCTCTCGGTACTGAAAAATGGCTCGCCATCTCAAATGAATGCATACTGTGGCTTCAGATATTGACTAAATCTTGCATTTTTCATGTAGATGACAAGAGCAACGAGGATTATTTTAGGTACTTAGTGGAGCTCTTTGAAATGATTCATATGGATAACATGAAAGTTCTCAAGGCCGTGATTTGTGCAAGGGATCAGGATATTCAGCAACCCCTCTTTGATGGTTCTTCTAAGAGACGGGTTTGACTTTGAACATGAACTCTATATATACTTGCAATATGTATTATTAGTTGAAAATTATTAATTGCTCCTGGAGCGCTACCACGTCAATCTTGGTTGAATTCGAGACACAACTCACAATGTTTCTACTTTAGTATAGACGTCATTAATGACGAACACAATGGTGTCCGAGCATCATTAATTCATGACAATTTATTGTGTAATATTTGGTTTCTTGAAAAGAAAAGATTGCTTTGTGTAATATGATTCTATGAAACACACTTTTTCACTGACTTCTTTGCCTATATGATGAAAAATAGGTTAATCTTGACGTTCTGAGGAGGAAGAACGTGCTATTGTTAATATCAACCCTAAACATCTCCCAAGACGAGCTTTCAATTCTCGAACAAATCTACAACGAGTCCCGACAACATGCGACAAGGTTGGATAACCTGTACGAGGTGGTGTGGATTCCAATTGTGGATCAGTCAGTGCAACAGTACAGGACAGACGAAGTAATGCAAAAGTTTGAGAGCCTACAATCCACAATGCCATGGTACACGGTGCACCACCCTAATCTGATTGATCGAGCGGTGATTAGGTTTGTGAAGGAGAGGTGGCATTTCAGGAATAAGCCTATCCTTGTGGTGCTGGACCCGCAAGGAAGGGTGGTGAGCCCCAATGCCATACACATGATGTGGATTTGGGGAAGCAATGCTTTCCCATTTGTTAGTCTGAAAGAGGAAGCTTTGTGGAAGGATGAGACTTGGAAGCTTGATTTGCTTGTCAATGGTATTGACCAAACAATTCTGAATTGGGTAAGTATTTTTATCCCTACATATGGGTTAAAATTGTCATACTAAAAAAATTACTAGTATTTCTTTCCGGCCTCTCCAACTTTTAGTTCTTGTTCAGATATGCGTGCCCTTATTCGAATAAAACACATCATTATATCTTTGTAAAAAATACCCGGAACTCTTTCACATGCACCAATTAAAAATTCTAATTGTCATCTTTTGAACGGTGTAGTGTAAATAACACGATTTCCTGAAGTATGTGTTGTAAGGTGGTTTTCGTAGCCATGATAACATGAGATTTTTTATGTTATCAGATTAGGGAGGAAAAGTACATTTTCTTGTACGGAGGGGATGACATGGACTGGATCAGAAGATTCACCGCAGCAGCAAAATCCGTAGCACTATCTGCTCGTATCTCTCTCGAGATGGTCTATGTTGGAAAGAGCAGCAAGAAAGAACAAGTCCGGAAAATCATTGCCACCATCACAAACGAGAAGCTCAGCTACGCATGGCAAGACCTCATGGTATGGTTCTTCTGGACTCGGTTGGAGAGCATGTTGTTTTCCAAGATCCAACTCGGGAAGATCGATGACCACGATCCCATGATGCATGAAATCAAGAAACTTCTCAGCCATGATAAGAGCGGAGGGTGGGCCGTGCTGAGCCGAGGGTCTCAAGTGTTAGTGAACGGACACGGGACTAAAGTGCTGCCTACTTTGTTGGAGTATGACATGTGGAAGGACAATGTGCCCACAAAAGGGTTTGATAGGTCCATCAAGGACTATTACGACAAGCTTTGTGGGACTGAGCACCCGTGTTGTCGGATTGAGTTTCCGAGCACTGCTGGTACCGGGAGGATACCGGAGGGTATGAAGTGTCCGGAGTGCCTCGCTCGTATGGAGAAGTATATTACTTTTTGCTGCTGCCACGATGAAAATCCTATAGCCGCCCTCTATTAAAGGTTGAAGTTACTTGATATAATAAGTAACGGTGTGTGTGGTTTCATTTCTTGTTTTTCTTGATGTAATAAGATGTGATGTCAAAATAATGTGATGTGCGTAGTCACAAATCACAGTTGCAGACTTTGATGAGTTTGGTCCTCTTATGTGCTTGATAAGTAAGAGCCATTTTCTTGTGGTTCAACGAAATAAAATATTTTGAGTGGTTTGCTTGAGTTTTATTATCTTGCTATGGTATTCTTCTTATTAACTCAACTTTCAAGTAGAAGCTAAGAAATTTTGCTGGTCACTGTAATCTGGAAAATGAGTTTCTTCGATCATATTCCATATATACCTCATTAGCCACATACAATTGATGTTTTTTTTTTTTGATAAGTGAACATACAATTGATGTTAGTAACAAAAAAAACATTCACTGTTGCAATTTTCATCCTCTTTCCTTCACTAATCAAAGTGTTGCGAACATTCTCGATGTGAAAAACATTTAAATAAAGTGACATATATACACACAAGATAATCTTGACTAAGGATTAGGGTGCGCTAGTGAGTTTGCTCACTACAGGCATGTAGTTAGCAATCCTGACTGTTGATCTCCGCATTCAATGATTCAGATTTGCCTAAGCACTCTTACTGGTAAAAGTATACTGATCTCACCGATAAGAGTATACAAACATATCTGAACTATTGATTGCCGAATCTAATGGCTTGGATGCTCACTACATGCTTGTAGCGAGCAAGCCTACTGCTGAGTCCAAATTTCTTCCAAGTTCTTACATCAAATTGATTTTTGTGTCATATTTGTATAATGGGGAGCTTTCAAAATCAAGCATTCGGAAGACCAATTAATCCTATGTGTAAAACATACAATGACAACGAAATACTACTCTTACATTAACCAGTTCAAATGACTGAATGTAGCTAAGGGTAGAGATAATCAAATTGGTTAACTAAATCTTGCCCTTTTCGTGTACATGAGAAGAGGGAAAATGAAACTTATAAGGCACTTATACATCTCTCTGAAATGATCCATATTTGGTACAGAAAGTGTACCCATGTACCAAGTGGATCTCAGTCGTCGGGTGCCATGCACCAAGTGGATCTCAGTCGTCGGGTGCCATTTCCTGTGACTTTTCATGTCTTTGTTTCCTGTTTTTTACCCTCAACGCCCTGATTTTGCCTGAGGATGAACAAGCACCACTTTATTATGGTTCTTCTAGGAGAAGGGTCTGTCTTTGAATATGAACTCTATACTTGCAAGAGAAAACCTTCTTTACACCGGCGGTGTAAACTAAAATTTCCTCCAGATCTATTACATTGCGCCATGTGTAGAATATGGACACATGATGCAATGCAATCGGTTTGGAGAAAACTTTAGTTTACACCGCCGGTGTAAAGAAAACTTGCGATATGTGTTTTTAGCTGGATTGATGAGTCATTTGACTAGGAATCAACTAATTAACTACTGGTTTGATGCTTGGCAAAAACAGGGCCAGAAGGCTCTCGTATGACTTTAAATACTTTAGTCCAATTTTGGATTATTTGTTAGCCATTCCATTCAAGCATTAAATGGAATGAAGATATGTTTTTGCCATCATTGTCAGATGTGGATTTCTACTGAACTTTTTGTCCAATGACTTCTTCTGGTATTTTTTATTTTTCGTAATTTTTTGTTTAGTATTCCGTTGTTTTTTTTTCTTGGGGAATAGTCATTCGTATCGACGAGATGGATCAGAAATTATAAAATGAAAACACGTGGGCCGAAGTTCAAAAAAATTCATATAAAATGAAACTTTAAACACCAAAAAGAAAAAAGATAACTGTTTGGTAATTTTTTTGGTTTTTAGTGACCTTTCTTTTTCTTTTGGTCATAATTTTCTTACCTTTAGACTTCTCGTCGAGACGAATGATTATTCCAAAAAATTAATATAACGTGAATCTAACAAAAATTCAAAAAAGACAAACAAAACGTGAAAATAAAAAAGACAGAAGACGAATGGAGATTAAACTACCAATTAATTTCTACTTCACATCTTATCGAGCAGGTAACACAAAACGATGATTAAAAATTGAAGTATATGCAACATCACACCTCCTAACAAGATTTTTATTGCTTCTTGTGCTTAATTTGGTAAAAAAATCAAAAAGTTTTTCGTTTTGGCTTTATTCAATTTTTTTTTGCATTTGCTAGTTTTGCGTCAAGTTTTCGCAATTTATGGATTTGTCTCTACGAGACGAATCCAAAGAGTATAAAATTATGGTCAAAAGTAATATTTTTTGAATAAAACCGAAAATAAACTAAAATAACCAGTTTATTGGTTTAATTTTGACTTTATTCAAAAAATATAAATATAGTTTCGACCAAAATTTTATACTCTTTGGATTCGTCTCGTCAAGATGAATCCATAAACCACGAAAACTTGATGCAAAACTAACAAATACAAAAAAAAAAAAAAATTAAGTAAGGACAAAACGAAAAACCAAAAAACCACATTTTGATTTTTTTGTCAAAGCATCTTGACTTGAGTCTGAATTTCTTCCAAGTTTGTACAGTAGATTGATATTTGTGCAGGATTTATCCATGGTGATTTTGTAAAAATTGGTGGATGTTGACTGATAAAGGAATGAGATATGTCTTCGTTTTTTTTTTTTTTTTAAGCAAGAGGCAATTTTGGATGAAGGCAATACAAAAAATTTATGAAGATATGTGAATGAACTAAAACTACCAAAATTTAAATACGAGCACATGAATTAGAATGCTCAACGATACATACTACAATACTACAAAATCAGCCATACAAAGAGATCGGGGATAGAGCCAGTAAAAATGGTAATACTCCCTTTGTCCCAATTTGTTGGTCTTTTTAAGGGATTCCAATTAATTAGGGGAATATAATTATTATACTTGTCATACTTTTTCTTTCCTTCTTTTATCCTACAAAACGTCATCATTATATATACTTACTCTAAAAAAGAAAGAGTAAAAGTGGAATTTCAATAGCTAATGCCCCCTTAGTTTTAATTGGGATAAAAAAAAATATTAGGACAACAAAAAGTGGTGTTTGAGACCAAATATTGGAGATGGAGGGAATAGTAAAGGATGCAACAAGTGAACTCAACTCAAACCATGCAAAAGACACATGAAATTCAAAAGAAAACCACTCCGAACGGGATGCGAAACACTCCACAAAGGGGGAACAAAAAACCAACAGCCCAAAAAAAAAAAAAAAAAACACTCCACTTAATGTATCTCCCTCTAAGAAAGCAAAGCCTCGAAATTTGTCACCGAGCCACCAAAGAGACGGACTCCTAAGTTGCCAAAGCTTGCTGGACCATGTCGCCAAAGATCAACTCTAAATGCCGTCTAAGCCGAGCCACTACGCTGCACAAAACGAAAAGATACAAATCTAAACTCTATGGCATAAAGAGAAGCATATACAGTGTGACGGCGGGAGCAAAGAGCAAACCCTGCTACCCTAGTCTTTGAAAAGTTGAGAGAGAGAGAGAGTCAAATGGAATTGTGGTTCGAGATATATGTTCCAACGAGTTACGTTTGTTGTAATTCAATTTTCCATACTTTTAATTTAAATAATTATTAAGAAAACATTTAAGGCAAATAGAGCCCCTATAGCTCAGTGGTAGAGCGCCAGTCTTGTAAACTGGAGGTCTGTAGTTCGATCCTGCATGGGGGCAATTTCTGGCACCAATTCTTTTTTTCAATCCTCTTCTCATCAAGTTTCCAACACAACAATTATGATTATTTTTTTCCAGTCCCTAAATTTTGGTTAATTGCAACAACCCAAAAATGGGTCCAAACAAACATCAAACAAAAAAACCCAGCAATGGAAATTTCTCTCGAAATAAAACCCTAAATCCTGAATCTCAAATCCTGTGTTTGAACTTCTTCATCTCTCTCCCTCTCTCTTTCTCTCTCTCCAATGGCTTCTCTTCTCCAAAAACTAATCAAAAAGCAATCTTCCAAACTTATCACCGCTACTTTCACTAAACAACCACTTCCAAATCTCATACCACCACTATTGACTCATCTTCATCAAGATCCCAATATTACCAATATGACCCCTTTCAAAACAGGGGATTCGATTCCCCCTAATTCGACCCCGATCTTTCCGAGTTTTCCATATGGGTTTTGTGTAAACCCTATTTATTCAACTGGGTTTGTTCCATCCGACGTAGACGATGTCGTTTCTGATGAGGGTGAGACGATATGGGCAGATAGTGTAAAGAAGAAGAGGAAGAGGAAGATGAACAAGCACAAGTTGAAGAAGCTGAGGAAGCGCCTCAGGAGACGCACTTAGGGTTTATTTGGTGAGGATTCCGTCTTTTGTGGCTAAAAGAATTTGGGGGTTTTGCTGATAAGTTTCCAATTTTTGGTAGATGGGAAGGGCTTTAATGGGCATAATTTTGCCTGATGATCTAGAATAATTACAACATTTGTTGTTCATTTTGCTAACGAAAATGGTGGATTTTTAAGTAGAATGCAGGCATATTTTGTTGTAATTCCAGTTTCAGCTTTATACACTTGGTTGGCTCTCCTTTATTTAATTGGAATTTATTGGCAATTTACCAGTGCCTTTTATGTGTTTCCTCAATCAACATGTTCTTGTCGCAAAATGCATGTTCACTCGTCTGTTTTTGTTTGATCAGTGTTTGTTTTGGTAAATACTGTGAGATTGATGTATTCTACAATGAAGCTAGACGTGGTACTCCCTGCGTCCGTGTTTGACATTTCAATTTTTGCTGATATCATGTCTCAGTAAAAAGAGATATTCTTACCTGCTAATTTGATACTTGCGGTGCTAGTGCTATGTTTGGACCTTTGGACGACCATAGCGTCATGCTAATTTTGACAGAACCTGACATGCGTCCATGGATGATGGATCAATTTGAATCTGATCTATATCAACTTGGGCTTACTGGCTTATTGTCCACGCACATGGGTGTAGTTTCTCAATAGTCAATAGCATGAAGAGAGATGACACAAATGTTAATGGCACGATAAGGGCCACCTTAAGTTTCCATGCACAAGCAAATTGGCTTAGAATTTTCTAGGCATGGATTTGGGACTCAGGATTGTGCTTATCTTGGTTCGGGGTGCCTTAATTCTTGTTAATGACCTCACCTCACCCATAGTTAACTTTCTGGATTTCATAAGTGTCTTTTAAATGAAATGATTGATACTGTATTTGCTTATCTATAAACCTCCAGTACTATATGGGAAGTAGAAAAGAAGGGTGCTTCTCATTTATTTGCAGTTGTTGAGTTAAAAGAAGTCTAGTGATATTTCCCCCCGTCAAATTAGCCGAACAAGATATTGGACTCAAATAAAAGTAAATGTCCAAGTGTCGAATTCATCTAATTGGCATATCAAAGACACCGGAACTCATCTGAATATTCAGTTTGTTATCAAATTTCTTCTTGTGGGTAAACAGAGATCGCGAGGTGTGCTAGGCCATTTCATGCATTATACTTGAGTTCTCTTCATAGTTCACGGATTTGAAGTACAAAATATTTTTTCCGGGGTGAATGTCCAACTAAACGTGTCAAAGGTGGATCTGATACCCTTTTCCAAGTATCAACCGTCTGTTACAGATAATTTACATGTTTTGAAGAGTCCATGTAACATATCAAACATGTGACTTGTTGATTCATTTGCATTCCTTCTTTTTCGTTTCTAGGTTTCAAATACAAAGTTATAGAAGATCGCACACCCGAGCTAGGAATATTGTAGGAGCTCGGCCCACTGGGTAGGATCAATCTTTGACTGTGCTTTCTAGGTGTCCTTGGAATTCCTTAACTTCTTATGTGGTTAAATCTTGCTCTGCTTTCATGGGAGTATTTCTACACAATTTTAGAAGTGAATTGCCAGTACTCAATAGATATGTATTGGGGTTGAAGTGATTGCATCATTCTCGTGGAGAAGTCATGTGTAATACAAAGAAGTGGTTTCAACTTTCGACTTCATTAAGAAGATTTTATTCTCCCAGATTTAGAATCGATAATGGGGAGGAGCAAAATTGTTTATTTTGCTAACTAGTGTGTCCGGAACAAATCCCTCAAAATTACAAGTAGCCCCCCCTTAATCCCTGCCTCCCTGAGCCGGCAAAAGGCAGACTGCATGACTTCTGTACCAGAAAAGTATCCTTTAACTTATAAAAATGAGGCTATCTTATAGGGGAAGATATTTTGTTTCATATGGTTGTGATGGATTAGAAGTTTAGAACTTTACCACAGGTTATTCATGGACAAGAACTCTTTAAGCTCACATATGGATTGCAGGAAAGGAACACCTCGTACTTTGTACAGGATTTCAGGAATGATATTCTCAACTTCTGAAGCTTCTGTACCATTAATTTTTTCTACTCCATACACAATACAGTTCTGAGTTAATTGGCAAATTGGTTGATCCTTAGCTGCGAATTTGTTTTGTTAAGTAGGTAAAAGGACGAAATTATTGCAAGCGATCAAATGTTGCTGCTGGGTCGATTTCTTGATGCATTTGGTGTAGAACTGTCATTTGTTGTTCTTTTCGGGCCTTGGCTGGAATCAGTTTTGTCATGGGAATCCTCTGATGATTGCGGAAGGTTGAGAAATGCCCATGTCCATGCCCAAGCCCCCCACCTCCCGCCCACCACCACAGGCATTGCTTGTATTCCATATAAACCGTTGTCGTTGCTATATGCAAATGTTCAACTTTTGTATTTCTTTTCCTTGTGCAGTTCACACTACCTTCCTGTCACAGGAACCTTCTGGACTCATAGCCAATGTTGGATCAAAAAAATCACTTTTGCCAGGAAACAAGTTTTTGTAGGCTTCTCTAGTTCACTGGATCGTTCTCCTAAAGAGTTCTTTTGCTATTGTCAGCTTTCACTGTCTACAGAGTCAAATGTTATGGGGAATTCGGTATTTCGTAGATCAGTATTGAGGGTTTCAAGATTCGAGAGAGAGAGAGAGACGAGTGATGTTAAACTTGCAAGCTGACCTAGATGTGTGGGCTGTCGCTAAGTTCATCGAGTAACGACTGCTACAGATATTGTATGAATTTCTCACTTTCGGTATAAAGTTAATTAAGTAAAAGGGTGCGAATGAATTTTTCAAGAGTCTAAAGATGCATGAGATCAGATATATTGTTTGAAACTGCATTTGAATAATCGAAAAAAAGGAAGATGGAATAACCAATTCCTTTTCAGAACATGAAAGCAGCTATTAACAGAGATTGCTTGTGCATGCGCATAAAATCCCACTTTTATCCGAGGGAGCGGGAACAGGTTCAGGTTTATTTTTCAAATAAAGAAGTACAAATATATCAATTAATATATTCTCTCACAAACTAGGTAGGAGAAAAATTCTGTGTACTATATATATATATATATATATATATATATATATATATATATATATATATATATATATATATATATATATATATATATATATCATTTATGTCTCTATCGCTTGAGGCTCTTAAAGAGGGAGAAAATCAAGTTGCTAAACTCCCACTTTCGGCTACTATTACAAGGGATAATGTTGAATATCCATTATGTAACACAAAAGATATAGAGAGAGTGTCATACTCGCTCCGTCCCAAAATGATAGTTTCGTATGAAAAGATGTGCGATTTTTTATCAAAAAATAAAGTGCTTTTGTACACGATTTTTTGAGTTTGTTCGCACCAAGTTAAAGATCTAGATTAGTTCTTTAATTTGTTGGGAAAAAAATTCAAAAAATTATTAACGAAAATACTTTACGTTATGTTCTGAAAATTACGCATCCACGTATAGAACTATCATTTTGGGACGGAAGGAGTGACATAGATGGTTCCCGAGACACGTTTTGGTGGCTGTGTAAATACACGAAGAGGAAATGTCACTGTGACAGATGGAATTTTATTTACTCAAATAGTAGGTAAGCATTCGAGTTCACTTAAAACAAAAAAAACTACGAGTACACAATAAGAACCAGTACATTCGTATACCAAATGTGACCCCCGCTATAAGAACCAGTCGCAATGGCGAGTAATGCTCGCCGGCTAATAAAGTAGACGGTGCAAAATCGCCGTCACTCAGCATCCTTGCATGATCTCTTACAGTAACACGATATCGAGGGAGGGAGAGAGATCAACAACTCAAGGTTGTACATCATTGTGGACATGCCTTCGACTCCGAGCAAGAGAGTAATCCTCGGTAAACCACCAACCTCTAGTCGTCGCCTCTTTCCCGCCCGTAGTTCTCCCCATGTTCTGATGCCGGTCCCCTGATTCCATCCCCCCTGCATATTTACATATATCATGGATGAATCAAGTCTTGATAGTGTGTCTGGTTTACTGGAATCAAGATGGGAATCAAAGGATCACCCACCGGAATGTGCATTCTGATCTTGTGTCCATTGCAGAGGGGGGGGGGGGGGGGGGGGGGGGGGGGGGGGGACACTGTTCATGTTACACTACTAATGGAATCATGATTCACCAATATAGGCACTGCATAATAACAGTATTACTGTATTACTAATGTCTAGCCAAAACCCTTATGGGATTCGGCCGAGTAAGTATGAGAAAACAGTAAGTGTTTGTCCTCCATGAGGTCGCATGTTCGAATCCCACGGAAGCCAAACATTTCAAACCTTGAATGCCACTGAAGAGTTTGACTGTTCGTTAACTTCAGGGCCGCAAAATTAGTCGAGGTGTGCGCAAACTGGCCTCGCATCCTGTAATTAAAAAATTATCTAGCAAAAGAATTGAACCAACATAGCTGCTCATCTCTACCTGAGTTGTAATAGTACTGTCGCCCCTCAGCAAGAACATTCTTCTTTCCAATAAGCAAAGTGAGACAAAGAACAACCTTAATAACCACCAATATCTTCATGTTGTCCCTTGTGCAAAACATCTCCAAATCCTGTCTTATATGGGTGTAATCTTGTATTATATGTACTTCTGTCTTCCTTTTTCTGGGTTCAAATCCTT
Organism: Vaccinium darrowii; assembly: GCA_020921065.1. NCBI lineage: Eukaryota > Viridiplantae > Streptophyta > Magnoliopsida > Ericales > Ericaceae > Vaccinium > Vaccinium darrowii. Next base: position 6,301,623 of record CM037158.1, on the reverse strand, counting down.
CATCCATATGGGTCTGATTTAGGTGGGGACATGATATCTATATAAATATGTATATGCATGGCATGCTGGAACTTCTTTTTGTTCTTTTCTACTAATCCCAATCCTTTGGTTTCGAAAATCAATAAAGCAAATGGAAATAGAACATGCAGCCCATGTCATAATGTCTTGTGCAAAATTTTCATATATATTAAAGAATAGCCCCTATAAAGCAACCTACCACCTTTGTACATATGCATGCAATTCCGTGAGGAAGAGTCTGATGTGTCTAGAATTATTCGATGCATGTGGGTCTTGTAAAATAATGAGCGATTCACGTGCATCAACTGGTTCAAGACACATTTGTGCACCTAAATCTGTGTACGTAGCATTGCTCGTTCAGGTTTCACTTTTCCTTTTTTCTTTTTTCCAATTTCATACCCTTGGGCACAAATATTGCAACAATCGTGACGCTGAAGACTGAAGGGGTTGGAGCCTTGGAGGAGTAAGCTTTTGAGTGAAGTCTAATAGCAATAAAAATCTATACAAGGTGAGATGAAAGACTTTAATGCTTTTTTTATTTTCTAATCCTCCTATGCTCAACAAACTAAGCAAGCTAGTTAATTCAATTTCAACAAGATCAAATAAAATCAACTTTCTATTGTCATGTCAAAATTGAGACTTGAACAAATAGGTATAGAACAATACACGCACCCCATCATTACAATCATCATCATGCCGCGCGATCCCACAAAAGAAATTTAATTCTTTGTGAAATGAGGAATTGATGAAAAATAAGCTCAGTATGTGTTTGAATAAACTTCGTATAGCACTCAAAAAGAATGGTGTTCAGATAATCCCTGAACTTAGAGGGAAAATCAAAATGAAAGAACGCTATGAGCTGAATGTTCCCCAAGTGATAGAAATGGGAGGGGAAAATTACTATCTCAGGGACAGCCATGATTAGTCATGGATCATATCTGTTCGGTAGACCGATTGAGAAACTGGCTGGTTGGGCATTGAGAGAGAACAATGATTCCCCTGTTTCAAGGAGCTCTGTCGAATGGTGCTGTGTCATTGTAGCAAACATCCCAAACGGCTTCCATAGCATCCTTAGCAGCAGCTTCAGAGCAGTAAGGGTTATTAATCACTGATTTCATGACTCTTCTTCTCACACACTCCTACAAATGACAGGTTAAAGCACCATCAGTTATTAAAATGAGTTAGACGTGAAAGTCACTTCATATATGCATTCCATCCAGGGACAGGTAGAGTGCTAATAAACATCATGTCAGTGTCCCTTATTTCAAATGTATCTGCAATTAAGATATCAGAATATATGTAATAATATTAGCTCTAATCCTCAAAAGTTGAAGACAAGAAAGACCGAGATTTGGGCCGTATAAAACATTTGAACTGCTAGAACTTTAACAGAAGTTCGTTTCTACAGGAAAAACGGGTTTCTTGTCACGTAACTAGTTACCTGGCCATTCTCCATACTGACTAACGAGGTGCAGCAGAGATTATTGCAAACATTCGATACATGCCAGGACTCAGGAGAGTTTGTATTCTTCCTTTTTCTAAAATGTGTACTGTGTATTATTCCTGTATGATGAAGTCCATTTGGAATGGGTACTTTCCTCCTGGGAAGCTTTATTTTTCCTTGATCAAGGTGTTCTTCCGTACAGAAAAGGGCAGTAACCATTTATCTCCTAAATTTTCTAAAAAATACACCCACTTACGATTTAAAACACAACACCATAAGCGAACAAGTTATACATGTGAACTTGCAGGTGCAAATGGAACTGCGTGTATGAACTCAGATGGTTTTCCACTAAAACGTGATATCAAAAAGTTACATCTACATCACCCTTGGGGTGTATCTTTGCAAAGTTTGCAACAGAACGACAAACTTAAATTAAAACACCCACTGGAACGACACCTCCGACACTCAAGTCTTTTATCTTTCATGAAGAAAACCTCTAGGTCCTCTACAATTAGTGCAACCATCCAATAAAAATAGAAATGCAAAAATAAATTCACGAGTAGATAATGCACTAGAAACAAAGGTGGTGTGAAAGACAGTTTAAGCACTAACAAACCAAACCAAACCAAGCCTTATGTCCCAATCAATTGGGGTCGGCTACATGAATCCTTTTTCTCCATTGAGCTCTGTCAAGTGCTGCTTCATCGCTTAAACCTAGTATACTCAAACCTTTGCGTACTACCTCATCTAATGTCAATTTGGGTCTTCCCCTCCCTTGTGCATTTCTACCCAAAGTTATCCTATCCACTTTCTTAACTACTGCATCCGCTGGTCTACGATAGACATGGCCGAACCACCTTAGCCTATTTTCCCTTAACTTCTCCTCTATAGGTGCTACACCTACCATCTCGCGAACTGTTTCATTTCTAATCCTATCTCGTCTAGTCTTAACACACATCCACCTCAACATTCTCATTTCCGCTACACTTATCTTGTTCACCTGTTGTTTCTTGTCAGCATTCTGTCTTGTAAAGCATCGCTGGTCTTATGGCAGTTCTATAAAATTTTCCCTTCAATTTTGTGGGTACCCTCTTGTCACACAGTACACCAGTCGCGCTTCTCCACTTGAGCCACACCACTAACATTGAATGCAAAATTAACCAGATGATTTTAGTTCACTGGTTTCCATCCGCACACCAATTTTGACAAAACAAGACAGCTAAGTCGGTTCTAGTCATCCTACTACATACATAGTTTCCTACTTGGTATCTAATTAGAAAGAAAAGGAAGCAGAAAAACAAATATAACTAGCTAAATGGTAAGAAACTCATGTTGAATTGTTGTTCAACATCTTCATAATTAGTGTGGGGGGTGGGGGGGTTGACAATTTAAGTGAACTAGTATCAGAATTTCGTTAGTCAGTCAAAAAGTGTCATAAAGCGGAAGAACACTAAGAAAAGAGAGCTAACTCACTTGTTCATGACCTCGTATCTTCATAAAACCACGGAGCAATTCTCGCTTGTAGTGGCAATCGCCACTTAAATGTCCAGCCCGAATCTGTTTCACAAAGAAATGAGAATAGTGAAAAGGATTGTACGACTTGAGAAACTCAAACAACCAAAATAAGTAAGGAAAAAATAAGCCGGCATAATGGTGCTAACCTCGCTACAAGCATGATGAGCACAATTCGCCCAGTCCAAGTTTGCAGCTCGACAATCATCATACGCATGTATGAGCTCGTGGATAACTACTTGGTTGACCTCGTCTTGGATTCTCATATAATTACTACACACCATAATCTAAACAAGCATGGAAGGAGTACGCATGAAGAGAATTGCCATCTGGCACCAATAAAAAAAGACGACGAAGAGTCCAGATCCAGGAAGGATACAGTAAATGAAGAGACAAAGCAAAAAACACAAAAAAATATAAAATAAAAATAAACATATTGCATAAGCGAAAGAAAATTACAATATTAGCATGGATAAATTATAAAATGGCCTATATCAGGATGACCCCAGACTCCAGAGTCTACAAGGCCCAGGCACCCAAAATTTTGCAAATTGGGCATAGTTTATCTGGTAAAGTTTCAATTTCAGCTTTTTCTTTCCTTGAACCGCTGAGCCTTAATGTGAGGCAAAATAGTTTCAAGGTTTTACTTATTTATCGGTCAATTTTCAAGGAAGTATCTGGCTAGAACTACAAGACCCAACAGCAAAAGATGCAAATACAGAAGCCAAAACAGTTATATGTATACGGTAAGAAAAAAACTTTCAACAATAGAATAAAAGAGGCAGATTGAGTGAACCAAATGAATATTTTAGCTAATCAAAAACACTGTTCCAGATGATAAACAAAGCGCCGAATAAGAAATCAGTCTCACAAATGGCCCCTTTGGATTGAGGGATTGGTAACAAAAGAACAGAAAGGATAAAAACTTCTTGCCAAACCATTCATTTGGATTGATTAATTTGGTGAGAGACGGAGAGAAAAGTACAAAAATTATTATTTTTTCGATTGGCTTCTTTCTCTTTCTTATCACACCCTTTCTCACAATCCAAAGGGCTACTGATTGATTTTCAGTAACAATCTAGACCACAAATTAGGCAAAATTGAGTGCATTTTAGCTAATCAGATGAAGATATATGCACATGAATCTGTGATATAGTCCATCTACAAAGTTGAAGGCTTGGAACTTACCCCATCGCCCCGGTTGTAACCGCCGCTGACCAAGTTCTCGCAATGGACGGCTTTGATGAAATTTTCCCCAAACCCGCATCCAGCTTTCTCCAAATGTTCCTTCAAAAATTTCACCATTGGAGCTGCAGTAGAAAAGAACTCGCATAAATATACGTGTAAGTACACAAAAATGAGTAACTTGATTGAAATTTCAGCCTGATTGGATAAGGAAAAGAGGAAAGCTTTAAAACCCTTAAACCCTTGGATGGGATAAGCAGAGGGGGAGAGAGAGAGAGAGAGAGAGAGAGAGAGAGGAGTAGGTGCGAGTTAAAGAGAGGTACGTACTTCTGAGGCTTCTACGAATCATGTCTTGGCATTCCTCCACCGTTTTGCCGCCGTTCAAGGTGGATGAGGTGACGGCGGAGGCAGGTTTTGGATCGGAAGCTGCCGCCATGTGTGTTTGTATCTCTTTGCTCTCTCGACGGAGGTGGCGATGGTATCCCGAATCGGTTTCTCGGGTCAACGGCTAAACGGGTTATATCTGTCGAAGTTGCCCTTCACTTTGACCCCTTGGCCCTTTGTGTAAATTTTTTGGTCATTTTAACCGAGTTTTTTTCCTTGATATTTACTACTATTAATTGAATTAATTGTTCGTCTCGATCAAGAAAATAAAAAATTATAAATAGACGAAAGTAGAATGAAGTTTTAATTTGGTAATTGAAAATGGGGAGCAATTTTTCCAACCAAATAAATGACCGGGCCATTTTTTAGCCGGAGAAAAGAGAAATTACCTCCCATTGCGGGCTAGAAATGGGAGTAGAGGTCCCCAAAAAAAAATACGCTAGTAGTACCGATGAGTTAGATAAAGATTACTACAGATCATGGTGGGGCTTAATAAAGAGCCCCACAAGATGATCTAAGTCGTTCAATAATTTTTTTAAAAAAAATCAGTGACTCTACTAAAAATTAGTTCAATTGAATATGTGTAAATGTTTGATTCAATCTTTGACTTCTTAATTCAAATGTTATGATCTTAAATTCTGAATAAAAATTTAAATATTAGATCAATACTTACACATATTAAATTAAACTGACACTCAAAAAAATATTTTAAAATTACTAGACGAATTTTGTGGGATCCCTTAATGGCCCCACACACACTATGTACATAGTAGAAAAATGGAGACCGTCTTGGAAAACGACTGGGCGTTGGAGATGCTCCCTGTGCAAATTTGTAGTGGTAATCATCAATTTGGTTACATTGTTGAGCGAAACCGAGTGACACAACTGAAAATGTTGCAATTTCCTGGTTGTGTTTAGTTAGATAATTTAGTTTAGTTTTGATGATGTCAGCAGGTGTAATAAGTGGAGAGAGATAGAGAGAAAAATGAGGAAAATGATGATGTCATCAAAACTAAAACTAAAACTAAACTGGAAAACGAACAGAGCCACTGTATTTATTCCTTGACTTAAAAGTCGGGAATAGTGATATTTAATTGACGAATTCAAAATCTTGGAATATTAATTTGGTTATTGTTTTAAGGTTATTTTGCATTGATGAATACTAGTATTTGTTCTTGGGAGTGCAATTTACCTACTTGGTTCATTAAGAATTTAGAAAAACCTCATTTTTGTTTTCGCTTTAAACCTCCAAAAAGTCAGAGCCGACTCTATTGATCACATTGTTGAGCAAAAAGGAGTAACACAATTGAAAACGTTACGATATACTGTACTAATTTGTTGACAGTACCACATAGATCTTGCTAATCTGGGCTTATTTGTTTTGGGTTATGAGGATGAGATTGAATATGTAATGCCGTGAGCCTCAAAAGTCTAACGTGAGGATAAAATAGAAATCGATTATCACAATCTCAGTTGAAACAAACATCAAATTTTTTACCGTCATCATTTCCACATTGTAAGAGAGATAATATCTCACGAACACCTTAAAGATTCCATATCCCATCTTTTTAGCTCCGACCAAACAACCAAACAAAGTAGTCATCAAACATAGGAGCAATATTAGTCCTACCCTAACCGTTTTTGACTCAATGCATCATCAACCAACCATGCTCCCACCAGACTCGGTCAAAAGATAACCCTCCAACTCCTATAGCTCCGAGTTATTATTCGGTGGTCTTGGGACACCGTCACGCAGTGCCTCAACACTCTTTCCACCACATATTTTTGTGAGACCCACACGCTATGTACTCGGTTCGACAAGAACATGCGGTGGAGAAGAGTATCGAGGCACCACCTGGCAGCGCCCCGAGACCACCAACTTATTTTTCCCATAGCTCCCTCCTCCCAATCAGGACCATCACAAACCCACCACCCCAAAATTAGACTCTCTCTTTCCTCCATGCATTCCCACCATCTCCGCCACCTCTCCCTCCCTCTCTCTCCACCCAACCCCACTATATAACCCCCTTCCCCTCCTCCTCATTTTTCCTAATTCTTAAGTCTAGCAGTATTTCTCTAATTTTTAGAGAAGTACTGCACCTGTATTAAGAATCCCCAAACCCAAAAAAAAAAAAACCCATTTCGTTTTTTCCACCCTTCACAATAAGTCTCAAAATGGCACGCCAATTGGTTGCACTAGCCCTCATTTTCGTTGCCGTCGCGGCCGCCACCGTCTCCGCCCAGTCCCCCTCCGCCGCCCCATCCGCATCCCCCAAGAAGTCACCGTCCCCCGTCGCTGCCGCCGCCGCCCCCAAGACAGCAACAGTACCGGCGTCATCCCCTAAGGCCTCTGCCCCGGCCGCACCGACACCCACCGTCGTATCCGTTCTCACTCCCTCCGCTGCCGAGGCACCCGAGGAGGACGTCTCATCTCCTCCTGCCCCCGAGGGCAAGTCCCCAGCACCTGCTGCCGGTCCCGCAGCCGCCACCACCACCCCGGCCGCCGACTCGACCCCGGCTGAGTCACCCAAGAATGGCGCCTCCGGTTTGAAGGTGGCCTCCGTCGCCGGTGTTGCCGCCGCCGCTGCCGGTTTCTTTTTCTTCTGAGCTTTTTGAAAGGATTAAAGAGAGAGGGAGAATGTTTTTTTAGGTTGTTGGTGTTTTGTTTGTGGGCCTATTTGATGATCATGTAGTGTTTTTGAGGGGATGGAGGTTGTGTTGAGAAGGAAGCCAAATTGAGATGTTGAACGTACATTTTTGTGGAGGTCGCTTGAAATTGAAATTTGTTTGTTCTTTGAGCTCGAACGAATATCGTACAACATTCCAAATAAGTTACGTATTGGGCGCGTAATATTCTCTAACATTATTGCTTGTGGAGGAATTGCATCTCATGCATGTTTTTCCATTCTTTTGTTTTCTCATAACCGGCTATTCTAGCCAGCTTACACATATATCGATTAATTCCGGATGTTAAAAGTAACAATCACGCAAAACATTGGTGGCCCCAAAGTTTGGAATGTTCGACCTCAGTAGAAATGAAACATTTAACCTCATATTACTTTCTCGTAACTACATCGCCAAACCCAACCCCTCGGGGTTTGCTTTTCTATTCTTAAGACCCCTTTGTAAGCATTGGTCATTTGGCCTAAGCAAATAAGCCGAAAATGCTAAGTACCCATAATAGTTACCTAGAAACTTCGATACACTTTCCAGTGAATCTGAGCCACTGATTTTGTAACCGTTGGTCATTTGGTCTATGCAAATAAGCGGAAAATGCAAAGTACCTATAATAGTTACCCAGAAACTTAGATACACTTTCCAGTGAATCTAAGCCACTGATTTTATTTTCCGGATAATTTTTTGGGTAACTATTCTGAGTATGTAGTAGTACTGGCAAATAAGTAAGTTAACCAACAGATTCTTACTATTTTATAATGATACAATAATAGTATATTTTTGTAACAGGAACAATTATGATAGTAACAAATTTAACACATAAAAAATGCACGTTACACTTAAAACGATGGTGGATTATGCTTCTCAAATTTGTTTGAGGTGATAAAGATGGAGTATATTTTTCAGATATACAGTTTTACAGTGACAAAACTTGAGCGATTCTTAAATGTCGAAGGTTTTCAGGAAGCAATTGCCCCTATCAAACTTGAATAGTGTAGCTATCAAATTAAACACTGCTTTAAGTAATTAATTATATCACCACATTTTTGTACTTATATTCACTCTCTAAATTAGTGTACTAACTAATATACCAAGTAAACACGTGTCATTCTTTTAGTGGATGAGTGCAACCATATATTGCATCATGCATTAATAAGGTAATGACATCTATATTTTTAGTGTAATAGTTTGTACTTTTGGGGTAACGATTGCCTCTAGCATTGCTCAGATGATAGTTTACTATGATATATCTAAACCGCTTGTCAATCTGCTTCTCTGGAAAACGCTCAGGGAAATATCACCCTCTTAACAAGGGAATGACAAGTGACTAGGGGAAAACAGCGTGCCAACCGTTACGTGATCTAAACGAGTCTAAGATAGTATCCAATTCCTAACTTCGAATTGGGGAATTGTGTTACAATCCTTGGAAAGATGGTAAAAGTGATTCGATTGCGCCTTGCTCGTTAAGTTGGTCACGTTCTAACTTCTTCTAAAACCGCTCTCACTTATTATTCAGAAATGCTAGAATTATGAGTAGGCATGTAAAATTTCTAACCTATCACGAATCGCCAAGTGTTGTTAGGGCACACAAATTAGCCAATTAAATGTTGTCAAGTGCCCACAAGTCAAAGTCAAAATTTACGGACGAGCAAATTAAATGATGTCAAGTATCCGTAGGTCAAAAGTCTAAACACAATAAGTGGCCAATCAAATGTTGTCACATGTTTACAAGTAAAAGGTCAGAGATATGCAGATGGACCAATTATATGGCGCCGCGTGTCAAAATGACACAGTTATTTATTTATCAAGTTGGGCCAATCAAATTGCGCCACTTGGTGAAATAAATTGTATATCTGTTCATATATAATTATCTTTCTTAAAGTAAATAAGAAGAAAGATATTTATTATATCTTAATTATTTTCCTATAAAACAAGTAAGGAAATAATTAGACAGATAACTATGTAAAGAATTGCAGTTTGCCATAAACTCTCCATCCCACACCCCTATAAATAGACGTGCTCTCTCTCTCTCTCATATTTTTCCATCAAGACACTGAAGTTTCAATCAGGACATTCAAACATTCAAGCTTTAGAGCTCTGAAGATCAAGCCCCAAAGCCCTTCATAATTTCTTGAAGTCAGACATTCAAGCTTCCATTAGCTATCAGAGCTCTGAAGATCAAAGCATCCAAGCCCTTCAGAATTCTCTAAGTCCACATCAAGCAAGACGGTTCTTCGATCAAAGCTTCAATACTCCGAAGAACACTCAAATCAAGTCATCATCTTCTTCACAAGTCTCGGAGAAGATTCTACCGTTTGATTTGGGATCAAGCTGTCAAGCCCTTGTTTCAATACACATCAAACATCCAAGCTCTGAAGATCAAAGCCTCCAAGCCCTTCAGAATTCTCCAAGCCCACATTGAACTCAATGCCTCTTCAAATCAAAGCTTCAAAGCTCTGAAGATCGCTCAAGCCAAATTCACAAGTCAACAATCTTCTTCTATCAAATTGAAGAAGATCTCAAATTCTGATTTGAGACCAAGCTCCAAAGCCCTTAAATCAATATCCGTCAAATTCGACGTCATCTTCGCAAAGACCAAAGATCTCGCCGTTCAATTTGAGAACAAGCATTAAGTCCTCGAATCAAGCATTCGAAGAGAATAATCAGAAGGATTATTTTCTTTCACTAGAAACTACAGAGATTGTAAACCCTAATTTCTCAAATCAATAAAATCGACTCTTTGTTCAGCATCTTTCCGTCTTTTTCGCAGACTCGAAATTTGTGTGATACATTATGTACAGCTTTTGATTCGGGAGGGAGCAACACTCCCACATGTGTACCCTTTGAATTGGTCAATCAAGATCATGACTCCTTTCGTCAAGAGTCTTTTTTTTTTTTTTTCACGAATTTCTTCAAGAGTTTTCTCACAGCACCATGCACAACACGGCTGTGCACAACACCTCTTCTGAGTCCCGTTGTTGTTAAAACAAGGCTCCTGTTAATCCAACCGTTGCACCACTAGAATAAAAGATGAATATACCCTCCTTAATACTATAAAAAAAAAAACAGCCATTGAAGTTTCTTATTCGAGATTTTAGGGACGGTTTCCTATTTTCAAGGGACCAATTAATCAAACAGTTAACCTTATCGACCAAACTTCAACTCCCTGGTCAATTTACGATTAAACCCGAATTTTCCTTATATGTACCCCTCATACCATTAATTAGGTGCATCCTTTTTAACGAAATTTCTACTTTTCAGGCATTTCAAATATTGGTCCCCCCTTAAGACTAGGAAGAACAATTATTGTACCTGATAGAAGAGCTTCTATATATCAAGAGTTTCCAGAAGGTCAAGTGGTACTGCTCAATTGCCTTTTTTACAGGGATTCTCCTTACATCAAAGACCATAGAAAATTAAGGTTTCGCTCCTAGAAACATACTATCATATTAATTTGAGGTTGAAATCTGAATATGCTTAACAAATGCGCTCCTATCAATTAAGAATGACTTGACACCCTTTACTCTATTCCTTCTTCAGGTCAGGAATCGCGGGGTGGAATAGCGCGCAACCAACTAAAATATAGCCCAACTTTTTGAGCTTTAGGGCCAAATATTTTGCAAAAAATAAGTACAAACACAATCATGACGTAATACCCACCGTTTCATTAATTTACTAGATTTTTCAATTTTAATTTTTCATTCACGGCCTCTATCTCTCTAAAAAAAAAAAAATTCAAACTCTGAATCGACAGTAATTTTCTCAACTCTTAATATGGAGTAGTATTCATGCGGAATTTGAGTTCATACCCATGCGCCCAATGATTCCAAAAAAATCTGGATTTTCTTTAACTTTTAGGGGTATTTGTTCTTTTTTACTCCGTAGTTGAGAACGTGGAAAGAAACTCGTGGCATGGTGTTTGATCATGTAGTCAGTTAGGCCCACTAAATGAGGGTTGCGGCCATGATTGACGGGCCTCTAGGGGCCTGTAGTGAGTGAGCTCATTACATGCGTGTAGTGAGCTTTCTCGGCCGTCCGATCCGAGATCAACGGTCCAAATAAATTGAAGTTAAAGTAGATGTAAAAGTGCTTTTTAAAGTGTAAGACGATTCGGACCGTTGATCTCAGATCGGACAGCCGAGAGAGCTCACTACACGCATGTAGTGAGCTCACTCACTACAGGGCCCCCGGTTCTGATATCCTGCCGATAGAGTCGCCTCTGTGACCCTGCCAATGCGCTCTATTAACTGCGCTCTATTAACAGTCCCTTGAACCGGGCGGTCGCGGTAGTGTTGCATCGGTGGTTTATACCCCACTTTGTGATGGTTTATATCCCGCGTCTCCTTCTCTTTCAACTTAAAAATCTCTAAACCAGCAATACAAAAATATGTACGTATCGCACTTTCGTTTTGTTTAAACAGTCCATGGACATACACGATATAAAGTAGTAGATAACAAAGGGTCCAAACTTCTGCATTTGGATTAATTTGTTAGGTTAACACAAGATGGACAAGATCAAATTAAGAAGACATACCGGAGGGGAAGCACAAAGCATTACACACCCTTCTCTTTCTTTTTCTCAGTCGTTAACTTCATAGTCCCGGAATTAGTCAAGGTGCACGTAAGCTCACCCAGACATCCGGTTAGCAAAAAAAAAAAAAATTACTAGTATTAAGCTAGGGTTTGGATAAAACTTAGTACTTAACATTGAGAGCCCATCCTGCAGTTGAGTGCACCAGCAGTAGTAGTCATTGCACCGACGAACGACGATGGTCTAGCACTTAAGCTTGAAGCCCTAGCATACGTAGACGACGCACCCGCCCCAGAAGCTCGGAAATACGCTCCGTTGAGCATCAGATCTCCCTCTGACCTCCAGTTCCAGTTCCTCCACTCGCTCTCTGGCGCATCCTCGTGCTTTGTCACCTGCATGTTCATGATCATCTATTATCCTAAGATATTGCATATGTACGGTATTGGACGTGGGTGCGACCATATTCGGAGCATCCTAGTGAGAATAATTTGTAATAGTCGTGAATTTTAAGAAATTCATTTTTAACCTATATGTATATAACAAGAATCAGCTATGTGATTTTTCATTCTCCCCGGTATATCAAGGTCTAACCATGTATGCAAACACGGAGCCACGAATTGAACCTAGGGTGGCACTCAAAAAAATCATGTACTTAATACCAAGGTTTTTGTCCATTTTCATTCTCCCCGGTTTCAAGGTTTTTGTCCATTTTCTACTTTGGAACTTTTGAAAGACAGGAGGAGGCTTTTTTGAGTTTTTTGTTGAACTTTAACACATGAACTTTTGAAAGACAGGAGGAGGCTTTTTTGAGTTTTTTGTTGAACTTTAACACATATATACTATTTCGAAAACATCTTTAAAATACAGCACTCAATCATTGCCAATCAAAAAAAAAAATACAGCACTCGATATTGTGTGGCCTCACAACATATTTTGACAGTCAAAATCGTCCATTTTGTAACTCTAGACGTCTAAATCATTTATGTGAAAAATTAGATCGATCAGATATCTATAAGGTTTTTATCCAATATTTGCGACTAACATGAAGAATTTTTAACAACGAATTTTTCTTGATGTAAGATTTTAAGGTTGCTACCAATGTTCGATCAACTTAATTTTTGGCATGAATAATGTTCAGGGCTAGACCTACAAAATGAGCGATTTTGATTTTTTAGCATGAATAATATTCATTCGAAATTTTTTTTTTTTTTGGGACCCGGGAGTGACACATGCCACCTTCCTGCATGAATAGAAGAATTAGAAAATCGCTACATACGTAGCGACCGATACGGTACGTCGGCAGGCCACCGTGACCTAATATTTAAAAAAAAAATTGAGTAATTGTTATCACCTCTTTCCTGAAACTGAGATCGGGTGCCAGAAATCGGTTGCCTTGGCTGTTGATGGTGGGGGATGCACTCCCACCAATGGCATACATTTCCCAATGAGTGTAGTCGTTGTTCACCACATGAAAGTATCCGTGTCTACACCTGCAAATTTATTCAAGCCTCTTAAATAAACTCTCTAAATTTGGTGGTGACACCATTGGATAACTCGTAAAAGTACATAAAAGTTATTTTTTTGTCTGGTTTGTCCTAGTCCCTCGCTTTGTTCTTTTGATAAGAAAAGTTTTATCTGTCTTGCTAGGTTAAGCTTTAAATGTAATTTTTGTCGGAACAGGGTTTTTAGTTGTCATTACTGTGATTATGGTTGGTAAAAGTATTTGATGTTTATGAATGACCTCACGCTTGCGAGCTCCAGGAGTCGCCACTGAATAATCCCGTACACAAATAAAGAACTTAATTTATCTTTAATTAACAATAATTACCTAGGCATCCTTTGCACGAGCCCTTCACCAAAATGATTAAACGCAATAGTCACCTGCATATTTTTATCCTCTGTATACGCGTCATTATGCCCCAGCAACATCACCTTATCATGATGCGTCATATAATTATTCGAGATCGTAATAGCCGTCGATCCGTGAATCACGTCGATCAACCCGTCGTGACAGTTAGAGAGCGAGCAATGGTCGACCCAGATATCTTTCCCTCCGAAGATCGACACTCCGTCGCCGTCCGACACGGTCCACCGCCCGTAGTGCTGTGGGGAGTCACGTATGTTAGCGTTGCCTCCTTGCTTGCAGTCGTGGATGTTGATGCCATGTATGATGATGTTGGATACTTTGTGGATCGTTATGCATGGCCCACCCGCGATATGGACGCTTGTGCCCCTGCCGTCTATCGTTTTGAACGAGTTCATTACCAGCTCTTGCTTCAGCTTAATTACCTGTTGGGAACAGTGTCATGAATATCGTCCCGTACCGATTCGTACCGGATATAAAACGGTACACATACATTTAAGTTTTGCAATTATACATAAGTATATTAAATATATTTAAATTTGTATATTGCGATAAATACGAAACGAAACCAAGATACGATCCAGTATTGATACGGACCATCCCAGTAGAGAAAACGGTACGCTGACCGATACGAGATTCATTTATGGGTATTGAAAATATACAACAAATTAAAGGTATCATTAAATCAAAATAATTAAAAAAGAAATATGAGTGGTGAGAAATGAAAAGATTTATTGAAAAATGCTGACATTTGTATATCCCAAACACATTGTCAATAAACTGGACCCTACTTAGAATTTAGAATTGTCCTTCAACAAATTTCCAAACAATTACCATGTCTCGTTTGAAAATGATCCACAAAGGCTCATCTTGGATCACGGCATACCGGAGAGTTCCGGGCTTGGGGTTGACGGCGTCATCGTCGCTAGAGTCTGTCACCACGTATATCTGGCCATTCCTCCCACCAATAGCATTCTTGCCAAACCCAATGGCACAATCAGCTAGGCGCTGGCGGTTTTGGTCCCAATGCGGGTCACACCTCCAGCAGTCGTCAATAGGATTTCCCGTCCCACAAGATAAATAAGCTAAGTTCCTCCTAGAAGCATTAATACTCCTGTACCAAAAAACTTACAAAACTTGAGCCAATATTATCTCTAACATACTCGTAGGAAATCAATATTGCTAAAAGAAAAATTGTAAAAATATCTCATAATGCAGTATTGACTGCATAGCATTCATCCTGTATGGAAACCACACTATCCCATGAATGCATTGTCGTCAATACTGCATTTTGTGTCTGAAATGGTCCAGACACCTAAGTTATCGAAAATATATATACACTAAATTTTGCGTAAATTTTTTCAACTTCATTAGAGTTATATATATTCATTACCTATGAACATCTTGCACCACAAGATCAGGGTCTTGGACAGGTGAGGAGGAGACTAGGGCTAGGGTTAGAAGAGAAGATAAAAGAAGTAGAGAGAGGAAATGAGTTGCCATTTTGTTCTCTTTTTCTTGTATGGGGGAAAGAGATTAGAGATTAGAGTGAAGGAAGGGTGGGGGGACCAAAGTGAGAGATGAGTGGAATGGTGGGTGGGGTTATAAAGGAACAATTGCCGGGATAACTGGCGTGATTAAAATGAAAAATACGGGGTCCCACTAGCCGTGATTTTCAGAATAATTTGCCACCGAATCCCCATTGGGTAGTTTAAAACGGTTATAGTAAGAGCCACAAAATCAAACTCCTTTAATTCTATTCAACAATGCTACATGTGTACACCATCCTGAGGTGGCAAATGAGGAGAGGCCCATTTTTTGGGTGAGCTCCACATTGGACCTCTCATCATTTGTCACCTCGGTGTGGTGTGCACATGTGGTGTACCCATATTATTTTTTAATTTTATTTCATGTGATTTATCTTATCCAGGGCCGGCCCGCTGGGCAAGCTGGGTAGGCCCGGGTCTGGGGCCCACCAAAAATAGCCTATTTTTAGGGCCCCAATTAGGTATATACATGATCATAACAAGTAATAAATATATAATGTTGTGCTACAAGAAATAGAGAATCATTTGACATGGTAGAAAGGTTTGTGCGTTTCCTAATAAATGTCAAGGTTTAATTCCCATGGGCCCTTCTTTTCTTTTTCTACCTTCTCTTCCATTATTTTTTTTCTTACCATAGTCAGTTTCTATCTTCTCTTCCATTATTTTTTTTCCCCTTTCCACTACGTCCTTATCATTTGTTGACTTTTTTAAAAAAATTTGCCGGTGTAGTAATTAGGGAAAAAATAAATAAAACACTTCGTGCGTATTCATAAAATATTCGCATTGCCCATTTCAATTCATTTTCTAATTCTTGCAATAAGAATAGACAATTATGATCGAAAACTATTTTTTATTAAATGAAAACACGAATTACAAAAAGACAAAATATGGAACACGGTATTTATCATTTGAAATAAATATTGGTTCTTTAATTTTTTTTTCTCAAGAAAAGCATGGGGCCCTGTTTTACATTATCGTGTGGAGGCACGAAAATCTCAAGGCCGGGCCTGATCTTATCGTAGATAAATGTGATTATTGACTGATGTTTTTGTTACGAAAATATTTTATGAATATGAGCAAGTTATTTCTTAAATATGCTGTTGGCTCAATCTCGATGAATATTGACAGAATTTTAGTTTGGTTTGGCCCATTTATATATGGCATGAGATTAGTATGTGTGTTTGGTAGGGATGGCAATCTCGGCCGACCCGCCCCTATCCAACCCGTCCCCTACCCATTCGGGGAGGGGATTCGGGGATTTTTTTGGGGATCGAGTAGGGGATGAGGATTTTTTTAAAAAATTTTGGGGATCGGGTAGGGGATGGTATTGTTAGTCTCCTACCCGATCCCCGCCCCTTCCCGCATCCCCACACACACACACACACACACACACACACACATATATATATATATATATATATATATATATATATATATATATATATATATATATTGTATTATAAGTTTTTAAAATTTATTTTCCACCACAGCCGCCTGGCCCGTCTATCTATAACCCTGGTCAGTGGACTACTGGACTAGTCATAACTCATAAGTCATAACTTAAATTCTAAGTCATAACTCATAACTTAAAATTTATCTGTTCCGGATTTACAGAAAAGTTTGTTTTGATATTTGATTGTGCACTCTATTTGTTCATATTAATTTGTGATCTCACATGGTAAACTCTTCTAGTGGATTGCATGTGATATGATGGAAGTGTTGACTCTTCAGTAGCACGTGATGGAAGTGCTGGATGTACATTATTGCGCAAAGTTTCAAACAACTCGAGCTTTTGGGACAGTAGCAAGCTGATTCACTTTAAAGTGTAAGACTATTAAAAAAAAAACCTACACATTAAAGACCAACTATTTTTGCCGTTAAAAAAAAAAAGAGCAACTATTTTTGGATTCCCGATTCCCAGTGGGGATCCCCGTTCCCTGCATCGGAGCGGGGATGGAGGTTAAAATAAAATCCCCGGTGGGGATCGGGGAGGGGATGGGGATTGATATAGGTTCAGGGATCGGGGATGGAGGTAGTGGTATCCACCCCCTACCCTCCCCATTGCCATCCCTAGTGTTTGGTGAATATATCATATTTCGGGTGTTACCGGCCGAGATATACAACACTAATTAGTTGGAGTCAGTTGTTAGGGTTATCTCACTTCGTAGGACTCAACGCTAATTTCGGCAACTGAATTGTAGTTTGGTTTAACTCATTTATATACGGAATGAAATTTAAGTACGTGTATTTGGTGAATATTTCATATTTCGGGTGTTACTAGGATACAACACTAATTAGTTGGAGTCAGTTGTTAGGGTTATCTTCACTTAGGGCATCCTTAGTTGGCTCCCTCCTTTAACTTTTGAGTTAAAGTAGGGAGTCAAACCCCCAAAAACCCCCAAATATCAGCCTCTCTATTCTCACTCTTCAAATCATTTTTGCTGCAGTACCGCACCAAATTTGGTGCGGCACGCACCACTTATTTTTTTATTGTTCACGCACAGTGCCATCCCGGACAAAGCTGTTGACGCACAAAGCCACCCCGGACAAAGCTTACTGGACAATTTTATTGTTGACGCACGAACTTGTACTTTTACTCCTCCCCAGGCGGGCAAGTTAATATTTTAAGGAAAAGTTTTTTTTTTTTTATAGATTTGAGAGGAATAGTTTAATATAGTAAAGTTTGGATAGAGAGTCTGATTTTTTTAGTTTTTGATAAAGTGACTTGCTAAATTGTAAAAGGTGTTTTGTGGTTAAATTTGATGGTTTTCTTTTGTGAGGCTGATAAGGATGCTCCAAGGACTCAATATATGCTAATTTCATCGACTAAATTTTGGTTTGTTTGACTCATTTATAGATGGAATGCAATTTAGCATTGGGTATTGGGTGAATATTATATATATTTCAGGTATTACTAGGATATACAACACTAATTAGTTGGAGTCAATTATAAGGGTTATCTTCACTTTTTAGAACTCAATACCAAAAGCTAGCCTAAAAGTAAGATATGGGTGAGTCCACCCAATGGAAAGAAGAAAAAATCTCTAGTATTATATAGGAAAAAAATATCTTCAAAATTTTCTTTTGAATTATACAGCCTCGCCCCTGCGTAGTGAAATTTCTGACTCCGTTCCTGACTCCTTCCAAACGCAATGGTGTTTGAAACTGTTGGATATATGTGGATCACATGCATCATCGAGGGGTTCAAGATTTCACTGTGCACAATGATGACTTCGGTTCCCTTAATTTCCTCCATGTCTTTCCTTTTTGACTTTGGGCATGAAATCACGCTTAGCCAGTAAAAGAAAACTTAGAATTTTTTTTACCTCATAAGATGCTTTTGGAGATCATAAAATATGAGTAGGAGGAAGCATGAGTCTCACTGACCAACTGACCATTGCCCATCCCATAGTCCGCCGAGATCTTTTCTTCCCCACTGACTGCGGGAGCAAATTTGACTTCTACAATTTGGGTTGGATAAGGTATTATGTCACCTATGATCACTTGCTGATACAATTATCACCGGATCGCGCGGTTCGGATAGGATAACGGGTAATTGGGTAGCTCACCATTTACTTAGAAATGTTGGATTTATTTCCGATTTCGATGTATGAATGGAAGTGGCTCCGAATTTCATTGTGTCCTTTCTATTAGTTGATATTCCCGTTCATGGATAAAATCATCGCCTTCCAAATATGGATTATGTCAAGTCATACGGTGCAACAGCAACTGCTTACGTCAGATTATAATTATTGTGCTGGGGTGATTTTGCCCGTGGATCCTCCTCGGGTCGAACCATCTTCCTCCTTACTCGATCTACACAAGCAACAACCATAAGTGCCTCGCCGGTCTTTGGCTGGCGGGAACTCCAACGCTCAATTCAACAACTAGAAAGAGAAAATACAATGGAGGGAGTAATTTTAGATCTAGAAGAGTGTATATATATACCTCTTAGGTCTATCCTTTAGTATATATAGTCTCCCATGTGCTTGCTCTCCAAGCTAAACATGCTTACACACGCGGATGACATCACCCTTCATTAAACCGGGCCCAGGGCCTTCCTTGAATCTCATAACGTTTGGTTATTTGCGGGTGACATCACTCTTATTGCATCGGCTCGTGCCCGCTTGCAGCCAATCGAGGCTCAACGTACTCCAGGTCTCTTATACTTGAACCGACCTGGAGCCTTGTCTGATTTGTCCCACTTCAATTATCAAGATATTAATATGGATTACGAAGACTCTGATCCAACTTATATTATCAAAACCTGAACGGAATATTGACATATACATCTCTCGCCATAGTTCGCCAACTATTTTTTTGTTGCGTACACAAATTCAAACACAAATATGTTCGCCTCTCTCTCATGATGGTCTTGGACCCTCATTATGTGTCGAGATTTGTAATCAATACAAGCTGCAAAAAAATGTAAAAAAACGTTTCTTACTCACATTTGTATTATGTCAGTCTATTGGCTTCCTTGGTTTCCCATTTGATTTAATGGAAATCAGGTTGTGAAGTTTCATTCCTCCTTCACATTATTGAATATTGACTGAAAAGATGTTTGTAAGTTTGTGCATCATTTTCTCAAGAGGAAATTCTGTGCGACTGGAAATTCTTTGGCATCTTTTGCTTAGTGGGAATGTATACAGGGCCGGACCTGATATTTAGGCTGTCCAAGCTCGACTATAGGCTTGGTTGCCCACTTACTATAAAGTCATACAAAATAAAAAGATATAAAAGTAAAAAAATAAAAATCAAGGTTATATTGTGTATTTAGCTTGAATTATATCAAAATATAACTCCAGTTATAGTGTTTTTTTTTATTAACATGATCTGATTAAAAGAAACCAACTTCTCCTTGCATTTTTTATATCATTCGGATCCAATCTGGTCTATTGATAGGCCTAGAACGAAGGTAAACTTTTAATCAACTTCAACTTAGATAAACTTAAAAAGATAGGAGTATGATTGTAAGAGTTTTTTTAAATGTTTGCTTCATACTTGATCTATTATATGCGTGAAAAAAATAATAAGCCCGGCTGATTTTTTTTCAAACCCCACCATTGGGATAATTTTTTTAATCAAATTTAATGGTGCACTTGTTAATGCAAATTTCTAACAAAGGTAATTTAGTAATGTGATTTTTGAAATATTATGGACCGAAAGGAAAACCAAAAGAGCCAAAAAATAATAAAAATGGAGAAATAAGGGGGGGGGGGGGGGGGGGGGGGGGGGGGGGGGAGAGAGGAAAGAAGCCAAAGTCAAGGGCGCAGGTAGTCGAACCTGCATTCACGCGTAATATAGGCAACATCCAATTGCCACTAGCCCACTACACCATGCACATACTTCGTGCTTCAAGTGGAAACTTTTTTATATTTATATCTAACTTTCAGGAAAAAATAATTTGATTGCCCCAGCCCGAGGGGTTGCCCAAGCCCAGAGGCTTGCAGGACTTACCCCAGGGCCGGCCCTGAGTGTATAGATGTATGTTGGCGGCAAGACAGATCCAAGAGATTAGCGAAATCAGAGGCTAACGTTCTTCTTCACAAGAGCTACCAAGGACAAGAATCATGAGGAGGTCACTAGAATTGTGGGTACATACAAGGAGCAAGGCTTAGCTCGTCGCAACTTTCAACTGCTACAAAGACGAACGAATTGTGGGTACGTACAAGGAGCAAGGCCCAGCTCGTCGCAACTTTCAACTGCTACAAAGACGAACATGGTGCTTCCCATCGCGAAGGTAGAAATTGAGATTCTGTACTTTAGTCGACCATGATTTGTCAAGGGATTTTCCTAGGAAAATCAAATTTAGTAATTAACTTTGCCTTCTGCACTTTACTATCTTCTTATTAGTTTAGTTCACCTGCCTCTGAAAATCCTTCAAGTTGGTTTTTCGAATCCTGCATCCCTTTAACAACAATATTACTCTTCTGCTAAAATAGAGCTACAGCAATGGTGTGGGCTTACAGGGCTCCGTTGTAGAGAGTGGAAGCACTTTGCCCTAAGATACATAAGTACCCCTGATTTTTTTTAACTCAGAACCTCGTCTCCGCCACTGATACACCAAACTAAAGCTTACACAATCTGAGAAGATGTGGTCAATTTACACAAACTGCTAGGGGGAGAATTATCACAGGTGACATAGAAGCATTGGAGCCTGAACCCTATTTCAGGTCCTCCCTGAGACTATGAAGTTTAGATGAGCGCAACTAGTATTTCATAAGATTACTCCTCTGCTTTCTTATTTGAAAAACTTCCATGTGCCACGCCATTTTCGTCATCAGTTTGAACCTCCATATTAGCTTCTTAACTCATTTAACAGCCCTCTAGAGGAAAATCTTCCCCATTCTGATTTGCTAAGAGCTTGCTTCTGTGGTACATCCTCCAGCATTTCCTCAGGTTGCACGTCTTCGGGCGCACCATTTGCCAAAGAAAGTACACCAGCATCCATTGAATCGAAATCGTGCTGTGGGCCCAAATTCTGCAGGCCATTTTGCTCAGAAGAACCCATTTGTGGAGCCACCTGTCCCGAGTTTGCAGGAAACTCTGCTCATCATCTGGGCCTGAATAAGGAGGGAGAGGATTATTACTGTGCTGACCATATACTTAAAAGTATAAACAAAATTGTAGTCCTAAATAAGGCATCCATTTAAGGTTTCATCCCTGACATCATCGTGGGGTAACTTTTCATCCTATGATTGCATGAATATCCTATTTTATCCCTAGTCCCTACTATCAATTTTATACGTAGACAAGTATATATTGTTCATACATAGGTAGGATTCAGTTACTGCTCTATATCCATTTTTTAGGGATTGCGTTAAATTGTTTTGCTGAACTCATGGTATAATTAGGCATTGAGGATAATAGATAAATTATCGATTTGAATTAGCTGCATATAACATCTTTATATATATTTGACCCTAAACTATTCTCATACCTTGTTGATTACAAGAAGTGGGAGAAATATCTTCAAGGTGTGTAATCGTTTTGCACATATTTCTATCAAATGATGATGTTGTGTGAGGATATTTATGTGCATAATCACTAGATGAGTTATCATTTCAAAAAGATGTTCACATGATCGCATCATATGCGAATCCTGAAGTATCTTTGATAAATTTATCATGTTTTTTCAATAGTTTTTTTCGACATTTTTATGCGCCTCCAATGTTTCTAACGCACCAAATTCCTAAAAATTAGGGGTGGTTCTCCCTACATTCAGTATTGTACTTATGTCAACTTTATCAGAACAAAAAGTTACCAGATGAAAATAACATCATTGTTCAATTGAAGTGATTGTGATATTAAGAGGCAGACTAAAGTTCTCTCCACATTCATGGAATACCATATAGAAAGAGAAGCAATTGCTTCAAATAAGAACGTTGAAGGTTCATTGGTCAGTAAATTCATAGATGTCCACGGAATGGTTTAGAGTGTCAAATGATTAACCGTAGGACAATGTTGACCGCATGCCTCCAGAATTGAGGTATATGTATGAGGGTATGGGATATTACTGCTTGTTGGCTAGGGCAAGGAATGACGAGAAGACAAGGTTAGGATTTTTCGTACTTACTAGTTACCGCACGTGCTTAACTTAATTTGATAAGTTTTGTTAATTTCGCCATTAGCCTTATTTAAGTTCTGTTAATTTTTGTTATTATAGATAAAAATGTCGAGGTTCCTTACCTTTTTTGTATGCTGCTGTGAAGTGAACACAGTGATAGATAATTTTTTGAGACGTCCAAAAAAGGAAATATGCATAACAAATTGGTACACTAGTTAGTGTTCGTAGCATTGTTCTTTGTAAATTGTTTGTTTTGAATGGATGCAACTCACAGTGTTCTTTTTTCTCTACAGGTACCTCAAACATGCTGCTAATCACCCAGCCTTGTTGGATGCAAATGACAGAAGCCGCTATACGCGGGTTGCAAGATCAGCGGTTTTTGAAAAATTGCAGATTAAAATTAGAGCGGAAAGGTTTGTGGATCGTGTTTTGGCAAGAACTGGTTTGCACCAAACAGATTGGAACTGGTTTTTGAACTGGTTTGCACCAATCTGTTTGGTGCAAACAAGTTCTTGCCAAAACACGATCCACAAACCTTTCCGCTCTAATTTTAATCTGCAATTTTTCAAAAACCGCTGATCTTGCAACCCGCGTATAGCGGCTTCTGTCATTTGCATCCAACAAGGCTGGGTGATTAGCAGCATGTTTGAGGTACCTGTAGGGAAAAAAGAACAGTGAGTTGCATCCATTCAAAACAAACAATTTACAAAGGACAATGCTACAAACACTAACTAGTGTACCAATTTGTTATGCATATTTCCTTTTTTGGACGTCTCAAAAAATTATCTATCACTGTGTTCACTTCACAGCAGCATACAAAAAAGGTAAGGAACCTCGACATTTTTATCTATAATAACAAAAATTAACATAACTTAAATAAGGCTAATGGCGAAATTAACAAAACTTATCAAATTAAGTTAAGCACGTGCGGTAACTAGAAAGTACGAAAAATCCTAACCTTGTCTTCTCGTCATTCCTTGCCCTAGCCGACAAGCAATAATATCCCATACCCTCATACATATACCTCAATTCTGGAGGCATGCGGTCAACATTGTCCTTTGTGAAAATCCCCATTCTGATTTGCAAAGAGCTTGCTTCTGTGGTACATCCTCCAACATTTCCTCAGGTTGCACGTCTTCGGGCGCACCATTTGCCAAAGAAAGTACACCAGCATCCATTGAATCGGAATCGTGCCGTGGGCCCAAATTCTGCAGGCCATTTTGCTCAGAAGAACCCATTTGTGGAGCCACCTGTCCCGAGTTTGCAGGAAACTCTGCTCATCATCTGGGCCTGAATAAGGAGGGAGAGGATTATTACTGTGCTGACCATATACTTAAAAGTATAAACAAAATTGTAGTCCTAAATAAGGTATCCATTTAAGTTTTCATCCCTGACATCATCATGGGGTAACTTTTCATCCTATGATTGCATGAATATCCTATTTTATCCCTACCAAGGTTCTAAAACTCGCTAGGCGCTCCCAGAGCGGCCGGGGACCTTCGAGCTTCCAGCCCGAGTACTCGGAGAGTACTCGGCCTTCGAGAAATTACTCGGTTTTTTATTTATTTTCATTTTTTTATAATATATATACATTGTAGACAATGTAAAGACATGTAAAATTGTAAAGTAAATACTACCAAGTACCAAACAAGTAGTCAATGCATAATAACTTGTCAATCTTGTTAGTGTGTTGACTGTAACAGTGTGTGAAAAAAATTATAACAGTGTGTTTACTGTGGTATTAACTAATTAACACTTGTGAGTTGTGAGAAAAAATAAATAAATAAAAACTAAACAAAGAACAGTCAACACAACAACAAAACTAAACAAGTCAACAGTCAACATTTAATAAACACTTGTGAGAAAAAGAAAAAAAAATAAACAGCAGGTCAAACCGACTCAAACGACAGCTGTGGGTTTACTAGTGTAAGTAAACACCTGTAGGTTGTAGCCCTTTGGCCTCTGGGTATACTCCTCTGTGTGTGTGTGTGTGTGTGAGTGAGAGAGAGAGGAAGGGGGGGGGGGGGGGGGGGGGGAGAGAGAAAGAGATATATATACCAGACGAAGAGAGAGAGAGAGAGTGAGACTGTGGGAGACGACGACGGTGAGTGGAGATGAGCAGACGACGCCGACGAGGAGTGAGCTGACGGCGACGGTGAGTGGAGATGAGCAGCGATCAAGAGATGAGGAGATGAGCAGAGATCGAGAGATGAGGGGTGAGCAGAGATCGAGAGATGATCGATTTAGGTCAAGTTCTATACTTGACTACTCGAAGTTCTGTCTTCTGTATATAAAGGTAACCTCAAATACACTTAGCCCCCTCACATTTGTAAAAATCCAATTTTCATCCCGATTTTTCCCGACTTTGTCCGACTTTTCCCGTCTTCTTCCCGCCTCGCCGATTACTCGCGACCCATCGCCTCGCCAAGTAGTCGGCGACTAATCTCCGAGTTGACCTTCCACCAACTAACTCCACCGACTCGGGTATAGTCGCCTCGATGGGGTACCGAGGAGCGACTACTCGCCAAGTACTCGGCCTAGTAGTTCGAGTTTTAGAACACTGATCCTAGGGCTGTAAACGAGCCGAATCGAGCCGAGCTTTAGAATATTCAAGTTCGTTCATTAAATTTTTAAACGAACTCGAGCCGAACTCGAACTCAACGAAAATTTGACGAGCCGAACTTGCCTAGGTTTGAGTCGAACTCGAACTTGTTCACGAGCCTTAACGAGGAAAAAATATTAGATATTTATGCTCTAATATAAGTCTAGAACTTCAAAAAAAATCTATTTTGTACATAAATAAGTTCATACATGTATAAAATTATAAAAATATATTAGTAAAATTTAAGTTTATAATACTTTTATTGGTTTATACAAATACAAGTTATAAAATTTTCATTATGCATACGTAAAAGTTTATACATATCCAAGGTTATATAGAAAATTCTTATGAGATATACATATATTCAAAGTTCGCGAGCCTAATCGAGCCGAATATTGTCAAGTTCAAGTTCGGCTCGTTTATTAAACGAGCCTAAAATTGAGGTTCAGGTTCAGTTCGTTTAGTATCCGAATCGAACTCGAACGAGCCTTTACCGAATCAAGCCTCGAATAGTTCACGAACGGCTCAGTTCATTTACAGCCCTAACTGATCCCTACTATCAATTTTATACGTAGATAAGTATATATTGTTCATACATAGGTAGGATTCAGTTACTACTCTATATCCATTCTTTTAGGAATTGCATTAAATTGTTTTGCTGAACTCAAGGTATAATTAGGCATTGAGGATAATAGATAAATTATCGATTTGAATTAGCTGCATATAACATCTTTATATATATTTGACCCTAAACTATTCTCATACCTTGTTGATTACAAGAAGTGGGAGAAATATCTTCAAGGTGTGTAATCGTTTTGCACATATTTCTATCAAATGATGATGTTGTGTGAGGATATTTATGTGCATAATCACTTGATGAGTTATCATTTCAAAAAGATGTTCACATGATCGCATCATATGCGAATCCTGAAGTATCTTTGATAAATTTATCATGTTTTTTTCAATAGTTTTCCGACATTTTTATGCGCCTCCAATGTTTCTAATGCACCAAATTCCTAAAAATTAGGGGTGGTTCTCCCTACACTCAGTATTGTATTTATGTCAACTTTATCATAACAAAAAGTTACCAAATGAAAATAACATCATTGTTCAATTGAAGTGATTGTGTTATTAAGAGGCAGACTAAAGTTCTCTCCACATTCATGGAATACCATATAGAAAGAGAAGCAATTGCTTCAAATAAGAAGGTTGAAGGTTCATTGGTCAGTAAATTCGTAGATGTCCACGGAATGGTTTAGAGTGTCAACGGAATGGTAAGTATAAAGGCCATGTCAAATCACTAACTAACAACTTTGTTTAGTAGATTTATCTACTACTAGGTTTGAAGAAGGAAGAATCCTACAGAATCTTGCCCATGGGAAGCATACCCTGCAACCCACAGTAAAATCCTGAACAATGAAACTGATAGATTTTGTAATTGACAATGCTCTCCATTTCTTCAATGCCGGTCACCAAATGGATTGGTCCCGTGTCTTCAACATGACAGTCCTATGAGGTTGTAAGAGTTGAAAGGCCGCCGAAGGAGGATGCTGACAAAGAAGAACCCATCTTATACAAGTTTAAGAAAGCGCAAATCAAAGAACCTAACTTTCAAGTGCATAATATGCATTTTATCCTATTTTATTTTATTTAACAAATTGTGAATTTGTTTTTGACTGTGTATATATTTTTTTTAGTGTACACTCGGGAGGGTAGGCACAAGGAGTACAAAGCCCTTCATATAAACTTGAGGTTCGAGCAAGGAGCGCTGAAATGGGGGAAGGTCGAGCTCAATCGCACAAATAATAAATTGAAGTGGGAAAGCAAAGTTAGGAATGAATACATTGTTGTGGGAAGGTAGGTTTTTTCTACAGTAAACATTATTTCCACCAAGTAAAAAACAAACAAAGTCAATCAATGAAAATGATATTGAATCCTTTGATATTCTATAGGAGGAGGAACCAGAAAGTAACCTTCAAGGATCCACGTAAAGCAAGGGCATATGTCACTACCCTAAAGGATACTCTTCCCGATAAAAGTCAGTTATGATGTAGAAAGGCAAAAGGGCAGTTCTACATCATAACTCACTGTCATTGGGAAGAGTTCAGAAGGGATCTTTTAGGGTAGTGCCATATGCCCTGGCTTTACGTGGATTCTCGAAGGTTACTTCTGGTTCCTCCTCCTACAGAATATCAAAGGATTCAATAACATTTTCATTTATTGCTTTTATTAGTTTGTTACTTGGGGGAAATAATGTTTACGTTAAAAGAAACCTACCCTCCCAGAGCAAGGCATTCACCCCTAATTTTATTTTGCTACTTCAACTTATGATTCGTGTGATTGAACTTGACTTTCACCCGTTTCACCACTCCTCGCTTTAAGCTCAAGTTTATATTAAGGACTTTTTCCTTCTTGTGCCTACCCTCCCGAGTGTACACTAAAAAAACACATACACAGTCAAAAACAAATTCACAATTTGTTAAAGAAAAAAATAGGAAAAAATGCATACATGCACTAGAAAGTTAGATTCTTTGATTTGCACTTTGTATAAGATGAGTTCTCTGCTATCAGCATCCTCCTCATGCTGCCTTTCAACTCACAACCTCATAGTAGTCATCCTCTACGTCCATGCAATAGATATCAAATACAGCTTTTGCTCAAATTAAACGCGAGTAAAACTTGAGCCCTGAAGATGAATTAAAAAGACCATCAACCATAATCTTAAGCATTTATCACGCTAGTAACAGAATTTCAAGCATTCAACAGAATTTCAAGCATTCAATAGTCCTATGATACACTGAAATTATGTTTTGTGGCTGAACCAAACGGGGTTCGGGTTTGCCCTGAACCAAATGGGTACCCGAATATGTAAAGGATTGGGGAAAAAAAATCAAGCCAAAAATTCCGATAAATTCACCAACAAACTTAAAATTCACATACAAACTTAAAACAAGCATACCAGTTACTGGATTTGAGGTCTATAACAGACTAACACCACCAAACCTTAAAACATAGTCCAACATACTTAAACTGACCTCGTACAATAATATCCTTTTCCGATTTGCTCCAGGACAAGCATGCTTAACTGCGAAGTTCCATAGAATTTCAACGCCCATGGGGATTTAAAAGGTCTTATAAGAGGTAGGGTTATGATCTACATTATTTATAGAATCAAACTTTCCATTCACTCAGATGGGTTGTCACAATCCCGCCACCTTGTGATGCAACATCCCCATTAATAATAAGTTGGGGATAAAATAAGAATCCCCAACTTACACAACAAAATACAATTCGTCATACATTCTAACATTCTCTTTGTTTTGGAAAACGTTTTGAGAAAAAACTTTCTAATTTCTATAGAAAATAGCTTTCCAATGTATAAAGTGCTTTGACCTCTACCAAACAAGTGTTTTTTTGTTTTAGCCATAAGATAGGTCGTTAAGGCTTAGTTTTCCATTTGATTTGTCCAGATTCATTAGAGATAAAATCTCCTCCCCACTTCATTTGCTAAAATCACCCACTTGATTTTAGCAAATCTCCATTTTATCAAATGGAAAACTAAGCCTAAGGCTTAGTGACTTCCATAAGGACAACTCCTGGCCTCTCCCGTTGAATGGAGAGTAATGCACCAACCACAAAAAGATTTTTAGGCCCAATTCGGCTCTTGCTACTGGGCCATGAACTTTTTTACAAGTACTTCGACATCTCCAAATCAATATGGGCTGGCTTTGAATAAAGACAATCAAATGCTAGGCTTGTGGGAAGTTTTTACGTTACACAAATTAACAATCAATTACAGAGCAAGTTTTTACGGAGGAGACATTGAACCGAAACCGGTTTGAAAGAGATCGGTTCCGTTCCGTTCGGTTCCAACCGGTCCGGTCCACTTTAGAGGTCGGTTTGGTTCGGAGAGAGAGACAGAGAGAAGAGATCGGACCAACACCAGATTTGTTCAAAAACATAATTATCTGTTCAAAAAAAAAATTTAAAAGCATAAATATATATACATACACCAGATGTACAGTATATACAACACATTTACGCATCAAAAACATCCAGATGGACCAGATATATACACAGAGAGAGAGAGAGAGAGAGAGAGAGAGAGAGAGAGAGAGAGAGAGACACACACACAGAAGCGAGCAGATCTCGATGAGAAGATGCTGATGATGACGACGATCGCATCTCGGTGTCGACGACGATTGCGGTGCCATATCGGTATAGACGACGTGTTACAACCTCGAGGAGTTACGATCGGGGTGAGAGAGAAAGGGGGGGCGGGCGGGGGTGTTGAGAGAGTGGCGGCGTCTCTCTCTGGGTCGGTGAAAACTGAATGAAATAGGGTTTGTTATGTCGACAGTTGTCCTTGGTTAAGTATATGTAATAGTAATGAATATTAACGGACTTTTGACAAATAATCCATAATTTGAATTATTGGATTATTCGTTGTATTTATTCAAATTTTTTTTGCATTTATTAGTTTTGCGTCAAGATTTTATGGTTTCTAAATTTCTCTCGACGAGATGAATATAACAAGTGTAAATTTATGGTTAAACCAAATATTTTTTTGAATAAAGTAGAAAATATTTGGATTATTGGTACAATTTTGGCTTTATTAAAAAAAATTGAGTTTTGACCATAACTTTATACTTGTTAGATTCATCTTGTCGAGAGCAATCCAAAAACCACAAAATCTTGATGCAAAACTAACAAATACAAAAAAAAAATTTAATAAGGACAAAATGAAAAAATAAAAAACCAGCGTAAGTTTTTTTGCCAAATCACCTCGTAATAAATAAATATCTTTCCCTCCGTCTACACAAACTCGTTGAATATATACCGGTTTGATTCATTAAAAAAAACCTCCTGAACCGAGAACCGAATCGATTTTTAAAATTCTTAATTATTACAAACCGGACCGAACCGGCCAAAGAAAAAACCAAAAAAAATCTTGGTCCTGTTCAGCGATTCAGTTCGATTCATCAGTTTTGATTTTCACCCCTACCATATAGTATTTTAGAATACCTAATGAATCAGTCTTGCTTAATTGTGTCCTCTAGTATGTTTTGCATTCAGCAATTCTACTTGGTCTCAAAATTCCGACTAAAATTACTTATAGATAAATTGTTCATGGTTCAAATTCAATTGAATATTTGTTTCTTACAGAATAAAAATAATTTAAACCACACGGTCCACACATTTCATTTTGTTTTACATTCGCGATTCTTTTTACACATAGTTGAAGGAGGTTAGGGATGGCAATAGGGCGGGTTGGGGCGGGTTTAGATGATCCCGACCCCGACCCTGAAATTCCCTAACCCACCCCTAACCCGACCGGGTAATTTATGGATCCCCCCGCCCCCGCACCTATTTTTTTCACATATTAGTAAAGTATATTTTAAATTTCAATTAGTGAGCACAAATGATAAAAATTTCACAAAATAACTTTTACAACTTTACCCAAATCTACTATCAAATGTTGTATTTTAGTTGTAAAACTAAAATTATAAGAATAAAATAAAATTTGATGCATATAAGTGAGAAAATATAATTTGATATATACATTTAAGAGTATATAAATATAGTTATACGTATATATGTATGTCGGGACGGGTAATATCGAGGCGGGATGACCATACCCCTGGCCCTATCCTAACCCTAGCAGGTTTTTTAAAATCACCCCCTGCCCTTACCCACTACCCAAAAGAATAGTAAAAAATCTTATCCTATCGGGGCGGGGTAAAGCGTGTTCGGAGCGGGGCGGATTAAATTGTCATCCCTAAAGGAGGTGTTCGACTCCAAATATTTTGTTGGTACACACTCGACTCCCAATATAACCAACAACAACTAACACCTACTCCCTCCATCCCTTTTTAAGTGTTAACGTTTTATTTTGGGTTGTCCCTTAATAGGTGTGTGTTTTGGAGTAACATCTTATCGTCTGACATAAAAAAAAAAATGACACAGCCATGCATAATCTCATACATAAACAACAAGAAAATTACTCCACCACAAACTCCCCAACAATCTAACAAAGTCATTCAATACTCACCCTTCTTCATCACAATTAACCCCTTTTTCCAATGTGGTTGTTAACTAGCAGAGAGAAGGTGCAATATGTTGAAATTAAACACTTAACAAAGTAATTAATTACACACTAATGGTTCTATAAGGAGACCCCAAGGCTTGACCTCTTGCCAATCCCAGGAGTAGTTTTCTCTCCTTGATAGCTGGATCCTCCAATAAGAGCACCTTGTCCTTGTCTCTAACCCCAACCATGTGCAAGTATTCACTGTCTTCTCTCTCCTTTCCTTTGAACAATAGCCTTTGCTCTTTTGGCTCCAAATTAGTCACCATTGACAATGTCATCTTCAGTTCTCCTATAACAACAGAAATCATTGATGAATTTGGAGATCAAATAGAGAAAACGTGTTTTATATATAAAGAATGATACAACATTCTATTCATCTCGTTTTGGATCAAAATACCCACAGTAAGATTTATGATTTAACAAATGTAGTTACCCAGGATGAATTTGTTGTATATAGTTCTGTCTGTAAATGGTTTTGATTGATCACATAGGGAAATTAGAACAGAATAATGTAGGTCAATGTGAACTTTCACTTTAGAACAAACACCTACATAAAAGGCTAATATAAAAATATCACTGCCACGGCATTCTGGTATTGTTTTTGTTTCCATTTTATGCAAGAACATAGTTTTTCATTCTTTGAAGTATTGAAGATTGCTTACCAAATGTTGAAGTTGGTTGTAGGGTGATATCATGCCATTGCGAAACCGTGGAGACTCTTACAATGATCAATCCATCTCCATCACCGCCACTCTCTCCATTATTATCTCTCTTCTGAACAAGCATGCCGCCAGGGCGCATCTCCCACTTGATTTCACCGCCTCCACACCCTTTTCCGGCAGGTCCGACATCGCTGCTGCACCTGCCTAGCTTGGAGTTGCTTCTGGAAAACCTCTTTGATCTCAACTTGATCATCTTTCTCTTTGTTCCTCTCAAAAATTTAGCAAGTGGTGGAGAGAAGATGGTAGGCTAAAGCTTACTCATATGGGGTAATATAGTTGAGGAAATGGAATGGGACAAAAAGTGGTGCCAATAAAATACAACATGATCCACTTGTCAGAAAGTGAGATTAGGACCAATCAGATTGATGGGACTAATGGGATTGGGACACTTGGTAAAATATGGTGTGGATGAGTTTCTGATTGCTGATTTTATGGGAGATTATGGCACATGGGACTATGGGAGGGTTGGATGATTGTTAACATGCTTAGCTTGATTAGAGGAGCCAAACAGAAACACATCCAAAGGGTTTGGTCCTTTTTAAAATAGAATTGGATTGTGGATGATCATGTGATACTTCGGATTAGTTTTGAAGATGTGAATGCAAGGCTATGTTTGGGGAAGTATTCGGGGTTCAGATCCTCTCCGGTTCTCATTCTGGATTGGGAAGAACGGACCCGGGGCACCGTGCGGTGCACCTCTCAGCTGTCCGATCGTGTTTTGGACGGTCCAGATGCATTCGGCAAATTTTAATTTAATTTTGATTTATTTTTACTGGTAAAAAATAAAAACACATCCGAGCCGTCCAAAACACGATCGGACAGCCGAGGGGTGCGCAGCACCGTGCCTAGCATCCCTCGGATTCAGGCAGAACAGCTCAAATCTAAGCTGCTAATCTCGGCAATATACGGTCAAAAATTGTTTTAAGAGTCTTTTATGATTAAGAGATTACTCGAAATAGCGAAAAACAATCAACAATTTCAAGTCATGGGGACAACAGAAACTGTTACCTTCATTTTTGCTATATCTTCTAAATGGACTCTACAATCACATTTGGAACCTCTGGAATGAACAAAATTACGTACTCAAATTTTGATTCACAGATACGTCCGAGACCGCGGACGCATATGGATTAGTTTGTCATATGCGTCTTATTCAAGGACAGAGTCAGAATTTTAATTCGAAGGTGACACTATATAACAGACAAAAAATGACATGAGTACACCATTTGTGCACTCCAAATGCACACCACCCTAATGTGGCAGATGAGGATAAGTCCACTTTTTGGGTGAGCCCCACATTGAACTTCTTTTCATTTACCATATCAGGGTGGTGTGCATTTGGGGTGCACAAGTGGTGTACCCATAACAATGATAGCATTTAACAGACTTGTGATTAATGGATAATAATTCCAATTAGTTCTTTAATTTGGTATCAAGAAAATAAGACATTATTCACAAAAGTGATTTTATTCTTTTATCCGAAAGGTGCTTTATTTATTTATCCAAAAATTGAACATTTTTTGGTAGTGGACTATCTTTATGGTCAGAAGGATTAATTAGTATAAATAAAAAAAAAGGTATAAGTGTTCTAAAATTAATTATTTATAATACCAGAAAAAAATACAAATTCTCAAGTCTACGTTAATCATCCATCAATTACATACTTAATCCAAAAAAATTCTACATTGTCAGCTATTAATCACTCATCAATATGCATAATATATATAAAAAAAATAATAGTATAAACGCTTGGAAGAATAACACTCTTTTTGCAATACAAAAATATTTTTTTTAGACCGTGGCTGGCATGTTCATTTGTACCTGGGTTTGTGACCAAAAGTCTCTATCTGTTCTGCTAGAGTAGTTGTCCCACATGGTTCGGGTATGGAATGAGAAACCACTTAATAAGATGAGGGATCTCTCCACTAATTATTAATTGATTTTGAGTTGGATATAAAGTTTCTACCCGTTCTTTCACAATGTTATAATGTTAATTTTTCCCAGAAGAGTATACTGAGGAACTAAATAATTTACAAAGTACACTAAATTACATATGTCATTACCGCATCAATACAAGATCCATTAATCCATTAAAAAAATGTCTCAAGTACATTTAGTACATTAATTAGTGCCTCTAGCATTTTTCTACCCATAATAAACAAAAGATTCTTGCTACTAGAAGTGCTATGGTAAGGCCGGAGATCTTCTGTTCCGGGAAAATCTCTATGCCTATGTGTCAAGGAATTTTTAGCCGTTGAATCACTTAGAAATAAAAAAATAAAAAACAAAAACACACAATCTATCGGCCCAAACCCCCTCGGCACAGAGAGTTTGGGCACAGAGAATCTCGCACCGGATCCAGCCTTTTTCTACTGGGGACATGGCATCATTTTGTCCTTACTAGCTTACTTTTGAGATTCACCATTTTTGTCCTTACTAGTTTACTTTTGCAATTAGGTTTGTTTTAGGTCGAATTAGGTGAATCTATAAAAGTTTTAGGTTTATATGTTTACTTTTTTCTGCTTTGGGTAATCCTGAGGGAATCAACCCATGTGCAACGGAGGTGATTACTGATTAGATCTGGATTTGGCTAAATTGAAAAAATTAATTTTTTGGCTTTTCTCGTTTTGTCCTTATTCAAAAAAAATTGCATTTGTTAATTTTGCGTCAAGATTTTGTGGTTTCTGGATTTATCTCGTTAAGATGAATCCAAAGAGTATAAAATTATGGTCAAAAGTAATAGTTTTTTGAATAAAACCGAAAATAAACCAAAATAAACCAGTTTTTTGGATTATTTTTCTTCTTTATTCACAAAACTTTAAATTTGACTAACAATTTTATACTTTTTAGATTCCTCTCGTCGAGACAAGCCAAGAAACTACAAAAAACGACCAAAAACTAACAAATGCAAATTTTTTTTGAACAAGGACAAAACAAAAAACCAATTTTTTCAAATTAGTCAAATAAGTTCCGTCTCTGTCTCAAACATGCTATCATTTTAAAAACATTAAATGGGTAATTTGTTATTTTGTTAAATGAAACTTTTCAATGTTGAGCTTGATTGCCAGAATTTTTTTTGTTAAGTGGAGTGATAATGAAGTTCTGCAGGAGAAAATGCACCACTTGCTCATGCGAGCGTTTGGAGCTTCGTCCTAACCAATTTCTAGTTTGGACCGTTTGCACTTGAGTGAAACTAAAAAACCGATCAAACCGACAAGATCGAAATATTAATTTGGTATGTTTTTTTTTTTTTCTAAATATTGGTCCGGCTCGATTTTTTTTTTTCTAAATTTTTTTTAACCGGGTTGGTTTCGGTTTCATTGAAGTAAAAATTGCTAGAAACCGAACAGAACTGTTATATTATATAAACATATACAGATAGAGTAGCGAAAAAAGAACTACTTACCCTTACTACTCCACCATAGTTGGTCTACAATTATTATTGGACCTGAGTATTGTTGTGCTAGAATTGTTGTCTACGCTATTGCGTATGCTTATGATAAAGTTTTAATCCAAGTTTGTGAAAAAACAAAAATCTAGTGATCAATGCCCAATTTTCGTTTTCGATCCAAATCGATAAAATCCATAAAACAGGAAAAAATCGGTCAAGCCTAATAACACCGAACCAAACCAAACCCAATATCAAAAGGTCTGATTTCGGTCTATATATTTAGAAACCGAAATATTCGGTTCGATCTGGAAAAATGCCGAAAACCGAAACCTACCAGAACCGATTACACCCTTGTACTAAATAATAGTACTAGTAAGAAAATATTGGAGCACGTTAATTCGAACTTCTATCCACGAAGCTACAATTATATCAGCTACAATTATAATGCGCAGGATTTCAAAATTGGGTGGGCAAACATTGACTCAAGTTCTTGAGGTGAATGCAAATTTCAGGAAGCCTTTACAGAAGTTGAAGTGCCCAGAAAACATGAAAATTTGGCTGTCCCACTGGTAAAGAGAGGCAGAAACCAAGATGGATCATTCATTCCAACTGACACGTCCATAAAATTTTCGAATTACTTGAATCTCAATTGTTACTAAATTGCATTTTTCGAATTGCTTGAATCTCAATTGTACCTAAATTGAATTGTCAAGGCACAGAAAAACATTCGGTACGGGCCTTTACGCGAAAGGTAAGCTTGGCAACGAGAATCCAACATTTCTAGGCAAAAACGCGACAATATGTTAGGAGGCGGAACTATAACCAATCAAGATAAATAGGCTGTGGGCATTAACGCGACAATATGTTACTGGGCGGAACTAATACCAATCAAGATCAACAGACTGAGCTGATTAAATTCTACACCAAGAATTTTGAGAGCTATATGATCTAGCATTCTTGTAGTTGCACCTAATTTCTTCAACTCGAATGTTTCATTACTCACCAAGAATTTTGAGATCTATATGATCTAGAATTCTTGCAGTTGCACCTAATTTCTTCAACTTGAATGTTTCAATACTGCACTAAAAGAGCCCGGAAACTTGTAATTGCAAAGAAGAGAGCAACACATGAGAAAAGCAAGCAGCTTGATTGAAAGGAACTGGGTACAAACTACAAAATACATGAAGACAACATAATAAGTTGAAGATAATTCAAATTCTAGTGGAGTCACATGGCAAACTAACCTCCAATTGATATCCGAATCCGCCCTGGCTTGGCTGAATAAAAAGATTAAACAAAAATGATAGGTACACTCCCTGGGAGCCACTCCCAGCCACACCCTCTCTCACATGGGGTGTGGGGCCCAGATCTGGGGACCACACCCCATGTGAGAGAGGGTGTGGCTGGGAGTGACTCCCAGGGTGTGTATGTATCGCCGTTCAAGATTAAATGAGAGTACAAGAAGATAACATGAAAGAGAAGAATGGTGTATCTACTCCTTCTTCCTTGAGTCTTTGAGCTGACCCCTCTTTCGAATTGCAAGGCAGAACCTTAGACGCCAAGCATCAATAATGGACTCCGGCAAGGAGTTTGCCAACCCCCACAGAAGAGAGTGGGGCCAGTAAGGAGTGCAGCGTGGTTCGTAGCCTATCCAGCGCATGGCAGCTCGAGCATAACTGTCTGTTGACGGTACGAAGAATGAGGATCGTTTGATTGATGCCATCTTTGTTGCCACATACAAGGGCACCTGTAGTGAAAGGAACTCATTAGATTATCAAAATGGATATGAAACCAAATCATTCCCATAAGAACTTCGATAAATAAAGTTTTCACCAAATTGGAGTTCTTGATGCTCATATGGTCTTGTATGAGTAATCAAAAATTATCCTGACCAATTCAGTCATTCAAATAACCCACATTAATGGTCGAAAAAATTCAATTTTCCAGCTCCAATGCCTCAAATCAACCTGATCTTACATTTTTTCAGTGGCTATTGAGTTGAGCACAAATCAGCTATCATTTCTGATCTGGATGAATTTTTCGTAATCAAATGGTGCCTACTGCAATCCAGGATCCATGTACAGAACTCGTTTGTGTAAATCACTTTATGGCAACAAGGTATCCAAACGTACTTACAGAAAATTCTAAATTGACAGGAACTAAACTAAAGTAGTATTTTGCTAATCAGGAGGAAAATAATGAACTAAAATAGGCACTTATTATGCAGTAAGGGCTCCAAAAATCAGCCATACCTGACACTGCACATCGATCCCACTGTTTTTGTACTCCACATAGAGGCACCTTGAGAACTGATCAATGTACCTGAAGTAGAAGCACCATACCATCGATTCAGTATTTCAAATAATGACACCCTTTTATATTGAATTCCTTTGAAAACAACTCCACCACACAGAAAAATGTGGGAAGACCCTAGTGAAAATTATCAGTAAAAGGCAGGAGGCATAAAGAAAACAAACATCTTGAACGAAAAATAAGAATCGTGACATAGTTTTGACACTAAATAATCCAAGCAAGTAGTCTACTGTTATATGCACCGCGTCAAATAGAAACCAAAAATCTCATTTGTGAGGCTTAAGAAATCATTTCACTGTTTGGTACGAAAATAGAGCTATTCTTTTTTTACAGCTGATAAACCGATTGAACCAACTCAAATTCTATCTCATACAGCTATTTTTCTCTCCTTTTATGCTTCCTTAGGGATTAACAACTTCATCGACCCTCTCTTTTCCTATTGACATTTTGCATCCAAAAATTGAATTAAATATCAAGCATAAAACTACAAACAAAACACCTACGGCACAGACTACGAAATTTCCTTCGTAGGCAATAGGCCATCCCCAGCCCTAACTCTAAGGTTAATACTTAAACTTTCGTTTAATGACCCAAAACCCTCTTCACTCATATACTCAAGGTTAGTTTCCATTACGGTTTCAGTTTTCTTGGACTATAAGTTGTCAATTGATTTGATGTATGTGAAGAGAATGATTTGTTGATTTAACAACTTGTAGTCCAAAATACTGAAAATAACAAAAATACATTAGCGAAAACTCAGCCTGACTAATATAAAAGTGGATTTTACTCATTCTTATTTCAAAAAAGGACACCCTTTTCATATGGCTTTCAATCCTATGGTTACCAAATAAAGAGCTCGATTGATAAAGAATCTTTTACTCAAATTCATACTTAAATCTGCCTCTGCCCATTGGAGTAGTCCTTAATCAACCTTTCAAACTCTACTCAAACCATATAAAACTAAGTAAAAGACTGAATAAACAGCTGGAAGAGGAAATCAAGAAAGAATACTCACGCTTTAGTGGCTGCATAAACAGCATAAAGAGGATCAGAAGGAATGACAACAGCCGCACCCGACCCGATATTCACGATCGCACCTCTCTTCCTCTTAACCATCCCATCCAAAACTACTTTGGTAACCTTAGTAGTCCCTTCAACATTAATCTGAATCAAATCCTTCAACAACTTCTCATCCACCTCATGAAAAAACCTCGCATAAGGATACGACACGCCCACATTATTAACCAAAACCCCAACATCCAGCCCTTCAATATCTTCCCTAATCCTATCAACCCCTTCGTTCAAATCACCAGAGAAGTCAACCACCACGGTCTTGATCTGGATTTGCCCGTATTTGGCTCGGATCGAATCCGAAACCTCGGTTAGTTTACTAGGGTTACGACCGACTAAGACCAGGTTGAGGCCTTTGCGTGCTAATTGGAAGGCGAAACCCTTGCCTATGCCGTCTGTGGGTCCGGTTACGAGTGCCCATGAGCCGTATTTCTTGAGGTTCTTTGGGGGTCTGAGGAAATTGACGAAGACCCAGTCGAGAAAGGAGAGGGTTAATTTGAGGAGCGAGATAGAACCGAGGGTCAGGAGGAGGAGAAACCAGTAGGGTTGGGATTTGAGCTGCTCCATAGAACAGAGCTCCATGATGCAGAATGTGAGATCTGAGAAATGGGTTTTGGTTCAAAGTGATTGAATAAGATAACCCAGAGACGATTTCGTCGAATTCTTGTGTGAGGAGAATTTTTGATCGAGATTTATAGGAACAGGAATGAGTGGAGTGATGGAGAGAAAAAGAAGTGATGGAGTTGAAGGAGGAAGGTTTGGAAGAAACGGTTGGGCATTTATGAGGTGGCAAGGCGTGGGGAATGGGATTGAGGTTTTGGCTGGGATTGGTTAAAGCAGATGAGCTAATTAAAGAAAAGGTTAGCTGGATTTTTGTTTGCACCTGGATTTTGTGGAATCATTTGCATGAGACGGGCTATCGTTAGGCACGGCGGGACACGGCATGACATGATATGAGCGCGAAATGACACAACTCAGCGAGTACGCGCGAAATGACACAACTCAGCGAGTACGAGCACAATATCAGCAGGCACAGCACGGGCACAAGTGTCCTACTTCCAAACGCAAGATGTATACACATTGCCTACCTGGATCAGCCAAGCTATTGGCAAGGTTACTCAATCATTGTACCACACAGTTCCATGACACTCCAGCCAGTAATCTAACAACAAATAACAGATATTCTACTTTTAACACAATTCCATGAAATTGAACAAATAACATGAAATATTCAAAAGGAGTACGAAACAATTATAAAGAAAGGATTCCGAAAATGAAAAGCATGTCATATATACTCCCCAGTTTACCTAAAATATGTGATACTAGCCGTGAATTCCCTCTCCAAGAACAACATTGATGAAATTTCATCACCATCAACCACCATGTATGGGGTTCCTTGGCAAATGGCCACTGTTGGCCATGAAATAGTATTTTCTTTACCATTTTCCTATTTTAATAAACCCCTCATCTTGTTTCCAAAGCATACAGTAGTATGCATACCCCGTACGAAACTACGAATCCACACTTGTTGATCATATATAGGCAATTTACATTTATTATCTCACCAACACCATTTACTATACTTCTCTTAACCACCATATTGCAACAAACCACTTCTCAGACTAGCCATACATACATCCCATTTATTGTTATTAATATCCTGCTACCTATCACATGCACATCCATCCTTCACACGTCTAAGGGCACCCTCGTCAGCTTACCTAAAATAGCTTTTAAACTAATATAAAGAGTCAACCCCCCTAAACCCTAAAACATCGGGCTACCTATTCTCCCTCACCAAATTATTTTTGCTACGCTAACCTTTTGTTTTTCATTGTTTCTTTGTTGCTTTTCCCGAGTTTCATGGGAACAAAAGAGAGAGAAAGGGGAACAGGAGAGAGAGAGAGAGGGGGGGGGGGGGGGGGGGGGGAGGAGGAATAGTTTTTTTAGGGAATAAGGGTTTTTTTTTTTTTTTCTATAGACTTGAGGGAAAGAGTTTAATATAGTAAAATTAGGATAGAAATTTTACAAGTTTTTGATAGTTAGCACCCATTGGGTGGTCCAAAATGAGAATAAACAATTCCATCCGGCTCATATTAGTCTAGTAGGTGGAGGTCAAGAGTTACCTTTCTCTTTAATAAATGCAATTGTCACGTCATAGAAGCCAATTTTCGGACTGAAAACCTGCCAAATCTTCTTGTACTATGGCTTCTCAATTATAAATTTACCCTCTACTATTGATATTTTTCACGGTACAACTCTCGGGAATAAAAAAACCAACGTTTTCACGGTTTTCACCACGGAATCAGGAGCCCTGTAGTGAATAACAAAGGTTGTTCAATTAGCAATCGACGATCCGAATTATCTTACATAAAAGATAAATATTTTACATGTAGGATAACTGCATTTAAGTAGGACCATTGATTGTCAAATGGACGACAATAATTGCTCACTACAAAAGTGTAGTGAACTTGCTCGCTACCGGCCCCGAATCCTTTAACCACAATGCTTGAGATCACGTCCCTTTTATGTGCCGGAAAAAGGATCTTGAGGCTGGCTTGAGCACTGACAACATAAATTTCTTTGGAGTGATTTAATTTATAGTAATTTAATAAGGCAGAAAAAATCCTTTCTTATTAACATAACTAATTGCACGAATTCGCCTTCCATAAACAAATTTTGAATATTCCCTCTGTCTCGATTTTTTTTGTCCATTTAAGTACATGCTTGTCAATTTTCAATTGCTTGTATCTTCCAATCTATGATTTCTTTACCATTTTGAAAAATTTGTTTAATAAAATTCATCGAGAACTATTAAAAAAGACCTATATAGAATATATATAACATTATCTATTTGAAAAGATGAAGAAATTTTTAAGGTGCCATGAATAGTGTAAGTGGACAAAAAAATTTGAATAAAGACTAAAATCCGAAAATCGGGCTAAAATACTAAAAGTTGGAAATGTCCAAAAAAAAAAAAAAAAAGGCAAATGATATGTGTACACCATTTGTACACTCCAAACGCACACCACCCTGAGGTGGCAAATGAGGAGAAGCCCAATGCGGGGCTCACCCAAAAAATGGGCATTTTCCTTATTTGCCACCTCAGAGTAGTGTGCATTTCGGGTGCACATATGGTGTACCAATAGCATTATTGAAAAAAACATTGAGATGTTTAAAGAAGGACAGCTTCGTCATATCATCTGCAAAGCTTTGCCATTTTTGAAAATCCCCTCTGCCATGACACGGTAAAAAATAATTCCCAAGAGAAGGTACCAGCATTTAAAAGGTCTGAAATGTCCCTCTATGAATTGAAGTCTAACACCCCACCCCCTACCCCTTTTCCCTAATCCCCGCCACTGCTGACTGGGTTAAATTGCATCCATTTTGTCTCTACTTCTTACTGAGTTATTTCCCTTGATTTCTGGAACCGAGTAAAAACGTTAGGCTGCTTCGACAATTGAGTCGGGCTCCAATAAAAACTCAAACATCCACAATAAAAACTCAATTCATTCCTGGAACCGAGTAAAAATCTTCTCCCTCCCAAAACGTCTCTCTCTCTCTCCAATTGCAATCAATTTCAGTAACCGGAGAGAGGAGTGAGTGAGATGTTGAAAAATAGCCATTGCTCCTTAAACAAAAAACCGTTGCACCTTGACTGAATTAACATTGCACTCTTTGAGAACAACCATTGCTCCTTAATCAAACTTTATATTTTGAAAAAAAGAACCATTGCTTAAATGGTTTTTTTTTTGCATATTTAGTGAATTAACATTACGCCCTTTGAGAATAACTATTGCTCCTTAATCAAGCTTTTTTATGTAAAAAAAAAATAGCCATTGCTCTATAAATGAAAAAAAAAAATATTGTACCTTGGGTGAATTAACATTGCACCCTATGAGAATAACCATTGCACCCTGCATGGAGAAGAGATCTTAAATCAAACTTTTTATTTTGGAAAAATAACCACTGCTCTTTAAATGAAAAAACATTGCACCTTGCATGGATTAACATTGCACCCTTTGATAATAACATTGCACCCAAATGAGAAAGATTGAGTTACCCGTATGATGTCTAAATTCGATTTTTTGTTTTGAGAAAAATGATCATTGCTCATGAAATCAAACAATATTGCACCTGGAGTGACTTTATATGGCACCCTCTAAGAATAATATTGCACCCGAATGAAGATAAAACACGAGTGCAATGATACTTTTGTGAGTGCAACGAAATTGCATTCAAGGTGCAATAGAAATGGAATCAGAGTGCAATGTTGATAATATGGACCAACATGCAATGCTTTTTTATTGGGAAAAAAAAAAACCATTGCACCTAAATGAAAAAATGTTGCACATTGAGT
The DNA here is from genome assembly GCA_020921065.1 of Vaccinium darrowii. Taxonomy (NCBI): domain Eukaryota; kingdom Viridiplantae; phylum Streptophyta; class Magnoliopsida; order Ericales; family Ericaceae; genus Vaccinium; species Vaccinium darrowii. The sequence continues at coordinate 6,258,342 of CM037158.1, read as the reverse complement.
GAATTAATATTGCACCCTCTGAAAATAACCACTGCTCCTTAAATCTAACTTTTTATTTTGGAAAAATAACCATTGCTCTTTAAATGAAAAAACGTTGCACCTTGCATGGATCAGCATTGCACCCTTTAATAATAACATTGCACCCGAATGAAGATATTAAAAAAAAAAGAAAAACTCTTGCTCCTTTTATGAAACTAAACTATTGCACTCATATTAAATACAGTTGCACTCTAAAATAAAACCATGGCACCCCATCTGGACTGAACTGGGTGCAATACTTTTGACACTAGAAGCAACACAAACACATGGAAGGTGCAATACAATGGGACACAGAGTGCATTGTTGGGAATCTCCAAATTTTTCCTGATGGCTTTTCAACTTCAAATTAATCTCCATGGACATCCTTTTTGGAGCTCTCTCTTTGTACCAGCTCCAGATCTACATTCTCTTTCTCTTTTACATCTTTTTTTTATATTTAAGCAAATGCTTCCAAACAACAAATGCATTTTAAGCAAATGCTTCCAATTTTCTTTGCACAGTGAAGTGGGTTTCTGATTCTAATTTTCTTTCCGATGGGGTGGAGGTAGAACTGGTGTTGTTAGCCATTGGAGGTGGGAGTTGAGAAGTGGGTTTGTTGGAATTTTTTCAGGAGCAGTTTTGGGCATTTATTAAATGGGGGAAGACGGTGGTGGGAAGTTGGGGTTTGGGGTGTGGCCGGAGTTTCATCGCGGAAGGCGGCAATTTGGTGGGAGGAAGTGAGGCAGTTTTTTTTTAAGGGGTCGGAGTGGCAAAGGGCGTGGTAGGTGTTAGTCGAATTGTTTGGCTGAAATTAAGGTTGAAGACTGGAGAGAGAAGAGTATTGGCAGAGTTTGAGAGAGAGAGAGAGAGCAACGTTGATTTGGGGGTGGAAGAGGGGTTTTTAGTGAAGGATTTCAAAGCCCAGGGCATTTTAGTCTATTTATATTTGCCATGCCATGACTGGGGAAATATTTTTCCTCTTCCCATCACCTAATGATATCCAAAAAGTGTGGCATCAAAGTGGAATTCTTTGCCCCTTGTTCCTCTGATCGGTCATTTCCTCAAAACTTTAATAATTGATGTACAATCTGACATTGTTTTGAAACTCTTCGTTTTAACGTCACTTGTGATGCGCGTGCATCACACTGGTGACCACCCAATTGGGTGATTCTTAGATTTTGTCAATGGTATAAAAGGTGTTTTTGTGGTTAATATAAAATTTTTTTTTGTAAGACTGATGAAGATGCTCTAATGGAGATAAATGCATTGACCCCATCCTATGTCGTTTCTTTTGAAAACCCAAAAATAAAATTGGCTTCTACTGCTGAAAAATATGGGATGTTACAAAATTAATTTTGATGTTGTGTCTTTAAGAAATGTTTTGAGAAACAATAATGCTATGAGTACACTAAAAATGCACACTAGGTGGTGCGGCGAATGGGGAGCCACCCAATGTGAAACCCACCCAAAAAGATAAGTGGCTCTCCATCAGCCACATCACCTGGTGTGCATTTTTTGTGTACCTATAACATTATTGTTCGTCCGTTCATAAAGGATGTGAGATTCGTATTCTCTTCCAATTTTGAATGGCGAGCCTTGTTTTCCAATAAATCATCAAATAGTGTGCTGCTTATGAGAGATGGCTCAGTGGGCTTTCGGGCTTAGGCTAGTTTTCCGTTTGATTTTAACAACTGAGTTACTAAAATCATGGTTGATTTTAGCAAATGAGTTCAGTTGGTGTTAAAATCATAGTCTCTTTTAGCTAAAGTCAACCATGATTTTAGCACCTGGTGAACTCATTTACTAAAATCATGGTTGATTTTAACATTTACTGTGTTGCTAAAATCAAATAAAAACTCAGCCTAAATTTCTGAGAGAGATTATTATGCAATTAGCTCTCACACTTGGTCCCAAGTTACAGCTTCCTTAGATATTTCTTCTCCAATTAGTGGGCTGTTTCTTCTAATTGTTAAAAAAAAAAAAAACATTGTAAATCGAAAACCCAAAACCAAGGATTAGGCTAAGCCCTCAACCTCCTCTTGCCCAAATTTCATATAAATGGGCCCAACTTCAAACTGTTCTAAATGAACCTAACTGCTTGAGCCCAACTCGATGTTCGTCTCATTAAAAACTCGTTCAAATTTAATTTGTTGGAGCTCAACTCGATGTTCGTTTCATTAAAAACTTGCTCGTAATCAATTTGTCAAATAAGCACATCAAGCCCGAACAATATATTAATCAACTCGATGAAGTTATATTGTTAAAAAAAAAATCAATCAACTCTACCTCAGTTTGGTTTCGATCAATTAAAAACTCGTTGAATATCAATTTAACTAATAAACTAAGTAATTGAGCACACTTTTTTAAAAATTTTGTTTAAGCATTTTTTACCCAAATTAAAAACTCTTAGACACTCGATTGTAACAGGAAAACACCGGATGATGTCGTCTCTTACAAACATCATTGATGTGAAAATTCTTTGTTCTTTAACTTGAATCAATAACTTGAATACGGAGTAAAAATTTATATGTTAAAAAATAACCTAGTCAAGTTTTTTTTTTTTTTTAGAAAGAGAAAGCAAATAAATACTTATTAGTAATAAACAGTTTAAACGGGGGAAGGACTAGCTGGGTGCTGCAGCTATAAATAACGACATGGCCCTCGTTGCCAAGCAGTAGGCATGGTTAATATCTTTGCGCTAAGCTTTAGAGATCCGACCAAAATAAAATAAAAAAACTTAAAATTCTCCTTTTTGGTGTTGCGCAACAAAAAATATCAAAAGTAATGACACCCGATCTTCCCTGCAATCTGTAAAACACCAATCAAACCTAGTCCAACTGTGCCCCCCCCCCCCCCCCCCCCAATTTTTTCTTTACGGCTCACCACTTATTGTGGGTCCCACCTAGCAATCGTTGTAATAATCTGAAGGGTGCTTTGGGAAAAAAGAAAAAAATGGTTTTTTGGTTTTTTCTTTTTGCGTCAAGTTTTCATGGTTTATTTTTTGTTTTATTCAAAAAAATATTAATTTTGACCATAATTTTATACTTGTTGGATTCATCTCGCTACGAGACGAATCCATAAACTACGAAAACTTGACGCAAAACTAACAAATGCAAATTTTTTTTGAATAAAGACAAAACCAAAAAACCAATCCTCCACTTTTTTTGCTAAAGGAGCCCTGAACCGTTCATATTGTAGGGCTCGTAAAATAATATATCCACTCAAAAAATTGCTTGATCGGATATCGCTATGTATGTCAAAAGTTGACTGTTGGTTTAAAATGGATAGTTATGGATATTTTAACTTAAAAAACTATTGACAGAATTCAAGCCCTCCTTTTTTTTAAATGAAAATTCAACTTTTGGCATATTTATTAATGTTCGATCAAGCTAATTTTTTTGCACGAATACATTATTTTACAAGTATTATAAGATGAACAGTTCGAATCATTACAATGTAAGCTCGATGGAGCCCATAAAATCCGGTGGCGGTTTGCTCGGCAGTAAAAAGAAGTTTCTTTCAGTGACGCGGTAGTATCGAAACAACAGTCAACCATAGTAATAACTGCAGTCAGAAATAGTCAACTATGTCAACCAGAGGAAGCCCAGAAGTCAAAATTCGGGCCCACTTCTGCTACAGTGGAGAGGAGGGAGTGAGAGAGAGAGAGAGAGAGAGAGAGAGGGCGAGAGAGCTTTTACTGGTTGAAGATACGTTTCGTCTCGAAAGTGCCACTATATATATCTATACCCGCATCTATACATACACTTCCCCCATCGAATTCCCATATCCTAGGGTTTGGAAATGCGGACGAGAGATGGAAACTTTTATTAGCAACACCACCACCGGTTCTGATCTGAAACCCAGATCGGATGAGCGATTTCTCGATTCCGATGGTTTAATAACAGAGGAATCTCTGTCTCAGAAGTTGGAGAAAGCAGGGCTAGGATCGAACGACGACGAGAACATCAACGGCGATGATGGGGGTGGCTCGTTGCACCCTCTCCGTCCTTACGCCGAAGATTGCCCGTTTTACATCCGGACGGGGACGTGTAAGTTTGGGTTGAATTGCAGGTTTAATCATCCAGTGAGCAGGGCAAATCAGGTAATTTAAGATGTATTGGGAATTTTGGGTTGTTTTAAAGTTTGGATTTTTGTTTCTGAATTGTGATATTTTTCGTAGAAATGGGGAAAAGAGAAGGAGAAAGAAAAGGCCAAAGTGGAGGTTTTGGAAAAACCTGAGAATATAGAATGCAAGGTGAGATTTGTTGCTCTTATATTATGCATTTATATGTGTATATGTATGTGTTCATGTGGGGAGATGAATGTGATTACTGATTGGATTCGTTCACTGAGTAAAATATTGGCCAAAACGTGAAAGAACTTGTTAAATATGCATTTATTTTCATGTTTGGTACTGATATTAATTGCTAATTGCTATCCATCTAATTGGGTTATTCGTGTTTTTCGATTGCAAGACTACATCTTTTTTTTTTTTATCAGTGTTTTAGTTGTTGATTGCAGTATTACCTCACAGCAGAAGGGTGCAAGTATGGAAAATCTTGTAGATACAGGCACTCCAAAGCCGAGTCGGAAATTGCTCCTCCGGAGCTTAACTTTCTTGGTCTTCCAATACGATCGGTAATACCTACTCATTCTCGTATTTGATTTAGTTTTGCTAAATTTTGATTCCTGGTTTATATCCCATCTGTCCCATTTTGTTTGTCCATTTCCTACTGTCGAGTTGTTAGTCAGATCAACAAGTAATTAATTGTATAGATATTTTTTTGTTTGTAGTGTTTTAGTGGTGGGACAAATTTTGAAAAATTATTCGCAAATATACAGCAATTGCTGATCCGAATTAAAGATTCAACCAAAAATAGAAAAACAAAATGAGACAGACAGGACTTGACAATTGACATGCAAAGTTTAGGTGCTTGTATATAAAGATTCCATCCTCAAGTTTATTCACCCTCCTTTCAACCAGGGAGAAAAAGAGTGTCCCTTCTACATGCGAAATGGTTCATGTGGATATGGAACTCGCTGCAAGTTTCACCATCCTGATCCAACTACTGTCGGAGGATATGACCCCAATAGCTCAACGCGTAATGATGAATCTATTGATCAAATTATCACTCCCGCACATTATAATGGTGAATCTATTCCATTGAATGTTACATCAGAGGCATCACAACCGGCTCAAGCAACTTGGTCGACACATGTACTATCTGATAAAGCTGCCCCCTTTCATCTGGAGAACTACTCACCCTACATGCCTACAATGCTTTTCCTTCCTCAAGAGGCTCTTCCAACTCCTGAATGGAATGAGTACCAGGTATCATCAGTTCGGTTTTAATTTGTGGCGTACGGTTGGAGCTGTTATTTGATTTTGTACAGCTTTGTGTCTGACAGTGTATTATTGCTGCTTAAGTGCTTAGTCGTATGATCGGGGACATTTGCACACTTGAAGGGGCACATAAGTCTCTTAGCCTCTCTAGCCCTCTTGTTGATATTTCGCGAAGCAGATATTATAAAATGGTTTTTCACATTGAAATGGAGCAATGCCAGTTTCCACCACACCAAGATGTTCCGGCGTGTTGTCTCCTTGTTGTGTATTGTAACATAGAGACTAGTAGGATACAATCCCAAAAGTTGTTATTGATTGATTCACTCTTATTACTTTATATTGATTGATTAAGGATTTTATGTTGATTAATGGCATTCCGGGTCCTGGCTCACAGTTTGCTTATGGGGAGACTGAGATGCACTCTAAAACACTCACCCTCTCTCTGGGGCGGGATCTTAGTAGCAGGGATCTCCTACAATGGTGTCGCTCCCACCTTAGGAGCAAGCTTCTGCGCTCCCAATTAAGGAGGTTGATGGAAGCTCGCTCCCATTGAGATGGGAGCCCGCTCCTTACAAAGATGGGAGCTTTTGTACGATCCTTAGATGGAAAAAACATGAATTTGTTTACAAAGAAAACCATAAATATCTTGAAAAGAAAACCATAAATTCTACCACTAGCCTATTTCTCACATTAAGGTGGACTTGGCCCATATTTTTACTCCTTAAACTGATTGTAGTTTTGAAGTGTGTATTCTTGCTACAATCCTACACTTCAAAAACACTCACCCTCCCTCTGGGGCTGGATATACCACCCAAGCTAAATAGGGTGCAAATTTATTGTTTAGATAGTGTTCAAGTGAACATAAGAAGAGCATAATGATCAAGAAAACTTCCTGAAATGGATTTAGACAATGGCTGTCATTGACATGTGTTGTTGCCTCATGTTTTGATCAAGTGGTCATCGTGTTGAAACATGGTAAACTTCCTCCCCAAGAGGCCCGGGCTTTGGGTATCCAAAAACCCAAAAAAAAATAGGGGTACCCGCATAATTTTTACTATTAGGCTCGAGTAGGGTCTTTATAGCTCAATAGGAAAAACGAAAAAGGCCCAGTCTGATTTCAAAAGAAGTCCATTTGGCCTAAAAGCCCAAAATAAAACACACAACAAATTAACTTTTACAACTGATTCATTATGCCTAAAGCCCCAATATAAGATCCACAATAAAATAAAAAAAGGCAACTAAAATAAAAAAAGGCCCAATTTAGGATTAGGTCTTAATTATTTAAGTGTTTACTCTAAAGGGCACAATTTTTAGATTAGGCCTTGGGCACTAGAAACCTTTGGGCAAGCCCTGATGGAAGCGAACTAGGAGAAGAAAAAGAGGTTGAATTGCAATCCTTTCTCGCCCTTCAGCATTGATGTTTCCGAGCATGTGATACATTACATATGCTAGAAGTACTTTATCATTTATGCTTTTATTCCCCTTTTAGAAAAGATGGATATGGAACTGATGTTTCTCAATAGATATAACTCTGCTTTAATACTTCTTCATTTGCTAGGCCCCCTATTTTCCAGACCAAATGACAAGGCAACTTTTTTCACCAGCAGCAAAGGAAACCTATGTTTCTAGCCAGGTTGAAGAATACCCAGAACGACCAGGTGTACCTGAGTGTGATTACTTCATGAGAACAGGGACTTGTAAATATAAATCTGCATGTAGGTATCATCACCCCCGAAACCAAGCTCCAAAAGCAGATTGCGTTCTGAATGACATGGGTCTGCCTCTAAGACCGGTAAGTTAACAATCTTATGCCGATGTTTTGCTGATCCCCGTACCAAAGTTCCTAAATAGTAATGAGGTGCTTAATGGAGAAGTTTTTTGTATTTGTTTTGTTGATAAGTAGGTAAGGTTTAAACATGAGGCATTAAATGGGTACCACTACCTCTATAGTGTCGACAAATCTAGCTTGTGTATCTTTGGTTCGTACTACTTCGTTGTCAGTTTTCTCGTGTTTACGATGTATCTATATAAGCATCTATAAATGTGGGGAAAAAATGCAAACTGCATGGTTATATTGCGATTTGTTTCATTTCATTAATGGATACTCTTTCCACTTTCTCCAGGGTAGGAAAATTTGCCGGCATTATGAGCAGTTGGGTATTTGCAAATTTGGGCATGCCTGTTTGTTCGACCATCCGGTTAATGAAAGCTCGACTTTTCCAGTTCGGTCTCCATTAAGGTAGCAAGTGCAAAAATCTTGCAGGGCTAATGGCAACAGGGCATTGAGGGAATGCTATAATCCAGCATTTTGTATAGAGTTTTTGTTCCATACCCCAAATGAGCCTAAAGATTAGGATACCATTTTGATAAATTCGCTCCAACCATTTTGATATATAAATTCGCTCCAACTTATGAAGAATAACCGAGCTGTTATGCATTGGATTGATCTTTCATTATTTTGCGTTTAAATTATTTTGTGAGGTACAAGGCACCGTTGATTGGGCCGTTTGTAATACAGTATCTACTATTACCAGAAATTCATCGATCCTCATGAAGATCAAATTTTTCTGAATACAATTGTGGAATAATGTTTCCTGCTGTTTTATGAATGTTGTTTCAGAAAGTACGTGATTCTGAATCCATGAAGGTGGTTGCGAAACGTCTGTTTGCTTGGTAATCTATAAATCTCACATCCAAAGATTTGAAAGCAAAAAAGAAGAAATGAATATTCCTCAGTTTCATATACCCTCGCCCGATATCTACTGCTCTTATCATTCTCTATTGAACATTGTCAACTTTAAAAAGAATTTACATACAACGACATTAGCCAAGTATGGCTGTAGTTCACGTTTTGAGTTTCTTTGCTTTCGCGCATTTGTCTCATTCTCCGTCTCATGCCCTCCGACACCACCTCTTCTCCGGTTCTCAGACAAATATGCACAGAAAAAGCAGTGCTTGAAAGCAGCAGGGTTTTATTAGCAACAGCAAAACCACTTGGTCCCCTGCAAAATGAGCAAAACTATGCATAAAATCTGCAGATCATCAGAACAACATGTTTTGAAGTACAAATAATTTATCGTCGTACCTTGGGTGGATGCTGATGATTCTGGTCTTGTCTTGGCGGATGGTTGTTCCCCTGAGGTGGCGGTGCTGCCTTGGTTGCAGCAGTTCCGGTACTTTTCTTGTCATCTCTGGCCTTGGCAAATATGACGGTGAAACCATCTGCGGAGGCCGGATTATTTACATCCCACTCGCCAAACTTCGGCAAAGGCCTACCTTTGTCCTGCTGCAGAATCACAAGTTTATATAAACATGCGTACCAAACATGAATGTAACGATGCAATCATTCAAACTGTAACATTGTCGCCGGTATGATACGTTATGGTTGACATTTGTTGCCTTACCGGCAAAACAAATACCCCGATTAAAAAAGGAGGAAAAAAACACGATATGATAGTTTATTCCAATCCACAATGTAAAAAATACAACAGCATGACGCGATTAATTTGATACATTCACCTTTTCAGGAACCCTTGGAACGAATTAGGTCCGAAAACAAGCCTAGAATATGTTTAATTTGATCTTGTGCATTGAAACGCGTTAAAATCGTCATATCATTATATATTTCAATTCAAAATTCACATGGAACCAACGCAAGTTTTCGCGAATTCGCTATAAACAAGCAAAACAAATCAAAATCAAATTCAAATTCGGCTTGTTTTCTTGATTAGATTTTCTTATACAACTAATTGAGCCAATTACAGAGATGCATATAAACTAAACAAGATTTGGCAAAGGGAGGAATAAACTTACCGATGCCATCGAAGGATAGATTGCAGGAGTTTTGCACAAAGGAAACGAATTCACACACACACACAGAGAGAGAGAGAGGAGAGAGAGAGAGAGAGAGAGAGAATTTTAAGGAAGAGCCAGAGAAAATAATTTTAGGTTTAATGGACAAGATTAGAGTCGCATGTACATGCATGTAAACACCCTGTGACGCAGTTTTTACTATTTTGATTACTCGACAAATCCCGAATTATCAAAGCCGATACCCGAAAAAACGAACTACAACTATCTCGTGTGATTTTCTCCTATGATCACCGCGTTTTTTATTCTTATGTGACGGTAAATGAGATTTGCTGCTATATTTTGATGGTTAGAATTGTTCACTCGAAGATTTTTATGAGTGAAATACAGTGTTGTGAAAAGTCTGATTAATCACATTTAAATAAGCATCTTTTTTAATATAGATTTTAAAGAAATAACTAAAATTAAATACTTTTAAAACTGTTGGGTTTTGTTACTACAAATATGGTTTGTGATACATGACCGCTACGGCTTTATCTTTAGTATATAAATGAATTTAATCCAATGTGACAGAGCTTTTTGAAGATAAGTTCCATAGTCTAATTCATTAATATCCGGCCAATCAATATAAATGTCTTACATGGTTGAGAGCTTCAATAAATCACCAATTTTTCATTAAGAATTTTGAATAGTCAAATGGATCAAGGATTTACCTTTGTCCATGATAATATTATTTTTGTTTTCCGATGAGAAAGTAATATGTTGTGAACGAATGGTAGCTCAAGTGGTAACAAAATCATAAACCTGGATATACTGAATTCGAAACTTAGTAACCTTCAGGGGCTTAAGTGCAAGAGTTTCAGCATAGATGACCATCCTTTGATAAGACTGAAAAAGAAATTTGGACGATGAGCGCACAAGCTGACCCTGACCACCAAACCTTGAAAAACGATAACAAGTAGGGTAATTTCACTAACCTCCCCCGAGTTTCTAATAATTACACTAATCTCCTTTGCTTTACAAACAATTGCCAAAATTCCCCTATTCCCTTACATTTACGGTAATACCGTTAGTTTAGGCCTTCAAATTACTGAAATACCTCTAAATATTTGGGTGATTTAAACAATTAAGTCTTGTTCTTGTTTTCCAATTGAAAGTTTAAACAATAAAACTAAAATTAGACTTTTGATTATATATGATCGAATTTGTATAAGTATATGTACATTTTATATATTTTCTGAGTAATATTTACTTTGTAACTGAATAAAAAAATAATGAAAAAATAAAAAAATTTAGTGGAAGAACATTGTCAATTACATTATTTTTGCTTGCAAAAATAAGTAATTATAAACAATTATGATAATTTTTTATTCTTCTTTATTTTTTTGGAAGGGGATATTATTAGATAGAAATTTGCATACGCGTTTCATTTGGAAAAATACTTCTCGGTGACTTAAAAAGAGCGAGATAAATTAAGTGACAAACGTCATTTTTTTTAAAAAAACAACAATTTAGTAAATATATAAAACATGCAAACACTTACACAAATTCAATCACATATAACAAAATGTCTTATTTTAATGTTAAAATTTTAATTGAAAAAAAAAAATACTCCCTCCATTCTAAAATATGTGTCCCGCCCGCAAACCTAAGTCTTTAAAAGATGCATTTTTTTGTTAAATAATTTAAATTTTTTCTCTACTTAAAAGAATACATTGATACCTATTGATTTGTGAAATTTTTTTGATTATTTTTAGGAACAAAAAAAGCATCTTTCTAAAGGCCTTGAACCCACCTTTTCTATCTATCCTTAGAAGTAGGACGAGTGTCTTACCTAATGCAATGATTAGAATAATGAAGAAGAGAGAAATCTTCAAAAAAAACCTATATTCCCACTTCCCTTTATTTGAGATTTCCAAAAGGTGATATTTCGCAACAAGGGAGAACCGCATCTATTCAAAGGAAATGTTTTGGCCTGGATTGCGCGCGAGACATTTATTTTGGAACGGAGGGAGTAGAAAAGAACAAGACTTAATTGTTTAAACCACCTAGATAAATATTTAAGGGTATTTCAATCATTTGCAAATCTAAACTAACAACGTTGGGGTAAACTTAACGGAACAGGCGAATCTTGGTGATAGTTTGTAAAACAAAGAAAGTTAGTGTAATTATCAGAACCTCAGCGGAGGTCTTTATATTTGTTAGAAACCTCCTCTAATGGTCAAAACCTCAGCGGAGATCTTTGCATTTGTTAGAAACTTCGGGAGAGGTCAGTGAAATTTATCCAAAAAAGTATGATGTGGGATTGTGGGTAAGTATGAAGGCGAGTGTGACGGTTAACTGCGAAAAGAGATACAAATGACTGCTCCACGAGCACACCACGCTTCCTAATTTTCCCAACGGCTGAAACGCCGCCACGTCATCAACATAAACTGTTCGTGTTCAACACATCCACGGCAACGATTAATCGCCAACGAAACCAATGCACAACCTCTAATAGTTTCAATTCCACAAATACCCCTCCAAACTCTCCGTCCTTTGCCCAATCCCTCCCTCCAATGTCGGCTAACCTCTACAACATCTGAAACCCGAGAAGTTCTTCAGTGCTGAGCGGGTATCATGCTGGATCCGTGTGCACACAGTAGGCCGTTCATTTAGATTTTAAATGGTCCGGTTTTGGAGAGAGAGATATGAGAGAGAGGGGGTTTCGATATGGGTCGTCGATAACTTAGTTACAGCGTTCGGATACTACGTAGGCTCGGCCACATAGTATCTATTCGGTATCCAATTTTTTTTACTAAAACTCCTTCTCTGTCATTTCCCCTTCACCACTCTCTCTCCATTCGCACAATCTTCTCTCTCTCTCTCTCTCTCTCTCTCTCTCTTCCCCACCTCGCTCAACCTTTCATCCAATGGCGACTGGTTTAGTTCGTCGAGCGTTTTCCAGGGTCCAATCCTCGCCGGCGGCGAAACTAGTCTGCATCCGATCCCACGCATCGGAAGTATCAGCCCAAAAGGCCGACGAACCACCCAAACCCGCCGCCAACCTCAAGACCTTCCAAATCTACCGATGGAACCCAGACAACCCAACCAAACCAGAGCTCAAATCCTACCAGATCAACCTCAACGAATGTGGGCCCATGGTCCTCGACGCCCTCATCAAGATCAAGAACGAGATCGACCCTACCCTAACCTTCCGCCGCTCCTGCCGCGAGGGCATCTGCGGCTCCTGCGCCATGAACATCGACGGCTGCAACGGCCTCGCCTGCCTCACCAAGATTCCGTCGCCCTCGACGGACTCTACGGTGACGCCGCTGCCGCACATGTTTGTAGTGAAGGATCTGGTGGTGGACATGACCAATTTCTACAACCAGTATAAGAGTATTGAGCCATGGTTGAAGAGGAAGAATCCGCCTGAGGAGAAGGGGAAGGAGTTTTTGCAGACGAAGAAGGATAGGGCGAAGCTTGATGGGATGTATGAGTGTATTTTGTGTGCTTGCTGTAGCACGTCGTGCCCTAGTTACTGGTGGAATCCTGAGTCGTATCTTGGCCCCGCCGCCCTCCTCCATGCCAATCGGTAATTTCCTATTATTCCCATGTTTGTGATTTTCTTTGTTATGCTTTTCTTGTTTGTTTTGTTTGCGATTGATATGCTGTTTGCGTAGATAGAGGTGGGGTTGAGAAACAAATCGATCCTGCTGAGCAGTTAGCTTGGTGTAGTTGGTCTGATAACTTAACGAGGTTTAAAAAATTAAGATATGCTCAAGCTCGACTTTTTGCGAATCTAAAATGAGCTTGAGGAGGTTGAATGTTTTAAACTGAGCAGTAGGTTGTTCGAGCTTGGTTTGAAAGCTTGACAAACTTCAAAAATAGGCTTAAGCTTGATTTATTTATGTGACAAACCAACCTCAAACAGGCCTTTAGCGAGTAAACACGAGCTCGAACAGCTTGGTTTGTTTATAAGCTCTAGATAGAGAAAATTTAAGTCCTTAATTTGTGTTGGACCGATTATTCGGCAGAATCTCTACTTGGATTCCCTTTTGCAAATCCAAACAGTTGTGTCTGTTGTGTCAAAATGTGAAAAAGAATGAGCACTTTCTAATATATAGTATCAGCTGCGCTGCGGTAAATTTTTATGTTTAATCGATAGTTGCCCCTGAAATTCCTAGTGCAAAACAAGAAAATAAGCTCCCTGATGTTTATCAGGTCTGGTATTGTGTGGAGACTCCTTTTGTGAGATTTTGTTTATAAACTTCTTTTGTTGGACAGAATTAAATAGTCCTATGCTTATTTGTGTTTATGAGTTTGAGAATCGTGGTTCATTAGCTTGACATATTCACCCGAGCTGTAATACCCTGCTCTATCCATGGCAAAGAAGTTGAAAGAAGCATAAAAGAAGACTTGTAGATGCTGGTTCCCTTTGGCGCTTTCTTTTGCTTAGAACTTCAGTTCTTGTAATTATGATATTGTGGTTGGTTTACATTGAAGGATATGGGGATTGAAGTTCTCATTTCTCGGTCCTTGGAGGTAGCAAAGAACTATCTTACTCTGGAGAAACTAATGAAACTCCCTTGCAAATTTTCCATCTCCTTTTTTCTCTCCTTTGCGTACTTAGGGGCTGCATGTTTGAGCTGATTAGAAAGGGCAAGTGAGCTGGTGAAGTCGATGAGAGAATTTTGTTATGGATGTGAAGTAGTTTATCATCAGATCAGTAGTTTCTTGCGAAACCTACAATGGAAAGTAGGCTCGTTTGTAGTCAAGGTATCCTTCTATGGAAACTTAACCCAATCCACATCCCTTGTATTTTTGGTTTGGGGGATTTGAGATGAACTTAGGGAAGTTAGCTGGGGTTTTGATGTGAACTTATGGAAGTTTGCTCATTCGATGTGGTCGTGTTGCATTAAAGCACCTTCCATGCCATTTAAGATTAGTGAACTGCCTTCTTGAAGCTACTGCTTTTGTTGGTGGTTATAATGAAAATTAAGTATATGATCTCCATTAGGCAGCAGAATGTAACTTCACCGTGCTTACCAGATCTCCATCACTAGGTCACTTCAGAGCTTCCGTTCCCCTTTCTGTTAATCTATTAGGTTTGTCTTTCTCCCAAGTGTGGGGATTTTGTATGCTGTCCATGATGTTATTGAAATCGCAAGGTCATCTAAGAAGTGGAAACTTATTTTTAATGGCGTAAATAAATTTTCTGACATTGCATGAGATATTTCAAGATGGTTAACATAGAACTGAATTCGTTTTTTATTCTCTGTTGGCATGTTCAGGTGGATAATGGACAGTCGTGATGAATATACCAAGGAACGCCTCGATGCAATATGTGATGAGTTCAAGCTGTATCGCTGCCATACAATACTGAACTGTGCACGTGCTTGCCCTAAAGGACTCAACCCTGGAAAACAAATTATAAACATCAAACAGCTACAGATTGCGAAGGGTATCTAAGAATGATGTGAATTTATCCCTTAATCGGGGCTTATTATGAAGGACTAGTATCTGTTCTGGTGAATAATTTGTGCACCAATTGTTGTTATGCGATTCGTGACCTCTTTCTTGTAGTTTTTGCGATCAAGGGTCTTTTGTTTTTTCAAATAAATTCTCATGGTACTGCCTTCATTTGTGTTAACTTGAGTTGTGGTTGAATTTTGTTCTGATCAGCTGATGCACAGTATAACTAATGTAATCAAACGGTGTATCTGTTACTGTTGTTTTCCTATATTCCTCGGGACAATGCGGTTATTCTTTAAGCAGGTTTGTTTGGTTCCAAATGAGAAGAATTGGTCTGAATCAGGAGATGATCGTTATGCATCAGTCCTTGTTATAGCTCTGGAAGCTTGCGGCACCTGCCCACTCCACGGAGTGTCTCATAGACTAACTTATTGGCAATAAGTCAGTAGAACTGTCTTAAATTTGCTTTTTGGGTTGATGTATTGTGAAAGAGTGTCTTGTCTCGTAAATCGCAACAAGTCAATTTTGTGAAATAATTCATAGTTAAACCCGGCAGACAAGGATCTCTCTCTCATGTGGGATGAAAATGGTGTGCGCACCACGTGGCGGTGCTCAAGACCGCCCGATATATATATATATTTTTTTTTCTGTCGATCAACCCAGAAAGTTTTCATCCTGGAAAGTAGTCATTTCTTGGAATCTGTTTGCTTGAGCAGATATCATCCTTTTTTGTGCACTTGTGATCATACCAGGAAAACATCCACACTGAACTTAATTAAAAATCTACCATGATACAGACTGTTTAGTTTGCATTCACATGTTTGCTAGCTCTATAATTCCAAGATCAGACATTCAGCAATTGAATGTCACGTTAAATTTTTTGGAGAAAACTCAGGCATATTAAGACAAGGAAAAAGAAACGCAGGTTTCACAATAGAAATTATGGGGATGTTTCTTCAAATGACGCAATCGCAGTTCCATTTTATGCAAAAGTACTAAAATGAAGTGCACTCGTCAAGAAAAACAATGACACTACACAGATCATAAGCCGCCCTATCGCAGGGAGAGAAATTTCAAAAGATGGTGGTAACAGCACAGCTGCATAATTCAGCACAAACAGTGCCTTAAATCATCGATCCAGATTCCTATCTGGTGCAATAATATGTATAACCTTACGCATTGAAAGAAAAAAAGGTTGAACAAATACCAACATCAAAGTAAGGGAGGCGAGTGACCAGGCTCTCTATATTCCCTTTATAATTGAGTTAAAAAAGGGTTTCTAGCACATCCAGATCCAAAGATAACAGTTAAATTAACCTCATCTACATAAGCCACCAGCACAAGGTCGCTGGCACCACATGCAAAAAATGGTAAAAAACCACAGCCACCAAACTTAACACCTGAGGAAAAAACGAGCTCAGTCTATAACTAGAACAAGAGTGAAATAAAGTATACAGGTTTCAAGGCCTCCTTGAAAGCCCAAGGAATACAGCAGCTGATGATATTTGTACCTTGAGATCAGCAATATCAACATCATGACCACCTTCAACGAGACCCCACCCGTCGACCTGAAAAGAAATACAATAAGTAAAGCTACAGCCTATAGGAGATCCCAATTTATTCCTTAGAAGTCGATAAATAAAACATCCAGCAAGTGTTTTAAGGCGGAGAAATTGAAGGAGGGAAGGGAAAGGGTTTATAACAGTAACAACACCTGCAAATCTTCTTCAAGTCTAATCAACTCAATGGCCTCATCGATCTGTAATTTTCCGCGTACGATTCCAATAGAAATAACTAGAGAGTGTGCTGCCGAGGCAAGGGCATCAATTGCAGCCAATTCACAGTCATCTGTTTTCTTGAGAAGGTTCTCAATGGCATTTACAAGACCATCCTCCTGCTTGCCACCATAGAAGCTGGAGTATACAACAGGTTTAAAGCCAAATTCTGATTCCACCCACTTGAGTAAAGGATCGATTTTCTCGACTTGCTTTTCTGAAAATTTCAAGAGGTCAAGTACAACGTTTTGTTAGCCAACTATTTTTGCCCCCAAACCACAGAGTTAATTTTTCTTTAGCATAAAAATGGCAGAACCAAGAGCTGCAGCTAATACAAAGACAAATTGTTGTGTCCATGAGATCTAAAAGAGGTAGAACAAAAGATCTATCCAAACCAAGGGTCTTCCATTTGTACCGTATCTCTTGATATCTACTATAGGCTCTGCCGAACTAATAAGAACATAAGAAAGTTGATCTCTTTCAATAAGCTACTAATTTTGTCAGTTCCAATGATTTTCATCCTTATGTTAAAACATGTGGAGTGTGGACCATGACAGAGTGGCAGCAGGTGCAATCTTTGGTACAACAAGTGGTAAGCTTCTGCATGGATTTAAATTTTAGAGGTGGCAAACAGGCAGGTTGATACGGGTCATGGGTTGAATATGAGTCAACAGTAGATGGGTAATTGGTATATATGGACAGGTCACATATGGGATGGGTCAACTCACACCCATAAAAACTGACCCCCAACCAAAAACCCATTGTCTTCATTCTTCTATTATTATTTTTTTTTTATTTTATAAAATACCTGCTTCCTACGTTTAGTATTTTCTTAATATACTGCCAAGGAATTCACACAATAATAGCACGATTTAAAAAAGTATGTTTAACCCCACTCTTACACGTAAAGTCCATACCATAAATTCCACCAGCTGGAAACAATCTTAGCAAATCGTAAAATCGCTGTATTTTCTCGGAAAATCCAATTTTTCGATTTACCTTCTGGAAAAATCAGATCTCTTACTACGGCACTTGTTACCATGTATATGGCTTAGAGATCTCACTTCGCCTCGTTTATGTCGTTTTGATCTTCAACGAAATGGTTTCTGATGTTTGAAATCCTTGACTCCAATCTCCACCATTTCGATCTTCAACAAGAACATCCTCTACCATCTGAAATCCTTGACTCCGATCTCCGCCAATTTGCCGCCGTCGATCAGCGTTTCTTGGCTCTCTCAAGCCGTTGATTTCATCTCCTCCATTCACACCAAAGCACAGACCCTTACACCAACCTCAGATCTTCTTCCGATAACGGAACGTCACGGTGGCATTAAGATCCTCGACCTCTGCAATTCCATTCCCCCAAAGATCGAACAGAGGAAATTTGCACTTCGGAAGTTTTTTTTTCTTTGATGATTATTACTTGTTGCTCTGAATCCTGAATCCACAAAGTGAATTGTTTGCTGAGCACGACATTTTCTGTTTCTTTTTTTTTTTTACCTGCATATAATCTGTTTCGCTCATCCATACCAACCCTTTTTTGAACCCATTTAAAGTTTTAAACCCACTTAAAGATGGTTTAACGTAGGTTTACCCATTTATAAACCATAATACAATATGGGCAGATTTGGGCGGCTTATAAGTGGGAGGATTTGGGCAGGTTCATGGGGCAGGTTCAAAATTGCCAGGTCTAGTTTCAATGGGCAACGGAGCAGCAGTGGAGATGGTGATCATAGAAGTGACAGAAGCGTTGGAGACATGGAGCAACCAAAAAAGTGATGTACCTGGTGGCAAGGAATGATTGAAGGGGTAACAATAGTAGGCTGTGACACATGAATAACCGACATTGGTACACAAATCTCCTTGACAAACTAACTGAGCACAAGCAGACGGGGCCAAAAACTGTCGTTCAAAATCCCTAGTTTAACTCGTGTAACCCACAGTTGCTTATTTACATCCCATGCAGAGAAAACCAATTGTTCGATTTGAAGGCGTTGAAAAAGTAAAACAATAGGGGAGAATAGAATAAAAAGACTCCCAAATTAGCTTGATAAGGGTAATCACTGGCATAACTAACACCGAAATTTCCAAGTACAAAGTTTTCATAAATCCAACTCACTTTTGAATAAGACGATAATAGAAATCACACAAACATCAGAGAGTAAATAATTCGGTTATTCTCAACCAAGAACAGAATAAGGTCCAAAACTTGATACTGCATCAGATCAGTTCGCTGAAATGATTCAAGTTATATTAGTTAAGTTTACCACAGAAAAATTTAAAGAAATAATCCATGATCAACAAAATCTAACCTCTAACGATTGAGCACGTTATACTTGACTCGTAGATCAGAGCACATACCAAGGAGACCCTTTGTCAGGTCGCTATCTCCGGGAGCACGACAGAAGACTAAATCTTGATGGAACTTCTTCAGCAGATGTTCAATTATCTTGGGCCGAGTGATTGGAACTCTTTCCAATGCCGTGCACGTAAGTTTCATTAAAGGCATGGTAAAGGGTCTGATTCCATCTGTTTCCTACATTGGCACATACAAAATCACTAATTCTCGTCACACAGAGCAGTTCATTAACAATGAAACAAAGGCTCAAACTGATAAAAACTAACAACCAAGTCAATTAATAGAAGTCCAAAATTTTTCTTTGCATAAGGCCGTCTCGAATCCTTACTACCTTTTTCTTTAACCATATCAAATTCGAATGTGAATACGATTGAGAGCTAGATTTGATATGAACCAATCCAAGCGTTCTTCATCAAATTGCTCAAAAAATCCCAACTTACCCCAAAAACCCTTTCTAATTTTAACAATTTACATGAAATAATCGAATGATCCAATCCTCACTCTTTCCTATAATTCATCAGACCCCTTTCAAACTTCCAAGCTTATCCCCAAAGCTTCTTTAACTAAATTCAGAGGAATATTCGTCTCTTCCTGATCTGATGAAAATTTAGGTTCTTAATTTTATGTCACTTGTTCACTTTTCTAAAAAGATTGGAGCTCATATTTTACACTTTTATCATCGAGTTTCATCAATTTCGAAACAAAAAACAATTTATTCTAGCTCAAGATAAAACTTGAGCTAGAATAAATTTAAATATACCAACAAAACCCAATTCAAAAGGGCTAGACACATGACTGGAACTCATCTTCCTTTATTTAGATAAAGTTTGGTTCTTCCTTACTTCGATATCACCTATTCACTTTTCTGAAAAGATTGGAGCTCAACTTCTACGTGTTTTTTTCATAAAGTTTCCACAGCCATTGAAAAAAAAAAAAAAAGATTCTATGAAAACCAAATTAAGATAAAAACTTGAGCTAGAATAAATTGAACTATACCAACAAACCCAAAATTTAAAAGGACCAGGCAGACAGCATACCCATACATGTACATAGATAGGTAGATAGATACATAGATAGATAGATAGACAGATTGGCCGATTACTATTATGAAGGGAATACTCCTCTTGGTGTGAATATGGCGGTTATGAAGTTGGTTCACATTTTTAATTACCCAAACAACTCCTTTAAACTTTCCAGAAACAAAAAAACTGCCACCCAATTTTTTTTCTCCCTTTTTCCTGATTCCACATCCCAGATTCCAGATTTTTCTCAATTCAAGATTTGTACATTCATCGCGTGTGCCCGGGCGTCTCACAGACACATGAAAACATCGTTTTATGGTGTGAACCTCAATTTGAATGTCAGCTTTCAGGCTGATCCATATTTCCCCCCCAAACTATCCCTCTAATTACCTAAAGAAACTGCCAAGAAAGAAAGAAAAAAATACTGTCACCCAAATTTCTTTCAACCCTCTTTTCAAACTTCCTTATTAAAAATTAAATCTTTTCCTCTTCCATCTTTTGTATAACACCATTTGCACAAGCGATGAGTGTGCTCAGACGCCTAATACTTATACATGTATTGACAGGTACCTGGTATTCCCATTCGGCAGCGATGCCCTTAGCAAGACCAAGAGTAGGACACTTAAGCGGTCTCTTCGATGGCGTCTTTAAGGTTTTATAATCAAGCATCACAGTCCACCCATTCCCATCATCGGCCTCTCTAGTCGTCACCTGCTTGTAAAACCTCTTACCCACAATCGATCCAGTCATAAACGCCACCGGCATCGTCACCGACGACTGCGACGACGCCGTTCTCGCCGCCTTAACGTAGATGCTATCATCCTTCTGAGTATTCTTCTCCTTATGAGCCTCTCGGTCGTCGGATGAAAATGTGAAGCACGAAGAAGGGCCGTCGGATTCGGGTTGCTTTTCGGTGGCTGTGGCTGCAACGGCTGTGAATTGACGGTTTTGGGAGGATAGGGTTCTGAGTGAGAGAATTGGGTTTATTGATTTTAGGGTTCTTCTCACTACAGCAGCTGCCATTGGAGAGAGAGAGAGAGAGAGAATCTGGGGACGAAGCTGGAAATGACTGAAATTCTTCTCAGGCTTTTAGTTTTCCATTGATTGGTAAAATTTATGATTTAGCAAATGATTTCAGTGGATACTAAAATTATAGTATTTCAAATAAAAAAATAAAATGGTTCCGTATATCGTTTTTTAATTTTTTTCGCATCAAATTAAAAAAGTCTTCGTGTATTTTAGTTCGGTGTGAAAAATTTTAAAAATAATACACAGAAATACTTAATTTTTTTATTTGAAATATCACAATTTTAACACCTGTTGAATTCATTTCCTAAAATCATAGTTGCTAAAATCAAATGAAAAACTAAGGCTCAGCCTCAACTGGGTTCAACAGAAATTGGACTTATTGGGCTTGATCAATCCGTTTGGTTATTTTTATCCGTCTCTTCCTAATTTTTGTTAAATTCGAATTTTATTTTTTCAATTGTTCAACAAAGAAAGAAATAAAAAAAGTAAAGAATTATGACTACAAGTAAAATAAACACTAAAAACAAAAAATATCAAATGACTGATATTTTTGTCCATAATGTCGTTTTATATGACCTTTTTTCCCCATAGGCGGTCCTGCTATTTTTGTCTACAATATCGTTTTATATGAGTTTTTTTTTCATATCATTTGATATTTTTGTCTACAATGTCGTTTTATATGACTTTTTTTTTTCATATCGTTTGATATTTTTGTTTACAATGTCATTGTATATGACCTTTTTTTTTTCCATATTCGGTCCTGATATTTTAGTCAAAACTTTTTGTTCCGTATTTGGTCTATATTTACTTTCCAAATTTCTCTCGTTTTAGGCAAATAATATATCCAAAAAATTAAATAAAATAATTTAAAAAATAACTACAAAAAGTTCAATAAAAATTAAAGTAGGTTTTAGTAACAAACGTATATATGTACCCAAAAAAAAAAAAAAAACGTATATATTCTAAACAGCGTGTCAAAACGAGAGCAGAGCAACCAGTATTTCGTCTGTATTCTCACCCTTTTCCGAGCAGCTGAAGCCGACGCCCTAGAATTCCGATTACTCTCATTCAAATACATATCCCTACGACTTTGACAACACCTCTCTGCTCCCTTTCTTCTCCCAGGTCTCTCTCTCTCTCTCTCTCTCTCTCTCTCTCACATATATATATATATATATGTATATATATATATATATATATATATATATACATATATATATATATACATATATATATGGATTATGTAATTTCCACAACCTTTGTAGGAGGAATGCAAATTTGTGGACGATATAGCACTCGAAAGACACAATCACACACTGTCTCGATGATTTGGAGGATAAATTAGCTTTGGTCAGCTTTCTAGATGCTGTGTATTGACTTCTTGTTTGTTTGACGCTGAAATGGAATGCCCATTAACATATTATACGATGTGTCTCTAAATTTCTGGGCTTATTTCTGTGTGGCACTTATTCAAGATTCAATTTGGAGTATTATGATTCTTGGGTGTCGTTGATATGCATCAAAGGGGGAGTGATTATTGAAAAATTTGACCTATGATCTACCCGTCGTGGTTCGAGCCAATTACATATGAGCATCATAACCCATAAGCTCTGTCCAAAATGAACTCTTAAATTTTGTCCCATACACGATAATACAATTGTATATATGTGCAACTACATATTAATAGGAGCAAAAGGTTTGTGTATGCTTAGCTTGGTGATTTGACACTTTAGTACTCCATTAAAAATTCTTTTATGTGCTGTGTGACTGTGTCTATAAATTTCTAAGCTGTCTTCTGTGTGACACTTATTGAAGGTTCAATATATTACGGTCGCTCTGTCTTGTGGGATGTGCATCAAATACATGCACAATTAAGTGCTACTAATTATTTTTTTTTTCCCCAGTTTGCTTTTCACTCATTTTCTCCCTCGTAATGAAGGTTCATGGCTGGTAGTGAGACTGATATCCCAATTCATCAAATTGAAGAGGAAGTGCAAGACATATCCCCAGCATTGACTGGGCTAGACATCGACGTGGAGCTGGAGTGTCAAAGCTTGGAAGTTTCATCTGCTGAAAAGAGTGGGGTTGACTTTGTTGGTGAGAAAAGGTGCCTAAGCACACAAGCTTCCGTTAATGACAAGGATGGGGAAGACATTGATGGAGACCAAGCGTCCAAGAGCTCAGAAAGTTCTGTTGACAAAAATGGAATGGACAACCAGGGGATGGATATGGATAGTAAGCTGGAATATCAGAGCCCTAATGATCCATTGGTAGACGTACAAGAGTCTATAAACAACTGTGAAAAAGTTGAAGCTGACGAATATGTTGTACCAGAACTTGGCGTGGAGTTCGAATCAGAAGATCATGCATACAGGTGCTACAATACGTATGCTGCACTGGAAGGTTTCAGCATTAGGAAAGATTTCATTAATAAAAGTAGGGCTAACGGTTATGTCTTATCAAGAAGATACACTTGTTATAAAGAAGGTTTTCGGCGGACCAAGGGTAATGCGGATGTTAAGAAACCCCGGAAGGATACAAGAACTGGTTGCTTGGCACATATGACTATTGCCCGTCAACCAAATGGTAAGTATCGCGTCTTGCATTTCGAGAAAAACCACAATCATGAGTTTGCAACACCATTTACAGCACATTTGTTACCGTCAGTGAGGAGAACAACTTTTGCAGAAGCTGTTGAATCTGAATTTGCTGGCTCAGAGACAAATGGGGTACCAAAACTTGGAATGGGATTTGATTCGGAAGATCATGCATATGAGTTCTACAATGCGTACGCCGGACGTGTGGGTTTTAGTGTTCGGAAGGACTATGTAAATAGAAGTAAGGTAGATGGTGCGGTGGCATCTAGAAGGTTCACTTGTTTTAGAGAAGGGTTCAGGCAAAAGGACAGAAGGGATTCAAACGTAAAGAGACCTAGAAAGGAAACAAGAATTGGTTGTTCAGCACATTTGGTCATTGCGCGTCACCCCGATGGTAAATATCGCATCACCCGGTTTGAAGAAGAACACAATCATGAGCTTGTTCCCTTTTGTAGGGTCCGCATGCTACGGTCGCAGAAGAGTGCTTCAGAAGCCACTGCAATAGATGATTCTGAAATTCAGACAAATCCAGCTTCTGACGTAATAATTATGCCAGTTGCTGCAGGGGAGACATTGGTTTATCAGCCTGTTGACTATAGAAGTAATCTACCAGCGAAACGCATGAGAGAGATGAGGCAGGGAGAATCAGAAAGCATTCTTCAATATTTTAAAAACAAGCAGTTAAAAGACCCTTCTTTCTTTTATGCTGTACAACTCGATGTTGAAGGTCAGATGACAAATGTATTTTGGGCTGATCCAAAGATGGTAGAGGATTTCGGGGATTTTGGTGATGTGGTTTGCGTTGATACGACTTACAAACTAGGCAAAGATTGCCGACCTTTTTCCCCATTTATTGGAGTGAATCATCATAAGCAGATGGTGGCCTTTGGTGCGGCACTTTTGTATGATGAAACTGTTGAAACTTTTCAATGGCTATTTCAAAAATTTCTGGAGGCAGTCTCTGGAAAGAAGCCAAAGACAATCCTCACCGACAAAGATGCAGTAATGGCTGAAGCAATCTCTTCGGTATATCCAGAAGCACACCATCGATTATGTGCATGGCATGTGTACCAAAATACACTCAAACACCTTAGTGAAGGTATTGTAGGCTTGGATTCTTTTGCCAATGATTTAAGCAGCTGCATTTTTAATCATGATGAGGAACAGAATTTCATTGATGCATGGAAGGCTATGCTGGACATGTATGGTCTTTGGGAAAATGATTGGTTGAATGACATATTCAAAGAAAGAGAGAAATGGGCTTTACCATATGGAAGACATATCTTTTGTGCCGACATAAAAAGTGCTCAACTCTCTGAATATTCCAATACTACTAATTTGAGGAAGTACCTAAAGTCCGACTTAGACGTTCGTACATTTTTCAAGCACTTTGGAAGGGTGGTGAGTGATTGGCGCTACAAAGAGATAGAAGCTAATTATGATATGAGTCAACGAATGCCAAGGCTAATGGGTGATGTGGTTATATTGAAGCATGCAAGGGATCTTTACACACCAACGATTTTCGAGTCATTTCAGCTGGAATATGAAAATTGTCTCAATGCTGTTGTTAATGAATGCACCGAAATCAAGTCATTAGTCGAGTACAAAGTTAGCATATATGGGCAAGTACTAGAGCACACCATCGTGTTCAACATATCTGAAGATTCAGTTGTGTGCAACTGTATGAAGTTTCAGTTTGTTGGGGTCTTGTGTAGCCATGCGTTAAAGGTGCTTGATTATAGGAACATAAAAGTGGTTCCGTCACAATACATCTTGAAAAGGTGGACAAAAGATGCGAGGGCTTGAATTTGTCCAGATAATGTTGATGTCGGGAAGTTTGTTTAGAAGAAGACATCAGATTGTCTAGTTTAGTGGATAGATCTTAAAAATAGTCCAATCATATGATAGCTTTGAATTTGCGAAGAACCTCACCTTGTTATGGGAGACTGGGTTGGGAAAATGAAGCAGTTCATTGAGGGATCTTGTACATTATGGATGTCCCAGGTTACCCTGTTTTCATATGTATCATGGAGCTTGAGAAATGCACATTGGGATTTTCCCCATCTTTCTTTTCGTTCATCTATTCTTGATTTTCTGGTTGTGAACATGGATATGGCTGTACATTAGCGGGACCAACTTCCATTAATTAATAGATAGTTTGAAGGACGCATTTTGGACATTTATTCTGCCTAATTTCTGTGGTTTTCATGCCATCGCACTGTTTTGATTTAATTAGCAGCTATAATCTCATTTGGTGGCGCCGATCAAAATAAAAAAAATTCTCATTTGGTGTCTCTTGGACTGTAGAAACTAATGGATACAATGTATGTAGCTTTTTAGTTTAGTTTCCAGTCTAAAAATACTTGCCTCCCATGTATTGTGATTTATGTCAAAGTAGGCCATTCCTTCAGTCACTTGTGATGTAGAACAATCACTTATTATTTCCTGTAAAAGCAACCTATGAACTTTTTGAACAAATCAGGACGTTTATTAAGTGAATTTGATCAATTCCCGTTTTATTGCTGTTCACATGTAGAAATATGGAACCAAGAGATAAATATTCAAATTAGAGAGATATAATATAGTGTAGTATAGAAAAATGATTATCCTTATGAATTTTATGCTTACAAAATCTGTGAATTCTCAGGACGATGTAGCTTTATTCGGGTATAGTCATGGATGCTGTTTACTTGCATATTAGTACCCCATCAGGTATAGATAAAAGCAGTACTCAAAAAAGTAAAAGGAAAAGGGTACACATGAAAAGAAAATCTAGAATATTTCCATTTGCCACAGAATGCAGCTAACTTGAGGTTAGCCATATCTCTGGTGATCCAAATTTGGAGTTCATCCTTATCAAACTAGCTTTGTTTTCTGCATAGAAAAAATGTTCATGGTCTTGCAGCTCCCAATATCATACGTGAGCCACTGTTCTTGCTGATCAATGTTGAATATTTGGAGATGTTTTCTCACGGGTAATCATTTCAGGCAGCCAAGAGGATTTGTGATCTGAATTTTCTTTTTTCTGGAAATTCTTGGAGCAACTTTTCTTAGATGAAGCTGTCTCTGGCGGTGGAGAGGTTATACCTTGCAATGGGCTGGAACTTGGCTTTCTTCTTCCTAGCTTGGGTGAGTTATGATGTGGCAATGGAGTCTGCAAGATATGCGAAGAAAAAAGGCAGTCATGCTAACCTATCTTAGCTTGGGCTGCATTTGGATCAAGGAAAACAAGATGGAAACGGAAACGTTTGAAGGATCTATCTTTTGTGTGCCGCTAGATCCTTCAAATTTTCAATTTCCTTTTCCCTTTCTTTCCCTGAATCCTTGATCCAAATGCAGCCTTGGTAAAAAGTTTGATTTTGGATGAAAATACTAGATATGGAGTTTCTATGTATCATTTGTAGGTGAACATGCTGCGATGCAGATAATATGGCGATGTCCGCTAATGTTGTATATAAATTATTTGCGTCAGTACTGCATGAAAGAAAGAGATACCTCTACGTTCTTTATCTGATCTTTTGGTGTTTCTATTTCCTTGTAGAAATCAGGTACTGGCCGGGCTCTGCAGCAGAGGCTTTGGCGCAGTTTTCTTAGTTCTGTTGCTGCTTTCTCCTGCACAATAGAAAAACTAGTCAACATCATACATTTGTATATATTATGGTTTAGGTTGACCGAATCAATCAGGATTTTGTTGAGAAAATTCCAAAGTGACCCCAAAAAAAATGTAACTGGCAAAACGATGATTTTGTAACTGTCTGCCGACAGCTTGAAATGAGAGGTCTTACCTTTAATCTTGTCTGCCGCTGCACTTTTTGTCCCTCCTTGGCATTGAATTTTTGTTCGAGCTTCTGAAAGTTCAACATGGAAACAAGGGCAGACACCTTAACCATGATTCATGAATAAATGTAGCTAGAACAGAAGATTTGAGTGGAAGCAACCGAGGGAAGGTTCACCTGTTTTCTTCTTGCAGCTCTTTCCTCCGTCCTCAAGCTAAGAGGACTGGATAAAATTGGTGACTGTAATTTCTTGTTCGAGGCACTGAAGGAATTGCAACAACTGTAATACAAATGCCATTTTTTAAGGAGAATTAGAGCCTCTTCTAATTGAATGGAGCTACTGCTTCGAAAGACTCATGGCATGTTCAAATTTCTGTATTCATTGCATGATACCGAAACCATGTCTAAAAAACTACGTCACAAAACTACTTACATGGCAGATAGGATATGCCATTTTGGGCCGGTTGTTTTGCTTCCAGGATTTGAGATATCAAGTGGGGTTCTGGACCTAGAAGTTGCAGATTAGTCAAAGTTAAACACTTACCATAGCTTAAATATTCAGTTACATGCACAATATTGGAAGTAAAACTATATAAGAGAGACCAAGTACCTTTTAATTTCTGAACTAGGGTTTGGCGAAGGATTCTCTAATAGTCCATACGCAGAAGCCTGCAAATTGAACAAGTGTTAGCATGCATTGCAAGGAATTCATGGTTGTAAATGTTAGATATCTCGATATACATTCTTTGTCCATTTTCTGACAGCTTAAGCAGCAGCACAAAGGAGTACCTTGATTGGAGTACTTAGAGGAGTTCTGCAATCTTTAGAGTCCTTACAAGGACTAGGAGGAACTCTTGAACTGTCAATCATCTGGGCAGCCAGAGTAGTGGACTCGGCTTGTTCTCTAGCAGGAGTAGAATCGATAAGATGGTGCAGGGACTTTGGAGTTGTTTTCGGTTTATCCGTGGAATGTAATGCAGTATTCCTGGTGATTGGAGTGACAGTGTTTTCCTTCCCAGCGTGAATAGGAGCCGCTGGTTTGTCAGGTGTACCTGGAACTGTAGGTGCTCTTTGGTGTACTGCTGATTTCAGAGACGAAAATTCTGGTTTCCTATGGTTTATTAGTGATGGTGCTTCCGGAATAGTCTTAAAGCCCTGCTCCATTACTTTTACCTTGCAATTCTCTGCTTTCTGTAGTTCAGCATTTGAATTCTCACAATTACCAGGCGCTTGGGAGTTGTGACTCGAAATGTCGGAAGACTGGTTTCCAGATTCGGGTTTGGGGGAGTTGTTATTGGCAGCAGTTGCTTGTTCAAGCAAGGCTGCAGCCTTCTTAGCAGCAATGCTCTTGTAATGAGCTTCAAAGAAAGCTTTCTTTTGTGCCACGGATCCCGGTTGAGCGTACCTCTCAGCCTCCTCTACGTAGCTTTTTTGTGAGAAAGTTGACCATTTTTCCCATGATAACGACTCCGACATGAACCTCCCGAAAGATATTGAGTCCCCAAAAGCATGCATGGGATTTTCCTGTAAAACGAAAGTTTCTGTTAAGCTGTTGTAGCACTTTCCATTGTATAACCTTAAGATATCTCCAATCCTTCATCTATTTCTTCATCCGGTTCGTACGTAGAAATGATAGATCTGTGAGTTCCACTGCTTTCATCGTAGTTTTAACGAATCAATGGAAGCGAAACCTAATCAAATCGTTCTGCGAATTCCCAGTGGTTTTGCATTTACCCGAATTTGATGAAATTTAGAAAGAGCAAGGATTGAAGATGGGTTTCTTTCCATCATAAAAATTGTGAGAAGAAGTTCTTAAAATTATTTTTTGGAGAAGGATTGATGAAAAAAAGATTTAAGGGTTTTGGTTGTTCAAAATTAGTCCATGATAACTCTTACTCAAATCTAGTAAAATAGAGAGAGGGTTGGAGATGGCCCTGGATTTTTCAGTTCTGTTTACATTGATTCACTGGTTAAAAACCTTGAAGAATTCTGAGAATTATGCCATTTTTCCAACACAGACTTGATTTGCTTAATAAGAAGTTAAACCAGGTGTAGCAAAAAACATTAAACCATTCGACTGAATCAACAGTACCCAGATACCAACCAACCCCAAAGGGGTTGTGGACTTGTGGTAGTCATTAATCGGCTTGCCTCGGTGGGCTTACCACCCCACCTCAAAGGTTCGATTCTCCTCGGTAGTGATTAGTTCAATTCATCGGGACATTCTTCGTTAAAAAGAATAAAATCCAGTTACTAAGTATTTGGTAAAGCAGAGAACTGACCTGTTTGGCGTCACTGGATATGGCAGAAGCATGGGAAAATGGATGCACGAGACAAGCTGCTTCTCCCATGTTTTCTCTCAGTATGAGAAACTCAAAACTCCAACTTCATTTTTGTTCTTTCTTCTCCATAAATTATGGTTTATGTCTCTTTTCTTTATACTTCAAAATTCGAAATTCAAATTGGGTTAACTTTTTATGCTTTGTCTTTGTTGAAAAGGCAGGTCACATGGAGGAGGAGGAAAAAGGAGTGTGGAACCATTTTTAAATTTGTTTGGTGGAGGGATTTTTCAGTCTTTAATCAGCTTGGTCCCACCATTTGGAATTAATCCATCTTTGTAACGTCCAGTTTTTTCGAATTTTGAATGGCTTTATGAGCTTATGATTATCCTAATTACCTATGAGTTAGGTCGTTCGACTTTACTCTCTGCTCAAATCACTCTTCTAATTATTGCTTGTGTATTCGACAGGTTTCGGAAACCTGGAAGCCCAAAGGTTAGTCTGTTTGGTTGGTAAATTTGCTCTCTACACAATTGACCAGGTTCGATTCCTGAGTCAAGCTGCAAGAAAGTAAGTACTTTCTTGTGAATTTCCCAATCCGGGCTTGAATGGGCCTGCCTTTGAGTCGACATATGCTTAAACTGACCCGAAAACCCCTAACCGTCAAACCAGAAGAAAAAGAAAAGGAAACATCCGATTGCCCTAGAGTAAAGGTAAGTTAGTTGGAGATGAGCAAGGTGAACCACCTGTTGTTGCAACATCACAATTCTACCACCGCTGTCTTTATCTTCACAGTTATATCATGATACTTCAAGATGGCGAGTGAAAGACGGTTGTTCGATGAGTCTCCGGCTTGCAGCCGGTAGAAATGAAACGACTATCCGGCAAGATTCAACAGCATCTTCTATATTACGAAGATCACCTAGAAGTCTAAATTTATCTAATTATTTTGATCTGGGATTTCATATTTTTCTTTTGCTTTTCAACATTTTGTCATTTGCCGGCTATTCTAATTGTTTCATAGCAATAGTAAAGGCAACAGATAAACATTGTGATAACAGATAAAGGCAACAGATAAAGCGATGTGGAAAATTTCACCGCCAATCGGCTTAAATACACAGACCAAAAAAAGAGGAATTTTAACCCGTGAATGGAGTAAAACAAAGCGCATCACATACAACTACAATCACAATAGTGTTCGTATAAAGCACGTCGTGCAATTTGAAGGCAGCAGATTCCTTGCGTCTTCAGCTCAAACTTGGAATTAGGAGAGAATGCCAATTCCACTTAGCTTTCACACCCATAATTCTTTCGGGCAAGTGACTTCAACAGATCGAAAGAAAGATCACAGAGAACATTCATTTCATCGTTTCCTTAAAGAGGGATCCCGACTGAGTCCATGCTTCTTCAGAGTTCTAATGTAATTTCTCATGAGGGAGAACTTGTTGCTCCCAAGATGATGCATATAATCCCATGTATAAATCCCAGTTTTATGCAAGTCATCGAACAGTATCCTGGATCAGCAACCCAACTTAAGTACATCACTAAATTAAATTGAAAAGACATGTTAACAAACAGTTCTAAGGACGAAGAAATATCAATATCAGAGGAAAGCAATTTCTAAGCGTAGAAATACCTTACCCCGTAGTTCCCTATGGGTTCTGCAGACATGATCCCCACATGCCGTCGCCCAAATATCACCTAGTTCAACCATGCGAGGTAAGTGAATTAGTGAATGATGGAATGATCATGAGACTCAAATTATTCACTGTGGTGAGTCAGATCATGCCAAATAAACAACTCTTTGCAGACCCATGACTAAATGTCGTACGAACAAAGAAATTGCTCAAAAGTTACCTTTTCACCTCCAACTGTCCTAACTTTGCTGTCTGCAGCAGGGCTATAGATTCTTAAGAACTCAGCTGACAAACTATACATGTTACCATTTGAAAATTCCACCTCTACCTGATATGAAAAAACCACCAGATGAGAGAGGAGCACAAAATTATTGTATAGAGGACACAAAATGAATAGGCACGTCATCTTCACAGCAAGATAATAAAGAATGCTCTAGTAATTCATGCAACCTTCTCTCAATTGGTATAAAACCTCGACATCACGTTGTCTACTAACCCTTGCCATTCACGCTAAATACAACATTGGTCTAGTTAAATGTTTACATGTTTGACCTTAATGGAATCATCCCGAGGCCAGTTTACAAAACTTTTTTGCACCTAAGCTTGCAAGTCTCATACTTCATGACAACACACAAGGAGGTTAGTTTCTGTTGCTCATTCAATGTATTCTTATTTTTGATAAATTAGGTTTCCTAATTCCTTTTACTCACTTACTTGAGCCATCACATCAATGCGAAAATTTGGACAAAGGACTATGGGCGGGAGGCGCATTATGCTTGCTGGAAATCTACTCTCTGTGCACCTATTCAAATAGAAGGGGTACCATTTTTTTTTTATGCTATCTGGAAAAAGCTCTATCTGTGGCAAATTAACATTCTTTTAACAAAGGAATTTGTAACTAGCTGAGCAAAATAATAAAGGAAGTGGTAACTAGCCAGCTAGACAGTGTCACTCGAGGGAATTTATTCATTGCTCTTGGAGCGCCATATGACCTTGCTACGCCCCCTATCCGAAACCAGATAATCTTTTCCAGCGCATACACCACCAACCAACAATAGCCAGATAACACTTTTCCGTAATAGGCTCCCTAGTATTCTAGAAACATGTATGCTCAAGCCAGCGGCCCCACAAAAAAAAGGTGTGCTACTTTACACAGTGTGAGGAAAAGCCACGTGATGCCGCTGAACAATTTCCTTCACTGAAGTTGAACCAAGGTTGAGCATATTCGAAAAAAACACAGGATTAACCAAGAACTCCCGTTGCAATTGTCATGTTCGCACTCGCTAAACCAGGAAGATATTAAAACAAGGAATATATATTGAACTTCGAAGGTTTTGTTCATCATAAAAAGACAATCTGCATTCCTTTACAAACCTATACTTGGTAAGAGCCAAATCAAAAGGAGGAGTACTTTTCACTACATTCCAGTAGATTAATAAAAGCACTTATCTTTTCAAGGGAAATAAGGAAGAAATGTTAGCGATTCATCATTATCGCTTAAGTCTTGCTTATATTATCCACTATGAGTCTTTAGACCATCAAAACAAGTATAGCACCTTAATTACTTAACAAACGTAAGAAATGTTTTACCGAATATGTTGAGATTACTTCTACAAACATGAGAAATGACCAATATTGTCATGTGTCTTTATATGCAGATTCGCACAAAGAGAACAGGCACAAAAAAGTTTTAGGTGCGGTCTCCCCATTTCTGCAGGCTATTGTGGAATTTGATTTACCGACAGTTGCAGGAGCTCATTTAGCTAGTGAAGAACTCATTAGAAGAGGATAGATGCATGCACTTTGCAACCTCCTACATAATGAAACTTACACTAAGAAATTAAGGATCAATAGCTCGTCGTCGTTTCTAGTGGTTGGTCATCAACATGGGATGAATGCGAAGCCACATTTGAGTCTCTGACCCCTAAGAGATGTAAATATCTTTTAGTTGACCATCTGCTATTCCAAAACAATATAAACAGATCAGGATGCTAGTAAAAGACTTCTCTCTACTTCCCCTTGTTAAATACCGTGATTCCTGTAAAATCTAATTGCAGCAAATTGATCTAATTGCACCGAGCAGGAAATTGGCATTTTTATACAACAAAACAATTTCAAAAACCCTATACAGATCTTGGGTGTATTTATTATACAATCATTTTCCTTTTTTTAAAATTTTTTTATCGGGTGTACAATCATTTTTCACAAACGCGGCCAACTGATACTCTAAGCAAGAAAGGCATTTAGTGGACAAAATCAAGGATTTTATCCTTTAATACGAAATGGGTAATCAAGAACCCATTTGGGTACGTTCATAATCTTCAGAAAATTAGCTCAAAAAGAACAAATAAATAAGCAATTCGGGGAACAAACAATCGCACGACATGAATTTAAAGAGGAAGCAAGAAGTAGCAAACCAGACGACAATCTTACGCTTTTAGGAGGATGAAGAGAAAATCTAGTAAGACTGGGACACTCCGCGGCCGTATGGAGGCTACGAATCGCTCTCTGTATCGCAGACATTCTCCTCTCTCTCTCTCTCTCTCGTCTGGTGCGTCTCTCTTCCATTTTTGGTCTGGAAAATTGAAATGAAGATGGGCCTGAACCGAACTTTGCTAGCAAAAGCCTATTACCAAAACATAGGTTTGACAATATTGGGCCTGATTTGAAAAAATAAAGGCCCATATTCAGTATGGGGCCTAATTGTTGGCTTCTAGTATTTTGTTATTTTAAATGAACACTTTAAGAGTCTCCCATTTTTTTCTTTTTTTTTTTTGAGTCTGAGATTGGACTGGAGTAGGTATTTCGTGTAATCTTGGGCGTCTCAGATTTTTTTTTTTTGGTAAATACGTCTCTGATTTTTTCCTACCCAAGAAAATCATAATCTATTTTTTTTTTTTTAAGAGGTAAGATAAGAGTTAATATGAGGTTTCGACCTCACTAAATGAAGTGCCTATCATTTTCCCGATTAACTAGCTAAGATAAATTTGAACCATGAAGTTGCCTCCTCCTTAACCTCATGGTTTAGATTTGTTGAAAGACTCTTCCCACAAAGGTTCTCTCGGGGAAGAGTATTTTTTCAAGATCTACACCATTATTTGCTGAGATGGAATCTATTCGGAAACAATCTTTTTAAAATTTAGACCATTAATTGATTGCTGAGATAGCCGAACGAGATGCAACTGCCGAATCGTGTCTGCCATCCAACTACAAAGAAAATCGGTCCTAATCGTTCTAGACCACCATGCGCAAGAATATAAACAGATAAATGCATAAGAAAATGTTAGCCAAACGAGTTTAGCTTATTTTCCTTAACGTTTTGCTTATTTGCATATTCTAAGAAATAAGCCAATAATTCTTCTTCTTTATTTTTTTTTTCAGAAAACGAATAAGTTCTTAACTAGCTAGAGAGAGTCTAATTGACCACCCTTAACAATCGCCATCATTCAGTGCACACGAGATGAGTGTACAAATTTAGGCAAAAACAATAAGAGAGAAGGCAAACCTTCAACGTTGCAACTTAACTTAAAGAAGTTAATTAACATTTTGAAACCCTTTTCTTCTACTGTAGAACCCATCAGGGGTAAGGGTGTGCCAAAATTTGGCATATAAAAAACTAGTTTTTAGATACGGAGTCGTGACCCAGCACTGCTCGGTTCTCATCATCTCGTCAAGCATCGGAATCGTGTGTTCTGTGGTCTATATTGGAATACTGGCTTATTTTGATCGAGAGGAAAAGGTAAACTATAATCAGCCTTTTACCCTGTCATTTTCATTTTATTTTGTTGATGCACACAGAATTAGTCATTTTCATTTTACAGCGCTTGGTAGGGTTTTTCCTTTGCACGGCGATTGTAAGCATTACGCCTATTTCTCTCTTCGTGCGCTTCGGTCTAAGCAGCCAAATGATAAATCCTACTTTACTGGTTTGCTTGGCACCATGCTCACAGTGGGGCTCTTTGCAAAGCCCATTGCAGTTTTGAGGGGCGGTCATTCGCACCCGAAGAGTCAATGTTACGGCCTTGTGGGCATTGGTTGCTCTTTTCAACAACGGTATCGTATGGATAACCTATGTTTTGCTGAAGTTGCCACCGCTCCCACCCGATACTGATGACACCTCGCTGGGCGGAAGGGAGTCCATACTTAAAAAATTAGGTTTTGTTTATTTGTAGCGAAACTATGAAAAAGTTTCTGCAAACTAGAACCGTTGGCAAATCCGAACCATTTTCTCACTTTCTGGTTTTGATGAACTGTGTCGTCTGGGTTCTATACGGAGTAATGACCCCCAACTGCTCAGCGTTTGTCATCTCGTACAACATTGGGATTGTGTTTTCTCTCATCAAAACCAGAAAGTGAGAAAATGGTTCGGATTCGCCAACGATTCCAGTTTGTAGAAACTTTTTCATAGTTTCGCTAAAAATAAACAAAACCTGGTCTTTTAAGTATGGACTCCCTTCAGCCCAGCGAGGTGTCATCAGTATCGGGTGGGAGCGGTGGCAACTTCAGTAGAACATAGGTTATCCATACGATACCATTGCTGAAAAGAGCAACCGATGCCCACAAGGCTGTAACACTGACTCTTCGGGTGCAGATGACCCCCTCAAAACTGCAACAGGCTCTGCAAAGAGCCCCGCTGTGAGCATGGTGCCAAGCAAACCAGTAAAGTAGGATTTATCATTTGGGCTGCTTAGACCGAAGCGCACGAAGAGAGAAATAGGCGTAATGCTTACAATAGCCGTGCAAAGGAAAAACCCTACCAAGCGCTGTAAAATGAAAATGACTAATTCTGTGTGCATCAACAAAATAAAATGAAAATGACGGTAAAAGGCTAATTATAGTTTACCTTTCCCTTTCGATCAAAATAAGCCACTATTCCAATATAGACCACAGAACACACGATCCCGATGCTTGACGAGATGATGAGAGCCGAGCAGTGCTGGGTTCACGACTCCGTAGATAACCCATAGCACACAGTTTAAGAGAACCACAAAGTGAGAAAGTCCACGTGGATAGGCTCATGGGCGCGCTCATTGATCTCCTCCTAATTACTTCTGACTACTTTTCGTAAGTGTTAGGTTTTCTGCAGCAGACCCTAAATGGATTAGTCTTGGGTTTTCCTTAGAGACACTTTGCATTATTTTAATCTGAATGAAGCCTAGATTAACCTTATTATGGACTGTGTTACTCAAGTTAGTACTTCTATCCTCTGGAATGGGGAAACTCTCCCTAAATTCTCTCCCGAGAGGGGACTTAGACAGGGAGATCCTTTGTCCCCTTACCTGTTTGTTCTTTGTAGAAAGGCTTTCTAACATGATTAATGACAGTTGAGAAAAGAAGAAGGGCGGGGGGGGGGGGGGTGGTGGGTTTGTATCATGCTAACCCTTTAACACACCTATTTGTATCATGCTAACCCTTTAACACACCTATTTGTGCTGATGATCTTATGTTGTTTGGGCAAGCTAATATCAGTACTTGCATCGGTATCATTGATATTCTCGACCAATTTTGTAACATCTCTGGGCAAACTATGAATCTTCTTAAGTCTAAGCATTTTGTGTCCCCGAATGTTCATAGAAATAAGGCTAGAAGGTTTAGTGCGCTCAGTGGCATTCCACTCATGACGGATTTGGGTAGATACCTAGAAGTCCCTCTACTTCATTCCAGAGTGTCTAAAACTCACTTTAATTTCATCATTGAAAAAATGCAACTTAGACTCTCTCGTTGGAAGTCTAAGAATCTCAACCTTGCTGGTAGAGCCACTCTTATCTAGTCTATCACGTCCACTATCCCCAGCTAGAATATGCAAACTATGGAGCTGCCTATTTCCATATGCAACAAGATTGACAAAATAAATACTGTCAAGTGCCATTGTTAATGATTAGACCTTGGTGGATATTCTAGAATCCACATTCCTAGGTACTGTCAAGTGCCAGATTCTATGCATTGGGTTGGTAATCATAATGGTAAATTCTCGATTGCGGCGGCTTATGAATTACTTAATCAGGAGGTTAATGACACCTGCGGGTGGTTATGGATCTAGAAGATTAAAATTCCTCAAAAGCTTAAAACTTTCTTGTGGCTTATTTTACATGACAGACTGCCGACAAATCATATGCGTGCCCTTAGAGGCATAGCTACTTCTAATCTCTGTCCTAGATGCAAGTCCAGCGTTGAGGACCTAATGCATCTCTTTTGGAGCTGTAGTAAAGTCCAAGACACTCGGAATTGCTTCTATAATAGCCGTTGGAGAAGGGGAATATCTGAATGCTCAACTACTGATTGGTTTAGATCGAACCTCAAGTTGAAAGGTAAGGCAAGCATAGGCAATGATGTTTCGCGGAAAACTCTTTTTATTATTATTATTTGGCAAATATGGAAAGATCGCAATAGGAAAAGTTTTGAAAATATTGAAATGAACACCAATGTGAGCCACAAAAACATCATTACCTATGCTTGCGAGATTACCGAAGCATTCAAATTCTCCCTTTTCCAATGGCAATTCAAATACTTTGCTTATTCGTTGGTTTCTTCCTTTGACAACCGGGGTGACACTCAATACGGATGGATGCTTGTATGAAAGTAATGGAAAAGCATGATATGGTGGCTGATTCAGGGACCATGACGGCAAGTGGCTGCTAGGATACTACGGCAAGCTGGAATCTGTCTCAAGCTTGGAAGCATAAATTTGGGGCATCTATCGTGGCCTCACCATCATGTTTGAGAAGGGATACAACTACATTTAGATAGAATCAGACTCTCTTGTGGCGGTTCAATTAATCAATGAGGACTCATCTGCTAATCACCCCAACAATAATCTGATTAGTGATTCTCGAAGGCTGCTAGAGCGCACTCAATCAATCCTCACGCATCTTTCGCAAAGCTAATTCTAGTGCTGATCACTTAGCTCGGTTGGGTGCGCAACAACCCGAAGACTTGGTAGTGACGGAGGAATCTCCACAATCTGTTCGCATATTTGTGCGCGATTACTGACTCGGTAGGAGCCATGTTAGGGACTTGCCCATATTTCTATTCTTGTATGAACTTTCAGACTCAGTTTTCTGTTTAATTTTTGAACTTCCGAAGCACCAAACAAAAAAGAATCCGAATCCTGAGCTCACCTTTTGTTCATTTGTCGGTATTATTTTGAATGAGCGTGCTTGCATGATCATTTAATCGTAAATAAACATATACAAGTAATAGCTGTACGGGCATGCCTAATGTAAATGTATTAATTCTATCTAATCAGCAACCTTTTTGTGATAGGATAATACTCAACTAATTTAGGCATGATATGTAAACGATTTAAATAGTAAACTGTCAGAGCTTAATTTGAAATCTTAACGAGAGCTTAAAAAATATGTGCAAACTTGGCTTCATCGGGCGAGCCGATCTCAAACGAACTTTAGAAAATCGGTCTTGAGTCGCTTAAAGTGCTTTTACAAATAACCAAATTGTTGATAAGTCAAACAAAGCGAGAAGTAGTTTGTTCATGCTCGGTCTGAAATGTAACAATTCGGTCTCGAGCAAACTTTAATTAAACAAGTCTTATACGAAATTTCGACCTCAAATAGCTTGGTTCTTTTATCAGCCAACCGATCGATTATCAAGTTCAATTAGTAGAGTATGGAAATGAAACCCCATGCGTATGGACTGGTTGGTTACAGGTTGGGCTTTTTTATGAATGCTTATCCCTTTCAAAGAGGTCAGCTGGTCTCAGCTTTACCTAACCGTCGTCACAAACTACAATTTAGAATTTAAAAAAAAAAAAAATACTTTTCGTACAATTTCAAAAAATAAAATTATCTTCCTTAACGGTACTCTAGGGATTTTAAATTATATTGCTTTGAAAGAAGTACAGGCCGTATATAAATTATAGGCTTCGGTTGGGGCATATATTTTAACAGATTTAACATCAGACTACCGTTATAATCAAATTGCAGGTATTATCTTCATAGATGACTCCTAATTTGAAATATAGTTTTCTTTTTTACGATCGCGTTTCAGGGCCGGCTCTATTTATCCTGAGAGACTAATCTCACTGTCTGCTAGTAGAGACCCCATTTAAAATAAGAACAAATTAAGCTCCACGTGAAGTAGCCCAAAAAAAGTTAATAACACGTAAGAAGTTTCGAACTGAGTCCTTATTGAACTTTATATGTTTTTCTGCAAATGATAAAAATATTTTCGAACAAGATGGATAAACTCTTCTGGTCGGTCAACTATGTCACAAGATTTAATCAGAAATACGATTATAATTTGTACCACAGAAAAAATAGGGAGACTAACCTTTTAGGTGATAATCCTAACCTTTATGATGAGTATGTGTTGGATCTTTTATTAGGACTTCTAGCTCAATTGGTCGTGCATTAGTACTTAGGTACTGCCGAAAGGTTTTAGATTCAAGATGGTAGAACGGCATCGATAGCTCTTGTAACAATGTAACTCAACTAACAAGCTCAATCGGTCGTGCATCAGTACTTAGGTACTGCCTAAAGGTTTTAGATTCAAGATGATAGAACGGCACCGATAGCTCTTGTAATAATCTAACTCCACTAAGATACTAACATCCTATCGTATTAAACATTTACAAAAAAAAATAAATAAATAAAACCATCGTATTGAATGTGTGTTGGATTTTTATCTTTTAAGTTATTGCAGTGGTTTCTTTCTAGAGGCTGACATTTTCAAATTTTTGTCATGCAAATCCATAAAGGCATCGGCTACTTAAACTAATGCTCCTAGCAAATTCCAAGAATAAATTTCTCCGGAGCTAACTGCTCTGGTTGGTCAGTTGACTTGATCAACCAATCACCCGGTGCCACGTGTAACAATTTGAAACTATGATTAAGAAATTCATTTTCAATTGAATCCATGTTAACTACACAGGTCAGGACCTCTCCTCAGTTCAAAAGTACTATAAAAGCTAACTGTTCCAAAGACATAATCCATCAGTTGCTATACTTAGGAAAGAAAAAAACAGAGAAAAAAATGGCAACTGGAAAATCATTGGCTCTATTTTCAGCAGTTTGTGTGATTTTTGCAATGTTGGCATTGGCCGGCCTATCGGAAGCGGCCAACTCGCCCACACCGGCTCCTGCTCCCGCTCCGCATACCCACTCCGCCGCGGGTGGTTTCTCCCCTCATGATTTGTTCATTTCAACACTGTTGGCTTCCTTAGCCTTCATCTCACCATTTATCCTCTCTTTGTTCCATTAGTTCCTTTTTTCTTTTTCTTTTTTCGGCCTTTGGATCGGTCTCTTCGTATCTTCTGTTGCTTCTGTTGTGTTTGTGCCGTGGTCATTCTTCTCTGTTGTTTTGTATAAGAACAGGGTTAGTAGTTGGTTTACTGCTAGCTTTCTGTGAGTCATGGTTGTGATTTGGATTTTCTTGATCTAATGGTGGCTTTGTTTCTTAATGAAATTTGTTCGAATTTCCATTTGTCCTGTAATTTAGATTCATAGTTTATCTGGGTTTTCACTAATTGTATTTTCTTCTTAATTTCCTGAAGGTTACAGAAATTTAACTTTGCTTTCACTTACAATAATCACATAGTTTCTTCTCATCAACTAGGTGCAAAAGAAAAAGAAAACAAAAAAAAAAGCTGAAATTCTGAAACATCAAATCCAACAACCATGTAATGAGAGGAAAAGGGGTGTTGCAGCCTGCAGGGCGGCACAAGGATCGTCAGATGTGTTTTCACGGTTCAGATTATCATATAGGAAAAATTGGTATATTCACGAAAAGATAATGTATAAAATCTGGACCGTTAAAAATACATCTACTGTTCATATGCTGCCCTACTGCAGGGCCGCCGGCACCCTGTAGGGCGGCCCTGCAGCACCCCCGATCCGTGAAAGAGATACCCTGACTTTTGTTTCTATAGAAATCCATCCATGTTCTTGCAGTAAACACAGACCTGTTTGAATGGCCATGAATGATGAATGGGTAAATAACTCCTAAGAATCACATCTAGTAACGCAACGGGCAGTGCCACAAGGAGCCCCGAGC
The DNA here is from genome assembly GCA_020921065.1 of Vaccinium darrowii. Lineage (NCBI taxonomy): Eukaryota > Viridiplantae > Streptophyta > Magnoliopsida > Ericales > Ericaceae > Vaccinium > Vaccinium darrowii. The sequence goes on along the minus strand of CM037158.1, from coordinate 6,217,231 downwards.
CTGAGATACTAACCCTAAAAACAGTCAAAAACAACAGAAGAGCCCTGCTCCAAAGAACCAAGTACGAATAAGATGGAATAAAGAAAGTTATAAAAACCCAGAAAGAGCCGCGAGCCTGAGATACTAACCCTACACCATGGTTATTCAGTTTTGATAATAAAAACATGAAATAAATGCCTCATACCCCATGTAAAACGCTATTGAAGATTTGATCTTGACAAGAACGTAGAGAAACTGTAGAGTCCTAAGCGAATGGAGATATACCACAAGCCATTCCTCATAAGGCAAAAGTTGATTTCTGGAGTGCTAGTTCCTATCCTAAGTCTGAACCCTTTTGAATCTCAAAATAACAAGTTTGTATGCCATGAGTTTTAGAAAACATTGTCAGACATTGTTTCTGGACAATGCGAGCCTTTTCCCTGGGCATTGTTGATCTTGTTTTTGGTCTTTTGCTAGTTGTTGATCTTGTTTTTGGTCTTTTGCTAGTTGTTTTCATTTCCTTCTCCCCCCCCCCCCCCCCCCCCCCCCCCCCTCTCTCCTTTTGTTTTCATCTCTGTCGTAACCCAAATCATAGGAAAACAACACTAAAGTTGGATTAAAAATCCGAAGAGAGTCTGATTTCTTTGGATTCATTTTTTACCACGATTAAGTGGCTGATTTTCAGAACCTGAACGTCGATCATGTTAGCATTATATGGATCTTGCACACAACTGAGACAAGAGCACTGTGACTACTGGGCCTATAAGATCACCAATAACCTTATTTATAAGGTTTCAATAGTAATTTCACTGTTTGTTTTCACGGCATGGTCCTCATCAGCTCACGTATTGAACCCAGAAGACCATATACAGCATTAGACAGCTTTTTCAAGCTAAGCACACCCATTTTGCTAGTAGGAAGTTGATACTAAATCTGTTGATATGGAGTACATATTCATATACACCTGAATTTGTGTCATGCCGACAAATGCAAGAGAGAATCGTTCTTCAAAGCAAAATTAAAGAAAAGGTTTATACATAAATGAACATAAAGAAAACATACATTAGCGAAACCAAATTTCAAAAGAAATGCACATAAATACCTGCAGAATGAAGCTTTTTCAATGTCACCTTAAACACCTAACAAAAAGGCCCAAATCACTAACCAATTTCCTCCATATAACCAAAAACCGTCCAAATTTCGTTGGTAATCCGGGACCAGATATCCAGTACTTGCGCATAAATTCAAGTGGAGTCAGTTTATACCTTGCAGGGGTGTTTCTCACCCTGGACTGGAGGACCGATAGTCTGACACACAAAATTCAGAAGCAGAAGATGGTGAGCAAACAATGAATGAAGCATTCCACCACCTAAATCACAATATTCCCTTCTTTCTCTGCATAGCCATCAGCAATGAAGAAAACAGGAAGTACCAACAACACCCTCCTTGATTCTAATCTCCCAAGTCTCCTTTTGGAACAATCACTTCGCAGATTTCATGGCTGCAATCTCCTCTAAGCGTTTCCATGCGGATTCACGTTTCAACTCAATCTCTTCCTCTTGGGCTTTATCTTCTTGAAATTTAAGTAAGCACTCCTCAAATAGCTCCGAATCAAGATCAGAGAAGATCTTGCGGACGTTTAGTGTCAAGCTCTGAACTGCCTGGTTCCAGTGTTTTGTTGCATTTTTTTCCAAAGCCGGGAATATAATTGGCAAAATAACCTTCCGATTTTGTTTGATTAAGTTGTCAATGTGATCGTTGTTCCATAAGAACAGAGCCCTTTCAGCCACCTAAAGAAAACAGAACGTCATCAAAACACAATCTACTAAAATAGCACATAGTCAAACACAACTGCGTCTTAAAATTTTGCAGGTTAATTCTTAGAGGGAAATTTATGGGCTGTTCTATTTCAGAAACTTGTTTCCCACTCTATTAAATTTTGCACTGTTAAGGAAGATAAACATCCACGACCAAGTCAGCACGCTAGAACTTTTAGGACGATAAAAGTAATCTTCCCCAATGATAGATTTCTCATTACACCTAGAAAGTGCAAATTATTGAGAAAAAACATTGGTTTGTATGACACTCATAATCTCCAGACTCCCTGCGTCTGATATGAGTACTGCTACACAGTGAACTCCCTAACCTAGACTATACCTATCTACAGCACGAAAGTGCCAAGAGGACATGAAGTTGAAGAACTGGGAACTTTAGCATGCCTTAGAACCCAGGAAATGCTGGATTACTGCTGGTAACTCAAACGGGACTACCGGAGTATTTGGGCCCGGGGTTTCTTTCCAAGTTCACTAGGTCTCAATCATATAGATCCTAATCTGTTTCGCTTCCCATTAAGTTGTTAACTAGCGGATCTTCTAATGGTCATTACTATTTGAGGTTTCAGTGGTCTGGAGAAGAAAAGTGGCGGTCAAACTACAGTCAATCAAAAAACAAAAAAAAAACACCATCGATTGCTCTACACTATTATGCAATTGTCATTCTCTTGGGGAGGTGATGCAAAATTGTAATGCTAGTAGACTGTTGCTCTCCTTTAAAGGATCTTTTCATTTAAGGTATCTCGATCAACAAAGAGTTTGGTGGTGGAAGACCTTCCATCCCCTTACTAGAGCTACAACCATCGAGCTCGTCATTTGAGGCAATGGAAGCTTAGAACAGATTCCGTAACAACCGTAGATATATAGGTTGGGCATGCCAATAAATACAGACATCTTTGGAGCAGAAGTTGAAGCTTTTTATATAACATTCAGTCACTTACTTTAGACTGTGTTATAAACACGACCACAAACTCCAGCTAAAATCTCGTAGAGAATATCCAACAATTGGAAAGATCTTCATAGGCGCTGAAGTAAACATATACAAGTAATACAACTGACCAAGTTTGGAAGAAAATGACAAGAAGACAGCAGCATTGATTAGAAAAAGATAATTTTGGGGAAGCAACGGAGATGTTATGTCTCATCACCAATGATTTATTGTAATGTGTACACAAGCAGAGGGATCCCAAATTTAAAGAAGTGTCACCATATGAAATCCATTCAATAACCCATTGATCTGCTGCAAGGAAAGGAGTCTATGACCTACTTTACTTTGTTTAGGTCCATTTTTTCAGTTCTTTACTAGAGGTTTACAGGGCCATCTCCACCATGGTAGGTTGATCTCCCCAATCTTGCACCCAAATTTCTCTCTCTTCAAGTTTCAAGGGCCAACTTTTTGAAGGTACTTCACTAGTACCACCACATGTCAATGACATGTTGTACAAGAGCAATTTTTGGGTGCCACGCAGTGCCCGAGCACCCACCTTGGCTGTCCAAAACACTTTTGGACAGTCCGGATTTTAAACAGAAAAAGAGGAGAGAGAAGGAAATCTGGGCCATGCAAAACACTTTTCAACGATCGAGATGGGTGCTCTAGCACAGCCACACGGTGCCCACCCGGCACCCAAAAATTTTTCATTGTACACCCCTCACTTTCTGAAGTATGTTTCCCATATCATTGTTCCTCAGTACCATCCTTACCAAACGCCTACATCCCTGTTTCTCAGAGCTCTGTAACTAGATCAGTCGAGCTTTCTCCTCTATCTCTACTGGGGCCCTCTTCCCTGGCGTATCTCCAAGTCAATGTGCAATGCAAAGCATTTATCCCTCATGGGATGGGGGGGGGGGGGGGGGGGGGGGGGGAGTAGGCCCCGAGGAATTGAGGCGTAAGTTAGAATTTTAGCTTTAGTTTAACAGATACGTAAAACTATATAGAACTTCGTATAAATAAAACAAAAGGTGTGATAACAATGGTAAGTAAAAGCTATAAAAGCTCCTCTAAATCTAGAAACACAAGCCTAAATAAGTACTCTCTTAATTTAAAAGGTTAACAGGTTGAGACAGAGGGTGAGAGTGTGACGATCTATAGTCCATTCCAGAAAAGTGTATGCCTCTCTCATAATATGCCTACATATGCCGACAAGGCGCACCTTGTGCAAATGCCCATCAACCAAGTGTAGGCTTTTGAAGGGTAAGACAACAATTAGAAGACCAAGAGGCGTTTTCCAAGCCCAGCCTTGATGCGCGGTGACTTAAGCCTTTGAAAACATTGTAATCTCAAGACTCCCTCGGCAGTATACGTTTTTACTGCTCTCTTGCAAACCCCACTAGCCCCTTGTGAGTTCTTGTGTTCAATTTTCACATTTTGCATTTTCTTTCCTCTTTGAAAGATAATAAGCAAAGGAAAAAAAAAAACTCCCCTCTTATCGTAAGTCGAAAGGAATATGGACACTGCCATTCAAACAGGAATGGAAAAGGTAGTGAAACTATTCCTATTTGGGCAAGAAGTAAGTGACTTCATAAAATCATCCATATTTACCTTCAGGGTAAGACATGAACATAAGTTTGCTTATGCAAGACCCAGACCCATGATGTTTCTGTCTTATCATTCCCAGTGAGGATGTCGTGTTAGAAAACTTCCAAAATCTATATTACATATTTACGCATCATAGACCTTATGCCATAGTAAATGCACAAAACACAGTTCCCCTGGGATATAAGGTAAACGTATGAATCATAGAGGTTGCTTTGTGGACTTGGTATTTGAAGTTAAAAGGAGAAGAATTAGGATTTACCAATGCCAGTAACAAGTTTTGATAACATAAATAAGGACAAAGATGAGATCAAAATAACGGTGACACTAGAAAAGCTACCTACTTGGAAGTGTGAACTGCTCAAGCAACGAGCGATGCGGCGGAATAAGGGTACCATACAACGCTGGAACTCCGGAGGCTGAGTCGCTTCTAAAACCTCCTCCAGCTCACCTAAAAACATGACCTCCTTTGAACTATTTGTGATTGGCCAGTACCGTAATAAGCCCCTTATAACAGTGTCAGCAAGCTTACAGTCTTTCTCCACAAATTGTGTGATGCAATATGATAACTGCTGATGGTACATCGCTATGCATTTCGGTTTGTGAAGTGGAATCAGTGCACGTACAAGGAAGAGTTTGTGCTCTTCTTTCAGTGGCAAAGCAAATCCGTTAATTATACTGCCCAATATTTCTAACAGCTCTGCAATTCCGTTATGCTTCTCAGTTTCAAAAATGAAACGATAAAATATGTTGTTGATTGTTTTCCTAATAAATGGACGGTGCACCATAAACTTTCCATAAATCCGGTGTAAAACAGTTTTCGAGTATTCCCTTTCTCTAGGATCCTCGGAATCGAAAAGATCCAACAATCTTACGACAAAAGAGTGATCAACATAGCGCTTAGCCAATTTTGCATCCATCCCTGGTGATGCCACGAATCTCAGGAAGAATTCATATACAATTTGCAGATGAGGCCATGCTGGTTCCATCATTGGCTCATCCTCCTCCATATCAACTGCTTCTAAAACTTTGTTCTCACGAGGCTGAGGAGTGAGTGTCCGGAACAAGTTTATGGACACCATCTTCACCATTTCTTGCACAACAGGCTCTGTGAATTTCCCATCAGCTGAAGTAACATAATCAACAAGCTCTACCAAAGTCTGCCGCTTGATTTCCTTTTCTTTCAAATTCTTTGCTGGGTCAGAAAAGTCAAACACGACACAGCACAGGTTCAGCTTTCTGATGAACAAGTTCTGCTTCTCAGAGTTTGAAACATCTCTAAAACTAGGCAATAACTCATAGGAGGAAACTGTTGAATTGCCATTTGGCTTTGAGTTGAAAGCTTGAGGGACCTTATTTCCATGACTTATTCCTGAATTTGAAGTAGGATTTTGACCCGGAAGAGATGCAGCATTCCAGTTCCCATACGGATTGCTTGCTAGATCACTGCTTCGTAAACCGGAAGAAGCATTTGAAGAGGAGGTAGAGGTTCCCCCATCGCGATTTTCTGCTGACTTAGACGGCTTCCTTGGGAGCCTATTAAGTATCTGTTTGATCATAACTTTACTGACAACCCCCTAAGTTTTCCACACTGAAGAAACTAATACAGACCAATATAACTCTCAGAGCAGAAGACACATCATCAATGATAAAGGAAGGAGACAATCTCAGATAATCTAGAGGAACCCATTTCAATTTAACCAGCTCGAAGCCTGTATTAGCCAATCCGCCATATAGGCTTCGTATCCTCTCCCAGTTTAAGAACTAGCAGCCTGCTACTAGCTATTGATGATAGTTCCAATCTAAGTGGATGAATCCCCTTCTTATCTGGAAAAACAAGATCAAACCCAATTCATATGAAGAAGATTCCTCATTGCAGACAGACATACCAAGAAAGTTCAAAACAAGTTTTTGAATTTCAGTCCAAAACAAAAATCCTAGTTATTCAAATTGAAACAGGAAACTCAGATGCGAATAAAGTGTACAAATAGCATAAAGCCAAGAATTTTCCAACAATGTTGAATTGAACTAAAAACTTCTTTGACTTAAATATGTTTACTAGTCTCTACCTTAAAAAAGGACAAAGTCAGATGCAAAACTCACCTCCTTTTTCCTCTCGAGTCAAGCAAAAAAAAACAAAAAACAAAAAAACCAACTGCTATTCGTTCAGATCAACAGATAAGGAGATCTGGGCGTGATCTACAAGACCCAGATAGCATTCTTCATCAGACGTCTCCTACAACAATAATCAAAATCAGAAAAGCGAAACTAAAAAGTTAACCAACAATCGACTGACAATCAAATCATACATGTATGCTCTTTCTCCCTCTCCCCTCTCTCTCTCTCTCTCACACACACACACACACAATACAAGTAGATGTAGAGAGAGAAGAGAGATTACCAGTATTGGGTTAGGGAAGAGCAAATCCGTTCTAGTGGTGGTTGATTCCGTTGATGTGTTTGATTTGATAGAACGTTTATAAACTCTCTTCTTTTATTCTTAATTAACACTTGGCTTTCTCCAGAAAGTGCATATTTTGACTAAAATAGCCCTTGAAATCTAACAATACTCCACTTTTTCTTGCTCTTCTCTGGTAAAAGCTGTGGGGTTAGATGTGGAATTAGAGTTTGTAAAACAAAGGAGGCATTAGTCACGCGCCTTTCTGGGGCGCGTGTTCATCATCCCATCAATGGTGAGGAAAATGTCCACACGGCTGAAGACCAATTCAAACCACACTGATTTGTGATGAAATAGCTAATCTCTTTGTTCGAATTTTTTAAATTTACTACACAATAATAATTTTTTAAATGGTTTTATTTTTATTTTTTTTATTAATTTTCAAAATTGATCGTAAACGAACTTTTGTCGAATCTATAAACAGAAGTTGAGTTGTTTGGTGATAATCGAACCAAATGCATCATAGCTTAGAGCAACTCCAATATTGACTTCAAAATCAAAGGTGTCAAATTTGACAACTTTACATTCCGATATTTGACGTTTACCAATATCCTTCTTCTCTGGTCAATGTGGAACGCTAACGATCTTTAAACAAATTTCGAAAAATGTCATTTCATGAAAACGATAAAGTATTTAGCATTTACTGAAATTAGCATGAGATGCTGTAAATTCCATGTAAGAAACAATTTATCTTTACATTGACATCAAAATTGGGAAGAGCCTTGATGCCAAATATGAACGTTCCGAGCCCATAAAAGATTTGACTCTCCTTTTAAAATGTACTTAAGTTTGATTTACATACATAAAGAATTTACCTAAAATGAATTTATAAGTAGACGCACAGATATTTAGTTCGGGCAATTGATGTTATTGTATTGGGGTCCAGCTACGGTACACACCCGTATATGGTGTAACTAGTTACGTCTCTTAGTGGTTCAAGGTTAGGCCACTCAGTGATTCGGTTATGCCTCTTGACAGTTCAAGCTTATGCCGTTTAGTAGTTAAGGGTGCATAAGAGACAAACCCTTTACAGGTCAACGTAGATCAATGCTTATACGCGTAACTGGTTATGCCACTTAGTGGTTTCGTTATGCCTCTTAGTGGTTTCGTTATGCCGGTGCATACCGTATACACCCGAAAAAGGGGTGTGAACCTGGTAATCCTAGTAAAGTTGGCAAAGCAGTAGTTTTCCATGATTCAAATCTTTAATGAACTTGTGTTATCAAAATAATGACAACCTTGAAATTCTAATTCTCATGATGAATGATCAAGGACGGAGCCAGGAATGTCATCACGCAGGGGTGAATTTTTTTCCCTAAAATACTCTATAGGGGCATGCCTATATAATTTATAGGAAATTTTTATTTTTCCTATATAATAATATAATATTAGAAGTTTTTTTCTTACAGGAGTGACCGCCCCTACTGACTCTTCCCTAGCTACATCCCTGTCAATGATGGCAATAATATGGGGTATAATCCTTATCTACGTAGAAAAACCAGTGTTGCTCATGTTACGATAGTCAATACAACTAAAACGTGGAAGAATAATACCATTTCTGAGATAATTGAAGACTAGAAGTCGTGTCCAATCGGAAATATTGTGTGAGAAATATATTTTCAAGTGAATTAAAGGAAAATAAATTTTAGTTTCCTGTGGATGTTCCTTCCTTTTTGCAGGTTGTACTTTCTTGGGAAGTGATCGCAATGAAAGTTCTAAAGTTGATTTTCTCACACTTTCTCTACCAAGACCTTGTTTCCCAAAAGATTTTCTTTCAGCACCTTTATTTTATGGGAAATCCCATAAAATCAAGGTGCTAAAATGGGAAATATTTCCCATAAAATCTTAGGGAAAACAAGGCCCAATAATACCACCTAAGGGATTGGCAAAGTAGTCTTTGTCTTCGAACTTAGGAGTTTGTTCCTATCTAAGGTCTCAAGTTCAATTCCTCTTGCCAGCAAACTCTTGGGGCTACCGGAGGTTATGCCCGGTCGTTACCTCCAGGGCCCCGAAATTAGTCAAGGTACGTGCAAGCTGGCCCGGATATCCGGTTATAAAATAAAATAAATAAACAAAAACTGAACAAGATAAATGTACAGAATACCACGCAATTACTACAAAGAAAAGAACAAGACCCATTGCCCAAGTTTTCAGGCCATGTTTGATTTCACACTGGGATTGGACCGGATAAGGACTTTCAAGTTTGTCATCCAATTTCATTGACTATACTTGGCTCTAAATTAATTGTATCCATTATTTGGATAGGCATGGATAACGTGAGAATAACAGGTCACCACATTATCTCATATTTGTTTTGGGCTAAGAGAATAAGTCTTACTTTTTGGGGAGCTAGAAATAATAACAAGTGTGGAAATTATAAAGGTAAAAGTAAGTTTAGTGGGGATATAAGAATAATCTCACACATTTGGGGATAAACTTGAGAGTAATGCTACGGTGTGCACCATACCTTTTGGCATATGGTGTGCAATTCGTATATATAGCCACAAAATCTCATATAAATTCACAAAATCTCATATTGACGAAAGTAAACACTCTTATTAGAAATTACAAAAATAAATATTGGAACACCAAAACCCAATAAAAAGGACCACAAAATCTCATATACATATGACAAAATTTTGGAATAAAAAAATCAAACAAAATGGCAACCGGTTGGTCACCGGGCCCACCGCTTGAAAAAAAAAATCATATGAGATTTTGTGACTTTCAAAATGAATGTTTGTGAAAGAAAATATGAGACTTTTGTGGTCCACTACAGTCCAAAAATTGTTAATAAATTTTATATGAGAATGTGTGGTTGAGTATATGAGATTTCGTGCTTATATTTATTTTTATGGGTAAGTATATGAGACATGTCACTATCAATACACAACAATATTTTTGGACTGTAGTGGTCCACAAAAAACTCATATATTCCTCCACAAGTACTCATTTTTTAAACCAAAAATTCTCATATCAAATGACTTTTTATATGAGTGTTCTTCGAAGTGTATATGAGAAATCTCATATATGACTTAATGTAGGCTAAAATATGTATTTCTGTGGCACCTTATATGAGACATGTCACATCAATATATATACACACAATTTGTATCACATTTTCACTACAGTCCAAAACTATCATATGAGATTTCGTGGCATGTTTTATGAGGTTGACTTTTGCCAATATGACATTTTGTGGCTCTTTTCGAATTTTTGTGGTAATTTTATGAGTATTCGTGGCTTCATTTATGAGATTTTTGAAACCCAAAACGTTATATGAGAGATCACCCGAGGTTTTATGATTTTTTTTGGCTCTCCATATGAGAGAAAGATGACCTGTATAGGGGGTCACCTTTTGCATATGTGGCGCAATCTCGACCGTTGATCTGGTCAAAGTTGCATACGATGTGCCCTTTCATATTTTCAGCCACAAAATCTCATATTTGACCCCAGAAAAACTCATATTTGTTGTCACAAAATCTCATTTTTGGGCCCAAAAGAAGTGTGTACATTATAGCATGCCTCTAAAGTTGATTAGTGGGGTTATAATCTCACCTAGGAGTTGCCACCAAATGCCCTCCTGTTGATTCTATTCAAAGTAGGGCACCAAACTTTTCGAGTTCAGGAGGCATTTGACACGTTAAAAGCTCATTCAATATCTGATTTGTCTGATAAAAAATTCAATATATGATTTGTTTGATAAAAAAAGTCAAAATCATACGTTTTGAGCTCGTTTAACGTTCGTTATTAATTTCAAGGCTCAGAAATTAATCGAAATATGTATAAACGACACCGAAAACCTAGTGATAAAAAAAAGATGTATTCAGGTAAATATCGAACAACCAACTACTCAGCTTGATAAGCTTATACACTCTGGAAAACCAAGCTACTCAGGGGCGGCCCCATGTAGGGGCAAGGGGGGGGCAGCTGACCCCCCCGAGCCGAAAATTCTCTCTGTGATATGCATATTTTTTGGTTATTTTTGTAATTTTGCCCAACAGGAGTATATGTTGTTGTCTTTACCTTGTGATCCTTGTCCCACAGGACTAAATATTGTAGATTCTTGACCCCCTAATGATAAATTCTGCGTCCGTCCCTGAAGCCACTCATCATCGATTCGACTAACATTCACACCATCTTTTGAAAACGATTCGACTAACAAACACACAAATTTCTAACACACTTAAAACTCACTCGACTCGTTTGTCTTGTTTATCCTTTCTAATACAAACCAATTTTCTGTCCCGATAATTTTCGAGATGTGATCGTTCTAGTTGATAGCAACATGAACAACTACATGAATGATCAACATTATTAGTACTCCAAATATGTCTCTATCCTCTCAAATAGAAAAGAAAAAAAAGAGGATGGATTGGAGCTCCTTTTTCCCCCAAAATAGATAAATGGAGGCAATTATAGAGATATAGAGTGCGGGTTGGAGATGCCCTTAATTACACCAATATTCAGATACGCTTCTACAATGGACCACAGCCCAGAATATGAAACCATCGAAACCGAAAATATATGGTCAATAATCTGAAATCTTTCAATGCGAAAATCAATACAAGCAGTCAAAATAGACGAGAAGTTGTTTGGAGCTCATAAAATCTAATACAGGTTGTGTAAGATACAGAAAAGATCATAGATATATCAGTACATAAGACAACTATTTTGTACACAAAACAAATGGCGTGAAGAATATCTCAAGTTCTCAACTGATAAATCACTAAACAAGTCAGCAGTATCCGATACGTATCCTAGAAAATAAAACACTGGGCCTGTCCACAGTTTGATTTTTAGTGCTCCATCAAGGCAGTCTCAGTTTCTGATAATGGTGCTGCATCAGAATGAAAACAAAATCTTAAAACCCAAAATTTATAGAGAAAGTTTTTATGATAACAATGAATTTGATCTTCTGGTTTCTCTCTTCTACTCTCTCATTGTTTATGTATCAATTCTTGATTGCTTAATTTCCGGAAGTATGTACATGGTTCTTCAAATGGAGGTATATGTGACGAAAAAGTGGTGGAACGTGGAAACATTCATAGTACTTTTATTATTATTATTTACATTTAACGGTTTCACAAAACAAGTCAAAACTAATAATTGACAGTTCCCAATTGTGATGTGCATGCAAATATACGTCGAAGGAACCAGCCATTCCTCCAAAGAAACTGGTCACTAAAGAATGTCCAGGCATCATGTATGCAGCACGAGTAGACAACAGCACGTACTGAAAGATACAAGGGATACAGAAAACACTAACCGAAGAAACAAATGGATGCCAAGAAAATCTGATTGGAAGTTGCCACACTGACATACCAGTAAGTCTTCATAAGAATCTTCCAAAAGTGATGTCCATTACCAAAGGAGGCGAGAATACTTGGTCCCGAGCTTCCTTCATGTCAAAGTATGACTTCTGTGAGTCTGAAACCTTGTAATTTGCCCCAGTAGCCAAAAGAAAACCATTTATCCGGTCAAACTCCTGAAATGAATCCAAATCATCTAATACATGAGAGAATCCTTTGTATTTTGTATCAGCATAACCATTTGGAGCAGGATTATCAACTGAAGGGCCTTGAGATGCAAACAACATTTTACTCCTCCTTGAACCTAGTTTTTTATATGGGCCAAGACAAGAAAAACCATTAGCTGAAAGGGGAACAAAGAAGTGCCATCATTAGATCGAAATTCCTGTGGCAACTCCAAATTGCAAGTTTGCATTGACAGAGCTGCTTCCCTGACAGACCGCTTTAGGTTATGGACATAAGAATCGTCCCTGTCTAGAACACGAGAAAATACTAATCGAGCAAGGCTAGTTACGCCAAAGATGAAGAAACACCAGCAACCTCAAAAAAATCTCTCTCTTCAATGCATAAAAAATTCTTGTGGAGAATTCTTGTAAATACAGTAATGCCAGAAGCAAAACTGAAACAATAATGACACTGTTACAAAAGATAAACTAATCTACACCCATTTGGAGGGGATACCCCACTGCTAAGACAAGTTAATAAATAACCAAAATTTCAAGGAAAGGAGCTAAACATCTCTCTACGATTCAACCTCTCTCTGCTTCACATACTCCCACAAATTGTATAAACCCTTAAGCCAGGGTCCGGTGCCCACATACGTTTCCAATGATCACTGCAAATTCTGAGAGTTGGTAGTTTGTGACGACGAAAGGAGAGAAAATACTGAAAGAAGCAAACCCAGAACTGGTACCATGGTGGCATCACTGTGGGAAGCTTCTTGTACCATAAATATGAAAAGCTGATGAAAACTTAAGAAGTCCGACCCCAGGGCGACCTACTCCCACCATAACGACTGAAACCATTATTATTCTGGCTGCTCTCTCCACCGTCTCTTCTTTTTACCCTTCTCTTTCCTCGACCCACTTTCTTCACCATTTTCTTTCGCCTTCTTAGCACGTTTCTCCTCCTTAGATGCCTTCCTCTTCTTTCCTGAGGAGGACGCTGTATTTCCATCATCAAAATTCAATTTCCCTCTGGGAAGTGGTTCTTCCTCATCATCTAATTTCCAATTACAGTAAATTTCCTGCTGACCGTCGAAATTGGCCTGCAATGGCTCTCCCGCACCAGGTAGCAAGTTATTGAATGTCATTTCTCCATTGGACCCTCCTTTTCGTTCCAATAGTACTGTGTCTGGTCTAATTATGGTACCCAGAATGCTCCGGCTGGGGCCTAGGCTAAAGATGGTCTTTGCATTTGTCAGTGTTGAGAAAGCCATGGAAAAAGCTGATTTAACCTGAAGCAACAAAGGCAAAGAAACAAAAGTCAGTTTAACTAAGAAAACTATGAGGATTGCATTGAACCAAAGGACTCTTATAGTAAAAAAAAAATAACTGAAAAATTGGAAACATAAGTGAAAATACCAAAAGGACCTCCAAAGCATGTCATTAAAAAGGTACAATATTGGGGGCCGAGTGGGGTGGCCCATTAAGACAGAATGGGCCCATTAGGTGACATGGCATGTTATGCAGCCAACCACGTGGGCCACATTAAGTAGTGTGGTTGGTACCATGCATCGCACCAAATCCTGAACTAAAAATGAGCCATGTACACCATTTTTCTAACCATAAGTCAACCGAGCTTCTTTGCAAGTCATGGCCTCTCACGATAAAATGATTCAGTTCCCAAAAAAAATGGTAAAATGATTCATTGGAGATTTCTTCTTAAAAGAACTTCTTCCAGATTGGGAGTTACAAGATATCGAGAGTAGGCTCAAGGAAAGTATATCTCCCACCTGCCACACTTTTAGCCCTCTCTCTAATTTATTTCCACAACATATATAGATTATCAAGAGTTCAAGATCACATCCTCAATATACAGCTCAAATCACCACAATAAAATAAAAACAATGAATACAAACTTCCCATGGACCAATAGAAATTATTCAAGGAATAAAAGCTACAGAAATACCACTATGAAATCATGGAGATCAAACCTGGAAATAGCTGTATGAATTCTTCCCTACGTCATTTTCTGGTGCCTGTTATCACCCAAAAATATCCCTAATCAAAGACCTGAAAGTATCTGATGGTTTAACAGGACAAGATTAATGTCCAGATATGATAGCTCCTTATTTCATCCCAAAGCAGAAACTATCAAAATGAACAAACTATAAACAGAGGCATAGAGGTGACCCCAACCTCTCTCAAAGACTGCTTGGGTAGTCCAGAGAAAGTTTAGGTGTAGCTAGCCAATCCATTGAAAACAGCTCAAGATTGAATCAAATTAATACACACCGCTAAACAAAATAGTCATTCAGACAGATAATGACTTCCCACAAAGTTCGACCAGAAAATGCACATACTGCCATATTGAGATCATATGTTACCTGTGGGTCCTGAATGGCAAGAAGGAATGGCTTTCCTTGCCCAGTAAACCTGAAAGAGGCATCAAAACCAAGGCACAATGGTTAAAATTGAGTAATGCTGAATTGAACAATGTAACACTATATCAGGAGGTAAACAAGGCACTACTGGTATCTCATGAAAGAGTTTTACCCTTTTGTGCTCTTCAAGAAGAAGGTGCCTTCCCCATTGCAAGACACACCAACATCGGATGTGTTTAATTTGCGTCCATAAATGTCAAAAAAATGAACCTAACTCCAAAAATAAACTCATACATTCAGATAATAAAAATCAATATTTACTTCATTTAACCAATCAAAACAACACCCCATGTTCGTCATGAAATTACACTTGGATTTGATTAATGAAATTTTATTCGCCGTTCAAAAAAAAAATGAAATTACACTTGGTATTTGGTGACGTGTTGTATGATCTACCCACAAAACTATTCCTATTACTCGCACATCATTTTCCAGCTTACAATTTAGACATAGGCGGGTCTCTTTCACAAGCATCTCTCTTGTACCTACTATATCTGAAACTAAACGGTGCTCAGACAATCCGATGCGCATGCACTTTGGCAGAAGTTTTAATAAAAAGGTCATACGATAAAAGGAGAAATCACTCCAGGAGAAAAATGATAGCATATACAGTACAGTTAAGCAGAAAAACATACCAACAGAACTCCCAAGTTGTGTTCTGGAGCAGCTTGCTGCTCATGGACACTCTGCATAACCAAAAAGTAAACAATAAAAAATTGAAGCTTACCGACGTATTGCTTGAACCACAAAAGGCAACTAAAAAACTTCAAGTGAGAAAGAAATGACTTCTTATATCCCTAAAAGAATTTCTTTTGGGACGTAAGTATGACAAAAAAACATTTTAATCTGGCTGTGTATGTGCCAAATTAATTAACAAATTTCCATTTCAATTACCCGTAGCATTGCCATGAGCATGGTAAGGAGTGCATATGAACCAATTCCACCCGTATATACCTGTATAGTGAGACTCTAAAATTAGGCCATTCACGAGGAAACATTTTCATACAATTAAGTACTAACTAAACAAATCACACCTCATTTAACTCTCTTTGCTGCAGAAAAACTTTCAAGATCAAACACAATGGCCGTAATGGAGGCCACTTTGATACGGCATCCTGAACAGAGAGTAATGCATGTATAAGAAACTGCATGCACCTTACAGAAAGCTCCCGCATGTGCATCGTAACGGAAACTTCCACGATGAATGCGTGTCTGTTTTTTCTTGACAAGAACTGGATGTGTTCTACACGTGCTTTTGTGTGTGGGTGGATGTGTATATTACAATTTCATACATCAAACAAGAGAAGTCAAAAGAAACCTCTATGAACTCAGCAGCTTTTGGCCCGTTTTCTAGATCAAAACTGTGACAAAAGTACCACACATGTATAGTTAGACAACCAACTTGATATTTACTGTGTCTAGTCAAGAGATCATAGACCTGAAAGCACCAAGGTAAACCTAGGAACAGCTCAACATTGCCTAAAAGGAAAGTTTTGAACTCTTGAACCTTATATCAAACGCAACACCACTTCTCTTCTCCACAAATTTGATAATCGGCACACGTGCCTTTGCAATCACCTGAAAATTTGAACAAAATGTACGTCATTGAATATCTCTAAATGCTCATCATAAATCTCTAGTTGTGAAATAAGGCTCACCTGTATCTTCTTGGCAACGCCTCTTTGCGATAGGGCCCTAGCGAGGGCTTGCAAACCCATTTGCGGACTTCTAATATCTGACCCCAGAATCACAACCTAGATTTTGAAAATTGGGTCCCTTTGTTGTAGTGATTAATTACCAAAATTGTGATCAACAATCAAGTAATGGATAAAGAAGAAGAAGAAGAAGAAGAAGAAGAAGAAGAAGAAGATTACACAAGCACGGAATATATAGAAAGAGAACTTTATTATTTCATGGTAAAAGCAAAATCCATCCCAAAATGGATGTCCCAAAATACTATCCACACCTCTCAAAAAATCATTTATATTTTTTAAGCTATAATGAATTATACTATGCAATATGGATCTTGTTTGATAGATTCTACTTAGTTTTATCAAACAAAGTCTTTAAAATCGAAAAAAGTATTATAGATTGCAATATTTAGATGATTTTTTGAGGAGTTGAATAGTAGTTTTGGACATCCATTTTGGGATGGAGGGACTATATATCAACAGAGAGAGGGGAAAAAAAAGGGCATTTGAAATAATACTCTTCTCATGAAAAAATTGCGAAAATTGGTCCCATTGGACAATGTATAAGTCATAAATTGGGTCAGCAAAGGAATACAGTATTATATGCAATCTAATCAAGTTTGACACGATATGTTCTTGAGAATCATGATTCATTATGGAAAACATTCTCCAGTGTGGTTAAGCGCCACATTCTACAGACGACCACACAGGAGTAAATAGCCAACAGCTATGTCAAATTGTCTCTATCCCACATCATGTAACTTTTCTTATGTCGGTTATCACTTGAAGCTTTAATGTCCCTAGGAATTGGCTTTGGGCATTCCCTGCACAGCTTAGGTGGAGAGCAGAGAAGGCCCTTCGAGCAATGAACAAAGTCTTTTTATTTCCATCTCTGTCCAAAGGTCTCACAAGTGGAGGAGCAAGGAAACATATTTCAATTATCTTTCATCAACAAAATCTCTACTTCAATCCATTCAGGCAAATAGCCTGACCTTATAAACAAAGCATACATTTAATCAATGCATGGCCAAGACAATCTAATCTTGCTTGGAACTAGCAATAATGAAGAGTTTGGGAGTGAAGGATAAAGTACAGCACCAATGACCATGCGCAACCATGGGATTGGCTTTCGCAAGAACATAAGTTGACTACTCATAGAACAACCAGGAGGAAGCAATAGACTTACATCAATATCACTAGTTGGAAGATATAGCCCAGTCTTGAACGACCCAAAAACTTCTACCTGCAAGTAATAATACATTTATTAACGTGTCACGACCCACGACTATGATATGAGAGTGTCTGCCTGCTCGTGAACAGTGAGAAAAGGAGATAGACCTTGCAGTTGGGCCATATATAATGGATAACTTCAAAGACACTCTGTACTGCAGCATTTCGTGATGCTTGCTCTTCTGGAGTTGGTGAGAGAAAGTTGCAGAAATCCAGTATCTCTGCAATATCAACAACCCGGTAATTCAATGAGGATATGCTTCCAGTGTCTTATCAGAAAATTTCTACTAGATATTTAGAGAGTCTCTAACCTAGTAAATACATTACAGAAGATTAAAACCACCTAACGTTCACTCAAACAAAACATGCATTGCTGATAACTTGAGCCTGATTTGGTTGCAATTTTAAAAACACAAAACATCAAACATGTCATCGACCAGTACCAATTTTTTAGTGAAATTCGTGAAAAGTTTTGAGGATCCGAAAACATATTTTTTCGGAACTTATGCTAAAAAAAAAAAATGGAACTTTGAAGAAACGTTCTTCTGAAAACTAGTTTCGAAAAAACTCTCAAACCCGAAAACTTTTCTGTTTACCAAACAGGACCTTACGATCTACACGAATTCCCAGGGCCTAAGCCATCTCAAGCCTAGTCTACTTGACTTAGAGCATCTCCCGCGCTTACCCTTTTATCTTTCGAACTCAAACTTTGAGTAAAATCCCCTTGAAACCCACTCCACTACTTGACTCAAACCCATACTCAAAATTTCCACCAAATTTCGAACCGAATCAGGGAGCCTCAAATTTATACTCAAAATTTCCACCAAATTTTGAACAGAATCGGGAAGCCTCAAATATATACTCAGAACTCTTAAAGGCTTGTTTTGCTCGTCACGATTTACAAATATGCCATTAATGATGTTTTTTTCCTCAATTTTGTGCTTTACTCAAACATGTGCTTACCCATTGGAATACTTCATACCAATGAAGCATTGCTCAAATTTCTACAATAAACAGAGAACGTACACTATACCTTTATGTAGCTGAAGCATGGGACTCCTAAACCGACAATTGGCCCTAAACCAACCCCCTTCAAGCCTCTTCTCCGGTTCCTTAACCGGAGTAGCAGCCACCGAACTAACCGGAATCAAATCAACCGTAGTTTCATCGGCGTCTAGGGCGAGAGAGAAGTAATCTGGTGCGGCGGCCGCAGGAGAGTGGGACTCGACAGCGGAGAGGGAAATTTCGTTGCGAAAGACTTGGTAAGAATCGGAATCGAGGGGCGGCGGCGGCGGGGGCGGGTGGGTGGAGGTAGAGAGGGAGAGTGGGCTTAGGGCTTCGTACAGGAAGCCCTGGACTTCCATTGGAGAGGGAATCCAAGCGGGCTGTGTTAATTATGGGAGCACGCTCTGTAGAGAAGACGGCGAAGAACTTTTACGAGTCCGTTTTGTTTGCGTCGTTATAGTAGTTTATGGTTTTACGGACCAGACAAATTTTTATTTTTTTTTCCCTTTCAGGGCATTGTTTGTTTGAGACAATTTTATTAAGGACAAAAAAGGGGAACAATTTTTACTTGGATATGAATGAGAATGTTTCTGTCAATCTTCATATAATCATATCTTTTAGATCATTAGGTTAAATCACACCTCCATTATATGATTGAATCCAGTGTTGTGCAGTAAGTGTTATGCGGCAAAATTACATCATTTTGCCCATTTTTATGGTATATCTCCAAAGATTCCAAGGGCCCTATTTGGAGAGAGTTAATTTTGGGGTTCAATTTTAGGAGTTTGGGGTTTTTGGGTAGGGTATAGTGGGTTTAGACACTTGAATTTTGGCATTTTGGGTAGGGGTGGGCATGCCTGACACGAAAAATAAAATAAATCTATATATTGAACTAAAAATAAACATCTTTATGAGTAATTTTATATATTAGACATTAGTTTGATGAATTGTCAAGTTATAAAAGCAAAAATTTAGCTAAAAGTAGGACTTTTTGACATGACAAGACAACTCGAACCTGACACGACCCGAAACATGACACGAAAAATTGGTGAGTTGAAAAATATTGTGGAAATTCATAAATAAGATTGTGATAAATGACACGAAATTACCTGTTGCCCACCCCTAATTTGGGTTTAGGGTTTAGGTACTTTATAGTGATTTTTTCTCCTCCAAATTAGGCCCCGAAAACCTTGAAGGCGTACTATAAAAATGAGCAAAACAACATAGTTTTGCCGCACAACACCGACGCCGAATCTACTATGATTGTTCGAGTCAATCATTCAAAATAGTTGGAGTTTGAAGAGACTTTAACTTTTGATTTTTTTTTTTCCCAGTTGACATATATGTACTCTATGTTGGCAAACTTTCTTTTGGCTTTTGGTCAAGCAAGGCGGATCCGGAGGTCTTGTAGCGCCCCAAAGAGTTACATGGTTGTACTCCCCGATCATAGCCGTTCAATAGTGTATTCTATGGTTTGGATTTAAAATGAACTCATCCGGATAAGAATTATCTCTTCCATGGAAAAGTTCTATTTAAATCCAAACCATTGATTGTTGAGATGAACAGCTAAAATAGGGGCTACAACCCTGTGGTGCTTTGGGGAGCTATAATTAGGAGCTGGGTCCTTGTAATGAGGGATTTACTACAAGGTTGTAGTGAGCTCATCCGGTCATCCACATCGATAATGAAAGCTCGCATTTTAATCAAAACAATGAACGACTCGAATCATTTGGAGTTCGGATTAAATCCGAGCCATCGTGCCAACATGGACGGCAAGATGGGGATGGGGCTAACTGCAGCCCCTGCTTCCCCTTTTGAGAAATGTGGAGAGAAACTAAAAGCAGTATAAATCGAACTAGAAAAAAAAAAAAAAAAGACAGAAAATTAAGCAAAAATATGGAGTACGTGTTTATCTAATAAACTTTTTTGACTTTGGTCAATAATCAAATGTATAAACCAGTTATAAATGTTTAGAATGGATTAGTTAGACAAACGCTACGTCCATTACTCAATAGCATGGGATTTTTATGCAGAATAAATTTGAAGATACCACAGATAGCAGAAAAACCCGTATACAATTGTCAACAACAGTGAAGCGTGAGTTCTGAAACACTAGTCGACTAGCTATCACTCTAAGAAAACTTAAAAAGATACCACAAACAAAATGGTCAGGAGTTAAAAAAAGGTTACACGATTCCAATTTCGAGAAACGAGAGAAAAAACAGTAAACTGAAACGGTCCAGGTTGTAAATAGTGTATTCACATCGCATCGAATTGAACCATATAATCTACAATTATATCACGAGTAACAAATACAAATAGCTAGTTATTCGACCAATACAGGTAGTAAAGAATGAAAACTTCACCAACCAACACCGTGGCGGCTTACTATGGGAATTGCAAGATTTGCCAGATCTTTTGCCTAAGCATCAACTTAGCACTATCCCTTCCAAGGAAACCGTTTGTAGTCTACAAACCAAAAGCACCCCTTGATTTTTGGCCTCCAAGAACTGAAGCAGTCAGCACTTGATTGTTTCATGGCCGGAAATGTACAGCAATGCTGCAAATGACCATACATCCCCCTCCAATCGTGTACACTGGCCATGTCGAGGGGGAGAGAGATGGTAGCAGAAAGAAGGCAGTGAGATTTGTATGGCTTCTATTTCGTACACAAAACAAATGGTGTGAAGAATATCTCAAGTTCTCAACTGATAAATCGCTAGACAAATTAGCAGCAACTGATACGTCTCTTGGAAAATACAACACCAAGCCTGTCCACAGTTTGATTTTTAGTGCTCCATCAAGGCAGTCTCAGTTTCTGATAATGGCGCTGCATCAGAATGAAAACAAACTCTCAAACCAAAAATTTACAGAAGAAAAAGGTTTTATGAACATTAATGAATATGATCTTCTGGTTTCTCTCTTCCACTCTCTCACTGATTGTCTCAAAATTCTTGATTGTTTATTCTGGAAGTACGTACATGGATCTTCAAATGGAGGCATATGCGACGAAAAAGTGGCGGAACATGGAAACATTCATAATACATTTTTTTAAACATGTAATGGGTTAACAAAACAAGTCATAACTAATAATTGACAGATCCCAACTGCGATGTGCATGCAAATATGCATCGAAAGAATCAGCCATTTGTCCAAAGAAACCGATCACTAAAGATGTCCAGGCATCATCATGCATGCAGCACAAGTAGACAATAGCACAGAATGACAGATACATTGGGATACAGAACAAAGTAACTGAAGAAACAAATGGATGCCAAGAAAATTCCACACTGACATACCGAGTAAGTCTTCATAAAAATCCCCCAAAAGTGATGTGTCCATTACCAAAGGAGGCGAGAATACTTGATCCTGGGCTTCCTCCATGTCAAAGTATGACTTATGTGAGTCTGAAACCGTGTAATTTGACCCAGTAGCCGAAAGAAAACCATTTACCCGGTCAAACTCCTGAAACGAATCCAAATCATCTAAAACATGAGATAATCCATTGTATTTTGTCTGAGCATGATCATTTGGAGCATGATTATCAATTGAAGGATCTTCAGATGCAAACAACATTTTACTCCTCATTGAACCTAGTTTTTTATCTGGGCCAAGATGAGAAAACCCAGTAGCTGAAAGGGGAACAAAGAAGTGCTGAGAGCTATCATTAGATCGAATTTCCTGTGACAACTCCAAATTGCAAGTTTGCGTTGACAGGGCTGCTTCTCTGACAGACCGCTTTAGGTCCTGGACAAAAGAATCGTCCCTGTCTAGAACACGAGAAAATACTAATTAGAGATGGTAAATATAGCTTTTTTGGCTTATTTTTTACTTATCAGAAATTTTCTAAAAATTTCTATTTTTACATCCCAATCACTCTCATAGGAA
This sequence comes from Vaccinium darrowii, assembly GCA_020921065.1. Lineage (NCBI taxonomy): Eukaryota > Viridiplantae > Streptophyta > Magnoliopsida > Ericales > Ericaceae > Vaccinium > Vaccinium darrowii. The sequence goes on along the minus strand of CM037158.1, from coordinate 6,194,698 downwards.
AAGTAGAAATTTTTTACCAAAAGCTAAAGAATTCACTAAGACAAAAAGATGACAATTCAAAAATATAAATTAAAGAGTACAAACTCAACATGAGATCGAGACAGAAACATTAGAAGCCTTTCAGAAAGCCATGAAAAGTGGGAGAAGAAACAGAAAATAGAAAACCTTGTGGGACAATGTGACTGATTGATGGAGCCTGATCCACAGACTTCCTTTCTGATATATTTTCTGTATGATTAGTTTGACCAAAGGTGTGCCGCTTTTGCATGTTACCACCTTTACCAGAAGAGTTCGGTGTCACGCTAAACAAAGGAGGGAGCTTTAAAGCAGGGGGACTGACTGACACTTTGTCTAGATGAAGTGTTGACAATCCTGAAGTCACATCAGCAGCCTCATTGTTGCTACTTTCCTGTACAATTAAGGATGGAATCATTTAGGTCTACAGATGTAAGTGGCGTAGACTGGTGAAACGTAGAGAATAATTCAACTAAATATCATTCACAGAACAATCACCATCATTCTTCCGCTGCTCTGTGCCGGACTAGATAAGGTTGATCTTCCATGATGCTTGGAAACTGGGGGAAGGTTGATACTATTCACTTCCTGTGTGAGCTCCGTTATTGAATCTTGTATTGCTGGGGCAACACCCTTCAGTTGATTTATGAGCACCTGTATGTCACAAGTTTGTGAGGAAAACCTTGAAACAAAGAAGTAGTTGGTGATTCAGTAAGCATGCCAGATGGTCAATGACAAACTTAATGTAGAATGTGCTTAGAAGACATTCAAGATCCAACTCATAACTGTAGAGCAGCTATGAATAAATAAACATATGACATCACTAACCCATGGCAATCAACTTCACACCAAATGAATCAGTTACCAACCAGTAAACGCATGTGAATCAGTTATCTAATAGTAAAGTCAAGTATTGGGTGGAGCCAGTAGACTTTGATGGAATTTCCTCTAACTTATCAACCGGATGAGTATATTCTACAATATACTCGAAGTCGTAACAAGTCAGATTGTGTTCAAATATAATTAGATAGCTTGAATTGAGAGGATAGATTGGGTGAGAATTTTGTCTTTCATTTCTAGAACACTTATCTACACACTCACCTCACTGGCTTCACCTCAACAGAAGTTCAGAACCAAACTCTCCACGAAGAATCATATTCATTTCAATTATTTGTAGCCATACCAGACATCAGGTTCTCCATCTCAAGTTCTCAACAATCCCACTAAATGTGTTCATTGGTTGATAACTTCTTGATTGCCCAGAAGTTTGTTCTATTGAGCATGAAACATGAGTAGTTACTCCAAAAGCATTTACTAATCACACCACCAAACTCTCATTACTGAAAAGCATTCACTAATCACACCACCAAAATGCATTTGTCCACTATATTCATCTCACTCAGTTTCATGGGCAAAATCCTTTCAACTTCCCGCCGTGGCGCCGTCAATGGTCAATCAGTCCTAGGTCAACATGGCCAATATGGTTACAGCCTACCAACCAAGGTATGGTGTCAAGACACCATAAGTTTTGTGCCCTCATTTTCCCCTCCCAAGTTCAAGAGATTTACAATGGGTTGAACCCATAAAAACTTCCTTTTAGCCAGCCAAAAAGCACTTTTGATAGTAGTATCTGCCAGTATATGTGCACCAAAATCTTGCTATGTTGAATGAGCCGTCTACATATTTCTGACAAAGCATTAAGCACAAACCAGACACCTCAATTTAAACATTTCTCCATCCTCAAAATCTATACAGCTTCGAAATCAAGATAAGTAGTCACCAATTAACGAAATTGCTCCAATAAGGAACACATAAAGCAACCAATTTTCTACTTCAAGTTTTAGAATGCAGCAGCAACACATATTTGTCCACCACTTACAAGTCACAGTCATGGTAGAACATGGCAATCAAGAGATAGGGGCAAACAGTTACCAAAACGATCATAGTATAATGATAGCAAATACCCATGATGTTTACAAGCGTATTTCCCAATATCGAGCAGTTTCAATATCAAGCAGTTACTGAGCATATGAAACTGCTCCAAGATAGGGCTGTTTGCACAGTAAATTTAGGGTTTAAACTGGAAGGAATACTACAACGCCTAGAAGTCAATATGTAAAAATTTGGAACAGAATATCTTTACCTGTATGCTAGCCAAGTGTTGCCGGTGTTCAGCAAGAGTTGTTGCCAATGATTCCGCATGGTCACTACTACTGTCGTTGTGTGAAGTTCGTAGAAGCTCAGGACCTTCCCCATCATTGGCCTTTGTCTAAATCACCAACAGTTCAATCCATGTTAACACCTCAAAGGTGATGGCCAAAGAGTACATCCCACAATAAGGAAAAAACAAAACCAAAAAATTGGAAACCAATACCAGAATGAATCGCTTAGTCACAAGCCAGAATGTCAACTAACGTACATTGCAATGTAAAGTTTTTGACAAAAAAGAAACACAGGAGAGATTTGACCAATTGACAGACACATTATTAGGTTCACAATTCACACAAACGTGTGAGAAAGCCTCTCTGACAAGAAATTTACCCAGTAAAACAACCTAACTCCATTAATATGTTTTCATACCCGGTGAGGTTTGCAATACAAATATTTTTAGCAAATATGCTTCTAGACCTAACATGCCTGGGAAAACTGCCTAATAACCATGCATGAAAAGTTTCTCTTAACAAAAAATGATCAATGCTCTTCCAGGTATCATGCAAAAAATGAATAGTGTCTAAAACATAGCATAAAACAGGACATCATTCGATATGCACGTCTTCTAGAGTAAATCCACAGAACAAATAGGATGCTTTTTCAGGATTACCACGCAGTTTAGCTCCATAAACGAAAACAGCATACCAGATGAAGTGACTGTTTATGAATGCGTTGTAAGGCATGCGTCCATCGCCTGAGAATTTCTGCTATATCAACAGTAGGGTTGACTCTTCCACTTCTGTCATCCACTCGAGAAAATGTTCCGTCGTTTTGCACACAAGAAGAATCAAAACCATTATTTGGGTTTTCTCTATTGGTGTTGGCACATGATCCATCTGTGTTTTCGTTGTCATCTAATAGATTACCAGGGTGGGCAGAAAATCCATCTGTATAGGGTACCTGAGAACTTTGATCCATAGCTGCAAGCAAAGATGATCCAGATATACGGTACCTGAATAGGGACAATAGGCATGACACAGGAGCACAACATGTACAAGGGTATATGCCACACAAACACAAATATCACATTACGGAAAATTACCTATGCTCTCGATGAGCTATCAGGTCCTCAATAGGGCCTGAGGCAAGAACTTCATGTTGACCTGCACATAGTTGTAGAGAGTATCAAGATTCATGGACAAAGTAATGTATATACAAAGAAATTAGCCCCATAACAGAAGAACTAGATTTATAATGCTGATTGTTAATTATCAAGAGTTTTGGAAGAAAGGAGGGTCTGGTTGTGATTATTCTGATATAAATAACACGCAGCTGTTAAATGAGTACTTTTAGGTGAGATAAGCCCTCTAATATGAAAAATTGGAAGGTCGGAAGGACGAGACTGCCCGTCTAAAACTGAATGGGCTGATGCATGCAATTTAAGCATGAAGACACTATGCCAACAAAAAAGGCATGTTCTTCATATATATGATTATCCTTGACCGAGTACTTGCAAGTATAGGAAAAACGAACCTATATCAATCACAAAACTAAAAGGTAAAATATGCATTCACATTTATGTGCAGATTAGCACCATAAATTTTACAGAGACATACAAATCATCATGACCAGTGTAGGGAGATATGAAGCTTCCTCGCATCTACAGAGATCTGATATAGCTAAAGAGGTGAGCATTTTAGGGTTCACGCTGTGGTGAGCCAGATCCAAAAGCCAACCCTTAGATTCTATATGGTGAGCCAAAAATCTCACTAATTATTAGAAGTACAACTCAATTCAAGAAAGCCTTATTCCAAGTAAGGCCACAAATAGTGCTTAATTAATTGTACAAGGTCAAATATAAGGGGTTACATGCAATACAAAGAGGCCAACAAAATGTTTGCAAGTACCCTTTCGAGATAATAAGGAATCCCACAAATGAGTGGCTCTTTGAACTAAATGAGAATTCTGGCTCGAGCTAGATACAAGTTCGTCCCAAGGTTCCCCTTCCAACTTTACTTTATTCCTCAGGTCGTGTAGTTTTTCAGCTTCCTGCTGCAAATAAGCCTGAGTTCCAATATTTCAAAGCAATGTGTAAGGAAAACCAAATCCCTCAAAAAATATAAGACATATAAGCAAGCATAAGCCCCAAAAGTTTACCCCATACCTCTTCAGCACAAAGACCACGAAACTCTGCTGTCATTTCATGAGCCAAATTTGACCACATAGCCTGTCTTTGGACTGCTGTCTCGGCATTTTTCAGAAATCTCCTTCGTTCAAGTGCTATTCTAGCCTGTGAAGCCACAGGACACTCAAGTCAGAGGTATCCACCACCAATAATCTCACTCAGACAATTAGAAATGATGAAACCAAATAATATACCCCAAACACACCATTTTGTGTTTCTAACTACTCTTTTGCTTGTCTATCAAGCGCTTAATGTGTCAGAAATATCAAAACGGTGTGACAATGTTAATGCACAAGATCTTCCTGCTCTTATATCATAGGAAATGTCTGGTGCTCTACATGAGAGGAGAATAGATAGTGTAACTCAAAAGTGCCAAGGGTAGTAGCCTAGTGGTCCATGGCCTACCCCCAACCCCCCCTCCCCTTCCTTCTTCCTGCGAAGCCTGGCTGTCTTCCAATAGCCCTTGATGGGGCTGGCGTAGCTACGGCTCTTTTGTCCCCGCCCAACCCACCAGGGGTCTAGAGTCTCCATGGTCACGCCCACAAGAGGGCACTGTCGACCCCCTCCTCCACCCTCGTAGCTCAGCCCAAAAAACTTGTAGTACTAACGAACTTGCCACAAAAGAAGAATTTATCTTATCCAAATTGCTAGGATATAGTTGGAATAGGCCATAATACAAGCCCTTGATGAAATCCATGTCCTCTTCCTTTTAAATTGGCAAAATAAAGATTTTATTCGCAAAGTTACCTTCGTTACAGGAAGCAGCGTAGCAGCATGTGACAAAGCTACGTCAGTCAGTGAAGAAGGCAGCGGGTTAGAAGCAACATCAGATGCAAATGTTCGCCTATGAACCTCCCGCAAAGCATGCAAAGAAAGTTGCCACAAGAGTTCAACAAATCTGCAGTGAACATACAGAACTTGTGACCTACTTCATGATCATCGTCAAACATATAATACAATGTATGTTTTAGGACATATTTGCAGCTATGTGTCACCAGCATTTTAATGAAAGCCTGTGTATAAAAAGAGTGTGAACTAGAGAAGCAGAACTGAAGAAGTGTGTTGTGTGTGTGATGGCGTGTACACGTAAGTCAGTAAGTTTCAATATGAGTTGCACACAGAATAGAGGGGGAAAATAGAAACAATAAGACTCCTGGTGGATGAATGTCCAAAAATAAGTTTTCATGGTCAGGGAAAAAGCAGCAATACTCAAATTTTCTAGAGCCAAATATTTTCCTAACATATCTAATGTCTTAAAAGCTAACACACTTTAAGGATCACCCTAAAATGGAAATTGTTCTTACATTGCCATTGTTATTGTTCCGTTACCAGCATATTACAACTCTGGCAGACAACAAATGTTTTGAAAACCAGACTGATGAGCCAACCAGAAATGGGACGGGATGGAGGCTGGAGGGTCACCGGTTCAATAGTCAAGTCAACTGGGTTGTACCGTGACATCATTATTATGTTATAAATATAATTTAAAATCAGTAATCAATCTTCAAAGACATAATTGTATCTCTATCTATTGAAAATTTGAATGCATGCTGATTAGTTTCTTTTAGTTTTTAATATAAACAATTTCAAAGTTTCAGTCGGGATTACAACCAATTTTTGAGTTTTAGCATAGAGATTGTCATGAGACTGAATCAGACTTCAAGAATTGGGAGTGCTTTATCAACTTTGTGCTTCCATCTTGCACAAAGTTGTTGTCCTTTGGTTCCACATTGGCTGGAGACTGAAGGCGGAGGCATTGGCATCATATCCATAAGTCTCGTGTGGGTGTTATTTTTCTACCATGTGTTGTGTGGTTCAACAATTACCGCTCCAGGTTGCTCGACCTAATACAAGTCCAAGAGGTTCGCAGGGTTTTTTTAGGTTTTACTACAAAAGAGAGCGGTGCTGCAGATGAAACGATTTTGGGTGGCTGACCAGACCTAAACTTGGATTGACAAAGCAATGCGGACAGTCATATCAGTTAAAACTGATTTATCCGGGCAGTCAGTCTGATTTTTAAAACATTGCGGACAAATATGACAAAGCAATGCTAAATCAAAGATCCAAACGAGTTTGCTTCCCAGTATTAGCAACACTTGTATTCATCTTAAAGAAAAGCACAAGTTTTAACTAGCTAGTATTAACCATAATCCTGCCAACTTCCCTTAACCATAATCCTGCCTACTTCCCTTAACTGCAACCCAACATAAACCACACCTTCAGGATGCATTATGCTATAGCTCCCTCTTACTAACACACGTTCTGAATAAGACAATTCCAATTTTTTTCTACTCAACCACGCAGCTCTTTGAGACAAGCTTCAATACTAAAGTAACTGATAAAAAAATTAAAAAAAAAGCCCATACATCTCGAACATGACAAAAAACAACACAGAAAACATCAAGGGGCTGTTTGATTGGCCTGAACCAAATAAAAAATGGGATTGGATTACAAATCCCTTGAGAGTTTCCACCTTAAAGCATCCAACTCAAAACTAATTGACAATGAAGAGGGAGGCTCCCCAGGCCCATGTACTAGTTTGGAGTTAACAATCAACCAATCCTACATAAACAAGGGTATATACGATACCTTAGGCAATGTGGTAAATGGATTCACCTAAATACTTTTCCATTGAATTTTGTCATCCTATATGATTATTTGTTGTTTAATACCCCTCCACACGAACAGGGAAGGCTTTGCAGCTATCCAGAAGATCCCCTTACTGTATATGGGTGATAGCGCTTTAATAATATAATAGAACATAAAGGCTCTTTTTCTGTTCTACGAATCTAACTAATCTATACTACTACAAAGTGTAGTCAGACTAGGTCTTCTAGAGTGAACTAGCATAGTCAAGTTTATATTTTGTGCTACTAGAACCATAAGCCGCACTATACTTCACTGAACCTCCTTACGCCGCTCGTAGTTAGTTTGGCAAAACAGACATGGTTTGTAGCAAGAAGTAGAGATTGAAGAAAAACTTTTAAGCAACAAACCTTGGTCCACAACACATAGCTAAAGATGAAAACCTTGAATTGCTCCTTGGTAGTGACAAGAACAGAGAAGCCGCTGAGGCCCATATACTAATTTGGGAGTTAACAATCAGCCAACCTCATATAAAACAGGGCAATATTCGATACATTAGCCAATGCGTTATACGGATTCCGCTAACTATTTTTTCATCCAATTTTCTCATCCTATGGGATTATTTAATCCCTTTGCACTTAATTTTGGCCAGTCAAACATGGTTTGTAGCAGCGAGTAAAGTTTGACGAAAAGGTTTCAAGCAAGGAACCTCAGTCCAGAACACACAGCTAGATACAAAACCCTCGAATTGCTCCTTGATAGTGACAATGAGTAGAGAGGCTACCAAGCCTGTATGGCGTATACTAGTTTGCGAGTTAACAATCAACCAATCTTATATAAACTATACGATATATGTGATACCTTATGGGGCTTAGGCAATGTGGTATATGGATTTGCCTAACTATTTCTCCACTGAATTTCTCATCCTGTGGGATCATTTAATCCCTCACACTTAGCTCGGCCAATAAAACATGGTTAATAGCAAGGAGTAAATGTTGAAGAAGAAAAGGTTTTAAGCAACCAACCTCGGTCCACAACACGTAGCTAGAGACGAAACCCTCGAATTGCTCCTCGGTAGTGCCCCTTGCGATTCCAACTCGCTTATTATGCTTTGCACAACCTAAAAAAAAAAAAAACACCAAATAGATCAATAGCAAGACAAGTAACATACATTTACCAAAAAAAAAAAAGACAAGTAACATACACAAGTATAGAAAAACAAGCTCAACATCTACATCATAAAGCAAACCCCGATTCAACGACAATAAAAGCTAAAATTAAAATTAGGTCCCCCAATATTAGTAAGTGCACGTACGCTGACGAGACACAAAAAAAAAAAGTGCCCGTACGCTGGCCAGACACATAAGAATCACACACACACAAAAGCTAAAATTACCTTCCGAAAGTCGCGGGATTGCGCTGAATCGAAAATTGGCCAAACCTTATCGAAGTCCTGAAAAGCACAATAGATCGAAATGAAATTCAACTTCATTTTTTAAACAGCAAGATATTTAAATACGGAGAGAGAGAGAGAGAGAGTACTTTAGCGGATTGAAGTGGACCTCTGAGAGAAGCCAAGATGAAGTAGAGAAGCTGTTCGCCCAATTTAGGGTTGGAGTGGCGAAAGAGGCCAACACGAGGAGTGGCATTGTTGGCTCCGACGCCGATGATGGATGGATCGAGCCCTAACAACAAGCAGTTGGTGTACATTGCACTCTCTAGCTCTATCTCTCTCTCCTTCTCTCTGTCCATCGTCATCAACCTCCCTTCCCCCCCTCCCCTCACTCTCTCTCTCTCTCTCTCTAGATTTCCTCTCTCTGAATTTTTTTACGATTCTGAATTTCTGATCTCTCCCTCTCTCTCTCTCTCTCTCTCTCGCTCGTCTGTCTATGTGTTGCTTTCTTCTCGTTGGTTTTTAATTTTCAAACACAGATCCCAGTGATATTGAAGTATATTTTGCTTTGGTCTTCATTCATTTTTTTTTTTTTTCTGGGTGAAATTTTTGGTGAAATTCTTCTCAACGAGAAGAACAAAAACTGGGTAAAATTATGAGATTTTTCCAAATAATACTTATTTAAGGAGAAAGTATTAGTAAGCGGTGGGTAGCTCAGTAGAGTTCTTAGATGTCTCATACTGCATTTTGAGATTGAGTTTTATTCCTCCGTCCCCATCTAATAGATTATAAATGATGAATGACAAAAAAGAAAGTATTAAAAAACAACTTTTCTTGAATATTTCTCAAGATATTTGGATAATTTTCATAATTTTTTATTTGTTCAGATCCTTACTTTGAGACGAACCTATAATTAGCAAAACATTGACGCAAAACTAACATAAGTAAAAAAAAAATGAATAAAGACAAAACCAAAAAATCGACAAAACCAAAAAATTGTTTAGCCAATGACACTGGAACAACCTCTATTTATGGAATGAATTTTCAGTGTTGGCACATCCGGCCGTCCATTTCGATTTTCGACGGTCTGGATTATGGAGAGAGAAAGAGGAGAGAGAGGGTTTCAATCTGGGCCTTCCGATATGCTTTTGAACGGTTCAGATGCAGCGTTCGGCACCGCGTAGTCTCACGCCCGGTATACAAATTTTTTTTGCTAATTATGAGAAGAGAACTACTGTAATTTGGAATTTACTTTTAATGCATTAGTACTGGTTTTTGAATTTTGGAGTTTTTTGGGTGGTGGGGCCATTGGAGAATTTGAAAATTCGCTGCGGATCGAATCGGCCAACCGCCAACTCCGATGATATGTAAGCTACTCCATGTTGTTTACCCAAAATGTTTTTATTACGTACAATTTGAGAATCACCTAAAAATATATTGATGGGTCAAGTCTTTTTTTTTTTTGAACTGGAAGTCAATCATATCATTAATAGAGGCCTGAAAGCCAAGTCATTCGGCACATACAAGATTTCAAAACAAATGCAGAAAGACCCAATACTACTTAGGCTCAGACACGAGCACACCACAAAAGTCACAACGGGCATGGAGCTCTAAGACACATGCTGCAAAGCAGACGCAGATCCATAAGAGAATTGATGCATAGGGTCCTATCCAAGCTTCAATAGTAACTACCTACGGCTCAATCCAAACACTAAAAGCCCAACTGAAATCTGTAACTTCTCGAAACCAAACACAAGACGATAACAACGCGGTAATCACATAGCACAAAAAGCTAGCACCTAAGATAAACAGAAAAAAAGTATTAGGCTAAAACTCAACACAAACTGAGTTAACTGGGTCACCCAATACTGAGTTGCCCCGAGTCGCACCCATAAATGCTAAGCTCAAGCTGAGAACAACTCCGGGTGCAGAACCAAGCCTCCATACCCGCCATTATCAGAATCCGGAGGTGTTATTGCCGGAGAAAGCCCAGGCCACCATGAACGCATCAACCCCCCTGAGTCAAAACTCAATAAGATCAGGGGGTTTAGGTCGAGATGAAAACTGGCAGAAGAAGGAGCTAGCAGTTGGCGGAGGAGGGCGGCAGAAAGGTGAAGGCTATGGCTGTGGTAAAAGGAACAGGCAGTGGGTGGTGGTGAACAGATCTGAGGAGGTTTCAAAACAGGGGGCGGCGGTGGGTGGATGGTGGCGGGGTAGCAATCGGGGGGGGGGGGGGAGTAGGGTCAATAGACGGTTTTATGGCAGTTGAGTGAGGTGGATTGAAAGAAGAAAGGGCGACGGTGGGTAGATTTAGAGGCGGTGGCGGTAGGGTAAGTAGGGATAAAACCCTAAAAGAACTCTCAGTCTAGAGAGAGGCTCCCGAGGGAGATGCCCTATGGATATGGGTCAAGTCCTTTTTTTGAAATCATGTGCCGGTAATTGCACGGAAATAGAGATACGTCAACATACATAAGGCTGAATTTTTCGTTTGATTTTAGCAACCCAGTTGATTTTAGCAAATGAGTTCATTATTGATTTTAGGAAATGGTGAACTCATTTACTAAAATCAACCATGATTTAATCACTTGGTGAACTCAAATGTATGTGATGTGGTGCGTGCCAATGGTAAGTTGTTATGGATCTTCTGAGTTTTAAGGCTTTTTTGTGTCCTTTTTCTGATTAATCCTTGATGGCCAAAACAATTTTTTTTAGATCTCTTCGATAATATCAATTTATACTTTTGTTAAGTTTTCTTAATAAAACTATTTTGTCGATAAAAATAAAAATAATAATATCAAGTTTAATTCAAATAATGTACATTGAATTATAATCAATACATGATTGTAGAACACTAAAACTTGAGCGGTAGCCAACTGGTAGGAGATTAGTAACTCTCTTCAATACGTGATCGGTGAGACATCATCGTGTGGTGGTATCAAACCCCATGAATCCCTTTCTCATTCGGCTAGGTTAGGGTACAACAGGGATTCTCATACAAAGCTTTACTTCGATTTTAAATAGAGCTTGCATTAGTAAACAATGGAATTAATCTCCTAGTATTGGCTGATGTGTGCAAAAAGTTAGCCCGAACACCTAATTATTAAAAACAAATTGGGATTCTCGTGTCAAAGGAAAAATAAAAAATAAAAACACTATTTTTTTTAAGATAAATGTCAGTATTTATGTATCGTTAACATCAAAGTTGTCTTACAAAACTAAATGCCGTTTTAGTATTTGCTTGTTTGCTTCTCTCTGTTAATTTATTTAATAAAATAAAACGGAAAACAAGTAAAAAAGGCAGCAAACATGTTTTATTATACTCATTTTCAAACGATCAAAAAACTAAACAATTCATAAGTCATCTCGGACCCTTGATCGAGACCAAATCAAGCATATCTCAATCCACTCAAGTCTGCTACGAGAATCTGTATCGTCCAATGAGTTTTGTCGAGGGTATTTGGGTTTGTTTATAAAAATATCAAGAAATTTTTCCCGTCAAGTTTTGTTTGAGATTGAAACAGCTGTGTGACAAATAATATTCGAAACAAGAAATGGGCAAATCTTTGACCCTTTCTCATTTCTTAAAAAAAAAAAAAATTGGACGACATAACGGCATAGTCATATACTCACCGGTACAAAACTTGCATCAAAATTTTGTCAAGAATTATAAAATTCCCACCTTATCCCAAGAATTTAATTTAAATATCTTTCAAAATTGAAAACTCTCAACCTTATTATGAGTGCACCTTTTTAGAGCCTTCGGCACTATCTGTAGGGGCCTCTGAGAACTGTGACAGAGTTATAAATTTCCATAAATGAGATCGATTTTTTTTTTTTTTAATATCGTCTTTTTAAATGAAATCAATTGTTAATCACAATCTCAACAAACATATGCAATAAAATAACAGCAAGATGATGGGAAATTTTGATGGGAATATTAGTATTTACAAACTACATAGACGAGCTATGTAGTTTAAAATTATTGATATTGTTCTTATGTTTGCATAAAATGATCTCAAAGTAAAATAAAAGCTTCGAGGGCTAGAACCGATGTCGAAGGGGATCTATATTCAATTTTTTAGGGTTAACCTATAATAGATTTTAAATTTTAAGAGGTCAAAGTGGAATATTGATAAATTTTGGTCGAGGCAGCCGCCGCAGCCGCAGACCCTGCCTCCACCACTGTCCATGGGTCCGTTGATTGCTCTCTGCTAATTGCCAAACAAACAATAAAAACCCGAAGCCTCCTATCTCTCGGTAGTTGCTTTGTTTCTTGTTGTTGAGTGAGTTGACAACACCGGTTTAAGACACAGGAGTATTTTCTAGACTTAAATTTTGATAAAAGGTAGTTGAACTCGATTAGAATTTGGGTTCGATGAAACTTTTGTCTCTCCCTCAATCACATACAGAGTTCAAAAAAGGGGTTGGAGGTCAATTTCTCCGTTTTTTTTTTTCACCACTTTGAATTTGATGAAAAATTAGCGTCCCGTTCAGTTGCTAAGAATAAAGTACAAGAATATCTAGTTTGTATGCGCTTTCTTTGCGTTCAATTAGCTAGACAATTACGAAACACCCTTCTTAAATAGGATTAATTTTCTCTTAAAATTCATCTCACCAAAAAATAAAGTTATAATTAATGACAAAACTATTTTTGTTAATGCTGAAACGGTAATTCATAAAAGATTTGTACACTAGCAATCCTATCTTCACACTGGTTTTCTACACAATTAAACTAATTATTAATAAATTTTCTCACAAATTTATTTTATCAAACGAACATTGAAACTTTTTTAAAATTTTCTCACAAATTTGTTCTATCTTCATCAGTAAACGGACAAGATGCCCTCGAACTCCAAGCAACACCTCACATGCATTTCCAAAGTACAACTTTTTTCTGGATAACCAGTTCTTATTCCATGTATTTGTATCCTGATCAAAAAATAAATTACTAGGATTAACAAATAGAAATTAACTCTTATTCAGAAGAACAATAGTCAAGTCTGAGTGTCAATCTACGGGAACAGATTAGCTGAGTCACGCTAATTTTGATTGGTCTTTAAATTAATTCTAAAGAAAGAGAAATATATTTGAATTTGGATTTTGGTTTAAGAAACCAGGAAATTGATTTGTGGAAACTATTTGCAAGAGAGGATCCAGGGTTTAAAAATGATCCAGATTAATATTCGAATTGCAAAGGATTATCGTCAGGGCTTGCGATCCCTGTCGATAATCATCAAAACAATACATGGATTGTTAAAAGACAGGACTATTCTATAACATGGACCGTATCACAAACGCGATCTAGCTTCCTAATGGCATGATCTGTTTTACGAGCATAACCCATCTCAGACTGAGTATTATACGGTGCAATGCCTTTTGGATAATACAAGGCCCCGTTTTCGAAGAACCAAACCCACATGACTCTTTGTAAATAACGAAACAAAGACAATTCAAAAGCATTCAAGATTAAAAAAAAATGCTAGAACAAGGAAAAAAGTGCACGTAAAGTAAATTAACCTTATGATCAGATCATTGCCGTGGGTTCTAGAAACATACTCCTAATTGCTTAATTACGTGCCAAATCATCTTTTTTGTATAGTAATGGCCCCATGGTCTCTTTCAAATCAAATATGTTTTGGGCTTTGGAAGAAAATAAATCGCTGCAAAGAAAGTTTTATTTACCAAAATCATAATAGGTTTTTATATTATGATTCTTATCCAGAAAAGAGAGACCAATAAGAAAATAAGATAAAGATGTCGAGTACTTCTTTGGGTCCCGTCGACACATGTTTTTATTTTTACAGGGATTGAGTGGCCTCAATATTTGAGATGCCTTCATAATTGAGTTGCACACGTCATGGCTGACGTGTTGACGCCAATAATTGTACAGCTATTATGTGAGAATAATTTGAGATTCATCTAATGCACTGAGAATCATTTGATTTTGCACCACATTTGTTGCAAGAAAATATATGATTTTACAATAAAATATTTTTAGATACTTGTAGTTTTTCTCTTCAAGTGATTCGAAAACCTTATTGAGTATATATTTTTTCGAAAAAAAATTATGCGCATAACAACAATCAATCACGTTATATGATTAGTATTTTTTTCCCCATCCACAAGCATTAGTTTAATATGGTGTAAATATTTAATTGAGAAGTTTTGATTCAACAGTTTAATACAAAGACACATGCTTATCGAGGTAAGAAATACGTTATTTTTCTTGCAGATTTTTTATTTTCCTGTAGCAAAAAAATTCAATTATTTTGGTGTTAAAAGTTTAATTTTTTTTTATTACCATGTCATTTACGTATCCATTTTTATTTCCACTTTCTTTTAATTGGATAATTGCCGTGGGAAAATAGAGTAATTATAAACGTGCAAGTCACGTGCGACGGCGAATCTGTAAATACAGAGAGTGAAAACGAAAACAGAAGCAACCAGTCGAGCGGTGGAAGTGATTGGAAATTAGCTTTATTCGCTCATGAGAGTAGATTCTCCCTCAACCCTGAAGAAGAGGAGACTCATCCCGATTGATCCAATGGAGTACGAATCAGTGAAGGTTTTTCTCGGTTTCTTCCTCTCCTTTACTCTTATCCATTGGTTAAAATTATATTTATGTGTAGCTAGTTTTATGATTTAGGCTTTTTTACATCAGATTGTTGATGGGTTGATTTGGGTATCTGATAACATTGGGGAATTAGTTGTACTTCATCTGATATGATTCGATTTGGGTATCTGATAACACTGGGGGATTTGGTGTAATTCTTCTTCATCCGAAAGTAAGAGGTTTTGTGGGTTAGTGCAGATTGGATTGAACCATGTGTTTGGTGCCCTTAATGCTCAAAGGCTGAAAACTGACATTTATGGCTTTTACATGGGTAAATAAAGTAATATGCCTTAAATCTGCGAAGACAGATAAACAAGTTGGCATGGAACTTAGTTGATAGATATAACAGGATTGAACAGGCTAACATGACAATGTTTAAAAAACTAGCACATGACGCGACAGTAATAAGGCAACAATTGGATGCACAGTTATTACATGCTCGAGAAGGAAACAGGGTTGGGGCCATTGATGATTACTGTGGAAGTGTTGGTGAAATATAGATCTTAGGTTGAATTTGTTGTTGAGGTAAATATGGTGTTGGAAATAGAGAGGTGAGGGGAGTGGGAATGACGGTGGCACTGGCACAAGATGGTCCATCGAGGTTAGCGCATGGAGCTTAGGAATGATGGTGGCACAAGAGGATAGAGGTGAATGAACAAGTGGTGATAAGAATTTGAAATCTAGATGACCAAGGTCATAGCCTCTTGATCTCAGGGGAAGGTCGTGAGAAGAATTTGAAATTTAAATGTCCTTGGCAAAAGTTCCTTTATTAATACCCTACGATGATGATACCAATTTATTGCTAGGTCTTAAGAGTCCGAGGGTGAAAAGATTTAGAGGCTTTATTTTCAGTAATGTGGTGTCGAAGCCTAGGTCCTTAGCAAGGCTAGTTATTTTCACTACACCCATCTTCCGTGACAATCTTTGTGGGGGTAGGAAATTGAGTTACAAAACCATCAAAAAGTGTCTATAGGCCATGGTCTAGATAGGAGAGGGTTAGGTCAAGGTATCATTTTAAAGGCCAAACTTCTCTTAGGCCACAGTCTAGGGAAAACTTGTTTGTCCTTGTCCAGGAAATGACAGTATGCATTCTATGGTGTTAAGAGATTGTAGGAATTAGGGAGGCTGTAAAAAGTTTCAAAGATCGGTCTTTTGCTTGAATTATTTATTTTCAAGTCTACCAAATACCAATACAAGCTTGGAGAGGTTACCAATGGCGGGTGAAATTGACCCACTGAGATTGTTGGCATTGAAACTGAAGGGGTGATTTTCGGAATGAAACAAAACTTTGTTCGAGGTTCAACAATTTTTTTTGAACCAGATAGGTTTATGTCTGACGTAGTTTTGATGGTGTTGCAAAGGATGTCAACCAAAAAGTTAGGAATAGAATGAAGAAGAAGAGGATGATGATGCTAAGTCGCTCCTCCATTTCATTATAGCTTCTGTTTCTGATGTGGCAGTTCCTAGTTTTGTTTGAGTTATCCTGGTCAAGTAAAATGGCTAAGTCTGTTGTAACAAAGAGCCCATAGAGACACAAATGATACTTTTGAAGTTGCTTAAACCAACCTTACTTCGGCTTTGAAAATCTGAAACGACTTTGGGTTCTAAAACGTTTTGAAGCACTGTAGGGTGTGAAGTGGATTCAATAACTACGTTTTTTGGTGTTTTATGCACTTTCCCAAATGAAGCTTAGTGATTGAAAATGGAAGTGACCCATTGCTCTCCTTTCCAAACCTTTTTTCAATTCGAGTTTATCATGCTGAACATATTTGTACGACTATCAAACGATGACGAACACTTTTGTCACATTGCAGTTACAAGCCTGCAACTGCCCATCATTTTAACTTTGGATATGAACTATGCGGTAGCTGGAGAGTTGACCTGTGAGGTTTATTTGACAGAGATTCTTGTTCATAAATTCTACTAGAAGCATCTTTGTGTGGAAACTAACTTACAAAATATGGTAGTGAACGAGTTTAATAGTTCAGGAGCTCATGGGGTTCTTGCTGTCAACAAGGCAGCTTGAATTGCAATGTGCAATTGGCTTCAGTAGCGTTGCTAAACTATTAACGTTGTTTCTTTACTATTTTCTGATAAGGTAGTTTTGTGCCAAAATGCTTATGGTATTAGCAGGGCCAGGGAATATCCAATCTAAATAATCACTGTCTAAGGAACTAGATTCAAAGTTAAACTGGTCGGGTCTTTTAGTTGCTCATTGGTAATATCTTTGGAATGACCTTAAACTGCAGTTTAAACTTTAAGGCTGAGTTTCCACTACGCTATTTTTCGGTATTCTTAGACTTCAAGTTGTCAAATCAGTTGATGTACTTTAAGGTTGAGTTTCCACTATGGTATTTTTGGTATTCTTGGACTACAAGTTGTCAAATTAGTAAGTCATTCTCCTCGTATACATCAACTGATTTGACAACTTGTAGTCCAAGAATACCGAAAAATAGCGTAGTGGAAACTCATCCTAAATGAGGTTTGAGAAGGTTTGAAGAGAGCACTAGTTGGTCAATTCCATCGTTAGTCTGTATGATTGAAAGCATAATTATCATCCTCTCCCCTCAATTCATGGTCTAAACATCAATAACATCCATCTCATACGGCATATCTACAACTGTTGCAGTTGTCTTCGACGCAACATGTTTGGTTCAAATCTCGCTAGAACCCTCGAGCATTTCAGTTGCACTTTAGTACTAAAAATCCTCTTTCATTTCGGCACTAACAACCTCAGTGGGTCAATTCCACCCACCATTGGTAACCTCTTCAAGTTCAAACATTGCCATTGGATTTGATTAAACTTGCAGCAAGAAAGGGTGTTCTTTTTATTTTGTTTATTGGCATTGTCTATGGACTTCGTTTTGAATAGTCTCTTTTTGGTTGTTGAACATGACCTAGTTAAAACATTGCCATTGGATTTGATTAAACTTGCAGCAAGAAAGGGTGTTCTTTTTATTTTGTTTATTGGCATTGTCTATGGACTTCGTTTTGAATAGTGTCTTTTTGGTTGTTGAACATGACCTAGTTACTTAACTATGATACACATCTCCCTAGCCCGTGGGCATAATATGATTAGTGAGCAAGTATGGTTGAATTTGGATGTAGGGTTGAATGTAGTCTTTAGATAAGCATGGTGTTGCTGTGTTGGAGACCAAGAGGTTAGGGGAGTGGGAGTGGGAATGGTGGTGGTGTATGATGATCCATCGAGTCTGGTTTGTGGAGTTTAGGGAATTTGTGAATGAAGAAGTGGCGACAATTTGAAATTTTGATTGGACACAACTCTATTATGAGGATGGCTATGGTGGATCCGCAGTCTACAAGTGGTAGAATTGATGTTTACTGTGGAAATATGGATAAAAGCAATATGAGTAATGATGGATGCGCAGTCTTCAAGTGGTAGAATTGATATTTACTTCGGAAATATGGATAAAAGCACTAGGAGTAATTGACAAGTATGAGTATTTGCAGTTTCCCCATGTCCAGTCCTTGACATGAGAATAGAATTAATACCTCACCTAGGTATGTAGCCGAGTGGCTGAGTCCATGTAACATATATGTGCGTGGCTGCATGCTATTGTACGAAGAAATTGTGGAGCGTCTAAGGTTTGAAAGATGTATATGGTGCCTTGAGCCTTGATGTGCATTACGGTTGATGGGAAGGATAAATCATCTCAAATTAAAGGAAAAGGCACCATTTATTCCTTTCTGCATGGTTCTTTGGCAGTTTTGGTCCATCCTTCGAGCAGTTTTTTAGTTTTGTGGAGATTTATGAGTAAAGTGATTACTGATAAGAACTTAAGTTTTAGTTGCTTGGATAATTGCTATTTTTTATGTTTACGTGGTGGCGCTCCTTGTTGGTCTTTTGATAAAATCTTTTGAAAAAGAATAATGCCGGTGATGTCAGTTAGTGGCAACTTTGGTCCTTGGTTTCAGATCAAGCTTGAAGCTGCAAAGCAAAAATTTGGACGAGAAATTCGTGTGTTTGAAACCTTAGCTGCTTCTCCAACGCCAATGGACGTGCCCAGTAGTGGTATGGACCACTTAAACTTCCATTCTTTCATTGCAAACTATCAAATTATCTAGGAATGTAGATATTTTTTGAGGGTCACATTGAACTTTTTATTTACTTTGATTGGCAGAGGAGCGGGATGACTTCTACGAGTTCACTGCAGAGGATTATTACCAAGTTTTGGCTACCAAAAAGGAAGGTACAAAATATACAATTATGATGTATCATAATTAGGGCACACGTAGAGCAAATTTTGAGCAGAATTTTTTCTTTCCCGTAAAATGGGGTGGAGGTGTTCATTGTGTTAGAGCAATGGTCTTCATTAGAGTTTTACTGTCGGATAATACTGGAATTATGAGCAGATAAATTCTTGAAGACGAGAAAAATTCGAGAAGCAGAAGAGGCTGCTCGCAGATCAAGGATAGCTAAGGTATGTGTTAGATGATGGTTCTGTCACATGAAGTTTTATCTGTAGAATATGTTATTGTCTCAAAAAGTGGGGAAAGCACTAAAAGAAGTTTCATCTGCTTATTTGGCATAATGTAGGCTGTGGTTAGAGTACGTTTCCCTGATAATTGCACGTTGGAGGCCACATTTCATCCATCAGAGACTATCCAGAGCTTAGTTGATCTTCTTAAGAAAGTAATCGCTCGACCAGAACTGCCATTTTATATATGTAAGCACATGCTTATTGGAAAAGTCCCTTCTTTTGTAGAAATTCTTCTGATATCGTAAATTCGTTTCTCAAAAAATTTGTATGTTTTTAGATACAACTCCTCCGAAAAAGCATGTAAAGGACATGTCACAGGATTTTTACTCTGCTGGCTTTATCCCTGGAGCAATTGTTTATTTCTCTTATGACCTACCAAAAGGTTAGTATGCACTTCTAGATTTTATCTCTTTGTAATTTTGTTGCTTTGCAATGATTTTTCTGTAAACTAGTTCTGAGTTCCCAGTTTTCCATGTTTACTTTTTGACAAAATTGCTTCACAATTATTACCATGTCTATTAAATAGGGTTTGTTATGTGTGGTGAATCTGGTGATGGCATTTTTTATCAGCACGGCAGCTTTTATGCATTTTACATCAACTCAAATTTCTCTCTTTAGTAGAATTGCCTGTAACACCAATCCCAAAAGCATATTTAGCTATCCAACACTGTTAACCGGTCCCCAACTTGTTGGGGCGTGTTACAATTTTGTTGGGCATATTTCCTTGAGTTGTAAATGGAATCTGAGCAGAGTAGAGTTTAGGCATCTGCCTCATTTGGCCATGTATTTTCCGCGCCTTTGATACTCTGGTTTGTAGATGATGGATAGTTATTTGCTGTCAGGATTTAGAATTGGGCTTCTGGTGAATATTTGGTTAGATTCTGATTCTTGAAAATGGAAGCGGTTATTGTATCCCTGTGAACATACCCACTTGAACAAGGCCAGTGTTATTCCGTTTATGCTTCAAGACCTAGTCTTGGATTGTGGAGGGAAGGGAAATGGATTTGCTCACACACTGTTTTTCCCCTTAGGAACCAAACAAGATTTTTTTCTTTGGTGGTTACATCCCTACCCTAACAAAAAGGAAGCTAACGCACTGGACTTCTTTCACACTCTTTTTCTTTTTCTATCTTTTCCATTTCCTCTTCCTTTCCTATTGATGGTGTTGCGGCTTTTTTATTCCCAGGAGACGATGGTCACACTGTATCAGGTCCATACCTTCAAGAGGATGTCTTGTCTTTGAAAGGTTTGGAACTCATCCCTGAACAACAGGAGCCAGTTGAAGCTGCCCCGGAACCTGCAGCGGCCAATTCCTCGCCCTTGGTCCCAGAGAGAAAACCTGCTGACAAGAAACCCGCTAAGCCGAAGTGGTTTAAAACTGTGACTTGCTTCTTCTACATGTTAGCTCTTGTTTCCCCTTTTGGATCTTTTGACCCAATTTGTATCGTACAGTTTTTCCCGTTCTTACACTTCCAATTCTTAGTTTTCATTCTTTCTTTCGTAGAGTGTGACATGTAACCGCGATGGGGCACTCATACAAGATATATGGTGCAGTGGGAGTCAAAAGATCAATGTCTATCAAGAGGAGATTCTTCTGATAGCCATAGTTTTCTGCTGTTCAAGATCACATTCCCAAATTATTAAGTTATAGTTTGGTGTTGTATGCACTGATATTTCTGTTCATATACTTGCTGGATATTTTGGATACTAATGGTAATCTGTGTGATATCGCTACCAGTTTTTAGTCTCTGATAGCTCTCTAACATACCTTTATTTATTCCTTTGGTGCAAGCAAATATTCCATCTGGTGGGCCAGTGGCATCTGTAGGCGATATAAAAGGAATTATGATTCTTTGTCGGGCATCGCCACATGGTGCTCCTTGCTCTTTTTCCACTACACATTATGGTGGGCTCTATATACTTTGTATTGAGCACCGCCATGTGGAATGACCTGTATGTAATATTGAGTTTTATGAAAGTCATCGATATTGATTGGGAAATGTAAAAGATAAGGTGCACTGAAAATATGTCATAGATTATTTGGTGAGCAAATAATTTAAACTATGATGGGCGACAATTATTGGGTGGATATAAAAATCTCTTTCATTATTGTTTCCGACGGTGAATGTGATTGAGGACACTAGTGGCAATAATTGATCTTCTATGCCGCTTGTAATAAAAAAAATGGAATTCTATTGCCGTTTCTTCCATTTTGAAATATGAGAGTAGCGAGTCAATAGAAGGGGAAAAACCTTCGTGGATTGATCCATTGGGTTCTCTATTGAGGGAGAGGTGAGGAAATGGGGGGAGGGGAGTGAATGTATCAATATTTTAGGGTATGAGGTGGAAGGTGAAGACTAGAGGAGTGGTGAAGAAGACGATAAATTGAAGCTCTATTTGTCACCTTTTTTTTTTTGGTCGGTTTTTTGGAAGGACATAATAAAGGGGTCTTTACTGCAATAAGACATCAACTTTTTCTTTAATGTCAAGAGGACATATCACCTACACATTCTAAAAATAACCCCACTAGCCAATGAAAATGCCTAAACCCCCAAACCTAATGAAAGTGCCTAAACCTAAACTTCAGGGTACCCTATGAAAGTGCCTAAGACCCTAGGGTACCCACGAAAGTGCCTAAACTTCTAAAACCCTGTAATTGGAAAGTGCACCCTAAGTGTCTAGACTCACTATACCCTACTCCAAAGAGCCTAAACCTCCTAAAATTGAACTCAATCCCAAAATTAAAGAGAGAGAAAATTAATTTTGTCCCACCCAAGACCCCGCATAAGAGAGAGAAAGAAAGTGACTGATGGGTGAAAAGGAAAAAGGCATTAGAGAGAGAGAGAGAGAGAGAGAGAGAGGAAAGAGATAAAATGAAACATGTACATAATGAAAGTGACAGGTCAGTAGGTGAAATGAAGTGTCAGACCCTTTTTTTTTTGTACCAGTGCATGAAGGACGCGCGTGGAAATGATTCATTAAGTGTATTTTTGTCTAATGTTGTACTTAAGCCCTCAAAAATTTTTCATCAATATATTGGAAACATTAAAATAAGTTAAACTAGACTAAACACCACTTAAAACCCCAAACTTTGCCTTTAGACTAATTTTCCGTTTTTTTTGTTTTTTTTTGTTGTTGAATGTTTGGTGTTGAAGAAGATAAGGGTAAGGAGATGGGGTGTTTGGGTTTTAGGATAAAGGATTTGGTGCTTGTACTAAATACATCCAACGAAATTAAGGGACATAATAGATTTTGAACACAAGGGTATTTTTTTTCTTAGAATTGATTAAGTTTGAGTGGGTGGGATGAATTTAGCCAATTCACGATTGCAGATAGAATTCCCCGGTCTCCTAGCAAAGCCCTAAAGCAAATAGTATTTTTTACAAGAGTTTTTTTTTCCAAAACATCCCTCGAACTATACACCTAATGTTTATTTAGTCCTCGAACTATCAATTTTGTTTACTTAGTCCTCGAACTATACACCTGTTGTTTACTTAGACCTCGAACTATCAATTTTGCTAACAGAACATGGACGGAAAACTTAACGGATGCCATTTTCCCACCACATCTAGGGTAGAGAAGTCATTCCACTTGATTTTCCTACCATAAAAACAACATCAACCAAAAAAAAAAAGAAAAAGAAAAGAAAAGAAAAAACTCAATGGCCTACCTTCACCGAAACGCATATGCAAGCAACAACCGAAGATTTCTGTGACATTCTTGAGCATAATAAAGATAGGTGATCTCTGGACCTTATATATGAAAGAGTAAGCCAATTCGAAAAAAATTAAATAGAAATCATGTAGGCCACAACCATCAATCTGCTATGATATAGTGATGTAGTTCTTTAAGATTTCTATATGGTTTAACTTCACACAGGATTTTGAGCTTATATTATTGATTAAGAAAAACTGTTCAAGAAAAAATTCGTCCATGTTCACACAGGACTATTCTTTTTTTTGGTTGCTGCTGTTTTTATGGGAGAAAAATCAAGTGGAATGACTTTTCTACCCTAGATGCGGTGGGAAAATGGCATCCGTTAAGTTTTCCACCCATGTTCTGTATAGTTTGAGGACTAAGTAAACATTAGGCGTATAGTTAAGGATGTTTTGGAAAATAACTGTTTTTACAATGCTGGCCTCAACTTCACAGCAAGCTGCTATTCTACGACCCGGTGATCGATAGAGCCTGCAATTCTTCAGCCTTGTGAGGTTCAATGGCGGCTCACATCTTCACTGGAGTCAAGGGAGGTAATTGTTTTTTCAATATAGTTGCAGACCTGAAGCTCCTTCAGCCCCTTTTCCGGCAGCTTTTGACCATCTTGTGGTCGTTGGATTTGCACACCATATAAAATAGAAAAACCTATTCCCCTGCATTTCTGCCCATTCTCATACCTAGTATAATCATTAATACCCGTTCAACACCGTTCTTCACGGCCAGAATCATATTACTATATGTTGCCGTCCGTGGACATTTTGATGCGGTGTTTGTACGATGATTTCGTTTTTTTTTTTTTTTGGTGATTCTGTTGATTTTCTTTGAAAATGACGAATTGCCGACAGGAGTAGAATCATAATTAAACAAGTCGATCGTCAATCTGTGGATTTTCGTATAGTTATCATCATCCTTTTGTGTTTTGTGTTTCATTCACCAAGAGTCAACCTTCAGTTTGCAATTCCAGTCTATGTTGTCCTAAGTGACTATACTAACTACACGTTTCAATTTTGTAACTATAGTTTCAGGAAGTTCTTTTCGTTCTATGTTCCTACATTAACATGAAGCAAGTTTGGGAAAGACTCCAATCTCGGAATCGATTGTATTGTGTTTCTTAACTGCATATTCTTTGTTATTCCATTTGGAGTTTCTGAAGTTGAAGTTTTTTTGCTATTGTCTATTGAAGTTAGGTAACTTAGCGTCGTTCTTATTTATCATTAATTACTGTGATGGCCTTAAAAAACTGCAGCAACTCAAGCTGCTTTGGCCGATGAAAAAGAGACAGGAGCTTCTGCTGTTGGGAGTGGGAGAGTTTTACGCAAAAAATTGAATAAAGTGGTCCTAGCATATAGTGGTGGCTTAGACACCTCAGTCGTTGTGCCATGGCTAAGGTATGTTGTTTTCTGCTTTGATCAAGGCATTTACCATATTGTGTCGTAACTGGAAAAAATGTTGTACTTGCAAACACGTTGATCTCTGCTTTCTGTTGTCATACAGAAAGTTGTAGTTTCATCTAAATGTTATGCTGATTCCAATACATCTGGCAAGACAATGAAAGCCCATATCGTGTTTCAGGTTAAGTTTATTACCAAAGTGAAGCTTATGTAGTAACCATTTGCTTTTGTCTGAATGAGATGCAGTCCATCCTTTGAAGGCTGTTGTTTAGAGAGGGGCCCTTCATAGTAAGGGTCTTGGGGAAAGTGTTGTAAATACCTGAGTTGAATGTTGCAGATTGCACTTCTCTTTCCTCTTATTGATGCCTGTAACATTAATATAAAAAAAAGGCTACCCAGTGCACGAGGTTCCTACGATTGTACGTCTGGGGAAGGGTTGGATGTATGCAGTCTTACCTCCGCAAGTTGAGAGGTTGTCTACACCTCTCGAACATGTTACCTCCAGATCACATCGGGGCAACCTTACCATTGCGGCCAGGCCACCCTCTTCTGATGCCCGCTACATGTTCGATATTTGTTGTGTTTACGAGTTATGGTGCTTATAGTTTTAACTGATCTGGGTATTTATGTGCTCTTTCTGCAAGAATCAAGATAGTTCTTGGTTGTTTATTGTAATTTGGTATCCTTTTTTGGATGTAGGGAGAATTATGGCTGTGATGTTGTTTGCTTCACTGCAGATGTCGGTCAAGTATGTTGGTTCAAGTTTTCTTTTTGTCCATGTGGTGCGAATTTTGTTTATTGGAAGATTAGTTGAATATTGCGTGATTTCCTACAGGGTGCGATTGAATTAGAAGGTTTAGAACAGAAGGCCAAGGCAAGTGGGGCTTCTCAATTAGTCGTCAAGGATTTGAAGGAGGAATTTGTGAGAGACTATGTATTTCCTTGCTTGCGAGCTGGAGCAATCTATGAAAGGAAGTATTTGTTGGGTACCTCAATGGCCCGCCCTGTTATCGCAAAGGTAAGCAACAAAGACAAATCAAGGAACATGGTAAACATGTAAAAAAAAAAGGAACATGGTAAAATTGAAAAGTAATAGTTTCTTCGTTTTCAGTTGTTGTTTACTTACCTAGATGCATGTGTGCATATTATAAGTTGTCCCATTCAAAACCATCAGCACTGACCGTGACCTGCACCCCTTTCCACTTATCCTGCTCATTCATCGTCAAGCAAAAAGAAAGAAAACTCTTCAACTATTACCTTGATTATCATCTTTGAAGCTAGTGAGTGAGTTTTCTTTTCTTTAGAGATAACTAATAGCCCCTATAATTGTTGCATTCTCCTTTTTGTTCTGTCACCTTCAGGCAATGGCTTCTTCTTTTGTCCATAATCATCTAAATGGCCTGCATCTTGCTAATTGGAGAACTAAAGTAGCCATATTTGTACATGCTATTAAAAGCACTCATATTTCCATGGTTCCAGCGCGTCATCTTCCTTTTTATTTTAAGTGCTCTTTTGGATAGAGTATAGACGCAAAAGGGGAATTAAGGCATTGTTGTATGATAAATATATCATCCATCAGATACCAGTACTAACTAGACACATTTCTCTTCATGGGCATCGAAGTTAAACGCTGTCCTAATAATGGGGCTGAAATTTGGCTCATAAGCACATGATATTATGCCTCAGAGATAAATGCAGCACCCCGCGACGAATGGGTCCTTGAGTTGAATTCAGACGGGCTTCTTAGAAGCCTACCTAAACATCTGGGAAGGAAACATAATCCTTTCAGAGATGACAGGTAAGATATTTTGACATAGGCCTACAACTTCAACCTTTTCCCATTCAGCACTGTTAGCATTGGCAACTTAGGCATAGCATAAACCCTCTCTCCCTTTCTCGTGCGTGCTAATAAAGGAAAGGACAATGGTATTATCTAATCAACAACTGTTTAGATGATCTACTTTTCTGTTATGTGAAATTGGGTTTTTGCCCCCTTCTTAACACCTTAGATTAGAAAAGTGTGAATCAAAGTTTTCTTATTCAGAGAACCATCCTATTTGTTGCTGGCGTTCTATGATCTCTCGAGTTAGATTTTACATTTGTTATATCTGTGTCAGTTATACTTGTCAGTTTTGTCATTTTGTGATGTATATAGTCTCATATCTACTTGCAATGGCAGGCCATGGTTGATGTTGCTAGAGAAGTTGGAGCTGATGCTGTTTCTCATGGATGCACTGGGAAGGGAAATGATCAAGTGTGCCTTCTAGTAATCAATTCCAGTTCTAGTTTCTAAAATTTACCATGGCATTTCTTTAATAACAAGACGGTTGCATCTGCTCTTCATGTATGCAGGTTCGCTTTGAGCTAACTTTTTTTGCTTTAAATCCTGAACTCAATGTTGTGGCTCCCTGGAGGGAATGGGAAATCAGAGGGAGAGAAGATGCTATTGAGTATGCCAAGAAACACGGTGTGCCAGTCCCTGTGACAAAAAAATCCATCTACAGCAGAGACAGGAACTTATGGCACCTTAGTCACGAGGTGAAAGTCATCATTTATTTGTATTGCTGCACTCATTTTACATTTGAGGCCACCTAGTTGCATGAATGATGATTTCTGCGAACTCTCCAATTTGCTTATGGTACACATGCCAAGACTGTTTGGGCCCGTTGCTTCTTGATTGTCGCTGCTAGTTTTTTGAATTGACTTGTGTAGAGACATTGATTAGGGATCTAGCTCAATAGAATTTGTTGTCATCTAGTGGACATGGTGAAACCCATGATCTTATTAGATGTAGCCCATCCTCTAGTTGTTGCTCAGGAGATGACAGGAGAAGGATAGATTATCAAACTCTAAACAAATGAAAGCAAGACTCATCGACATCATATGGGTATTGACATGTTGAACGGGACTCGGGAGCAAGTCGAGAAAGACTTATTTTTTGAATGGATAGTTCTACTAGAAGACTACTTCACCAGGTTGATAGAGTAATCAAAATAGAGACAAGTAAGCACAAACCAGGCTCAGCCCATAAAACCTTTTGAAGGGTGTACTGTAGGAATTCTCAAGTAAGGGTAAATGTGAAACAATTGAATATGGTCTTTAAACATATAAGCAACTAAGTACCTTTGGCAGCATATTTATGATGTTTAAAACTTGATGTTTGACATTGTACCTTTTTCTGAATTATCTGGTACAAAGTGCTTGATGTCAGCTACTTGATATCTGGACATAACATGATCTTTTTTGTAATTATTTCCTTCGCTATTTCACTTCCTCTGCCTTCGATTAAGAATAATCGACTTTGTTCATCTTTTCCGCATGATAAAAACTGATCTTTGTTTCATCTCTCTCTGGTTGTGTGTGTCGTTTGTGGCAATGAAGGGAGACATTCTGGAAGACCCATCGAAGGAGCCAAAAAAGGATATGTACATGATGAGTGTTGACCCAGAAGATGCACCCGACCAACCCGAGTAAGTTTACTTGTTTGCTTTTATTTCATTTCCTTTACAACCCTTCTGGATGGTGAGAAAAGAAAAGGATAATATGGTCATGGGAAATGGCCGAATAAAAGAGATGAGAAATTGTAGAATTTTTTAGGTCCGTTTATGTTTCTCCCCAGTATGATGAGATTTGGAGAGAAACTTCAATCCTTTCTTTTCTCGCCATATTTCGCTGCCCAAAAAGGGCATTAATTTGCTTGGGCGCTGCCTTATTCTCTTTCCCATGGTCTCACTTTCACATAGATACATAGAAATTGGGATAGTTTCAGGACTTCCCACTTCCCTTGAAGGAAAGGAGCTCTCCCCCGCATCTCTCCTCTCAGAGCTTAACAAAATCGGCGGGAGACACGGAATCGGCCGCGTCGACATGGTCGAAAATCGCCTCGTCGGAATGAAAAGCCGTGGGGTCTATGAAACTCCGGGCGGGACCCTTCTCTACACCGCGGTACGCGAACTGGAGTCTCTGACGCTTGACCGTCAAACCATACAAGTAAAAGACTCCCTTGCCCTTACATATGCTGAGCTGGTCTATGCGGGAAGGTGGTTTGACCCTCTTCGCGTGGCGATGGACGCTTTCATGGAGAATATCACGAAAACCACCACTGGATCGGTGACTCTCAAATTGTACAAAGGTTGTGTCACTGTGACCGGTCGTACAAGCCCATATAGTCTATACAGGCAAGATATCTCGTCGTTTGAGAGTTCTGAAATTTATGATCAGGCGGATGCTGGTGGATTCATTCGGCTTTATGGACTTCCGACGAAGGTTCGAGCTATGCTTGAGAAGCAAGATTGATGATATGTGGTTTTAAGTTAATGACACCTCATAGTTCATCCTCTTAATTTCGCTCTAGACTTGTTTCGTATTAGCAAAAGGATGTTCCTTATGCTTAGTTTTCTCTTCTTGCTTCCTACTATATGTAAGTATTTGTTTATTTTCGTCGTACTGCATTGTTGCAGCATTTCAATGTGACATGTATGCAGAACCATGATTTGTCAGGATATCTGGTACTATAGCTCGAAGAAAGTGCATTCCATTCTTACATACAAATTAAGGATGTTCGTCGATGTAGAACGCTTAGAGCAACTCCAATGGGGTTGTATTATGGCACCATTTATCCAACTACGGCTTCCAATGGTGAGACAAAATTGGTCGGAAAATGGAACAAATGGAAAATTGGTTCTATATGTGGAACCTCCTCGTTCTTGACAGCTCACAATCCCAACTGAAATCTACCAGAAAGTGGACCAGAAGTGTACCTGAATATTTGCCGGAAATTGGCCGGAATTTACATGAGGGGATTCTTATGATAGCTCATAGTTTGGTGGTGTTCAGGTTCACATTCCCTAATTATAGTAAGTTTATACTTGCTGGATATTTTGAATACTAACGGGAATACGGGTGATATAGCTACAAGTTTTTAGTCTCTGATCTCTCTCTAAACATGCCTTAGGTGCAAGCAAATATTCCATCTGGTTTGGCTAGTGGCATCTATAGACGATATAAGGAATGCCCCTTCTCCTTTTTTCACGACACATTGTGGTGGGCTTCCATACACTAGTCTTGGGCACCGCTATGTGGAATGACCCGTATGCAATATTTAGTTCTATATCAAAATAGTAGGACTCAGTTATGTTTAATTGGCATTTCATAGAGCAGGCTCCGTAAAACTCACACCGTATAACTTAGGATGCAATATCAATTTCCATGTTGAGTAATAATTTTGAGATCGATATCATTTTGGCAAGGACCAATAGAGCACTAGCTACATACTCGAATGGGTACCCAGAAAGTTCCCAGAATTTGGAACTCATAAAAAGTGTAGTGATTATGTATCCATAAAGAAAAATTATGAAAAATTATAATTATTAAAGTGTAATGAATCCATAAATAAATTGAATTTACAATGAAAGTCATCTATATTGATTGGGAAAAGTAAAAGATAAGGTGCAATGAAAATATGTCATAGATTATTTGACGAACAAATATTTTATAACTATGACTGGATGACAATAATTGACAAAATAAATGTTTTACCATTTAGTAGATAATACTCCCTCCGTCCCTAAATAATAGCCTAAATAATAGTAGTAATTTATTTTAGACTATCTCTTAATAAGGTGTCTACTTAGAAAAGTTAATGGAAAAAAATAGAGGTAAATGTTGATGAGAAAGGTTAAATGATAAAAGTCTCTTTAATAAATTAGAATTACAAATTTACACACTTAAAAAACAATGAAAGGAGTACAAATCAATAATTGGGTGGATATAAAAATCTATCTGTCATTATTGTTTGCAACCGTGAATGTGATTGAGGATACTAATGGCAATAATTGTGTATAATCACAATATTTTTATTGTTTAACATGCTCGCATGTAAAATTTATGTTACTATAAAAAAAATTGGGAAATGATTTATTTACAAGCTATTTATGCAATATAATATCTTTGTCACCAATAATTTGGGGGGAAAAAAAAATCCTCTGTGTGACCACTTGGTGGCTCAATCTTATATGCAGAAGAAAGTTTAACATATCTTTCTTTTTTAGTAGAAAGTTCCAAATATCTTATCCTTGATAGGGCCTATAGGAACCAAAATTCTTGTAACTCTTGGAAAAATTTTAAAGAGTAAGGATTTCTTTTTATCGAAAAAGCAAACATAATTAATAAGTGTTGGATATGGACATTCCATCAACTTCTACAATATTACCTACACAACTTTAACATCACACATAATTATTTTCATATGAAATACGACAAAGTACTACAACCCGAATGATTCGCTTGGTGCATGTAGACATCAGAAAAATACATCTGATACTTACATAGATCCAATAATTTCCGAACACATTTATGTTTAAATCTGTGTCTGGATCGTTTTCCTTTATTGAAACTTTCTTTGTTCTCTTTTATGGGAAAAGTCCCATATGAACCAGTAACGAAAAGTCATACCCACATAAGGATTGCGAGGTGTGTAGGCAAGGGACATCTTCGAGGGAAGGTCTAGAAAAAGAATAAAAACCAACCACGAAGTTTTCAACTATCTAATTGTTTTCTTTGAATTGGATCGTGCTAATCATAAAGCATTATGATCGGGGTTGCATTTTGATTTTGATTTTTTATTTTTATTTATGTAATTCAAGCTAAAAGCGTAATGTAAACCTAGTTTTTGTTCTTTTTTTGTTGTTTAATTATATGTCTTTTAATTTTGTTATGATTTAATAGTAAGTGGGCAACCAAACTAAGGTCGGACTTGGGCAACCCAAATGTCGGGGCCTGGCACTGAACAAATTAACCCAAGGACAATTCAAGATTTTTTCCCACGAAAAAATGAAGATCAAATTAATTCTATTATCATGATTTATGAAACATATGTTTGTTTAGAGTGCTAATGGTTCTTATTATTAGTCCAACAATATTGATTTGGCTAAAACGAAAAAAATGGTTTTTTGGTTTTTTTAATTTTGTCTTTATTCAAAAAAAATTTGCATTTGTTTGTTTTGCATCAAGATTTTATGGTTTCTGAATTTATCTCGTCGAGATGAATCCAAAGAGTATAAAATTAGCGTAGTGCAAGAATTTAATGGAAATCTTTGGCATGAAGAAACAGCTACAGCGCAGTGCAAGAATTTAATGGAAATCTTTGGCATGAAGAAACAGCTGTAGCGCAGTGCAAGAATTTGATGCAGGGTTTAAGATGCCTTTTGTTAACTTATTCAATTCAACAAGTAAAAAGATGAAAAAATAAACACACTCAAGTATTCTTTTTCACACTTGTTAATGTACTTTCACACACTCCTATACATTTTTCGCACATTTCAATACACTTTTTTAATTTTAACACAAGCCCAGTGGACTGATTTTTAGAATTATCCTAGTACAAAGGTAGTTTTAACTTCGCTGTTTTTTTAAAAACTTAGAGTGTTCGGTGAGCGTAAGCCGACCTCGACTAATTTTTGGAGAACAAACCTCACCGTCCAATAGCAAAGGCCCAATTAAAACTTGGAAAAAGTACCAGCCATGATTGGGTGACTCCATAAGAGTGAATAGCACTTGAAAAGTTTTGTACGTTAAATCTTAAGAGGGAACAAACTCACCTTAATTCGAGCACCGAGCGAATCGTTCGGGTTGTTATGATGTTAAAGTTGTTTAGACAATTTAGTATAGTAGAAGTTGATAGAATGTCGATATCCAACACATTAATTCTGTTTGCTTTTCCGATTAAAGAAATCCTTACTTTTTGAAAATTTTCCAAGAGTTACAAGAATTTTGGTACCTATTGGCCCTATCAACTCTAAATATATTTGGAACTTTCTACCAAAAAAGAAAGATATGTGGAACTTTCTTATGCTTAAAGATTGAGCCACCAAGTGGTCACAAAAAGATTATTATTTTTTCTAAATTATTGGTGACAAAAGATATTATATAGCATACATAGCTATATATAAATAAATCACATCCATCGATCATTTGTGAACCGTGACAGATTCTTAAGGAAAATTCTAAAACCAACCCAATGAGCTAATTATAATGCTTAAAAAGTGTATGAGAATGTGTAAAAAGTGTACAGGAATGTGTAAAAGTGTATGAAAAAGTAAAAAAAAAGTACATTGGAGTATGTTTTTTTTTTTTGGTTTTTTTTGTTGTCTTATTGTCAGCCCAGTGGACTGATAATAGAAAAACCCTAAAAGATAGAAACCTTCATAATTAAGAAGGTTTTATAATTTTTTTTATCCTCTACAATGAAAGTTGATGGTAGACAATATCTACAGTACAACTAAACTATGCATGTGATTTATTTACAATTAATATTTATATTTTCACCTATGCATGATTAGATTCTGTCTTACCATTATTTTTTGTGGCAATTATGCATGCATGCTTCCACAGCACACTAGATTTGCTAATTAATTCGATAACAGAGCTAAGTTTTAGTTTTCCAAACATATTTTGAGAGTAATATATTTAATAAAAGAATAAAATTGGAAAGAATATTGCAAATCAATGATTGGGACATAATCCCTATCTTTCTTTAATTTTAATGGATAATAGTCTACTGAAACTAAGGCAGCTTTCCACTGACTGACCTTCTGATTTTTCACGCTTTACAAAACAAGTCATTCTTTTCACATATAACAATTAAAAAAAGTCTAAAAAGTCAAGTTTAGTGGAACGGGGCCTAACTTTCTGTGACAAATGATTCCGAGAAACCAAGGCATGTACCGGACGATAGAATACAAAAAGAAATGGGGTGTAGTGCAACATATGATCAGCCGTCCAAAAGTGTTTTCAATAGTTAGACTTCACTACTAAAAGACTCTTATGGGAAAGAGTAGTTTCTTGCTTGAAAGAGTCGTTTTGAAATCCAATCCATTGGTTGTTGGGTGGACGTTGAAATGCTGCACTATGCCCTTGTAGTGCACACTATAGGGTCTCAGGATCCGTCCGAACCCGGATTCTAAAAAGAAAAAGAGAAATGAAGCCGAATAACCATCTAGCTCCAAGTTTTCTATATGGATAAAGAACACGTGTCAGTAGGGGATCACATATGTAAATTTCATGTATAGACTATAGAGGGATAAGAATAATTGCATCGCAAGGTAACTTCTGTTTCTCCTTTTACAATTTTTTTTTTTTTTGCCTTAAATGACAAAATAAACTATTTCAGAAACTCTACAAGGGTACATCGATGAGAAAGAAACAAAAGAAATAAAAGCAAAAAAGAGAGCCAAACAATTGGCAGAAAACAAATACTCTAAACTTTCTACCAAAAGTTGAAATGCAACCCGATCCGTCAAACTCTAATATTTGCTCGTGCTATATGTATCTTGAACACTAAAAGATAAATACTCAGATCTCGAATTTTGCAATAAACTCCTTCCTATAAAGCACCGACGCACTTAAAATATCTACGGTGAACATGTCGGGGCCACCCAAGGGTACATGTAAGACACACCAAATGAGTAATAGAATATATATATAGTTTTGTATGACATCAAAAAGTGAAATGTCAAAATAAATTTGGGCGTCATCAATAGCTTATAACCAAGAAACACCGCTACTTCGTTCCTAACCTATTTTAATTGGACCTTTATTCCCACAACCTCACAATACAAAAGTCCAAAAACATATTTAAATAATTAAATCCAAATACTACAAAATCTGTTCTACTAATTCTGACCCTTACAATCACGGGGCACCGATCCAAGCGCCCATGTTTTCTAGGGCACATTCCTACATTAGGAACCATCTCCTCTCCAATTTGCTTCCCTCCTGTTCCTTTCCAGTTTTTAATTTTGTGGGCTCATAAGCCTACAACAATAATCAAAATCGTTCATATTGTAGAGCTTGTCAAGAATTTTAAGCATACCAAAATTTATGTTGATCAAATACCAATTCATATTCGATCGGCACATATTTATATTGAAAAAACACTTACAAATGAGATTGAATCCAGTGTGAGAGATATATTTTCTTCGATATAAATGTGCACTGATCAAGTATCAATTAATATCCGATCAACGTGATTTTTGCATGCGATAAGGTCTCGGTCTCGTTGACATCTACAACACCAATGGTTTCAATTATTGTTGTGAATCTATTATGGACCCACAAAATTGCAAACCGGAGAGGGACTGGTGATAAGCAAACGGAGGATGCTATTGGTACAGAACGAGATGTCTAGAAAGTGTACAGAGGGCTCTCGGGGACCCACTTTTTGGTCCCACATGAGTGATCCAAACCGTTCATTATTCTTATAAAAATTTTCCGAGGGGCCTCATAAAATTTCAGCTCAATCGGACGGTTAGAAGTACTTGAACTAAAGTCCCACCGTTTCATACAAAAAATTAAATGTTGAAACGGTGAGACTTTAGTTCAATACTTCTAACTGTCCGATTGAGCTGAAATTTTGTGGGACCCTTTGAAAAAATATTTTAAGAATAATGAACGGTTTGAATTACTCGTGTGAAATCTAAAAGTGGGTCTCCAAGAGCCCCTCCGTACATTTTCGGACATCTTGTTCGGTACCAGTACGTTTATCGTAAGCAAACTGGGGAGGATCCGGTTCCACATTTTCACCATTTTCACCCTAACGACACGTCTACTTGCTTTTCAGCCGCGCCACAGAGAGAGAGAGAGAGACAAACGGCCTCCTCGCGCCATAGCCCTTCTCTCTCTGTCTCTGTCTCTGTCTCTCTCTCTCTCTCTCTCAATTTTTAGCGATCCTGGTTTTACATATCTCTGGTTTCGTTGCCGTATCACAATCTGTATTAGATACATCAATCTGTATCCATCATTCTTTCTTGTTCTGCATAATATATTTCCTCCCTCCATCGCCCCATTTTTCGTTCGGATTATATATATTCGTTTGTCGTCTCTACTCTTTTTCTCCGATTTAAATCTTGTGTTGCTTCTTGTTCTCTATTGTATACCATTCTCTCTCCTCCATCACCAATATATGCTTCCTTATTCGTACCTCTTCACCAAGGGTCTCTCTCTCCTACACCCTTTCTAATAATTGATTGATGATTGAAATCTTCATCTTTGGCAAAATCACAGGTACTCTCTTTCTCTCCAATTCACCCATTTCATTTTTTCTCTTTTTGACACTTAATTCACCTATTTTCTTTCGTTATACTTCAATTCACTCTGTGTGCATACGTATGTAAAGAATCTGAATAATTATACGTATAATATGATGATATTTGTATATAGCAAGCCTTTTGATTGTCATGATGCCGTTTGAAACCTGGCTTTTTTGTTTTCTCTTTTGGTTCATTCCTTCCTGATTGGTGGGTTTTCTCAATTACATTAAAAAGACGTTTCCAAATTCTCGAAAACAGGTTCTGCTGAAGGATGCGTAAGATATGAAAATTGGTTTCCCGGTAAAAATGGTGAAGAAAATGGGAAAAAGTTAGCATTTTTTGTTCTAATATTTGCTTCTTATATGAGTGTTATGCAAAATTAATTTGACAGTAATTAGTTAGTAATAAACAAACTCAAGTTTTTCGAAAAGGGTTCTGCGAAATTGATTCCGAAACAGACATGTACAGTTAATTTTTGTCGGTGCTTTGTTTTGGTTTGCAGTCAAGAATTGAGGGGTTCTCCTTTGAATGTTACATATCTATGGATGCAATTACCGCTGTGGCCTGTGGGATTGGTGATGCACTCGTGATTAGAGTAATTGTTTATGAGAAGCAATGGCATTGAATCTTTCACACAACTCCATCTTTCCTGCAGATTCCATGGATAATAGTTTGTTTTCGGGGATTAATATTAGTAATGGATACCTAATGGAGGGATGCACAGAAAAAAGTTCGGCCGGACTTGCCAATTTCCAAGACAATCCCCAGAATTGCTCGAGGGAGAAAAATGAGAGAGCCTCTGATAATATTGTTGATTTGTTGCCCCCTGATCCTTTTGGTATGGACTTAACTTCTACATTTACGGCAATTAGGGGATGGATTGAGGATATTGAGAATGATTTGGACTTGGAGTTAAAGTCCCTTGGGTTTGTTACTGATCCAGTTGAGGTGGAGAGAGTGGAAGATCAGTTGTCTGCAGGACTGAATTTGGTTTGTAATGGAGTGGTGAAGTTTTGTCAGAAGGCCGATAATTCCAAGATCCAAGAAGGGTCAGTCGGGTATGATAAAGACATAGGGGCTGGACTATTTAATGGTGACATAGAGGAGTTTATGCATTTCAGCTATGATAAATATTGGGTCACAAGCGATGCTGCCAATGAATTTCATGGGTGCTCTGAACCCCATTGGGAGAGTGATGGAGGTGCTCCCCATGATGCTTTGCTTTTCACTCTTGGGTATCTGGGAGTGAGGGACCTTCTTTCTGTTGAAAGGGTTTGTAAATCTTTGCGTGATGCAGTTCAAAATGACCCTCTCATCTGGAGGAATATTCACATAGATCATCCGTTAAGTCATGGGATCACTGATGATGCTCTATTGCGGTTAACTAGCAGGGCTCAAGGGGCTCTTCAATGCTTGAATCTGGTGCAGTGCCTAAGGATCACAGATAGTGGATTGATGCATGTGATTGAAAGCAATCCAGGACTCAAAAAGGTTAGAGTTCAACAAATCAACTCTGTTTATGAAATAGTTGTAAATTTGTTTTAGTTTGGTGTATGAATGTTGTCCCACATCAAACGTGATCGATCTAATTATGGTATTATTCTTCATTTCACATTAACACGATAGCTTGATCCTCTTACATTAACACGACAGCTTGATCCTAATACAATGGAACCTCAATGCAACTTGTGTAGGAATATTTTAGGTTCTACATTTATAGTCGCTGGTGATTGTTGACATATTGGAAATGTGATGGCGGGTGTTATTCGTTTCTATATGAATTATCTCCCTAAATCGTACTTCTAAATTTGCTCTTTTTCCATGCAGTTAAGTGTTCCAGGATGTGCAAGACTCAGTATTGAAGGTATCTTGTGTAACTTAAAGTCTTTGAAGGCATCAGGAAAGCTTCGAATTAACAACCTTAGGATCGGAGGGCTCTATGGTTTAACAAATGAGCAGTTTGAAGAACTGAAATTTTTACTTGGGGCAGATAACCCTAAGCAGCTCAGTACCCACAAACCACGGTTCTACAGTGGTGGGAAATTGTATCTGTCATGTGATGATGATCGTGCTATTGACATTGAGGCATGCCCAAGGTGCCAGAAACTAAGACAAGTCTATGATTGTCCCGCAGAAAGATGCCAGGCTAAAAACCAATCCTCCCAGTCGTGTAGGGCATGCACAATTTGCATTGCTCGCTGTATCCATTGTGGGTGCTGCATTAATGACTATGATTATGAGGAGACATTCTGCCTAGATTTGCTTTGTTTGGATTGTTGGAAGCAACTTCTGGACTGTCAGGAGGAAATGGACGTTCACTCGCCCAAGTGCACTATTTTCCATCAGCAGGCAAGGTACCATTTTTGCTTTTGTGGCTAGAAGAAAGGAACTATATCGTGGGGTTATGTGGACCTACAAAAATCTGAAGCCAAGAACTGCTTCATTGATGCAGTGGAATCCCGCAAGTGCTTGAATGCTCATGGAAATGGATAAAAAGAGCAAATAGAACAGCGTATTGCCGCTTGAGGTAGGGAGTCCTGCTTCCCTGATGCTTCGGGGTTTATTGTGGGGTTGGTAAAGAATACGCGTGATCACCCCAAAAAAAAAAAAAAATCTTTGAGAGGATGGAAACGAAAAGAGGCTGGGGATGCATGTATCCTATCCATGCTTACTAAGGAAATGTGAAAATGGCTGTTTGATTCGTCATTGTCCAGGACTAAGGGTTTTCATTTCGTGCAATTACAGATGACTATGGGCTTTGCATCCTAATAAAATGCCAGACGCCTGATGAAGGCAGAATGGATGCTTGTGACAGTGAAGTGGTTTATGTGGTGTTCGGCTAGTACTCGGTGGAAATAACGTGCTGCCGGTGAAGTAGGTTTTCGGTTATTTAGCAGATGAACTGAAGGAGATGCTACGCCGTGATGTCAAGCAGGAAGTGTCCGCCTTGCAAGGATACTTAAAGGCAATTCTCTTCCTTAATTCTATACTTATGGTGAAGTTTAGGACATTACTTGTGTAGCGAAGTCTAGATAGTTCATCAATCTAATACATCTACCACTAGCTGTAATGACATAAAATTTGTACCTTTGAATAATGGTACCCATACTGTTATGTTACTTGTGTACATCTTACGGTCTCTTTATCTAACAACTCTTCCAGTGTTCTGTTCCGTGTGGTTAACTTAGCCTTTAGCTTCATCGAAGTCAAAGAAGAAGGGAGTCACCGGCGGCTTACTTCTTATCTGTCCATTTTGATCGAATTTTGGAAAGGAATTTGTCAAATCAGGAGAATATGAAAGGAATTGCCAAGCCAATGAAGATGCTCTTATCGAGTAAGCAAAGGCACGAGAAAAGTGGCGGCACTTATCGTGGCAGCTCTGGTATGTCACGAGAGAAGTGGCGTTATCCTAAAATGGAGCAATTTTTCAGTGCCGAGCGGGTGCCCGCGCTCGCAATCTGGGCTGTCCATTTTGGTTTTGGACCGTCTGGATTATGGAGAGAGAAACATGAGAGAGAAAGGGGGGAGAGGGTTTCGATCTGGACCGTCCAATACACTTTTGGACGGTCCGGATGTAACGTTCGGTACCACGTAGGTTTGATCACGTGGTATCCATTCGGTACCAAAATCTTTTCCCTAAAATGTGTACTGGTAAGGGGTTCCTTCTCTTGAATAGGGATGGGAACTTGTAAGCTAACAAGATAGTGTTTGTTTGACTTGGTTATCGCGTATTATTAGATCATCTTCGGCCCTTCCTCATACTTTTACTCCAATTTGGAGAAGCTTGTAAAAACCTATAATAGACAACTCAAACCTAGGGACAAATTTCAGCAAAAGCTTCATGCCAGCATGATTGTAAATTTGAGAGAGCAAAAGGAAATACACTTGCAAAATTTGAGAAAATTTTTGAGTCTCCCTTGATTGCAGTAAAACTAAATTTGATAATAAGTTTAAATTAAAGAATGAAGTGAATTTTAGGGGTTTTACCCAAATTCTTGAGTTTGAGTTAAAAAAAGGTGAGAGCAATCTTAGATGCTTCTACAGAAGCAGCACTACCAAACTAAAATAACACAATCTTCAAATTGATATTCTCTCCCTACAATTTTGTTGGTGCATGGGTTCTAACCCTCAAATACTGCAATACAAATGTTGATGATTCTTTAAGCATATATACAATCATATACGTATATAAATAAACAGATATAATGTATGTAAATATAAATATGTGTGTGTGTATTGAATAATGGATTCAAATGCAATATATAAGTAATATCCACAAAGTTTATATAACTTACAATAATTTGTTATGAAAACAAAATTTTATTAGAAAATATTCTCTAGTATTTTATTTAAATAAAAGATATAGTTAATATATATGCAAACACATACATAATGAAATAAATATGTATATAGCATAAGAATATAAATGTAAATAATATGTATGAAACAAACATATATGTGTATGAGTAAATATAATAGTAAAATAAATGGATAATATACGATGGGTATGTCTAATATTTTAAATTATTTTCAAATTTAACAATAGTACAAAAAATATGATAATGGCGATAGAATAATAAAATAAACATTTATTGATTATGTTAGAATGCATGTTTACTAAATCACCCTTCAAATTTGTAAAATAGTACTAGTAAAGTATAGTTCTGAAGTTAACTTATGTTACTTCGGATGGGGTTGCTCTTTAAAAGATTCGGGCTTGAAATTTTCTATTGGTTAGTAAACGAGCCGAGCTTGAGTTAATTGTTTTCTAGTTGTCTTGTCTATAGAGCCTCGACTCGTTTATAAAAACTTGACTGACCAACAAACCAACTCGAACACTTCGATTACAAAATGACACGAGCTCGAGCTTATTTATTTTATTTGGATTCTACTAGATTCGGCTCGGCTCGGCTCGGCTACGCAGGGTTATGAATGTAGCATACTGTACCGGCTGGTACGTACCGGTTTTGTATGAAAACGGAACCAAGGACCCCCAATACCGTACCATGTCCAATACCGGGCCATACCGGTCGTACCAGCAAATATCGGGTATGCCGGACGGTGCCAGATAATTACAAAAAAATACTGGACTAATATTAAAATTATTTTTTCCTTTTGTGTACTGGTCAATACCGGATGGTACCAGACTATGCTTCATCATTTGGCCCATTGGCCCGGGGCCCGCAAGGCCCGTCGGGCTT
Source organism: Vaccinium darrowii (assembly GCA_020921065.1). Classification (NCBI taxonomy): domain Eukaryota; kingdom Viridiplantae; phylum Streptophyta; class Magnoliopsida; order Ericales; family Ericaceae; genus Vaccinium; species Vaccinium darrowii. Next base: position 6,153,857 of record CM037158.1, on the reverse strand, counting down.
TACTTTAGCCCGAGCCTGCCAAATGGGCGGGCTAGCTGAGCCTGACTTTTCCATGGGCCGGGCTTGGGCCTTAAAATTTTAGCTACAACCCGCCCGCTTAATAGCCCGGCCCGTTGGCCCGAGATACTAGCCAGCCCGTAGCCCGATACACTTGTAATGTATTATTGCATGGTTAATGTACATAAGATATAATATATAATGTACCAAAAAAAAGATATAATACAAATGTACCAAAATAAAAAATAATAATACACAGTTGGGCATATGTGTGCAACTATGTGTATATATCTCACAATAAAGTTCTAATAAAAAATTAAACACATGCATTAAAATTTTGAGAAGGTCTGAACATATGCATTGATTGACCATTCATTTGTTGCATGGGTAACTAACAACTACTCATGGTGTATTATTGTTACAGTATATAGTAGGCTAGACAAGGTTCGGTTGTAATTTTAAAAAACAATGGTTCTAAAAGGTTTAGCTGTAACAAAAATAAAAAATAATAAAGGGCATTTGGCCCGCCCAAATAGCCTAGCCCAGCCCAGCCCGCCCGCCCGACTAAGATAAGCCCGTGGACGGGCCTGAGCTTCAACTTTTGAGAGATAGTCCGGCCCGCCCGGCCCGCTAAAAAGAAAAAGCCCGCATAACCTGGCCAACCGGCAAGCTAGGGCTGAAAGTTTGTGGGCTGGGCTGGCCCGGCCCGATGGTTGAGCTTCAACTTTTGAGAGATAGTCCGGCCCGCCCGGCCCGCTAAAAAGAAAAAGCCCGCATAACCTGGCCAACCGGCAAGCTAGGGCTGAAAGTTTGTGGGCTGGGCTGGCCCGACCCGATGGTGACCCTTATACCAGACTACTTTTATATATATATTTTTTTTCGATAACTGTATTTGTGATCCTATTTGATGTTGAAAAATAACACTAAATAGTGATAACTCTGAAATGATACCCGATACTAGTAAAAATATAAACGACTTGTACGGTATTGAGAACCTTGCGGCGTTTTTTTCCCAACCGAGAAATCCCCGAAGGATAAAAAAACTACTCCACCCCAGCTTCTTCTTCTACTTCTAGAGATACCCAGCTGTTCAACTCTTCCGAACCCCCTCCCTCTCTCTCTCCATATCCACACACACTCCACATATCCTCCCCTTCTCCCTCCTCCAACCCCACTGTAAAATCACCAATTTCCCAACTATCAAACCCGATAAACCCAATTAGGGTTTCTGTTGCATGACCATGTACCTATCAGAAAAGCCTCGTCCAATCGATTTCTACAAAGGAGAGAGAGACATGGTAATGGAAGTCTCCTCCAATGGCGAACTCCCACCTCACCACCCCCACCACCAACAAAACCAACTGATTCTCAACGAAAGCAGCGGAGGCGAAGACCAAAACGAAGTAAAAGCGCCCAAAAAACGGGCCGAGACGTGGGTCCAGGATGAAACCCGGTTCTTGATAAGTTTTCGAAGAGAAGTCGATGGGTTGTTCAATACCTCGAAATCGAACAAGCATTTGTGGGACCAGATCTCCGCCAAGATGAGGGAGAAAGGGTTTGATCGGACGGCGAGTATGTGTACGGATAAGTGGAGGAATCTGCTGAAGGAGTTTAAGAAGGCGAACAAGGATAATAGGAGTTGTTCAGGTAGTAGTGGGGCTTTGGCGAAGATGTCGTATTACAAGGAGCTTGAGGAGTTGCTTAGGGATAGGGCTAAGAATGGTGGGCCGTATAAGAGTCCGACTAGTTCTTCCAAAATGGATATGTATATCCAGTTTTCGGATAAAGGTAATTGTTTCGCATGTTTTCGGTTATGCGTTGATTTGGGTTTTTGATTGTGTGTGGATACTGGTGTTTGAGACTGAGAATTGGAAATAGAATGTGGGGTTAGAGCATTAGAGAATAATTTTGAGAAATCGGCTGAACCAATAACACACAATGCGTGAAGAATAATCTATAGTTGAAAGAAGAGGAGATTTTTACCTAGTGTTCCGAATAGAATGAGGCTTCACAAACCCGAGTGCCCAACAAATAAAGTGTGTTATACTTGTTGATTCACTTTTCTGGAGTAACTTATATGGCTTTTTCCATGAGAAGAGGTTTAATTTTCATTTCTGAGATGATAAACGAGCTTAAAAAATAGGTAGGCAAATTTGTTCGGGTTGATGAAATTGTTAGATGTCGTGTTTCTGGTGTAAGCGGCTTTGGTTAAGTGGGAATTCTGATGTTTGAGCCGGAAATTTTTGAATGGCATGTTGGGTTGTTGGAGAAGCTTTTTTTTTGGGGACAATTTCACTCTCTCTAGTTATATTTGGATCTAGCCATTTGTGGAAAGATAAGGAAAGAAAATGAAAATGAAATTGGAAGCAAAGAATTTAGCTTCTCTCCGTTCTATTCTCCTTTACATTTCCCTCTAGGGGGGTTTTAGAACTAAACAAAACAAAGCCCTAAAGAACGCTTCCATTTGTGGAATGAAAAGGAAAGAATTTAGCCGTTTGTTTGTGTTTGGTTGTAATGAGATTTTATTATTCTGTTTCAGGTCTTGAGGATGGTGATATCCCATTTGGACCAGTGGAAGGTAGTTTGCTACATACTGGCATTACATGCATTTCACTCTTTTTTTTTCCGAGCCAAGTGTATTGAATTATTTACAGTATAATGGTGCTAGGCAAGAACGTCAGAGAAAAGGTTAACCAAAGGCAACTTGGAAAGGGTTTGCGGAGACTGAAACCTAGACATGGTCTTTGCATAAGGGAGCCGAAACCCCTGGGTGCCCCTTTGTCTCCTAGTCTCATGATTACATAAATCTTGTGATGTCTACTTTACATCTTGTTGCTGCTTTTAGATGTCATGTTTCTTCATGTCCTTGTGTACCAAGTGCAAGGATAATATATAAGCCAGTTATATTTTATAATGGGGGATGGAAAATGGCTATACAACCACATATAGAACCCCATTGGACTTGCTCTTAGGCGCATATAAACCCAATTATTTCGAGCACACGCACCCTCATTTTGATTTAGTTACTCATTACTACCACTTTTGTAACTATACAATTAGAATATGATAAATGTTGTGTGACGCCCGTGCCGGCTGACTTGCTAACCCTAAGCCTAACCACGTGGCTCAAAAGGTTAACCTTGAGTTATACATTAGCTGCTTGGGTTCCCTTACCTTATATATCAATTCATTTTCACTTCTCCCACCGATTTGGGACAAAGTGGGGGTGTCACAATCTCCCCACCTAATGATGCAACGTCCTCGTTGCATTGGCCCAACAATCTTTTCCTTGATGGCCATGGTGTGGCTCTGTATAGCACATCATCAGGCTCATACTAGACCCTAAAGGTGGCCCTTACCATGTAGACTAGGGTTGTGCTCTGATACCACCTGTTACGATCTCGTATCCTCTAGCACCACTAAATTAAAGTAACAATAATTCACAATTGCCATCAGTATGAAACTGAAATTTTTAGAAGAGAATGGGCATGAGGCCATCTCCACGCGCTAAAAATTCTGAATGAGAAAAATATTTCGCACCCCCCCCCCCCCCCCCCCCCCCCCCCCCTATCTCCTATCCAAACCCAGAAACTTCCTTCCCCTTCCTCTCTTTTATATTTCATTTCCCCCCATTCCCCACATAGCACATGCATGTGTGGTAGTAACACTCATTTTGCCACCAAACACACACCTCAGCACTTGATGGACACTTGTCCAATATCTCTATCCACCTATATGCATTTTTACCATAAACATATGCACAAACCTACCAAACACGACATATTCATTCAAATTAGCAAAATAATTGGACAAGGTATCACAACCTTCCCTCCTTTAAAGAAGTTTGTCCTCAAAATTTATTACCCAAATGAAATAATTCAAGTATAGCTAAACTCTCATTGGTTATGACAAAAATCACATGCCCATTCCAAACAAAGCACACACACAACCACGGATAATTAATTAAACCACCACAATCAAGAATCCATTCTTTTTCTTAGGATACTGAACCGCATACAACCCCACATCTCATGGTAGTGAAGTAACACCACTAAAGCCAACAAAATCACCCCACTAAAGCCAACAAAATCACGCCTCTAAAGCCAACAAAATCATGCTACTAAAGCCAATAAAATCATGGCACTAAGACAAAATCACGCCACTAAAGTCAACAAAATCACGGCACTAAGACAAAATTACGCCATCAAAACTATACTCATTGAGCCGCTAAGGCAATACTATTCACGCCACTAAGGCAATATCATTTACCCCACTAAGGCAGTATTATCCACGCCATTAAGGCTATAGTATTCACGCCACTAAGGCTATACTCCACACCACAAAATGCCATGCCATTAAGGCTATAGCATTCACGTCACTAAGGCTATGCACCACGCCACTAAGGCTATAGCATTCACGTCACTAAGGCTATGCACCACGCCACTAAAGCTACATAGTAAAATGGCTCCCAGACAATCTCAATAAGCATAACCTACAACTTAACATATCATACCCTCCACAATTAGACAAGTACACCCACCACGGAGGCCCAGTACCAACCAACCAACCACCATTCAATTTGCAAGTGAAGTCGAGGTATGTGTTGTTCCGTCCAAACATACCATAATCATAGGCACTAAGTGTATCCAATTAAAACATTTATCAAAAGGATTCAGCAACTATACGCTTGTGCCCACATTTGGATTCACTAAATATGACCGCATTCTCCTCTTTCAACATCATTTCCATATCTCAATTTTACCATCAAGGTTAGCCAACACTATCACCAAAATCCAGCACTTTACAACTTCAATATCCATTTCTGCAGTTATATCGTTAATTCCAACACGCAAGCATGTAATTTCAGCATCTCTATTTCAATTTTAGTACATTCCAGAACTCGGCACCGTATTCCAGCACTTACAAAGAGTTTTTTTTTTTTTTAATACATATTTCAGCATCTAATCACAGTTTTAAGTTAACAACTAAAAATTTATATTTCTAGCATTTAGAACCAATTTCCTGCATCTACATCCGTTCAAACTAACCCCAAAATCAGGTTTCACACGTTGAAAAACATAAGAAAGGTCATTTGCATAATAAAGGAGTTACCCGATTAGTCATGTTTACAACTAATGCGCACGATAAATTGATGACTCTTACCACATTGGATATTCTTCCAACTGAGCTAACCCTGCAAAAGAAAAGGAAGAAGCAAAACGTAGATTGATCCACGTAACGTACTCGTTGATCTCCACAAATTAACTCATTGAAACTTATGTTTTCCGAAACCAGCAAATTCATGAACCTTCCCCACAATGGCAAAATGAGGACTAGTAACGGACAAACACAACATTTAAAACTCAAAACACCAAATTATTTTGACCCCGTAGCACGGTTCCCATACGTGACTCATAATCATTGTGCCTGTGGTCATCCCTCAAAGGTAACACACACTAAATACTTTCCATACTAATGACCAAAATAGCTTACATTGCAAAACTACATAAACAAGGAGATAAAATCAACTGGTTGTGAACACCTTTGCTAATGACCTTCACATGTGGTGCTATAAACATAGTCCAAAATTTCAATTCATATGTCAACTCTCCTTGATTTGTTTTCAATTAAATGACATACCTGAATTCGTTATTGGAACTTCCCTGAGCACTATTGCTCAAACCACCTGTCTGCAAATATCATTACAAATAAATCCTGATATGGTCTAAAGAATCGAAAGACCTTTTTTTTTTTTTGGTTAATCTCAAAGTAACCTTCCACTTGATCCCATATAAGACCTACCGCTTACGTTCTGATACCATTTGTAACGCCTCATGGAGACAACTGGCCCAGTATCTTGATTTGTCCACAAGCCACATTACATGACCCCAAATGCTTAAGCCCAAGGTATTAGTAGGTCATTACATGGTTTGTTATATGCCCAAGATCACCCATGTAGACTTCCAATGTGGGACTAAACACGCTTTCCCAAATCTGGGGTATTAGAATCTCTCCTCCTTTAAGGCCTTGAGCCCTCACAAGGGGTTGAGCACTAGAATCACCACTTTTCGGTTATGTTCCCTAGTGACTAGAGTTACCACGGCGTTCCGCGGGTCTGTTCTCTGGTACAATAACTCACATGGTCGTGTACACGGGTTGCTCTGATACCATTTGCACTGATTCACGCTAACTAACCTACTAAACCTTAGCCTAACCACTTGGCTCAAAAAGTTAACCTCAAGTTATATTGTAGCTGCTTGGGTTCCCTTGTATATCAAATCATTTTCACTTCTCCCACCAATGTGGGACAAAGTGGGGGTGTCACATGTTGCTTCTAGCATTCTGTTTTCCTCCTCATTAGCCAGTCATCATTCTTCTAAGGTTATTTTTCTTACTGGTAAAGGTCCGTCTTAATTATGCTATGGAGTAGTTTATTGCATTCAGCAACAATATCCAGTTAACGTACAGACACATCCTATGATGTTTGTTTAAAGGAATTGGCTTTAAAGTTGGGCTTAAAAAATTGACTCACATTCCACTTAGGTGCATTGTTACGAGGCAGGTTCTCTTTAGCCACTGGACGTCTAGGTTCTCCTTGTCATGATTCATCTGACTTTTTGAGCTTTAGGACCTTCTTATTAATCTGTTTAACTAAATGGAGTCGCTCTTGATGCAAAATCCTTAGAAGTTGGATGCGATTGTTTTATTGTAGTATTCAATCTTGTAATGTTGGTAAAATTGTCGTAGTACCAGTCCATTTGGATCATGTTAAGGCCTTAACTAGGCCCCTTTTTTTGGTATCTAGTTGATATGCTACACCATCGCCTTACAAGTTTGAATTTGTATGGTGTGCATGCATATATGATCTATTACATTCCTGATTGGGTTTATAAACGAGCTTTTGCCCTGTGTCCTTTCAGCTGGTGGTCGGTCCACGGTCAACCTCGAAAGAGCTTTGGATCATGATGGTGACCCTCTTGCCATTACTGCAGCTGATGCAGTAGCAGCCAGTGGTGTACCCCCTTGGAACTGGAGAGAAACCCCTGGAAATGGTGTCTATCTAATTCAGTTGTTTCTTTTTCGACAATTAGAAATGGTGCCTGTCAACTCTGTTGTGGTCGTGTTCAATCTTAAACCTGAAATTTTCTGGCTAAGTATGTTTCAGATACTTATTCTCCCACTCGTCAAGGGGAAAAAATGACCTTATCTGATTCTTCATTACCTTACCTTACCTTAAATTTGCGGAGAAGTATCCTCATGCAATTTGGAAAACCGACTTTGGCGATCATTAGATTGTTTGACCTGACATTGTTTTCCAATACTTTAGTTTGAAACATGAGTTTCCCTTGTATATTTGTATTCTTATTCTGTTGCTCATGGTTAGGTGGTGAGAGCCACTCTGGTTATGGTGGGAGGGTCATAGTAGTCAAGTGGGGTGAACACACAAGAAGGATAGGAATAGATGGAACTGCAGATGCAATCAAGGAAGCAATCAAGTCTGCTTTCCGGTTAAGAACTAAGCGGGCATTTTGGTTGGAGGACGAGGACAATGTCATTCGCAGTCTTGATAGGAATATGCCCTTGGGAAACTACATTCTTCATCTTGATGAAGGTATTATGCACACAGGCTCTATCGGCTTAAATACATGTATATATGCAACTTCAGCTTTAGGGATTTTTGTGATGTGACGTTTTCTTTACTGTTTGGCAGGAATCTCAATAAAAGTATGCCTCTATGATGAGCCTGACCGCATGGCAGTCCGAACAGAAGACAAGACTTTGTATACCGAGGATGAATTTCGGGATTTTCTCGCTCGTAACGGCTATACAGGTTTGAGGGAAATAAATGGGTATAGGACCTATGATAATTTGGATGATCTCCGGCCAGGTGCAATTTACCAAGGGGTGAGACTTCTGGGTGAATAGTGCTTTGTTATCTAGGAACAGAAGGCTTTAGAATGCCTTGATTTGTCTTTTATTCTAGTCACAAAACCACCAAGCGCAAAACGCCATGAACTTGTAAATCGCCATGAACTTGTTTCTTCTTTTATTTATGCTGTAAATCTGATACCGTCTGAGACTCTTAAGTTGTACCATCATGGATCCATGCTGGTTCTGAGACTCTGAGTTGTCACAATGCTTATCTTTGTCTTTATTTTGCGCGCGTTTCATGGAAATTTGGTTCCTTGGCCATGCTGTTTTGTGCTGTCCCTTATGATGTATTGCGGAAACTGGGGCTAAATTTGTCAAGGAAATAGAACAAGCTCATTCTTTTGATCAGGCGGCGATCGGGTTATTGACTTTTAGTCTGTTCAAAACTTGTTAGTTCTACACTCCTATGGCATACCGCCAGCCATAAACAAGCAAACACATACTCAGGCATATTATGAAGGAAGAAAAGATTCATTGTTGCAACCTTTATTCAGAACATGTTATTCTGGAATGCTTTTGCAAAAATCTCTTGGAATGTGCTACACGAGCAACTCCGATCCTCAAACATCGAATAAACCATACCCCGAATAATGGGGTTTGTTTAGTTCCTCATTAATTGACTCATAATCAGGAAAAAAAATTGGGTGTCGGGCGACACCACGTGTCCGTGCTGGAACACCCAATCTAACACTTTTGGACGGCCCGGATTTATTTTGGATGGCCCGAATTTATTTCCTCACTGTCTCTCTTCCGTGGTGCCCACCCAGCATCCAAAATTTGCTCCAAAATCAGACCCTCCGAAAACTGTGAAATTTGGAACATAACCCAAAACGAGTAAAAATTAGAACCAATGACCAACCTGATTGGCTCACTACACTCTAGTGAATCTATCATATGTAACACTTCCAATTAATTAAAATAAAAGAGAGCAAATCGTATCAGATAACAGATGCATATAAGCAGCCAGAGACACGTCTTTCCCAAGATGTACAAAAGCTAAGTTCTATGTATAAGTATGTCCAAACTATGCCATAAACAACATTCTAATTTCTAACCAGCGACTCATTTTCAACACCACAAAAGCGGAATCCCTCCCAAAAGAACTTGTAATCCCGGTAAATCTTCCAAGTCTCATATGTGCAAAAGCGGACATCTAGCAGGTTTTCCTAATATACAAGACACAAAGTAGGCACCGTCGCTCGCCATGGATTAAGCACCAACAAGCCCTGCAAGGAAAGATTAAGGCAAAAGAGGAAAATGTTAAAATGTCGTAACCAATACTTATCATACATATAAGCAAAAATGAGCCCCCAAGGGCAAAGGGTCCTACAACAGAGATTGAATTCAAGCGCAGCATTAAACAGCACGTTAAGTATCCAAGGCCAAGGCGAAGATCTTAAAAATGAAGTCATAGGAAGAAACGCACTCTGAATTATTTCCTCAGAAGAGTGAAAATTTGCAGGAAGTTATTGTTCTGCCTTTTTCTTCTCAGCCTTGTAGAAAGCTAAGTTGAACCAATTGGGAAGAAAATGACAATGTTAAAAGATCGAGGTAAAAAACTAGAAGCTGCAAGAAATAAAGACTGACAATAGGAGAGCCTTAAAGAAAACAAAACACAAGAAAACCAATATAGTCCTTTGTTATATAAAATCACTTATTTGGCTTTAGGCCCAATAATTTCATCACTTATTAAATCATTTCTAGCAGACCTGGAGGGGCAGAATGCAGAAAACAAGATCTAAGTATATTAAGGTAAAATTCAATATATCTCCCCGGTATGTAAAATTCAGAGTACCATTGTGCCGCCGGTTTATCAACAGATTGAATCACAGAGATACTGTAGAAGTACTTCAAATCAGCCAAAGTTCGTTCTCTTTCCCATTAGTTTCCAACTATTTTCGGTTGTTAAAGTAAAGACATTTAAACTCCAAATAACATGATTCAGGGAATAATTCAACCAGGTCCATACACAAACCAATTATTTCTCATATTTTTTAACATGGAAAGGATTAGAAACAAAGAAACTAAGCTACACTGAAACTTAAAGATGCAAATATTCGTGTAGTAAATGCTTGGATCTTGGAGCAACAGTTATGCACCTTGCTTCTATGCTAAAATGTTAGAAGCCCGAAACTTCAATGTGGTGAAAACAGAAAAACAATGTAAAGGAAACTGCTAAATTCAGGTCAATAGAATGGTATGTTTAAAGTACACTTTACAGTGAAATAGACAACTACACACACAGGTGGTGAAAATAGAGCCTCTCAATAACCCTAACCACAAACATAATCACATTATCAAATGGTAAAAATCCAAATAAGCAAGTAGCACTTCAATACTAATTTTAGTCAAACTAGTGCTAGAATGATCTGACACAGAACATTCTAGGAGCATTTTCGCAAAAGAATAAAAATAATTAACGAAGAGTCCTTCCCAAAAAGTCTGGGATAATTAAGGAACTTGAACAGGATACTTCTGTATAAAAATAAAGCCCAACTCCTCTAATTGCTCGGAGCCATTACAATAATTATAAGCAACTAGTTATCCAATATATTTGAGCTTCAATTATAGGTCGTTGCTTATTTAACTTAAGAGCCATAACCGCTGTGAGATAACTTAAAGTGTACAGATAATCAAAAAATAAAATGTGGCAAAGAAAAAGGAATCAGTAAACATGCAAAAACCGACGAACCAACTTGGGCACAATAGAAGCAGCCCAAGACCATCTCCAACCCTCACTTAAATCGTTACTCCGAACTTAAATTTGGCTAAAACTCCATCAAAATGGGCCCAGTCCAACCTTCACTCAAACCCATCATCGGGTACTCATTTCATTTATTCAATGTTCTTCCCAACCGAAACATGATTTTTTTTCCCCCTTGATAACCAAGAGTCCTAGCAACTTGTGCGTACCTCGACTAATCTTGGGCCTTAAAAGTTAACAACCGGCAAACCTCCATTGACCCCAAAGGAGTTGATAGCACCTGAGAGGTTTCGAACCTGAGACACATATAAGTTGTAGGTCTTGATCACTAGGCCAACCCCTTGGGGTTAACCGAAACATGAAACTTGTCAACTTGTTTTATCCAAAGTTTCCACTTCTCTCCTTCATTCAACCTACACCTTCCACACCCACATGATACTTGCAATCATACTCGAATTTGAGTTTGTCCGTTCATGCAACAGAAATCAAATAAAGCTTTTGCTCACATTAAACGTGAGTAGAAGTTCAGCCCTGAAAATGACTTAAAAAGACCATCAACCATGACCTCAAGCATTCATGCGTCCTAGGATAGTAACAGAATCTCAAGCATTCATGAGTCCTATAATACTAACTCAATTTCCACCATTCATAAATTTTACTAACACAATACCACTACCAAAGAACATCAAGATAAAAGAAATTACCGATTCACCGACCACGAAGCCCCATCAAAATCCTGTTCCCCTCGCCCCCAGGTAGGTATGTCACATTCGGATTCTTCGCCAACGTCGCAGCGATCTCCCTCGACGCCTCGATCCTCCTCAGCTCAATCAACCCCATCCCCGCCTCCTTCGTCGCCTCGGAAATCAACCTCGCTGCCTCGCTCTCCCCCTCCGCCCTAATCACCGCCGCCCGTCTCTCCTGCTCCGCCTTCGCCACCACGAACTTCGACCTCTCCGCCACCTGCTGCGCCACCTGCTTCGCCTCCACCGCCTTCGAAAACTCCGGCCCGTACGACAAGTGCGTTATCGCAACGTCATCCAACACAAGGTTAAAATCCTTGGCCCTCCTAATCAAACTCTCACGCACCAGCGCCGACACGCGCGGCCTTTCAGTTAACAACTGATCGGCGTTGAATTGTGCCACGACGGCTTTTAAGACCTCGTTGCCAATCGAAGGGAGGACTTTCTCGTCGTATTCAAGACCTAGGGTTTGAAATATCCTCGGGAGGTTAGATGTCTCAGGGCGGGATAAGAGGCGGAGGGTCAGGTTAACCATTTGGAGGTCTTTGGTGCCTGATACGGAGGAGAAGGTGTGGGGCTTGGTGCGTATGTCGAAGATGTAAGGGCGTTGGAGGAAAGGGATGAGGAAGTGGGTGCCTTCGCCGGCGATTTCGGGGAGGACGCCGCGTATGCGGTCGAAGAGGACGGCGCGTTCGCCTCCGTCGACGGTGTAGAGGGAGGAGTTGAGGATGGTGGCGGCGACGCCGGCGCCGAACGCCGCCCGTGCTAGGTTTGTTAGGAAGGAGGCTGCGGCCTGGTTGCTGCCCATTTGCGGAGGAGAGAGAAGCTGATGGAGTGAGGGTTTTAGCGGTGGGTAGGTTGTTATGGAAGTTATTGGACATGTAAAGCGGCGAGTGACGGAGTGAGGAATAATTATTCAGTGGTCGTGTGCCACCGTAATGGGTTGCGCGCCGCATATTCTTGCGGGATTCATGATCATCGACTCCATATAATATAAGTATGTGAGAGACCATTGACTTTAGGTGCACCGCAATGTAGGAACATTCGACAAATTTTCGTAGGGGACAAGACGGGAGTTGGGTCGGATGTACATTAACGAGGCTTGTCTTGAGTCTAAAAATTTATCCGAACAAACATTGGTGTTAATTTGATCGGATGATATAAATTTTGAAAGTGTACTTTTAAAAATTATAGTCACGTTCTATTTTTTTTAGAATAATGTACTTCGATTATGAAGTTATCAATGTTCCTTTGACTTAATTTTTTGGAAGAAATTTTATGAAGTTGGTTTTTGGCTGCAGTTTCTGGTCGTCTTCGTGGGAGTGTATAGGTGTATGTTGGTGGCGAGACAGATCCAAGAGATTAGCAAAATCAGAGGCTAACGTTCTTGTCCACAATGCTATCAAGGATAAGAATCATGAGAAGATTTGTTAGAACTAGTAGCTCATATGGAGAGGTACCGAGAAGTTCTAGGCAACACGTAAATTCCCGTGTTGATATGTTTCGTATTCTATATTGTGTGTGTCTGTGTGATTGTTTACGCTTACAAGATCACTGGAATTGCAGGTACATACAAGGAGCAAGGCTCAGCTTGTCGCAACTTTCAACTGTGACAGAATACGATCATTGGAATTGTTGACACACTAAGACTTGGCCGTTTGCACGTTGATTAAGCACGATCTGTTAACACGTTCGAGTCATCACGGGGTGTTACTGGGTAACCCGTGACACTCAGCTTGTCGCAACTTTCAACTGCTACAAAGACGAAAATGGCAATTCCAACGCCGAGGTAGAAATTGAGACTGTATTTTAGTCGACCATGATTTTTTTAAGGAATTTTCCTAGGGAGAGAAAAATGTCTCTCCATATCGGAAAATCAAATTTAGTAATTAAGTTTACCTTCTGCACTTTACTATCTACTTATTAGTTTAGTTCACCTGCCTCTGAAAATCCATGATTCAAACCCTAGTCCAAGAATCTAGTTTCATTATTTGGTAGCTTTAGTTTGACTTGTAATCTGATTCATTCAAGTTGGTTTTTCGAATCCTGCATCCCCTTAACAATATTATTCTCTTGTAATAAAAATTAAATTGAAAAGCATCATAGCAACCACAACGCAATGAAACAAAAAATGCGAATCTTTGTTAACGCCAAAGCTTACTTGGTGAATTTTGAGCAATATTTCAGTGTAAATTCATTATGTTTTGCACCCGTAAGGTTATGTTTTGCTCATTACCATCTCAAAACAAAAAGACGAGAGAATTTCTGGATCCATCCCTCATTGTGAGAGCTATACTCGTTAATACTGTTCAACTTACAACATATTTCCTAAAATATTATCACAATAAGCTCAATCTTATGGTCAACAATCTCTATTCATTTAGTTCAAATTGGTGCCCCGAATATAATGTATAACCAACTAGGTTGGCTCAGTTGACCATTATTTTTTACTTCCAAATGAAAGGTTAGGGAGAGAATTACTGCAAAAAAAAAGAAAAAAAAAAAAGAAGCTTTTCTTCCTCACTATGAGATTTCACCTTTAGTTGGTCGTTTCAATGTATCCTAATTAGACAGCTGTCATAAGCCAGCACTAACAACCTTCTTAAGCACTTGGTTAACTGACATTCAAAAATAGAACTAAAACAAATTACAGAATGAACCCACACAAATCTATTTGTACACAACAGTCCTAATGAGTTTCTCTTCAAAAGGGATTATGGTAACTTTTTTTATGGAATACGAGATGATATAAAGCACAAGATTCCTCACATCCGAATACTTCAAGACAAGGGAAATAGAAACTACAATGACGATTTAATCTCGAGAACTTGGACACGCAACAAGCTTCAAATGTATCTACAAACCATACCTTCCCTATGCATATATGACATACATTATCATCGACGATGCTCAACAGGGGATTTAGAGCTTCTCATGGACCTCAGTTCATATGTTTGCAAGAATAAATGCCCAAGAAAATTTTGCAAATCCACAATTACCTAAGGTTGCACTAATAGGTGACGTCTCTCGTCACGTCTCTCTTAGTATCATCAACAAATGTCAACCTCTACCTATATCTAAATACAAAGATTTTCAGATGACTATTATAATAGTAGCATATTCTCAAGAGGGTAGTCCAGTGTAACAACCATTGCCAAATGCAAAGCAATCAAAGTCAACTAGCTGTTCGGTGAGAGAGTTCCAGAGAGAGCTAGAGAGAGAGAGAGAGTGGGCTGGTGGGTTTCCCACCCCCATCCCCACCGCCCCCCCTTCCTTCTTCCCCACCTCTGTTTTCCCCCCTCCACTCTCTTCCTTCTTCACCCCCCTCCGTCCCCCACCGGATCAGCTTTCTCCTCTCTTCTCCTCTCCTCTGATCTCTCTTTCTTCTCCATGGCTACAAGTGGTTGAGACCTCCTCCTTGCGGAGGGGAGATCTCCCCTTGCCCTTCATTTTTGGAACTTTGGGAGGCTCCGATCCGAGCCTAGGTGCCGGATTTGGAGCTTTTTCCGGCAGCGGTGACGGTGGCGCCTGGCAGCTGCGACTGCGGTGGGACGAAGCGATGCGGGGCTCCGGACGCTGACATCATTCCGTCGTCTTCCTCCAGCCACATCCGAGCGGATTGGTGGTCTCTATCGTCGCTGTTGTACATTTTTGGCGGATTTTGTTTTTCCTTTGTTTTTTCTTGTATTTTCGGACCGGTAGTGTCCGCTGTTTTGTACTCTTTCTTTTCATATATAATATGTTTCTGTTTGCTCAAAAAAAAGGCAACCCCAAACTCTACAATACTGCAATGGTCATTCCAAACCAGATTCAAAAATATTCAATGGCATCCAAAAGAAAGACTACTCCTTTCTCAATGAAAATTTGATGCATAACGAACTAAAATTCTCAAAGAATTACAATACCAGGCCAAGTGCATCTGCACGAGCAACACATGTCACAAACAGAATTAGCAATTATTAATGCAACAAACGATTTGATGCATGATGACTAACATCGTTAAAGATATGGGATGCCAAGGTCAAGTGTGGTTACTGTAGCACCCAGAAAATTTGAGGCTGTGCAAAAGGAAATACCATTGATCTCCCTGAAACTTAAGTTTGAATTTGTTTTTCATTCCTGCACTGTAAAAATTTTAAATCTGGGCACCGACTTCCGCAAACCAATGTAGCTCAAGTAGTTAACAGAAGTGATAAAATCTACAATGAAAGTTGTGGACAGAAAACTAGCTTGGTCACGCAATCGACAATTACATGGTAGTGCTCATCCAGCAGAAGTGGGACGAAAGATACAGAAATCTGGTGACCAAGAAACGTATGCACTGTATGAATTAAAGCAGCAAGACTTTGTAACTGTGTGTTGTAGACCGGACATCTCCTCTCTTTCTTCGTATCCTACCAAAACCACAAGGATTTAGAAATTAAGACGATACAGAATTAAAAAGTACAGACTATACCACCATAAGTGCTGCCAATGGAGAAAAAAATAAAGCAAAACCTTATTGAAACATCAAAATTTTATCAGTAGCCAAAGAGCCACTTCATTTAAAGCAATTACCGTTTCTTCCATTCCATAGAATGGAATCCTAATGCATATGACGAAAAATGTGCATGTCGGTTTTATGAATTGTCTCAGAAGTAAGTTCAATTGCTGTTGTTTCTTACGACATAATGTCGCAAGGCGGGTGTTTTCCAAGGATTCTATAGAAACAAGCAATTTAACTGCTGCTATGTGCAGGAGTTTGTATAGTTTCTAAGTAGTTTCAATCAGATTTAAAGGAGCTAGAGGATTTTCATATCGCCAAGCATTGACTGTCTTTCAGGTTTCGTTGGCCACAAAGTACCACAGATTCAGCCTAGAGGCCACCACAATTGGATTGAACGTCAGAACTATGCTTTGGTTGAGGGGGACCATGGCCCCCTTCAAGTTTTTGTGTTACCCACTTACCCGCTTTATATGCATTTATGTGTTGTTAGGGTAGTATGCTACAAGTACTCAAGCATGACTTGCCTCCTCCCACACCTTAACATTCAACAAATTTAGGGGTCCATAAATAACTAAAACATAGCATAATGTCCTCCTGCCTATTTGGAACTCTCCCACCTGACTTACAAGGTTTGGCCCCTCCCAAAATGAAATCGTAGTTCCACGCATGATGAGATTGGTATAGGAGAGGAGATTTACTTAGCCTTATCAGTCTTACCACAAACACAGTATCATATAAATCCTCAGCAAATAAGATATTCGAGCTAAGTTTATACTTATCAAGCCTGATTGATTTACGACTTGCGAGTAAAAAATCTAATGAACATTTACTGAAATGCTTCATGAATGAAAATTTAGCCTTCACCATCACCTGCTTAAAGATTAGTAAGAGTAGGAGCTAGGAAGGATACACAAGCTCCTGTTCGGGACACTGAAAACAGACAGGTTATCGAAACCATGCTGAGAGAGATCCAAGTCTCAAAAACTACCATTGATCGATCATTCGAACTAAACTAAATCGGTAGTAATACCTAAAAGAGTCCCAGTTCTAAGATATCCGCAAACATTGATCTGTACCACTAAACATAGTAAGCTCTATTTCTTCGAGAGGCCCCAGTAGACAATGTATCTGATAGATGAAGTACTTCACAACAACACTTAGCTCTACTCTACAGATCAGAGAACTAATACTTAATCCGAGATTTAGAAAAGGGAAAAGGAAAAGTAATGCAATCAAAGTACCTAGAAAGCATAATCAATGATTTGATCCACTCGGATCCTTTGCTTGTACCCGGTCGCTTTTAGGTTGAACAGTGTGGAGTGTTATGGATTAAATCGATGAACACCTGTTCAATCTTACAACGCAAACACCCTTACGGATCTTGGGAACAATGAATCACAGAAAAAAGCAAGCAAATAAGTGCGTAATGAAAAACCAGAAGAAAAGCAAGACACAAGATATACGTGGAAAACCTCAACGTGAGGAAAAACCACGGGAGCCACACCAGTCCACTATGAAATCGAATCAAAGAGTACAAGTCTTCTCACGCTCTGAAAAACTGATTTACACACTATGCCACACACACCGTCGGCCAAAGCCCTAAAAAAAACATTTTAAGGCTCGCGGTAGCGCTACAGGGAAAAACCTGTAGCGCTCCAGAACTCTCTGTTCCGAAATTAGGTCCTAGGTAGCGCTACACCAAAAGCTTGGTAGCGTTACCGAGTCCTTTAGGCTGAAGGTTTGCTGCACTCCCAACAATCTCCCACTTGAAGATAACCTGAAGCATCCGCAAACAACCAACTGCAACCCAAATGATCTCAATCAAACCGTGGACGTAGTCATCTGACCCCTCTTGGTCATCTCTCCGAGCATGAAGGCCAACTGAAGTTGAACACAACTTCAGTTTCTGAACAGTAACAGGCTTGGTCAACATATCTGCCGGATTTCGATCCCCCAAAATCTTCTCTAGTAACAAATCCCCATCCTCCAAAAGCGAACGGATAAAATGGTACCTCAAATCAATATGCTTCGTCCTGGCATGGAACACTGGATTTTTGGCAAGGTGTATAGCACTCTGGCTGTCACTGAAAAGAACACAGTTCTCTTGCTTCAAACCCAACTCCTCCAAGAAGCCCTTCAACCAAATCATCTCCTTTGCAGCCTCAGTCACGGCCACATACCCAGCTTCTGTCGTGGATAGTGTCACTAATTTCTGCAGACGTGAGACCCAGCTCACCGCTGTTGAACCCATAGTATAGATCTAACCTGTGGTACTTCGCCGCGTATCCTGATCACCGGCAAAGTCTGCATCCACAAATCCCTTGCACTGTCAATTCCCCTTTCCCAAAACAAAGTGGCAAATCAGTGGTACCTCTCAAATATCGCATGATCCACTTTACTGCTTCCCAATGCTGTTTCCCTGGATTGCTAGCAAACCTGCTCACAACTCCCACTGCATGGGCAATGTCTGGTCTCGTGTTCACCATCGCATACATCAGGCTACCCACGGCCGAGGGATACGGAACCTTGGCCATGTACTCTCTTTCTGCATCTGTCTTGGGTGATTGCCCCTGAGAAAGTTTGAAATGACTTCCCAAGGGTGTGCCAACTGCCTTAGCACTCTGCATATTGAACCTCTCCAGAACACGTTCAATATACTCAGCCTGACTCAACCGCAAGGTCCCCTGAGCCCTATCTCTGCTGATCCTCATCCCAAGTATCTGCTTAGCTGCACCCAGATCTTTCATAGCAAACTCCGTTGCCAACTGTTGCTTCAACCTGTTGATCTCCCTAACACAGGAACCTGCTACAAGCATATCATCTACGTAGAGCAATAAAATGATGTAGTTAGACTCAAACCTCTTGAAGTAACAACAGTGATCTCCATTGCACCTTGTGTAGCCACTGCGCTGCATGAAACCATCAAACTTTCTGTACCACTGTCTGGGAGCCTGTTTCAAACCATACAGACTCTTCTTGAGCCTGCACACCATCTCTTCCTTGTCTTTCACAATGAAGCCAACAGGCTGCTTCATGTAGATTTCTTCATCCAAGTCCCCATGAAGAAAAGCAGTTTTCACATCTAATTGCTCAAGGTAGAGATTTTCAACAGCAACCAAACTCAACACCACTCTGATAGTGGCCATCTTCACAACCGGCGAAAATATCTCTGTATAATCGATCCCCTCCTTCTGTTGAAAGCCTTTTACAACCAATCTTGCCTTGTACCTCTTCTTGCCATCACTCTCTTGCTTAAGTCGAAAAACCCATTTATTCTGCAAGGCTTTCTTTCCTGCGGGAAGCTGAGTTAACTGCCAAGTATCGTTGGAACAAAGAGAATCCATCTCTTCCTACATAGCAGTCTTCCACTTAGCTGACTCGGAAACCTGTATAGCCTCATCACAGTACTCTAGTTCTCCACTGTCCGTCAAAAGCAAGTAATCAAGCGAAGAAATATATTTCGGATTCGGCTTGGGTACTCTGGTTGACCTCCTCAACACTCTGACCGCTGAACTAGTCCCTGTCTCTGGAGCTACCTCATCTGAAACTGTCCCCTCTGAAACTGTCTCATCAGCTCTCTCCTCTGCCTGACCAGACCTCTGTTCAACCCCACTGTCATCTGGAAGATCCTCCAACCCAAAGTACTCGGACGTATCTCCATCCGAAGTGGTACTCTCACTGCTCTGTTTGCTGTCCCTGTCTTTGTACATCACCTTCTCATCAAACACAACGTCTCTGCTTCTGATTATCTTCCGGTTCTTGTCATCCCAAAAACGATAACCAAAATCATCTCCGCCGTACCCAATAAAGGTGCACTTCTGTGACTTAGCATCAAGTTTATCCCTGTCCTTGTCGCTAATATGCACATAGGAAACACAACCAAAAACACGTAAGTGTGAGAGGTTTACCTTTTTACCACTCCAAACCTCCTCTGGTATGCCAAAATTCAACGGAACTGATGGCCCAAGATTGATCAAATATGCTGCTGTGTCAACTGCATCTGCCCAAAACATCTTGGGCAACCCTGCGTGTATCCGCATGCTCCTAGCACGCTCAGTCAAAGTCCTGTTCATCCTCTCTGCAATGCCATTATGCCGCGGAGTCCTTGGAGGTGTCCTCTCTAAACGAATCCCGAATAGAGCGCAGGCTTTCTTGAACTCCCCCAACTCATACTCTCCGCCGTTGTCGGACCTCAACCTTTTCACCTTCAAATCTGTTTCATTCTCAACCCTGGCCTTCCACTTCTTGAAGACTTCAAAGACCTCTGACTTGTGCTTCATGAAGTATACCCATACCTTCCTCGAGTGATCGTCGACAAAGGTAACATAGTAATAAGAACCGCCAATAGAAGACATTGTAGCTGGACCCCACACATCTGTATGGACAAGCTCTAACTTCTGAGCCCTGGGAGGTCTGCCGCCTTTCCGAAAGCTAACCCGTTTCTGTTTCCTGAAGATGGAATCCTCACACATGTCAATATCCACTGACTCTAAACCCGGTAGCTTCCCATTCGACTGCATAACCTTCATTCCCTTCTCACTCATATGCCCCAGTCTATAGTGCCACAGATTTGAACTCTCCTTGCTGTCTGCAACTGCAAGTGTATCGCTACCATGTGAAGTCAAGTAAAGTGTACCAACTTTCTTGCCTTTAGCCGCCACCATGGTACCATTGGAGACTTTCCATGTGTCCCCTGTGAATGTCGAAGTATAACCTGCTGCTGCAAGCTGTCCAACCGAAACAAGATTCCTCTTCAAATTCGGAACGTGCCTGACATCTTTCAGACACCATCTGTACCCTTGCGTCGCAATCTGAACATCCCCTCTTCCCACTATACTGCAAGGCTCGTCATCCCCCAAGTATACTTTCCCAAAGTCCCCTGCTACATAGTTCTGCAGAACCACCCTGTTAGCAGTGGCGTGGAATGAGGCACCCGAATCAATCATCCACGATTCGGCGTCGCTGTTCATGGCAAGAATAAGTGCATCGTGCACAACATGAGCCTCTTGCCCATTGTTATTCTTCTTCGGTGCTTTGCAAGTCGTTGACATATGGCCTGTCTGACCACAATTCCAACATTCACCTTTAATAGGCCGAACCTGAGATTTGGCCTTATTTCCTTTACCCTTGGATTTCGACCTGTTCCTGTTCTGATTCTGACCGCCCCTGGCCTGGCTTCTGCCCCTCTGCTCAACACTTAGAGCTGAACCTGAACTACCTGAACCATCGATCGAACCCCTTCTGACCTCCTCAGTCAAAATCAAACTGACAACCTCACTCAGTTTCAACTTTTCTTTCCCTGCCGAATTACTGACTGCAGTAACTGTACCCTGCCAGCGCTCTGGCAACTGAGACAGAATTAACAAAGCTTGAACCTCATCCTCAAATTTGATATCGACAGACGTAAGTTGATCAACAATCATATTGAACTCACTGAGATGTGACATAAAGGAAACCCCTTCAGCCATAGACAGGTTGAAAAGTTTTTTCATAAGATGTACCTTATTCGCAGCAGACGGTTGCTCGTACATCTTCTTCATCGCTTCCATAAGCTCCTTTGTCGTTTTCTCCTTCAGAATGTTGTGTGTGACTGACTTGGAAAGAGACAGGCGAATAACCCCTAACGCCTTCCTGTCCAGAACGTCCCAATCCTCGTTGCACTCTCCTGTCTTCTTCCCCTTTTCTTTACCTAGCAGCGGCCGGTAAAGATCTTTCTGATACAGATAGTCCTCTATCTGCGTTTTCCAGTACGCGAAGTCTGACCCATCAAACTTGTCGATCCTCTGTTTGCCTTCTTCAGAACCCATAGCTCCCACTGAAACCCTAGCCTGCCCGAACGAGATTAAACCCTAACTTGTCGAATAAAACCTACCGCAACCGCGGCTCCGATACCAGTTGTTATGGATTAAATCGACGAACACCTGTTCAATCCTACAACGCAAACACCCCTATGGATCTTGGGAACAATGAATCACAGAAAAAAGCAAGCAAATAAGTGCGTAATGAAAAACCGGAAGAAAAGCAAGACACAAGATATACGTGGAAAACCTCAACGTGAGGAAAAACCACGGGAGCCACACCAGTCCACTATGAAATCGAATCAAAGAGTACAAGTCTTCTCACAATCTCTCTGAGATTGGTTTTCTCTCGCCTCTCTCTATTTTTCACGCTCTGAAAAATTGATTTACACACTATGCCACACACACCGTCGACCAAAACCCTAAAAAAAACATTTTAAGGCTCGCGGTAGCGCTATAGGGAAAAACTTGTAGCGCTCTAGAACTCTCTGTTCCGAAATTAGGTCCTAGGTAGCGCTACACCAAAAGCTTGGTAGCGCTACCGAGTCCTTTAGGCTGAAGGTTTGCTGCACTCCCAACATGGAGAAGGGCTCTTGTACATCGTAGCTCACCGAAATTGGAAAGAGTTCTGAAACATCTTTTAGCTCTTCGGCAAAAGCCCTTGGTTTCCGTGGTTCCTTGAACGACATTTTATTGTCTCTTTTCCTACAGAACATCAATGGATTAGTTTTTAACTTGGGTGCAAAAAATGTTTAAAATAGAAAGTAGAAAAAATATACTTTCCCACGGCAATGAACTGATTCCTGACTCTACTTTCCCAATGCAACGGGAAATTTGTCTTATTGAGCTCCACCTTCCCCCATGTTATTGTTTGTGGCTCAAAGCTCAAGTTTATAGCGAGCGCTTTGTCTTTCTTGTGCCAGCTCTCCTGAATGTACACTGAAAAAAAATATAGACTAAAGACATTTACAGATCTATAACAGTATATCAAGAACAAGAAGAGATGAACAAGAGTTGAAACCCTAACTTTCTTGAAGAGAAATGTTCGATTCTTTCATTGCTGCCCAAACTGAAGATCACAGACTCTTATATACGAATGCAACTGAAATTACAATTGAAATGCTAACCAAATGTATCCTAATTAGACAGCTGTCATAAGCCAGCACTAACAAGCTTCTTAAGCACTTGGTTAACCGACATTCAAAAATAGAACTAAAACAAATTACAGAATGAACGCACACAAATCTATTTGTACACAATAGTCCTAATGAGTTTCTCTTCAAAAGGGATTATGGTAACTTTTTTATGGAATACGAGATGATATAAAGCACAAGATTCCTCACATTCGAATACTTCAAGACAAGGGAAATAGAAACTACAATGACGATTCAATCTCGAGAACTTGGACACGCAACAAGCTTCAAATGTATCTACAAACCATACCTTCCCTATGCATATATGACATACATTATCATCGACGATGCTCAACAGGGGATTTAGAGCTTCTCATGGACCTCAGTTCATAAGTTTGCAAGAATAAATGCCCATGAAAATTTTGCAAATCCACAATTACCTAAGGTTGCACTAATAGGTGACGTCTCTCGTCACGTCTCTCTTAGTATCATCAACAAGTGTCAACCTCTACCTATATCTAAATACAAAGATTTTCAGATGACTATTATAATAGTAGCATATTCTCAAGAGGGTAGTCCAGTGTAACAACCATTGCCAAATGCAGAGCAATCAAAGGCAACCCCAAACTCTACAATACTGCAATGGTCATTCCAAACCAGATTCAAAAATATTCAATGGCATCCAAAAGAAAGACTACTCCTTTCTCAATGAAAATTTGATGCATAACGAACTAAAATTCTCAAAGAATTACAATACCAGGCCAAGTGCATCTGCACGAGCAACACATGTCACAAACAGAATTAGCAATTATTAATGCAACAAACGATGTGATGCATGATGACTAACATCGTTAAAGATATGGGATGCCAAGGTCAAGTGTGGTTACTGTAGCATCCAGAAAATTTGAGGCTGTGCAAAAGGAAATACCATTGATCTCCCTGAAACTTAAGTTTGAATTTGTTTTTCATTCCTGCACTGTAAAAATTTTAAATCTGGGCACCGACTTCCGCAAATCCAATGTAGCTCAAGTAGTTAACAGAAGTGATAAAATCTACAATGAAAGTTGTGGACAGAAAACTAGCTTGGTCACGCAATCGACAATTACATGGTAGTGCTCATCCAGCAAAATCTGAATCAACAGCAGGTACAGAAGGTTTAACAGAGATTGGTGTAGAACTAGGTTTACAATCGTGCATTCCTGCCTTATCAATGAGATCCATAGCATATTTGGTTTGAGAAAGTAACATGCCATAATCAAATTTGATAACCTCAATACCCAGAAAGTAGCTCAGTTCACCCAAATCTTTCATAACAAATCTAGCATTGAGTGTGACAATCAATTGATCTATATAGGTCATATCACTGCCTGTGATTAATATATCATCAACATACACAAGGACGAGCAATGCCATTTATGAATCAGAAGAATGATGGACAGAAGAGGAATGAAAATCAGACATATCAATAGGATTGGAAATTGGCAAAGTAGAAGTTGCATATGAATCCATAGGGACAGTGACTAAATCAGGTGTACACAACAGTCCTAATGAGTTTCTTTTACGACAATCAAAAACAAATTCACAACTTGTTAAACAAATTCACAATTTGTTAAAATGCATACCATGAACGGGAAAGTCCGGTTCTGTTATACCGACTTTTTTGAACTTGTACAAAACAAATTCGTCATTTCCAGAATCCTCCTCCAAGACCCGTGTGACCTCGTACGAGTCATCTAGTACCTCCACCTACAATTTGGCCAAGAATTAGTTTACACAATTGAAATTCCAGCATAATTGGTGAAGATTTGGACTTGAATAATGCAAACAAGAGTACGAGAGCTTACCTCAATAGGATCCTTCGATCTTGTGAGCGCAAGGGTACCCTCGACTGTAAAGAGGTCTGCGCGTCTCTGAAACTGTTCCCTCAAAACAAGGGATGGCTCCGGGTGGAACTGGGAACACTCCTAGAACAATTAGCAATGAGAGAGATTAGGCACAAGAACAAAATCATATAACTCATAAGCAATAAGGGAATTAACGAGTTATCAGTATGATGTAGCCTACTTCCATGGATTAAAGGCTAAACAACTACTGAAACTACACCTATATCACCTCAAATATCATAACAGGAAAAAAAACTAAAGATATCAAACAAGTTTATTTTCATTCCTTTTTTCACAGAATAGTGGCCAAGTATACTCAACACGCTTTCCAGACAAGCTTCCTTGGAAACGTCCCTATTTCACATGGTTCAAGGTAAAGACCAACACAACATAAGGCCACAGGCACACACAGAGGACCAACACAACATAAGGCCACAGGCACACACAGAGGACCAACACAACATAAGGCCACAGGCACACACAGAGGATAGTCTTCTAATTCAGGCGTTCTAACAAACTACTAGAGAAAATGCAGAACACATTTTTTTATTTATCAGATTTCCCCGAAGGCAAAAAATGCAGAATAATTTGAGAGCATAATTAAAAACCTCTCACTATATATGTATTACATCAAACACAAACATGTATCCACCAAAAAGTGCTACCAACAATAGGGACCACTTTTTCCTTGCCAATATTTGCAGGGAATCATATAAAAACTTAAACATGCAAGTGGAGAGCAGTATTCATTTTCCTCTATTTAAGTTCTTTTCCTTTTGGATGTTTCATGGAACGTTTAAGGAGCTGTTGGTTACTTCATGGACTGCCCCTGTGCATTGTCAGTCTAACTTGTTAAAGCTTAGTTTGAAGCCAAAAAGGCTTAAGCCTATATTGAGGCAGTTAAATAAGGCTCATTATTCTAATATTAGCCTGCGAGTGGAGGAAGCTAGATCTAAGTTGCATCAGATTCAAGAGGATTACTTCTCTCATCCTCATGACCCTGTTTCGTGCGAAGCAGAAAAAATGGCTCTGAGCCAGTTCATGGTTTTGAGTTTGGCTGAGGAAGGGTTTAAGAAACAAAAGTCAAGGGTAAAATGGTTGGCTTTGGGAGATCAAAACACTAAGTTTTTTCATCAAAAGTTGTCTACTCATAATTTGAGGAGTAAAATTTTGAGTTTGGTTTCTACTACCGGTGTTAGATTAGAAGTTCCAAGGGAGATTCAAAAGGAAATTCTTGGTTATTATAAAGGCCTGCTTTGTTCACCATTTACTCAGACTGTGCCTACTACCGAGGTGGGTCAGGCTCTGCGAACTAGAGTACCTATTGATATGCGGTCTGCTTTAATTCAACCTGTATCTGAGCTAGAAATTAAAAGGGCTATAGATGCTATAAAAGGAGACAAGGCTTCGGGGCCAGATGGCTTTTGTGCTGATTTCTATCATAAGAACTGGGACATTGTGGGGCATGATGTAGTTCGAGCTGTAACACAGTTTTTTGAGAAGGGTTATATGCTTTGGGAGTGGAATTCCACAGCTATCTCTCTAGCTCCTAAGACTAATGCTCGTGTCAATTAAGGATTTTCGGCCTATATCTTGCTGTAATGTCACGTATAAGTGCATTACCAAGATCTTGGTGGCTAGGCTCCAACCTCTCTTTTTGCCAGTCTTGATAAGCCCTAATCAATCTGCTTTCATTAAGGGAAGGTCCATTGTCGATAATATTCTTCTTATGCAAGAAATGGTTAACAAATTACCACAAAAATCAAGAGAGTCCCAGGTGTGCTCTTAAGATTGATATTCAGAAAGCGTATGATTCTGTTGCCTGGGGGTTTTTGTTTGAAGTCATGGAGGGTATGGAATTTCCCGGCTTGTTCATTTCTTGGGTTAAGCGATGTGTATCTAACTACTATGTTCTCTATTGTTATAAATGGGGAGCTGATAGGGTGTTTTCCAGGGAAGCGAGGGTTGCGACAAGGAGATCCCCTCTCTCCTTACTTGTTTCTACTTGTCATGGAAGGTTTTTCCTCTATGCTTCAGCGAAGAATTGATCTCAGGGGGTTTTCTTATCACCCTAAATGCAGAAACCTTCAGCTTTCTCATGTCATCTTTGCTGATGACCTATTCATTATGAATGGGGCTGACTCTTTGTGTTTTCAGATCATTAGTTATATGTTGTAGGATTTTTATTTGATGTCTGGTCTACAACCTAATCTTCAGAAGAGTAGTGTGTTTTTTGCGGGGGTTTCTGAGAGTGCAAAGCAGGAGTTATTCCAGATTTTAGCCATTCCGGAGGGTGTTCTTCCAGTCTGGTATCTGGGAGTTCCTTTGATCACTGCAAGGTTGCATACCACTAATTGTCAAGTGCTTTTGGATAAGATTCTGAGTAGGATTCAATCTTGGGCTAATAAATTGTTGTCGTATGGAGGAAAAACGCAGCTTATTAAATCTGTTTTGTTGAGTACACAAATTTATTGGAGCTCTATATTCATTCTCCCTCAACGGGTCCTTAAAGAGGTGGAGCGTGTGTTGAGATCTTTCTTTTGGTCTCGGACAGAGATGAAAAGTACCGGGGCTAAAGTTCCTTGGGCAGATGTCTGTATACCTAAAGAGGAAGGTGGTTTGGGATTTCAAGTCCTTGCAGATTGGAATAAAGCTGCTATGGCTAAGCACTTATGGGCCATTGCTTTCAAGGCTGATACTTTGTGGATAAAATGGATTCATTCTTATTAAAGACCGGCGCATGTGGACTATGCCTACTCCTGGGTCTACTTCATAGACTATTAGGAAAATTTTTAAACTAAGGCATGTGGTGCAGAATTGGATTACTTACTTGGTGGGTAATGGGGGTAAAACTTTTCTTTGGTTGAACAATTGGCACCCTTTGGTTCAAGGGTTCTCTATAACCTTGGGCGAAACATGCTTGCTAAAGTTGCATCTATTATTGGTGAGAATCAACAATGGCATTGGCCTAGGCAGAGAAATACTGTGACTAGGGAGATTGTGGCGAATACTCTAAATTATTTCCTTCCCAACATGGGCCAGGAAGATTCCATAGTCTGGAACTTGAACTCTAATGGCAGGTTTTCTATTTTTTCTGCATGGCACACCTTTAGGAGTCCTAAGCCGGTGGTTCTGTGGGCCAAAGTAATTTGGTTCAAGCATGTTGTTCCTAGGTGGTCGATCATTGAATAGTTGGCAGTGTTAGGTAGGCTATCCACTTTGGATCGATTACAGCAGTGGGGGATTGTGTCGGGTGCCCAATGTATGCTATGTGCTGCTATGGAGTCTCACGAGCACTTGTTTTTCCAGTGCCCCTATTCTTCTCAGCTCTGGAGGGCTTTACAAATAAAGTTGTGTCCTCCGTGTCCTATAAATGCATGACCCCAGGTGTTAGGGTGGATGGTTCAATATCAAAGTGGGTCTCAATTCTTGTGTATGGTGTCTAAAGTGGTTTTGGCGGCTGCAATCTACCAGGTTTGGGGGGAACGAAATCAACAGATTTTTTCACATTGTAGTCTCGATGTGCAAATGCTGGAAGATCACGTAGTTACGGATGTCAGGGCTTGTGTTTGTGCTTGGAGAGGCATTCGAAGAACATGTCCTAATCTCTCTCTTTGCTCTCTTTGGAGGTTCTCGGATAGAATTTTTGAAACTCATTGATGGAGGGATAGGTGGTTGTCTGCTGTGATTGTTGGGTTCCTCGGCTGTAAATTTGGTGTCTTTTCTTGTAATAGAGCTAGTGGTAGTTTCTTTGTTTTCTTTTAAATTTGTTTGTTGTTAACTGGGGTATGCCCCTTTGATTTTGTTTGTTCGTTGGTTTTAATAAAAAGCTTTACTTACCCAATAAAAAAAAAATACCGACGCTAAAATGGCTGAGAATTAATCATTCGGCTAAAAAAAGCAGTCTAACAAGTCACAGCTTATATGAGCTAAAGCAAGGGGAAATAAGTTCACTAAAGACCCGACGAATTAGCCAAAGGTAGTTGACTTAGTTGACAGGGCAAGTGCTGTCGAAGGTGGGCGAATCCAACATATAGAGGCGGTCGGCGAGGGGTGGTTGCTATGTCAGAGGTGCCGCAAATGATGGCAGCGGCTGATTGTGCCGCCTCTAACATAGGGGCGATGGATAGTTGTGCATTTTATTTCGGCGGCAGCTACACGTGCTGCGGTGAGCTGGTGGGAAGAAGCTGAAGTAGTGTTGAGGCTGGGGTTGTTTTAACTTTAAGGATGTACATGTACTAAACAATAAAATGAAGGTCATTTTCGTAATTTAAAGTTAGTTTGACAAACAGCACAAGTGCCGCTTTTATAATAGGTAGTAGATTCAATCAGATGTTAGTTTCGGGTTTCAATTGGAATTAAGTTCCGGGTTTGAGTCAAAGTTGAAGGTATATAATAGAAATTTACCCATATAATAGAAAACATTTTTACCAAACTTTAATTTACCCGGATATTTCAAGACACTCACAAACCTAATTCAAATAGACAACAAATTTCAGTGTTCTAAGACCAGAAGGACATATTAGTTACTACAAATAAAGCCCTACAAATCAACCTGAAAATCACCCCAAAACGACGTCGTTTTGTGGTCCAAAAGACAACCCAAAAAACACTCAAAACTACGTCGTTTTAAAACACTATAAACTACGTCATTTTGAGTCCAAATTTTATCAACAACGTTCCCCTAGAAATCAAGGGCTACAAGCAAAATTCTGCAGGTGTACTCATCATAATGAACTAAATTACTACTAGAATATTCAATCATCATCTTCCTTTTCTCCTTCAACAGCTTTCTCCACAGAAATTTTCATTATGCATTTTTCCAAATTGCCAACTGGCTATTATTCAAGCATTAGTTGCGCCATATCGAAGTGCTTCCGGGCACGTTTTGATAATTGAAATCGTTCATCTTTTAGAGTACGCAGCAAAAAATTTAAGCTACGTTTTGATAATTGAAAACGTTCATCTTTTAGAGTACGCAGCAAAAAATTTAAGCAAAACTATGTCATTTTAACTAAACAAAATCAATTTTCTTTAGTCTAAATTTCAGGAGGCAAATTATAAGTCCAAATGCATCACAAGCTGGCCAATGGAGGCAAATTAAACCATTGCAAAATCTGTACAGGATACAAGCTGGAAAATGGTCATCAGATTCAAGGTCAAAAGTGCATGCAAATTGAACGCCCGGTCAGGTCGGGTTCATGTAATAATTTTCGGGTCGGGGCCGGGTATGCCAAAAACCCGCCCCGCCCCATTGCCAGTGTTCCAAAATCTCAGTGTTCCAAAATTTCAATTAGGACTTAGGAGTAGTTAGAACAGAGCAACAAATTTCAGTGTTCCAAAATCTATTAGTTCATTCGAGGTGTATGAGGTATTAACGCAAAAGGCATTAACAAAACCCAAAACAGAGCGCACACAGAGAGAGAGAGAGAGAGAGAGAGAGAGAGAGAGAGAGAGAGAGAGATTACCGAGTCCGAGAGAGCTATTGGATTGGTCAAACTTTTGAAGGCATGTCGTCCACCATTGATGACGTGAGCCTTGACAGTGAACAAAACCCAATTAGGACTTAGGAGTAGTTAGAACAGAGCACGAGAGAGAGAGAGAGACAGAGAGAGAGAGAGAGAGAGAGAGAGAGATTACCGAGTCCGAGAGAGCTATTGGATTGGTCAAACTTTTGAAGGCATGTCGTCCACCATTGATGACGTGAGCCTTGACAGTGAACAAAACCCAATTAGGACTTAGGAGTAGTTAGAACAGAGCACGAGAGAGAGAGAGAGAGAGAGAGAGAGAGAGATTACCGAGTCCGAGAGAGAGATTACCGAGTCCGAGAGAGCAATTGGATTGGTCAAACTTTTGAAGGCATGTCGTCCACCATTGATGACGTGAGCCTTGACAGTGAACAAAACCCAATTAGGACTTAGGAGTAGTTAGAACAGAGCACGAGAGAGAGAGAGAGAGAGAGAGAGAGAGAGAGAGAGAGCTTACAGAGAGAGAGAAGTGGTCTTCTTCTGGAAGCTAAAAATCTGGTCGCCATTCCAAGGAGGAAGAAGAAAGAAGAAGAAGAAAAAGAAAGAGGAATCACACAGTGTTTCTGGTGGAGAAGAAGAAGAAGAAAGAGGAAGAAGAAGAAGAAGAAGGAGGAGAAAAAGGGGTACAAATGGGATGGCTCAGGAATCACACAGTGTTTCTGGTGGTGCAGAGGTGTATGTGTTTCTGCGTACAGAGTGCATGGCAATGCTGGGTAATTAATTCTCTGGGCACTCTCTCTCCCTCTCTTTCTTCTTTTCCTGCTGGACCCCATAGCTCTTGCCTAATTTGATTAGGCATTCTAAAAGTGCATGTCTGGGAAGCGACCCTTTTATGGTAAAATCACACTCCCAGGGGGGAGAGACGGATTTTCGAGAGGAGAGGGACTACCGTGAAAGTTTATGCCCAATTTGAAAAAAATTGTTTGATTTTTCTCAATTAAGGACAAATATGCCACATTAACACACACACACATTAAGGACAAATTCATCTTCCAATCTCTTCCGAATCCCAGTTAAATATAGGAATGCTACGCTTTGTAATTGGTGAAGCTAAATTATCAAATGTAAAAACAATGAATGCCAAAATTTAACGTGACCCGTTGACAGCAATGGGTGTAATCAACGAGAAAATTTTGGGTGCAATAGGGGCTTAGCAGGAAGCATATTGGAAGTCCTTTCCATGTTTTAGATTCAGAAGACGTATTCTTCCGAGTGAAAAGGCGAAAGAACGTGCCATGATCAGGAAAGAGTACAGCGTTTTCACCGATTCTTAACTGCTTTGCAATGATGTGTTTGCATCGATTCTTTACTGGTCCGTTGTTGTATTTTGATTGTGTCAAACAAAATAATCTGAACGTAAAATTAATGGAAAACACCATTTCGGATGTTTCTGTGTTTATTGTAACACGCATGAGTGAACGTGTACGACTTTGAAATGGAAGCGCTCTTCTTGTATTATGTTCACAATATAGCAGAATCCTCATGTGGAAATTGTTGATAATACACAAAATCTCGCATCCAAAATCGGTAGCATTTCTTCTGCCAGTCCGATGTTTCTTGTCCTGACCTGGTCTTTCCAGGTTCAGTGGGTGTTGGTGGTGGGCTAAAAATTCCGGGTTGCTCCCTGCTTGCTGAGCTACAAATCTGATCTTGATCTTCACAATCTGTAAGGAGTTTAATCTCTCCTCCGTGGATCACCCTAAGCCTGACTTTGATTCGGTTTGCCTGCGCAATTTTGATTGCGATGCGCAATATGGGTTAGAGAGCGCGATGCTCAGTTCACAACGTTTGAGACGGCTTTCTTACTTTGAGCCTTGTAATTTTATCCTCTATTTTTGGATTGTTTCTCAAGATCATTCTCAGAGTATTTTCGATGCAATCTTGTAAGTGCCGCTGGGCGATTTCATGAGATGCTACGGATTTCCTTTTTTTTTTTTTTTTGAAAAAACAGAAACGTAACAGTTGAAAACGTAATTGTTGATTACGAGAAGAATTTGGGTACGGGGAGGGTACCACGTGGTACTCTCTCGGCACATCCGGGCCGGGGCCGTCCACCAATGCAACCAATGGTCTGGACTTAAATAAACAAAAATGGAAAAGAAAAGAAAAAGTGTATTTTAATCCGGACCGTCCGATGGATTTTTAGACGGCCCGGATGTGCCGAAGAAGCACCGCAACGCGTCACCCATACTCTATTTGCACCCAAAATTTTCTCGTTGATTACACCCATTGCTGTCAACGGGTCACGTTAAATTTTGGCATTCATCGTTTTTACATTTGATAATTTAGCTTCACCAATTACAAAGCGGAGCATTCCTATATTTAACTGGGATTCGGAAGAGATTGGAAGATGAATTTGTCCTTAATGTGTGTGTGTGTTAATGTGGCATATTTGTCCTTAATGGAGAAAAATCAAACAATTTTTTTCAAATTGGGAATAAACTTTCACGGTAGTCCCTCTCCTCTCGAAAATCCGTCTCTCCCCCCTGGGAGTGTGATTTTACCATAAAAGGGTCGCTTCCCAGACATGCACTTTTAGAATGCCTAATCAAATTAGGCAAGAGCTATGGGGTCCAGCAGGAAAAGAAGAAAGAGAGAGAGAGAGAGTGCCCAGAGAATTAATTACCCAGCATTGCCATGCACTCTGTACGCAGAAACACATACACCTCTGCACCACCAGAAACACTGTGTGATTCCTGAGCCATCCCATTTGTACCCCTTTTCTCCTCCTTCCTCTTTCTTCTTCTTCTTCTTCCTCTTTCTTCTTCTTCTTCTCCACCAGAAACACTGTGTGATTCCTCTTTCTTTTTCTTCTTCTTCTTTCTTCTTCCTCCTTGGAATGGCGACCAGATTTTTAGCTTCAAGAAGAAGACCACTTCTCTCTCTCTGTAAGCTCTCTCTCTCTCTCTCTCTCTCTCTCTCTCTCTCTCTCTCGTGCTCTGTTCTAACTACTCCTAAGTCCTAATTGGGTTTTGTTCACTGTCAAGGCTCACGTCATCAATGGTGGACGACATGCCTTCAAAAGTTTGACCAATCCAATAGCTCTCTCGGACTCGGTAATCTCTCTCTCTCTCTCTCTCTCTCTCTCTCTCTCTCTCTCTCTCTCTCTCTCTCTCGGTGTGTGCGCTCTGTTTTGGGTTTTGTTAATGCCTTTTGCGTTAATACCTCATACACCTCGAATGAACTAATAGATTTTGGAACACTGAAATTTGTTGCTCTGTTCTAACTACTCCTAAGTCCTAATTGAAATTTTGGAACACTGAGATTTTGGAACACTGGCAATGGGGCGGGGCGGGTTTTTGGCATACCCGGCCCCGACCCGAAAATTATTACATGAACCCGACCCGACCGGGCGTTCAATTTGCATGCACTTTTGACCTTGTATCTGATGACCATTTTCTAGCTTGTGTCCTGTACAGATTTTGCAATGGTTTAATTTGCCTCCATTGGCCAGCTTGTGATGCATTTGGACTTATAATTTGCCACCTTAAATTTAGACTAAAGAAAATTGATTTTGTTTAGTTAAAATGACATAGTTTTGCTTAAATTTTTTGCTGCGTACTCTAAAAGATGAACGTTTTCAATTATCAAAACGTAGCTTAAATTTTTTGCTGCGTACTCTAAAAGGTGAACGATTTCAATTATCAAAACGTGCCCGGAAGCACTTCGATATGGCGCAACTAATGCTTGAATAATAGCCAGTTGGCAATTTGGAAAAATGCATAATGAAAATTTCTGTGGAGAAAGCTGTTGAAGGAGAAAAGGAAGATGATGATTGAATATTCTAGTAGTAATTTAGTTCATTATGATGAGTACACCTGCAGAATTTTGCTCGTAGCCCTTGATTTCTAGGGGAATGTTGTTGATAAAATTTGGACTCAAAATGACGTAGTTTAGAGTGTTTTAAAACGACGTAGTTTTGAGTGTTTTTTGGGTTGTCTTTTGGACCACAAAACGACGTCGTTTTGGGGTGATTTTCAGGTTGATTTGTAGGGCTTGATTTGTAGTAACTAATATGTCCTTCTGGTCTTGGAACACTGAAATTTGTTGTCTATTTGAATTAGGTTTGTGAGTGTCTTGAAATATCCGGGTAAATTAAAGTTTGGTAAAAATGTTTTCTATTATATGGGTAAATTTCTATTATATACCTTGTGGCCATTTTAGCTCCGGTCTTGCCTCTAAGCCTCACTCGCTTCTCCTACCTTGCATCCAAAAGTTCTAGCATTGGTTTTTTCACTTCAAAATCATCAAAACCGGCTTTCAAAACATCTGAAATGCAAAATAACGTGTATAAATATCCAAGAAGCATGATCATGGACTGACAGAGCATAAATTAAATGTTCATATTTAACCTCCTATCAGTATTCAAACTCGAGGTTTGGAATTGCACGATGCCTGCTTGCAGCAGCTATAGCCAGAACCACGTCATCCACTTTCCGTGCTTTCTCTTTCATTTCTTTGATCTTGGTCACCAAAGCTGACCGTCAGAAGGATAGAAAGGATATATAAGAACAAAGAGCAGATGGAAATGAACAAAAGCACAAACAAACATAAACCTTGTCACACGAAGAACTGTCTTTCTTGAATATTAATTGCTGAATCCTCAATAAACTTGCATGAACTATCTCATTTCATCAATCAAGTTCAACATAGTCGTGGAGAAAGATAATTGCACCAATGAACTATAAATAAGAAACTTATGTATCAAAGACAGAATCAGGAGATGAAATATTTTTAAAAATGTAAAATGTTACAAAACACAACCCATGAACAATATATTAGGAAAAGTAGATCAAGAAATGGGTTAGTAGAAAGAATATGACTCCTGTGCTAACAGAAGGTAACAGTGCCCTTTTTACAGCTACTTTCATCTCGATAAACAAGCTTCAACTCACATTTCGTGCTCAAGTCCTTTGACTCCTGTAGCTTAATGGAGAAGCTTCATCAAGAGATTTGTAGTGGTTCTTAGCATATATTTCAGCCCAAACCTTGTTAAAATTAGAACGGCACTTCGTCCACTCCTCTTGTTTCTGCTTCAGGCGAGTTAACATAACAGACAATGCAACAGATGGGTTCATACGGAGCAAGTCCACCACATCAATACAATGACCTCCATACAGACGTTCAATGCACCTTAGATTAAGAGCTACATGATATGGGAGAAAAAACAAATTATAAGCAGAAAATGGAAGCCCAACATAACTCAAACAAGGTATAATTGAAATGATTACACATGTAGATTGTAGAGAGATTATACAACTATAAACCTGTAAAATGGTCTTCAACGCGGATCGGACCCTCTGAGCTGATTGTATTGTCATTAATGCAGTCCAACAATTCCTCTGCTTGCTTAGCTGTTGAGCTCACGGACTCCAACGTGTGCAGCTCAAACCTGAAAGTGCAAACATCTCCATCATATTCACCAAAAGAGAAAAGACATAGTTGCATCATTACACAGGTCAATTCATCACAGCCTTCGCTAATCTAACAGGGGAACTTCTGACTTTGACAGAAATGAACATCATTAAAGCTGTCGTAATACTATTTAAAGCATTTTTCAAAGGGAAAAATCATTCTTGACCGCAGGAACATGAAATTGCTTCTCTTATTGCAAAATAGTTACAAGCAGTTGTAAAGTCACACTGGAAAGTTATATAGTATTGAAAAATGGAAAAAGTAGCATTGACAAATATTGGAATGTTTTTTTTACCTATCATCCTCACATCTAAACAGGCTTTCTTCGTACTGCTTTCTGCGCATGTGTTTAAAAGAGTAATCTTCACTGCCCGAAGTTACAAACACCCAATTATCATTTAACACTTGAGCACCAAAATCTGGTCTCTCAGTTGCTGAAGGTATTGGCTACTGCTTAGTGTCAAGCACCAATTCACAGTCAAAACCAAAATTATTGATATGCATCCAAACTAGTCCTGCCAATCTAACAAGTTTGTAGAGTAGTTTGAGATTCATACATTCACACTAGGTTGTCTACCTTACTGAATAAAAAGGATAAAATTGTAATAGTTGAATTTTGAATATGAGTGCCGCGTCCTTTTTTGTGCACCCCATGTCTCAACTTTTTAGTTTCCCAATGAGAGTTTGCGGTGGTCCTATACCATTAGATAGTTTGATTTTCGAGGATTTGTACATGGTGTTTGTCATTTTAGATTTGGTTTCTGAATTGTTTGTTTAATGGTTGTGGTTGTATGCTTAACAGATTGCAATATCGGCATCCAACACTGGTGGTGCATGGGACAATGCCAAGAAATATATTGAGGTAATAAACTGGTGAAATGTGTCAAGGTGCACAAAATCATGAAAGAATAAAAACATATGTCCTCAGGCAGAAGCCGATAGCTAGGAGTACAACATCGACAATCAGAAAGGTCAAGCTCTTGAATGGATTTTCCCATGTACTTCTCCTTATATCTGTCCTTTTCTTTCACTCCATCTGTCTCACGCCTGTGCTCCTTGTCTTTCCCCTCTACATTCACACATCTGGATGCATGCCCTTCCCTCCACAAAGGTTCTGCTATGAAGAGGAAAGCTAATTCAAACATTTTGTAGCAAGCAGGATGTAAGCTCCAAAAAGCGGCATCCTTTTTGTGTTGGCAATTCCATCCGACAAATCACATTTTTACATGTATTTCTTTGATTATCGAGTTGTAATTTTTTAAGTAGAAGTCTGTATAGGATTAGAGTGGAAGGAATCTCTTTGTAATGTAATTTGAGTGTTAGTGTTTTTAGTCGGTTGACGGCATTCGGAACAGGAAGATCAATCATGCGATCAATCGGCTTCTCAATCGAGTAACTCTGATTTTAGCACAGGCCGTGGACCGTGGTATGAAACAAGTTTCAGAGCATAGCGATTAATAAAGGGATCGATCGGGTTCTTACTCGGGCATCTCCGAAAATCAGATCTATAATGGTCCGATCAATCGGTTTGCAATCCGATTGATCGGAATAACAACTCTATAAATATACTACGGTTTTGGATCTAGGGTAAGCAGAGAGTCGGCTAAGAAAAAAAAGAAAACCGTGCTTTTGCTTGTTCTTCAACATAATAACACCAAGAGGGTTGATTGTGTATCTGAAGCACTTTGCTCATGGATTGTTAATCAAAGCTTCAAGAGGTTTCTACATCTTCGTTCAAGTTCAATTTTCCGGTGGATTTCCGGAAGAACATTTGGAAGGCTCGAGGATTCGAGGCGGCGGCAATCAAACACTGGGTGTGGTGAACGAGGAGTCGACAATCGATCTTAGGTCAATTGTGAGGAGTCTCAATTGTGAGTAAGGTCAATTGTAACCGCACAATGATTTTTATAGTGTTTGATTCCTTCCCGTGGTTTTTGCCCATATAGGGTTTTTCCACGTATATTCTCTGTGTTCATCGTTGCTCTCTAATTCTTATTTATTTGTTTTGATTGACTGTTAACAAATTGAGAATTTCACAGGAAAACATAAAGTATCCTATTCAACTTGCTTAAACTGTGCAGTAAAAAATGTTCATGAATAATTCTAATCCTTGCGCAACCATCAATTCAAAAAGGCAGTGAGGAAAAGACGATGGTACATACTTTTATTCATAACACCACCAAGGAATCCATCTGCAAAAAGAGGAATCAATCAGAAACAACACTTAGATATTCATAAAGAACAAGTTAAGCAACGATGAAATTTCAAGAGTTACCTATATTCTCACAATGCTCCAAAAATTCACTGAACCCATTCAATGATCGGGATATTTTCCAAGCAAATCACCAACCTGAAATCATCCAAGTTTCAGAATAACCTAACTCAACCAAATAGGATCTAGAATTCCAACCATTCCCTACAGTGCTTCACTGTTTGAGAAAATGCCCCCCAAGAATTTTTTTGAGCCAATCATGTTGATTGACAAGCAGCACAGGGAAATCAATCAACCCACCCATTTGCCCATGCTAGATAACATGGCCCTATGCCGACGCTTGATGAAAATGGCAAATTAGTTGTTCAAAAAGAGATTCTGATCGCCACCAGAATGGAAAGAATTGATCGACACATACCAAACCTTGTAAGTCCGTCCTTGAGATAATGTCTGAGCTGTAAGTAAGAAGACACTTCAAAAACGTCTGGTAATCTTCTGAACTGTGCAATCTATCCTTCACTTTCTCACAGAACATAAACTCTTGCTTGTACTTGGCTGGAATACATTGTGCATTAATTTTTTTTAAAAAGGTAAGAAAACTGAGAATGACAAACCTATACAGCACATGGCAGCAATCCAACTAAACATTGATATATTCAACTTCTAAATACGTAGATAAAATGAAGCATAAGCAAATACTGCAAAGACATCAAACAAAGGCAACATGGGGAGATCAGAGTTCAGGAGAAGAGCACAGAGAAGGGGAAAAGAGAAAGGCAGAGAGAATGTAGTCTTTTGTGGCAACCGGGAACATCCCCAGCAAAAGTTTATGCAATACAGGAAGACGTGAACCTTCATGAAACTGAGAGAGTGATAGTGTAGTGAGGTTTTTATTTATTTATTTATTTATTTATTGCATCAGCATTAGTATTTTCCAACATCTCCCACATAACCATTGATCAAGCGTGAACAATATTAAATACCTAAATTCCGCAACATTTACAAGATTTAGCACAAGATGATAGATACATGCAAGGATCAAGAACACTTTCTAACAACACCATCACATACAAAATCACAACTGCTACTACACCAAGAACACAAGAACTAAAGAGAGCATGAAAAGAAACCAAATAAATTTCTGAAGGCATCATCAACTCACTTCTCATGGCATGTTTATCATCAGACGCCAAAACCGGATTAACTCTAAAATCTTAAACCTTTTGGTCAGATTTCCGTTTGTCATAAAGGCTTCCCATGTTAAAGTCCCTAGAAAGATCATGCTCAGGTTCTCTGTAATCTTGGTCACTACCCTGTCTCTCCATGTTGTCTTTTTCAGCATGCTTCCTCTGATCCTTTTGCATTTTGCTCATCGTTTTATCTTCATCCACGTTATTGCGCTCAAAACTTGAATCACAATGTGTGCGCGGAGCAAGAATCTTGTCCCGCTGGCGTTGCTAAAAGAAAAAGGTCTTAGAAGGTAAAAAACATAAGCATGCACAAACATAAGGGGAGAAAACAAAGGGCGGAAAGCGAGACAAAGAGAGGATTTACGTTGTCCTTTGGTGCCTGATGAAAAGAATGCTGGACAAATGGAACATGTGGTGCTGCTGTTGTAGCTGGAGTATCAGGTAAAAATCTTTTAAATTCCTCAAGCAAATCTGGGTGGTCAATAAAAAGGGCGACAACCTACAAATCAAGGATACAATCTCTGAGACTCCAAAACATCTGTAAGAGAAAAGCAACCACAACAACTACAGATGGTCGAATACAGACGCATCATGTCACCAGACTTAGAAATGACACTACTTTTACCTTATCGTAGACCTCATTAACGCCCCTGTGTTTCTTTCTGTACATATTCAAGATATCCAGAAATGATTTATATACATGATCATTGTTTTGGAAACGTTTCTGCAGGGAAAAGTCCATCTGTTAGACCCCCATAAGTTAAAATCAACAGCTCCAAGTAAAAATTTAAAAATAAAAAAATACCTCTATCTTGTTCACAAAACTTATGGATTCGTCAACAGTTCTCTTCAGTGGGACCTCTTGCTCTACTTTTAGTTTTTTATCAGGGTCCTCTTGCTCTTCTACGAGCTTAATTTCACAACCCTCTGGCAAAAAGGTGTTGAATCCAAGTATTAGATTGTTGTGGCCTTTGAATAATTCTTTTACTCTTGCTATGACACCATCAGTGTCCACTCTGCAAGAAACAACCTCATGAGATGATTTTTGGTTCAATATTTCACCTGATCCATTTGCCACATGATAAACCCATGAAGAGAAAACTTATACCTTTGGGCCCTAAAATCTTTCATGACATCAAGAAACATGTCATATTTGTCCCTTTGATCTTGAAACACGTACTCAACTTCCTTGATGTAGGATAAGGCAACATTGTTTGCTAGTTTCTGTTTACCTACCCCTCCTCCTCTTTTTCTTCGTCCACCAGGAATCTGGGATTGTCCATATCTTCATGACCAAAGAAAAAAGCAAAAGCATATCATAATAAGAACTAACATCTGTGATTAAACAAATAAAGCCTGTGCCTTTGCAGATTAAGTTTTTTGAAACTCAATCAAACAAAATGCGGAACCCATGTTAGTCTTCATCTTCACGTTCGGCTCTCTAATTGCCGATTCTTGTGCCAACCTCTAGATATGGAACTTAGTAAGAAAGAACATCTGTGAGCAAAAACAATCCCTGTGCCTTTGCATACTAAACTTTTCAAGAAGCAATCAAACAACACGTGGAATCTTTGTTAGTCCTTATTGTTCGTATCCGGATGTCTATTTGCCAATTCTTCTGCCCATCTCTAGAGTCAGAACTAAAGCCAAAAACAGCAAATTTCATAACAAATTTGACTTGCATGATTCCTATACTGCCAAACCAAACCAACAAAACCTCTATCATCAAAAGATTGTAAAAAGAGAGATATATGAGATAAAAATCACAATCATCATTAAATACATTACACATGAGATACACACACACACACACACACACACACACACACACACAGAGAGCATACGATTCTGGACGAGAAGAGCCAAATGGGCGCTTAGATTGAGAGTTAGCATGAAGATCATCTCGTGAGCGCTTCGTCTTTGCACAACAGCAGCAGCAATCTAACTCGTGAAAATCACAAACAAAACGAAATAATGATAACGCAAAAAAAAAAAAAAAAAACTAGTGAGATGATCTGAAAACAAAAAAAAATCGCGTACTTTTGTTCTGGTTGTGATTTACTCAGCCGTCATAAGGAAGTGAAAATTTAAGTTTTTCAATTTGTTTGGTTCTTAAAAAGAGTAGGGAAAATTCTGACTCGAACTTTTCACCCGATTTCGCTCCAATTTTCCCTCTCATTTTCTTCATTATTTTCACTTCTTTTCTTTCACAGAGGTTGAGGGTGAGATGAGAAAATAAAAGAAAAAAAAAAACAAGAGATCCCCCTTTAGTGAAAAAAAGAAAAGAAAAAAGGACCTTGGCTGGTTAACCCTTGGGTTTTCCATCTGTCATCCAAATATCAGCAAATAACCGGTAGCATCTCCAATAGAGGCTCTCCTAGCTAATTTGTTGAGCCGAATTGACATATTGAGAGAAAATTTTGTAATTTATGTCCCCTTTTCCTCAAAAGGTTGTACTGTTTGGAGGGATCCATCCACCTTTTTGTCACATTCACTCAACAAAATTAATTTCGGCTCAACAATTTTATTGAGCCAAAATTAAATTTGAGGAGTGAATGTGACAAAAAGGTGGATGGGTCCCTCTAACAGTACAACCTTTTGAGGAAAAGGGGACATAAATTACAAAATTTCCCCTCAATATGTCAATTCGGCTCAACAAATTAGCTAGGAGAGCCTCTATTAGAGTTGCTCTAAAAAAAAATACTCCTACGTGTTCCCTGAGAAATCCCAACTACGAACCCTGAGAAATCCCTCCTCCTTCTTCCCCTGTTCCCTCCAAAAAGCAAACCAAATTCAACCCTAGACGCAGACACACAGACACTTTGTACTGCTTCGTAAACAAAGATCGGCGAAAAGCACATTTCTACTGGAAAAAATGCAAGCTTTCCCTGGCGTAATGACTGTCCTTCGACACTTTTTCTCTACCTAGACCAGCCTTTCTCATACCCAGGTTTTTTTTGTTATACTCATACATGGGTCATGTATCTATTGTTTTATTACCATTTAGCTTCATAGTATCGTGCTTCGTTAAATACATGACTCTTTTTGTATCTACATAAATTATATCGGGGCTAAACCTACTGATAAGTGCTGAAATGTATACATTTAGGCTGCCTAATATACATTTGTTATGTCCTTTATTATTATTATTTAATGTCTTTTATTGTGTTTTTGTGATTTTAGGTTCCGAGGGCATGATACCACATTTGGCCTTAAATCGAGAGAATTGTGTGTCACGTGCAAGCGCAAAGTACCCGATCATTTTTCGGATCACCACTGCCCGACCGAGCTCTGCCAATTTGAGAATGAACAAATCAATTGTTTATGTGGGTGGACAACTCATTGGTTCAAAGTGGAACAATTAATCAATTCCTTGATTAAATAAATCAATGTCAGTGGCAAAAGAAGAAAGGTTGGTGGAAGACCACCACTGGGAATTGAGGAATGGAGTTTAAATTGTGGAGTCCGGATGATATCTTGTTTCGCCCCACGAAACACATGACAAGCACAAAAATTACAAGATTTATACCGTTTTGTTCCCGGAATTAAAATAAGAAGTTTGACTGTTCTTGCGCCCTAATCGGACTCTGTTTCGAACATCAGTCGAGAGCGTCTTGTGTGTGCGCCACACCGATCATCTTTCTCTCCATGCCTGCCGTCCATTTACTTCACTGAGATTCAAATCATGGGGAGAATTGCATTGCCTTTAACAGGATGGCATGTCAGTTATTGGCCCAAGGTGGAGACTTTTGCATCAATGCTCCCCATGTGTTTATTGAAGTCACCCATTTTTCCATGCTTATAAGAAGAGCAGCTTTGCTGCATTTGAGGGGTGGAACAGTCCGAAACCAAAGAAGAAAATACTCCCTTCCCATTCTCAGCAAGAACCCAGAAGCTCTACTGCCATTTTCATGGCCCTGATCAGTAGCTCCATGGCCGGCTAAATCCTCTTTTAGGGTATTGGTAAGCCCTAACTTTGTAAAAATGGTTTGTTTTCTTTTGTAATTTTATTTTGTGGCTAGACCAATGAAATGTGGTGATCGTATAATCCAGACTTTGTTTCAAGTAAACTTCATTGTAAAAATTCAGTGTATGTTGTATTTATTTTCTGTGATTATAAATACAACGGTTATGCAATTGTTTTCAAGCTACCGAATAGTAAGTGAGTTAAAATTATGCCGTGCTTGAGATGAGACGGGTTGTGCCTATGATCTTAGTTTAGCGTAGACATGCCGTGCCCATCTAAGATGGTTTATTTTTTACTCACTTTTATTTGAATTTCTGGACGATAGTACTTCGACTTGTAGCCAGGAGTACATCACTACCACATTAATTGGTGTTGTCACAAGATTGTTACAAAATTTGTAAACCACTGAATGCAAAGTTAGTGGTGAAACCGATACCCTAAGCTTCCTCTCATTCACTAAAAAAACAGAAAATCTAAATTCTCTTTTTATTTAATTAGCTCTAAATTAAAATCACAAAAAAAAAAAAAAAAACTTCATTTTTTAAGTCACTTTGAAAATCAGTTTTAAAATTGAAAGTAACACTTAGTCCCTGTGGTTCGACACCCGTACGCCCATTTTACTACTAAATCCATTTTACGCATTTTACGGGTTATAATAATTTTGATTTTGACACGATCACCTACCCCAAACACTGTCCGCATGTGGTGGGACCTTAGGTTCGGCCCTGACATAGGTGCAGTTGGTTCTCTACATATAGTGGAGTAGTGTGGTGTGACTGGACAATTCCTATTCCTGGCCGATGTGAAGAGCACCATACCTGCACTTCCATTTTTTCATTTTTTTGTAACCAATAATTTTTATTTGTATATAAGATGAAACTTAATGAGGCCTTGAAACCGTAT
Organism: Vaccinium darrowii; assembly: GCA_020921065.1. NCBI lineage: Eukaryota > Viridiplantae > Streptophyta > Magnoliopsida > Ericales > Ericaceae > Vaccinium > Vaccinium darrowii. The sequence continues at coordinate 6,109,966 of CM037158.1, read as the reverse complement.
TTTGTCAATTTGGTTGTTCGACTGACCAAATTCACGGGTAAATCTAGTGTTGGATTTGATATGATTGGGCTGAAAAACAATGGCAGTGAATGATCCATGGCATTTAACTAGAGGTAGGTTGAGCCATAGGTCACAATTCAAAATCTACCTATCTTTGATATGGTTGAGCAAAAGATAGGTAATGAGTAAACCCAAGGGTTTAACCAGCTGGTATGTGAACCATGTGTTCGGAACCATGAAGTGCTTCATCCCCTTTGGGTGGGGGGATTTGATGTAGCCGAGGGGAAAAGCTGTTTTTTAAAAAAACATGATACTAAGGGATTGAGAAAAAGAACTGCAATCAGTAGGACTATGAGCAAGTGTTTCTGGAATATCTTATGAGAGCCTCTTAAACGTGAATTGGTATCGTAACGCAGTCCTTGGGCGTTTTGCTGTTTTATTTTCTTAGCAATCAATTCTTTGTTTAACTATTGTGCTAGAAGCCTAGATCGCAATTAAGTTCTGCTGTTTCAGTTGTTTGCCACAACACTTATGTGTTCTGTTGTTATACGGCCTCAGGCTTATACAATATTGGCTACTATTGCATGCATCCATGATATTAGTAATCATTACCTGTTCCATAATGAGGAAGCTTGCTGCATTTGAGCGTACCAAAAAAGGAATTATTGTTTTTGCCAAATCCCAACACAAAAGTAGCGACAAAAATAATAGCTAGGCATTCTGTGCTTCATTGTTTCTATTTTCAAGTTGAACGCACTAAAATTTTGTTTTGATGTCGTGACAGGACTCAATTCACTTTCCCAAAGAGACTGTTATTCTGCAGCGCTAAGTTTGGTGAGCAATTCTTCCATTTAATTCTTCTCCTTGTTACATGTAATGGACTACCCACTTCCCTACATTCTATAAGAAGCTCACCATTGTTTTTCCATTAATTAGTTTCTAGTCTAACGACTTTGGAAAAGTTTTTTGCTTCTGTGGCAGCTGAATCGGGTGACGCTGAGTTGGCCAACTTAGGAGGTGGCCCTGCAAATTTGTTAGTTGCAGAAAAAGAAGCAGCCAAGGCTGTATTGACCTTGTTTTTGAAGAAACGAGGTTTTAGCAAGGTGGTTGCAGCAAGAACTATCAGCAAATCAGCTCTTTTTATTCATCACCTTGTTTCAAGGCTTCGTTCAGTTCATAAAATTCGATATCTAGGAGGTTCGAGTACAATGCATCATGGCTTTCCTTGAAGCACGCCTTTGTTTATGTTTATCTGTTTTCTGAGCTTTGTTTCTAGGGCAGTCCCTGAGATTAAGGGGCCCCATCCCAAGTTCGTGGATGGAACCTCCTTATATAAAAAGAATTCAATGCTCTTACTATCTTGACTGGAAATTTAGAATAATTTGAAACAGTTGAATCAGATTTGGGTGCTTGTTCTTTTCTATTAAACTGTGAATTAAACTAAAATAACTAAAAAATATTATTTTTGACTCTCATACAGGGATCTAAATTTTTCGGTGCCCCAATCTTTGACAATTGCTGGGGCATAAAGCATCGGCCCGATTGGCATTAGCCCAGGGACGACTCTCGTTATTGCCTAGCTTATCTGATCTCCTTTTGACATTTCAGGGAGAGAGCTTACAACTCTTGAGATCAGGGATGCTCTATATCCATACCTTGAAACCCTCCACGAGGAGTTTGGAGACATTGTGGTAGATGTAATGGAAAACTTTCCAAATCCTCCCATTCAAGAAAGATCAACAGAAAATTTATCAATCCAGTCAGTGGAAGGACTGGTTGTGCCGGTTTCAGCCCCTATTAGCACCCTCAACTCTAACCAGTTAAGAGCCTTGGCTAGCTTGACTGATGACAGTCCCACTGTGAAGCCTCCTCCGGATATTATCTACCTCACAGAACTTGGCATGGAAGTTGAGGTGATCAAAGAAGTGACACGGAAGTTCCCTGCCTTTGCTAACTACAGCCTGAATGGGAAAGTTAAGCCTGTGGTTGAATTCCTACTTGATCTTGGGGTACCCAAATCTGATATCCCCGCCATTCTCAGGAGATTTCCTCAAGTCTTTGGAGTCAGTCTCTCTGAACATTTAATACCCACTGTGAGATTTTTAGAGAACTCAGGCGTGGACAAGAAACAATGGCCAAAGATAATTTATCGATATCCTATGCTTCTAGCTTTTAGGAGGCAGAAGTTGAAATTAAACCTTGATTGTCTTTATGAATTAGGGCTTTCAAAAGAACAGCAGGTTAAGGTAGTAATGCGCTACCGAGTTATCCTAGGTTATGGAGTGGAAAAGTTAAGGGCTAGAGCTGAGTACTTCAAATCTATGGGGGTTGATGTAGGATCTCTTCTCCACAAATGTCCACAAATTTTTGGTCCAAGTATTGAGGCCAATTTGAAACCTGTGACGGAATTTTTCTTGGAGAGGGGATTCAGTATCAAGGAGGTTGCAGCTATGGTTTCAAGATTTGGAAATTTTTATACCTTAAGCTTGTCGAACAATATTATGCCCAAGTGGGAGTTCTTTTTGACAATGGGTTACCCCAAATCGGATTTGGTTAAATACCCTCAGTATTTTGGGCACAGTTTGGAGCGGAGGATTAAACCTAGGTATGCGATTTTGGTGGAAACCAGAGTAACGATGTGTCTGATCTCGTTGCTATGTCTTTCGGATGATGAGTTGGATAATGCTTTGAAACGAAAAATGGAGAAAACTGCTGAATGAAGCTATTCCGATTACAAGATGTTTTTGTTCATCACAGGTGATTCAACGGAGAGGTTATGAAACGAAGAATGAAGGAAAACGTTGGATGAAACTGTTCCGATTCCAAGCTATTGCTGTTCATCACTGATTCAATTACTGATTTGACATAGCATCCGGTCCAAAAGCCCAGTAAGTCAATTGTTAGATTCTGGGCACAGCAGCGTTGTTAAATGACTGTTGTATAAATTTGTACGTTGAGGGAAACACTTAAACATTCTCTCGCTGGCAGTCTGACTCTCCCCTAAAAACAAAGAAATTGATATCTGAGGAAAAAACCCATATCCAGTCATCAAAACAACTACAACCACCAGAAATTCCTCCTCTTTCTTCCTCTGTTCCCTACAGAAAGCAAACCAAATACAAGCGAGAAACTCATTTCTACAGGAAAAAAAAAATGCAAGCTTTCCATGGCGTAATGTCCTTTGACCTTTTCTCTCTACCTGGACCAGCCTTTCTCATACCCAGGTTTCAATTTCTTGTTGTACTCATACATGGGTCATGTATCTATTGTTTTATTACCCCGTAGATTCATAGTACCTAACATAGTATCGTGCTTCGTTAAATACATGACTCTTCTTGTGTGTACATAAATTATATGGGGGCTAAACATACCCCGAACAGACCTTAGCTTTAGTCCCGACATAGGTGCGGTTGGTTCCCTATGTACAGTGGAGTGGTCTAGTGTGACGAGGCAATATTCCTTGGCAGAAGTGACAGGTACCATACCTGCACTTCCATTTTTTGTAAGCAAATTTTTTTTATTTGTATATAAGATGATTATCCCTTTGCCGAAGGGATTGGCTTGGTGGCTAAGGCCTTGGACTTGGGAGATGAATTCAATGTTGCTTCCCCCTAGCCACTACCATAACTTCCATTGTTTCCCCATGCCCATTGTACCCCTTCCAAGCCAAACCAGAACTCATGAATTGACTTTAGACACACACACAAACAGAGGGAGGGAGGGAGATCATGAAGTGCGAAATTTTATGAGGGTTTGAGAGAGATAGAGATGATAATCCCTAGCTATTACCAAAAGAATCATAGTTCTTGCACTTGCGAGTATTCTGATGCAATGGTAAATTATCAGAAAGTGCAAATCTTTATGAGGCTTTGAAAGCATACTTTTGAATCTGGTTGTTGCTTGACTAGCCAAATTCATGCACTTAGGGTAAATCTAGTGTTTGGGTAGTGATATGATTGAGCTGAAAAATAAAGGCAATGAGTTATCCAATATCCATGGGGTTAGCCTAGTGGTAGGACTTGAGCCATAGATCACAAGGGGTTAGCAAAAAAAAAATATTGATAGGCCATGAGTAAACCCAAGGGGTTAGCAAGCTGCCAAGCTGGTTTGTTTCTGTGAAGCGTTTGATCCCCTTCTGGCTACACAAGGTATCTCCTGTAAGGCTGTAATGTTATGTGGAGGCTTGGGGTAGGTGGAATGGATGTACCCGGAAAACTAGTCAAGGCAAAAATCCATTTCTGAACGACAAGATAGAAAGGGATTGAGAGGGAAATGCAATCAGTGGGACTAGCAAGTTGTTTTTGAATATCTTAAGAGAGCCACTTTGACTTGAATTTGTTCAGCAATCGAGTCTTGTGTATTACCGTTTCATTTTCCTACCAATCGATTCTTTGTTCAAGAATTTTCCTTGCACTCATTCAAGTTCAGCTGTTTCCGTTGTTTGCCACTACATTTGTGAGCCTCAACTTGTACAATATTGGCTACTATTGAATGCATCCTTGATACATTAAGTAAAGTTACCTGTTTGATAGCCCAAAACGAGAAAGCATGCCACATTTGTGTGTACTAAAAACGGAAATATGGCTTTTGCCAAATCCCAATACAATATTAGCAACAAAAATATTGCTTTTGCAAAATCCCAATACTATATTAGCTACTAAAAAATTCCCAATGCTCTGGATGCTGAATGAAAGAAGCACGGTAATGTACACATAAATCAAAATGATTCTTGGGTCTGCTCTCTCTAATGCCTCTTGGCTTTGATTTGAGGGCATGATTCCGCAGCAAACGTGACGGTATAGGGGGACCACTGTTTCAGTGGTATTCTGTGAGCAACCACTTTGTGCATTTATTGCCAAAGGTTAGGTCTGTCTCCAATCCATCTGTTTCAGTGGTATTCTGGGAGCAGCCACTTTGTGCATTTATTGCCAAATGTTAGGTCTGTCTCCTATCCATCCCCCGCCCATACCCCCAATTATTGGGGACTATAGTTTTCCAAAAGATTTTAGAAAATAAGTTCAGCAGGTGCTAAAATCATGGTCTTTCAAATAAAAAAATTAAGTGTTTCCGTGTATTATTTTTTGAATTTTTCACACCAAATTAAAGTACACAAGGAGTACTTCAATTTGGTGCGAAAAAAATCGAAAAACGATACACGGAACTACTTCAATTTTTTGATTTCAAAACCATGATTTTAGCACCTGCTAAACTCATTTGCTAAAATCATGGTTGATTTTAGCAACTGGGTTGCTAAAATCTTTTGGAAAACTATGCTAAATGAGTTATGTTATTGTTGTTGTACTGTTTCTATTTCCAAGTTGATAATACTTTAATTTTGTTTCGACACCGTATTAGGACTCAACTCACTTTTCCCGAGAAACTGTTCTTCTGCCGCACTGAGTTTGGTGAGCCATTCTTGTTTTTAATTATTCCCCTTGTTGCATGTAATGGACTACCTGTTTCCCTACCTCCAATAAGAAGCTCTCCATACTTTTTCCGTTAATTTACTGTCTAACAACTTTGGAAATTTTGTTATTGCTACAATGGCAGCTGAATCGGGTAACTATGTGTCGCAAACCTTAGGACTGGCGCCTGCAATTTTGTTAGCTGCATTGACCTTGTTTTTGAAGAAACGAGGTTTAAGCAACGTGGTTGAGGAAGGAACTATCTACAAATCAGCACTTTTCATTGATCACCTTGTTTCAAGTGTTCATTCTGTTCATAAAACTCGGTATCTAGGAGGTCCAAGTGCAACACATCATTGCTTTCCTTGAAGCACACCTTTTTTTTTTATGTTTATCTGATCCCCTTTGACTTTCCAGGGCGATAACTTGCAACTCTTGAGATCAGGGATGCTCTGTATCCTTCACTTGGAACCCTATATGAGGAGTTTGAAGACACTTTGGTAGATATAGTGGAAAATTTTCCAAATCCACCTTTTGAAGATAGATCAATAGAAAATTTATCAGTCTCATCTGTGCCGGTTTCAGCCCCTATTACTACCCTCAAGTCCAAGAAGTTTACAGCCTTGGCTAGATTGACTGATTACGGTCCCACTGGGAAGCTTCCTCCATTAATCATCTACCTCACACAACTTGGCATGGAACTTGAGGAGATCAAAGAAGTGACAAGCAAGTTCCCTCCCTTGGCTGACTACTGCTTGGATGGGAAAGTTAAGCCTGTGGTTGAATTCCTACTTGATCTTGGTGTAACCAAATCCAATATCACCGCCAGCATCAGGAAATGGCCTCAACTCTGCGGAGTCAGTCTCTCTGAACCCCACTGTGACAGTTTTAGAGGACTTAGGCGTGGACAAGAAACAATTGGGAAAGGTAATTTATCGATTTCCTGCTATTTTCATTCGTAACAAAGAGAAGTTTAAATCAACTCTTGATTGTCTTTATGAATTGGGGCTTTCAACAGAAAAGCAGCGTAAGGTTCTACCGCGCTGCCCAAATATCCACTGTGACAGTTTTGGAGTGGAAAAGTTAAGGGCTGTCGCTCATTACTTCCATTCTATTGGGGCTGATATAGGAACTCTTCTTCACAAATGTCTACTTTTTTTGCCAGTTGTTGGAAACATAGGAGAAAGCTCTGCCTGTATTTAGGATTTCGTAGTAGGAATCTTTTAAACCAAGTATTGAGGCCAATTTGAAACCTACAACACAGTTTTTCTTGGAGAGGGGATTCAGTATAGAGGAGGTTGTGTTTATGGTTTCAAGATATGGAAATTTTTATACCTTAAGCCTGTCGGAGAACATTATGCCCAAGTGAGAGTTCTTTTTAACGAGTTACCCGAAATCTTGGGGACAGTTTGGAGCTGAGGATTAAACCTAGGTATGCAATTTTGAGGGAAAGTGGAGTAATGTTGACTCTGAGCACGTTGCTATCTTGTTCGGATGATGGGTTGGATGAGATTTTGGAACGAAAAATGGAGAAAAAAATGCCGAATGAAGCTATTCAGATTACAAGATGTTTCTGTTAATCGCAGGTGATTCAACAGGAGGCTTATGAAGGAAAGCTGAGTAACGTCAAATCTGCAACAGTTACTCTCTTTCAGACGGTGATTTAAAACGTCATTATTTTTTTTAAAGGAAATGATTTTTTTACAAAGTCTACAAGGAATGAACTGTCTCACATTCTTTTTCATTTCAAACTCTATAAAATTCATACTGAGAATGCAATTCTCACGCACCGACTTGCTGGCTGTGTAGGAAGATAGCTCTCATTTCTTGCTCAATGACTTGCTTGCCATTCTTCTCCCTCGATTAGTTAGTATGAATCTTATACTCATATTTGTAAAGTTTTATTTTTTTTACTGTTCTTTATTTTTTTTGGCTTTGCATAACTAATATAGATGATTTGTGTACGAATAACCCAATTGTATGTTACCTGCTAATATCCCTATATGTTATTTGCTTCATAGGTTTTTTTTTTTTTTTTAACCACAGTGTATAATTTGGCATTGGTACAAGAGATTCGCGGCGTTTTCATATTTGAAAAATCCTTTTCTTTTGATATCTCAGAAGTGTTCTTCTCTAATATGTCGTTTACGGGATGGATCGTGAGAATATTGACTCTAATAAAGATCACTCCAATCGAAAATGACAAATTGAATGTCATAAAGCTCACGATGATCGATCAAACAATGAATAAATCAATGAAAAAGCAAAAGCAGCACGCAGTGTGAGATCTGTAATCTTACGTGAGAAGAATATGGCTTCTCAAAAGAACACCAATCACTCCATCGGTAATTTCCATCTTTATACGTGACTTTGTATGCAGATTTGTTATTCTCTCTTTATACAGTTTTTTAATACCCGACCATTTCATATGAACTAGAGCATATAACCCATCTTTAATACATTTACGGTTAGTGGCATATTCAAACAGGCCGACATCCTCCAAAAAATGCATAATACACTTGCAGGGTGCTGATGTGCGCATCGAAGCTGTTGAACTTGGTAATCAACGTTTCGAATAGACGGCTTTGATCTACAAAGTGCTGAGACAAAATCATAACTGTTAAAAACACATGCGATGGCTTAGATGACGCACACCTAAGTTATTTTTAATTTATTTTATTTTGTCGTGGCCGTGCGTACCGCAGGTTCGGCTAAAATTCAACTAATGTAGCATCATGAAATAGTAGCAAAAATTCAAAACAAAACTGGACTTGGGGGGTGCTGTGCACCCCTCGGCCGTTGGATCGAGTTTTGGACGGCTCGGATGCGTTCGGCAATTATCCTTTAATTTTGATTTTTTTTTTACCGGTAAAAAATCAAAACACATCTGAACTGTCCAAAACACGATCCAACGGCCGAGGGCCTCCCCCATTTACAACAAGACCTTGTGCTTTGCACTACGCTAAACGGTAGCTAGGCCTTTATCAATCTCAATTCATAATCCTGTTTTGCACGAGAATTACTGTTTAATTATTGATTTGGGGTAATTAATGCACATGATTGGGTAATTTTTTTCACATAATGGATAGTCGTGTATCTTAATTCTGATTTATGATCGTGTTTGTTATAATAGATAAAAATATTGTTACGCCATGCCACAAAAAGAGTCAACCTACAAAAAAAGGAGAAAAATATGGGTGCCAGCTTGGTATCACGTAGTAGACTGGCGGTACCCAACACATCTCTCGGCTGTTCAAAAGAAAGATAGAAGGTTTTCAGGAGAAGCTCCGTGAGCGCAACACGTGTCCTTTGAATTTTTACTATTTTTTATTTTATGAACTCCAAAAATATTGTAATGGTTTTGGTTTCCTAAAACGGATGATTTTGATAGAAATTATGTGATGTTAATGATTTCCTCGTCTATCCCAACAATAGTAATTACAATTAACTAAGTTCTAAAATAATCATTGCTTTACTCCGTGCATAGCACGGGTTATATGCTAGTACAGTATGTATAACACGATCTTATTAAACGGTCAAACTGTTTGATCCTTAACCTAAGCCATGTGAACTAATTTTTGATACTCCATGTTTATCTAAATTGTTTAGAAAATTGTGTTCATGAATATCATGAGATGATATATATTGCAAGTGACATATGTAGAGCAATCGGTCATGGATAAGTATTGGTTGTATTAGGTTTATCTTTTTGTGGGGAAACTGTAATATAGGAGAGTCCTATTTGTTTCCATATTGCAACTGTTTTATTTTTATTAAATCACATGTTTCTAGTTTCATTTATTTTTAGAACATTTATTTAGGTTCTTTCATGAAGTGATATGATCATGTTGTTAGAACTAAATAAATTTTGTAGACGTATGATCGTGTTAAATTTGTTAAACTGTTAAAAAGGAATGTTTAGAATTATTCTTTTGGATACTTCATTATTAAAGAAAAAAGGGATATATTATAAAAGTTGTTTTATAGGATCCCAAGTCTACAAGATGAAAATCCATAAGAATTAATTCATAAATAAGGACCCGTGAGGTCAAATTTTGTAAAAGTGTCATTTTCAAAAAGGTAAATTCCATTATTAAAGTTAAAGAATTTTGACACAATCGCATGCAATAAAATATTAGATATTTGGGTAATGTGTGCGTATGGTAATATTTTACATGTGATGTAAAAGTAAATAATCCTCTAATTCTAAAAATCAAGTGGGAGAGGGTTTTTGAGAAAAACCCATGGTCTTTCCATTGTTGATCCATAGTAAGGTGAAAGTGATTATCTTGAACCGTCTAAGTGCGGTCATTCCTTCGGAGGGTATTCACCTAATTGGTTACAAGATTGGATTTCTTATGCATATGATTGGGTGATACGTGATGTGAGTCATGTCCCCTCGGAGAGGCTGCACATTGCGGTTGTCATTCAGTCTAGATAATGGTATACGTACACTTGACTAAATAAGTGATAAGAGATTCCACTAGGAATTTTATCGACTTGTTTTAGAGACCCAAAAATCGGGTGTCATAGTTTATTTGACATGAGATGTCTAGAAAATAATTATGATTTGCTAATTATTAATAACATCATCTCCCCTAGGAGAGTTGCTATTATGGGATTAGGATTCTGATGTTGTCACCAAATAGGGTTGAGAGGATTACACTATTTGACACGTGTGAATGCAAAATTTTTATATGTCCATTATCAATGTATGAATTGAATATTTGTTTATTTCAGATGTCAAGCTCTTTTAATCCACTTAGCGTCATGTTGAGCCAAAACAAATTGGTTGGACCAAATTATGTTGACTGAAAACGGAATTGAATATAGTGCTAACTACAGAGGGGTACAATTATGTATTCACGGAAAATTGCCCCACTCCTCCCTCTAATATAAACACAGATGAGGAGAAAAGGGGAAATGCAAAACCCAAAGGAAAGTGTTTCCATTGTGGGTTAGTTGGTCACTGGAAAAGGAATTGTCCAGACTATTTGGCAAGCAAGAAAAATGCAAGTATGATTGAATCTCTTGTCATGGAAGTTTACTATACAGATAGTACTTATAATACCTGGTGTGTTGACTCTGGTGCAACTGATCACATCTGCAATTCATTGCAAGGGTTCCAGGTAACCAGGAGGTTAAATGATGGAGAAATCAAACTATGCATGGGATCGGATGCAAATGTTGCAGCCGTAGCAGTAGGAGTAATAAAACTGAGAACGGTAGAGAGATAGTTTTATCAGAGTGTCTTTATGTTCCTTCTGTTAGACGAAATTTGATTTCAGTTTCTTCTTTAGCGAAACAAGGTTATTCTATCAATTTTCATTCAGAAGTTATTATTAAAAAAATGGTTCTTTTATATGCTCTGGTAAAATGGTTAACGGTCTTTACCTTGTTACTCCTCATATGTATGAGATACATGATACTGAAGTTAGTAACTCTAAATCTTTACCATAAAAAAGGAAAGTCCCCATGTCTAATACCACACTCCTATGGCATCTAAGGTTGGGTCATATTAATCTAAACAAGATAAATAGATTGGTAAAAGACGGTATTTTATCTTCTTTGGTTGTTGAACCGATACCAACTTGTGAATCTTGTTTGGAAGGAAAGATGACTAAACGATCCTTTTCAGCAAAGGGAAATAGAGTTGAGGAGCCATTAGAACTTATACATACAGATGTATGTGGGCCATTGAATGTCAAGGCTCGAGGTGTTTATGAGTATTTCATCACATTTACGGATTATTACTCGAGATATGGTTACACCTATTTGCTACATCATAAGTCTGAAGCTTTTGAAAAGTTCAAAGAGTTTCGAACAGAAGTAGAGAAACAACTAGGTAAGAGCCTTAAAGCCATTCAATCGGATCGAGGTGGTGAATATCTCTCTGGTGACTTCTTAAGCCACTTGGTTGAGCATGGAATTCTTTCTCAGTTGACTACACCAGGAACCCCTCAACAAAATGGTGTGGCTGAGAGGAGAAATAGGACTTTACTTGACATGGTTAGATCTATGATGAGCTATTCAGACTTGCCTATTTCTTTTTGGGGTTATGCCCTAGATACTGCCACATACATATTAAATCATGTTCCAACTAAATCTGTTCCTAAGACACCTCAGGAGTTGTGGTCCAAGAGAAAGCCTAGTCTACAACATTTTCATATATGGGGGTGCCCTGCATACATGCTTAAAGGGAAGATGAGTAAGTTGGAATCTAGATCTGAAAAATGTTTTTTCGTGGGGTATCCTGCTTGCATCCAAAAGTTGTATCTTAGAGTGCCTAACCCCAAGCGTAGGGCTACGTAGTCGATTGCAAGTATATACTCGGAAAGTCCGAGGTCGAACCACAGAGAACGGTTATTTTGAGTGAAGTGGCCTATCGATCTAAACAGTGTTTTTTTTTTTGAGCTGTAGGTAGCCAACCCTTTTGTTTCTTGATTTTTGGTGAATTTAAAACTAGAGATTGCCAAATCAAAATTGAAACTATGACTTTGATTAAAATTAAATTAAGAGGCTCAGGCCAAAGTTCACACCACTTATAACCTAAATAGATCCATGATTCTCAAAAGTTTACACGATCGAGCAACACGGTAATTGTGCGCACTCTCGGAAAATTATGCCTTGTTTAGCCAAATTCTCTAAGGAGTTTGTCAGACCCTCAAAAGGACATCGACCTAAGTATTATGCGTGCCAGTGTTAGTGTCTACGCAAAATCAAAGACTTCAGACTTTTGAGTTCCGAAGAGAACTTTGACTACACATGGACAAACAATTAATTCAAATTCCTTAACGGTGCTTGATATTAATTAAGACTTGATAGAAAATTGTTAAACCCTCGAGGTGACATCAATTTAAGCATTACGCGTGCCAGTGTTAGTGTCGACGTGAAATCAAAAACTTAACAACCTTCAGTTTTAAATTGATAGTTTCGAGTCCAATTTAAACACAAACAAACTTTGATATCACGAGTGCGAGAATCATGAATCCACTTAGGCCATAGGGTGGAGATCACCCTAGGCCGGGCCTATAAAAACTACCTCTCCATTGACGAAGAACTCGTCAAGGCAAGGCTAAAAATTACACTAAACATAACGGCTTATTAAAGTGATTAAAGAAGATCGGTCTTAAGTATGTACCGAAGAGATGTGTACGGGAGGGTAGACCAAAGGTGTCCTCCTTTCAATCTCAAAGGAATCCACAAGTAAGACTAATCGTAGATTCGAGTTTGGTGTGAGAAACAGCCAAGTAGTTTGCGCATACTCACAACCAAACCTCAATCTTTTAATTAAGCGAATTTAAACTAAGAATTAAAATGACGAGTAAATATAAAGATGAAATTAAAACAAGAATTTGGAAACTACAAATTTATTACAACTCAATGCAAACTTGAATTAAATTACAGTAGGAATTGAAAGTACTGAGGGAGAAGCCCTCGGCTTATTGGCTGAGAAAATGAAAGACAGAAGAAGACAGCAAAAGAAAGAAAAAACAGAAAAATAAACCACAGAGAGAGAGAATTCGGACAGAGAGAGGGACTACTCCTATTTTCCTACCTAAAAATGTGATCTAAAACTACTCTCTGGTGACTGAATACTCGCATGCCTTATATAGGCAAAAGAAAGAAGAAGAAGTAGAAAAGTCAAGGCAAAGGAAAGAAAAAGAAATAACAAAGTAAGAAAAAGGAGAAGAAAAGTAAGAAAAAAACAACGGGAAATAGCCACTGATTGTGACACTTGCACTGACTGGGTTCACGACGCTCTCGACTGATGTTCAAAACGGTGTCCGATTCGAGCGCCGGAACAGTCAAATTTCTTATTTTAATTCCGGGAATAAAACAATATAACTCTTGTAATTTATATGCTTGGCATGTGTTTCGTAGGGCAAAATCTAATATCATCCGGACTTCACAATTAATTCTCCATTTGAGATTCCCAACCACCCACGTTAATTGCATCCACTGACTTTCCTTTTCTGTTGCCTTCTTTTTCTTCATGTAGTTATTGCAACATTTGGAAAATTATCCAGTGTGACGCGTCACACTTCCACACAGCATTGAATGCACCATTTTTATCCCGTTTTCTCCTGAAACACTCAAAACAAACCTTACGTGCAATATCTTATAATAAATATAATAATATGATCAAACTTGAGGACTTAAGCCCACTAATATTTACATATTTGTGTGCTTATCATATCCGAAAGGAACTAAGGGTTGGCTTTTCTATAATCCTAGAGAACAGAAAGTTTTTGTTAGTACAAATACAATTTTTCTAGAAGATGATTATATGATAGACCGGAAACCCAAAGGAAAATTTGTACTTCAAGAACTGTCAAATGAAGTTGTAGTTCATCAACAAATTCCTACCACTATAGAAGAATCTACTAATAATTCTGATACTTTGCCTAATAGCACATCGCCACCTCGTTGTAGTGGGAGGATGACTAGATTACCTAGTAGATTCTTGCTTCTAGAAGAAAGTTCTGAACCTTCTCCACATGAATCTGATCCTACCAATTACGATGAAGCTATATGTGATATAGATTCGGGACTTTGGCAACAAGCTATGAAAAGTGAGTTGGAGTCTATGTACTCCAATCATGTCTGGGAACTTGTGGATCCTCCATCCAATAATAAACCAATTGGATGCAAGTGGATTTACAAGAGGAAAAGAGGAGCTGATGAAAAAGTGGAAACTTACAGAGCAAGATTAGTGGCGAAAGGGTTTACTCAAAAAGAGGGTATTGATTATGAGGAAACTTTCTCGCATGTAGCTATGCTTAAGTCCATTCGGATTCTCTTGTCCATTGCTGCAGTTTATGATTATGAAATTTGGCAGATGGACATTAAGACAACATTTTTGAATGGCCATCTTGAAGAGGACATTTATATGGTCCAGCCAGACGGTTTTATAGCTAATGGTCAAGAGCAAAAGGTTTGCAAGTTGCATAGGTCCATTTATGGACTTAAGCAAGCGTCTCGGAGTTGGAATATCCGATTTGATCAAGCAATTAAATCTTTTTGTTTTGATCAAAATCCGGATGAGCCATGTGTGTAGAAAAGGGGTGAAGGTAGAATAATAGTGTTTCTCATACTATATGTGGATGACATACTACTCATTGGGAATGATGTAGGAGCATTGTCTTCAGTCAAAGTTTGGTTAGCAAATTCATTTGATATGAAGGACCTGGGAGAAGCAAGTTACATCCTTGGGATTAAGCTTTTGCGAGATCGTAAAAATAGGATGATAGGCTTGTCCCGAGCTGCATCTATAGACAAGGTTTTGGTTAAGTTTAGCATGCATAATTCCAAGAACGGTCTCTTACCTTTCAGGCATAGAATCTCTCTTTCTAAGGACCAGTGTCCTAATACATTGGATGAGAAAAGGAAAATGAAGACAGTACCATATGCTTCTGCTGTGGGAAGTCTTATGTATGCTATGCTATGTACTAGACCAGACATATGTTATGCAGTAGGCCTAGTCAGCAGATATCAATCAAATCCTAGACCTGAACATTGGATAGCAGTAAAGCATATTCTCAAGTACTTGAGAAGAACTCAAGATTATGTGCTAATATATGGTGGAGAGGATTTGGTGCCAATTGGATATACTAACTCTGACTTTATGTCGGATAAAGATTCACGCAAATCAACTTCTGGTTATGTGTTTACACTTAGAGGTGGAGCTGTAAGTTGGAGGAGTATCAAACAGCAGTGTGTTGCTGACTCCACCACTGAAGCAGAATATGTAGCAGCTTCTGAAAGCAGCTAAGGAAGGTGTATGGCTCAAAAAGTTTCTCTTGCAGCTTGGAGTGGTACCGTTGGCAAAGCAACCCAAGATTCTTTATTGTGATAATAGCGGGGCTGTTGCGCAATCCAAGGAACCTAGAAACCACAAAAGTGGGAAACACATAGAGAGAAAATATCACCTCATCAGAGACATTGTTCAGCGAGGAGATATCATAGTAAACAATATTGCATCTGCAGAGAATCTGGCTGATCCTTTTACAAAGCCTTTACCATCTAGTCCGTTTGAACGTCATGTTGATAACATGGGAGTCAAAAGTAGACCTGGTTGGTTATGAGTGCAAGTGGGAGACTATTGGGGTTAATGCCCTCAAAACCAATTAATTTGTTATTTTTTATTATTAATTAGAGCTTCACTTTATTGTTATAAAATGTTTTCTTTCGTACGTTGGATATAATTTATGAGATGAATATTATTGGCTCATGAGATGAATATAAAAGTCCTAAATTATATTGAATATGATTTATGTATGTGAATGTGATTTCCATACGGGAGATATAAATTATAATTGCTTGTAATTTAAATTATTCACAGTTGCTAATAGAAAAGACTATCTATTAGGTCAACTGCAACATGTTTAACTTCTATAAGATAGAATGATTCATCTCAATCATTGAAGTGAAAGACTTCAAGTTAACATGTTGGTGTATTCGATATACATTGAAGGAGCACTATAAGAGTCACACTATTTTAACGATTGTCAATATTAGTGTGAATTTTATTTGCTAATTGTAATTCACCCTTAATCCTGAGAAAGTTAATGAACTCAAGTTTCTATCCTATGTCACTTTGATTCGCCAACGAGTGAGGTCTTACTTGATCAATACCTCGTTGTGTTGGGTGATTTATGTTAGAACTGTTAGAATATTATTTTCAAGATGGAATTCACTCTCTATTTTATTATAGAGTATAATGTCACCTTGAGTTAGTTCACTGGATTAGTCTTTGAAATCTAGTACTAGTCATTTTAATGAAAGGTTCATTATAATGTTTTTCTAGACTAAAAGTGAGTGAATTAGTATTCAACGGAATTAAAATATAAGTATCCTTTGGTTTGACAGTAATTTATTATGACCAATTGCTACTTATGGACATTGCTTAGTGAAGGGGTTCGATATTATGGTATTAGCATATAACGGGTTATAATATATTAATTCTTGAGGCCTAGAGTTCAGCCATAATTATATAGTGGAATTAATTGTGGTTTAATTGGGCCACCACTCATAGAGATGAGAGAGCGTAAGCCCAATTTTAGCTAGTGCTCAAGAAGCCCATAGGTCCCAACCCTAGCCCTAATATTAGAGATAATATTCAATTTATTTTTAAGTTGAATTATTGGCCAAGTTGTCCTCATCTATATATTCGTCTCTTTCTCTATTGGAAGAGACACAACAAAAAGTGTAGGCAACTTTTTTTCTAAAAAAAAGTTGAGAGAAGAAATAGGGAGGAAAATTCTAGGGTTCCCACAAACCCTTTGGCTATTAATCTCTTGGGTCATAGGGTTGAAGATCTTTGGTGTGCGGGAGGCTCTAGTTCTTTGAACTACGAAGGTAGAACCCTAATCCTTCTTTATGAAACTTTATGCTTATGTAAGAAGTAGATTCGAAACAATTTTTGAAACCGTATTTTTCCGCAATGTTTTTTTTTTTTTTTTCCGAATGCAACATAAAACTTACATTCCAAGGAAACCATAGAGGTATAATCTCTCTTTGGAATCACAAACTTCTTATATTAACTTTGCATATTTGTCTTATGTTTTTTCCATCAAAAGTTTATACGCTGATGCCTCTGGATGGACCACGAGAACACTGCAGTAGTATTGTTCAATTTGATTGTTTTTTTGTTAATTTCTACAACTATGTCTATTTTTCCTGATGATTTCATTTGAAAAGTTGAGTATTATTCCTAACTGGGCGAAACACGGTCCGCGAAAGAGAAGGCAATCGATGATTGGCTTCCGATCACTTCTTCAAGAAACGCAAAATGGTGGTACTCAGCTTTCCACAACGTCACTGCCATGGTTGGAGCCGTAGTTCTTGGTCTACCTTACGCAATGGCCGAGCTAGGATGGTATGCAATACCCCACTGACAATTCCATTTTACTATTCACAATCCACCTATATATATATATATATATATGTAGGAAAATGATATTCGCACTCCCAACTTTGATGCAATGGCTCCAAGCTACAGTAATTTTCAAAATTACCCTTTTGCAAGTTCCATGATTTACTTCAGGCACTCAAAAATCCTTTTATTCTTCTCCTTTACTTCAGACACTCCAAAAAAGCAACTAGTTTTTTTTTTATCAGAAAAAAGTAGATAGTTGCTCAACTCATTTTATTGCACGTCACTGAATTGCCTACTTCCATATTTAATGTTTGCTTGGTAGAGTCTTTATGTTATTGTCTCCATGTTTTGCACCAGAACAACCTGGACAAGTGGTCTTCAGCCTATGATTGTAGAACCATCCTTTTGTCCATGCAAAGTCTCTTGAGAGTTTTGTTACTTTTCCTCTCAAGAGTTCTCGAACTTTGGTGATGTACTTTGTTTGTCTAGTTTTAAAACGTAGATTTTTTGCGGCTGTTATATATGAAAATTTTGAGAGAAAAATGGCAGATAATGAATACGAAAATATAAAGATCTTGTGTCGCAGCCATTATGCAAATTTTGCAGTATCAACATTTTTAATTGTGTGTAGTTTATTTTGGAGAATTCTAGCAATGTTTAGTTTTTTTTTCCCTTTGTGTAAAGTGGCATAAAGCAATCTGACATAGATGCATGTTTAATGTTTGGAACCTAATGTTTATGTTGTGGATGTTTAGTGTTTGGAACGTAATGTTAATGTTAATGTTTAGAACCCAATGTTAATATTTGGTTTTGGTTCATTTTTTCGTTTGGAGTGCCTTAGTAAATGAGGAGATAATTTAGGGGCGAAGTGCCTCCAATAATTTTTATATCTTAAAAATGGTAGTTTTGTAACTTTATTAAATATTGGAGTGCTTATATCAAAAAAGGGAGCCCCAAAATAAGCACCCTATATATACAGGTATACCTGATGGGCTTCCCATCAGGGACTCCTGTTTCCCGATCAAAATTTCATGATCCGAACCGTCCAATGTGTTTAAAAGGTATTTTTAATAGTCTCCGCAAGAAATCGGTGAAAAAAAAAATACCCCAAAGGGCTTGATCCAATCAGTTTTCGATAAAAACTATATATAAGCGTTTTTATCGAAAACTGTTCAGATCAAGCCCTTCCTGGTATTTTTTTTTATTGATTTCTTGTGGGTATCCTTAAAAACACCTTTTCAAGGATCCTGGAGTGGCTGTGCTAGTTATATCATGGGTTAGCACTTTGTACCCATTGTGGCAAATGGTTGAAATGCATGAGATGGTACCTGGAAAGCGATTCGACAGATACCATGAGCTAGGATAGCATGCCTTTGGGGAGAAGCTTGGTCTCTACATTGTGGTGCCACAACAACTAGTTGTCGAAGTGGGAGTCAACATAGTCTATATGGTTACCGGAGGGAAATCACTCCAGAAATTCCACATTTTTTTTTTTTGATAATCAAAAAATTTATTAATCTTTGGAAACGAATTACAAAGATTAAAAGGATCCGAGACTAGAAACGCCAAGGACCCAAAAGGGGAGATAACCAGGAAAAAACCAAGGATGGCAAGATACCAGCCACAACAAAAAGGAGGGCAAAAAACCAAGAACAAAACTCCAGAAAAGCCCCAAAACAAAACCCAAACCAAGCCAAGAACAAGCAAACCCCACAACGCCAAAGACAAACAACCAACCCCAAAAAGCCGCACCTCGAGACTCCATCACCAGCCAAGGAAAATCAGAACTCTACTGAAACGGAGGCACTATCCTCCACTTCATCAATAGCTATAATATCCTGTTCAAAAATTTCAACTCCCTGCAGTTCTAAGAATTTCTTAATATTGTAGCTCTCCCTACCGAAGAATTTAACACCAATAGAAGCATTAATCTCCATACTCTCACGAGCTTCCTTGATTAAAATAGCATACCTCTTACGAATGTCGCTACTGGATTCCGCTATAGACGAAAAGATGGGCTCATCAAAATTACCTTTCTTCAAAGACTTCAATTTATCCTCTTTTTGATCCTGGTTAACCGTCTTGGAAAAAAAGGCAGCTTTCAAAGGATTTTTTGTCCATACAGGATTCCTTCGATAGCCTTTAATGGTCCGTGCTTTCTTTTTACGGCGCTTGTAATCGACAAAGTTGATAAGGGGGTCGGCAGAAACTAGATCAGCAGAAGTGGAGTCGTCGGAACCAAAATTCGTATTAGCCACCCCATCCTCGAATATATTCCCCTCAGCTTGATTCCCCTCCTTGCAATTCTTTACATGGATTGATCTCTCAGCATAATGGTCATTACCCAAAGGAGAGTTGGAATCCACGACAAAGGAGTTTGAAACAACAGAATTGACTTTTAAACTCGAATCAACAGAATTGATATCATCCGGCTCCTCAACTATATGATGTTCCACTCAAAGGACATTCTCTGGATCTTGTGAATGATGATCATCATCCACAAGGGCAGCAGCTGCCCCAAGAAAAGCTTCATTTGGCTCCACCACCACCTCATTAGTGTGATTCCTATCGTCCTCCACAAAAGGCAAAGACAAGTTGTTAGACTCCACATCCTCTCTCAAAGCTATTGTCTCACCAATCAGATCCTTTTTTGGCAAATCAAAAGAAACCCCCTTATTACAAACCAAGAGAGCATTTCCTACATTATCTCCCTTCTCACTATCAGATTGTTCCTCAAAAGATGAAGGGCTATCAGTTCTAGCAGAGCTTCGATCTTTGCAATGACACATCATATTCATGTAACCATTGGCAACCACTGGTTCTTCCACAACTCTGATTGGGAAAACTTTATCATTGATCAGCAACTCAACAACTTGATATATTTTCGTAGAAATCTTTACCTTTCCAACAGAAAAAGATGAACCAACAGACGTCGCATCATCAAGAGTAATAATCTCACCCCAATTCCTGCCAATACTAAAGAAAGTTTCCGCATTCCAGACGTGTAAAGGAACTCCGTAACAGTTTAGCCATACTTCGCGAGAAGGATCCGACATTGGTTCAAGTTCCCATTTTTTTACTTCATCAAACCAATTATAAAGCCAACATAGGCCCCCACCTTCAAGCATCAAATTCATATCCTCGACGGAAGAAAAAGTTAGCAGCATAAGCTTACCTCCCATGGACCGAATCTGAATGTTCCAAACGCCTTCTGCTATGAATGCCTCCCTCAAAGACTCCAATGACCTCATAGAAGGAAGCTTGGCAATAGCACTCCTAGATAACCATGGATTACCCTCCTCTGTGGCTTTAACCGAAAGCTTTATGACTGATGAACACTTTCCAGTAACAACATCAGCAAATGAGCGACTAAAATCTCCATTGGACTCTTTTCTCTTATTGCTAATGACCTGAAAATCTGAAGCAGCAGGATTCCTTTTACTGGCCACAAAGTCAGCAGATTTACGGAAGGTATTCAAATTTCGATTGGATTGAGAAAACTTAGCAAGGTTCACTTGAATATGAAAATCTCTGATAAGGGTCCCGTTGAGATCCTGAATAGCCCTTAACGCCTCTTCCATGGACAAAAATCTAATGAAACCAAATTTGGTGTTGTATCTAGAACTACGCTTGTTAGGGATGTAAACATCCACCACATCACCATACCTCCTGAAGATTTGGCAGAGCCACACCTCATCCATCTCATAAGGAAGATTATCGACGTATACAGAAATAGAGCAGCGTTTCAGTCTATCAAGACGAAGATAACTGTACCTATACTCAGTTGCCCCGCTATTTTTGGCACCCAAAAACCGATCGGCATCATGGGTGAACCTCCGCTCCATAGATGCAGCAAAAAGAGGCCTGAAGCAACACTCGAGGAAGGAGGTGAAAGCGTGATGGAGAACAAAAGCTGAACGAGCATCAAAACGAAGCAAAAACGGAGCTCCGGGGTGGAAGCTGGAAGGTCGCCGGAAAATAACAGCCGGAAAAAGAACGGACAGTGAAGTTTGAAAGCCCTCAGCCCAAGGGAAACAAAAATGAAAGGAGAAAAACTTGGAGACGCACCAATGATCGTAGATCTGAAAAAGAGTGGCGAAAACCTAGGAGAGAGGAGAGGCAAAACCAGGAGAAAAGGACCGAGACCGACGGAGGACGAAGGTCTGGGCGAGGAAAGGGATAGATATGGAAGTTTTTACAAGGATCTAGATGGGTTTGGAGGAGCAAGAATGAAAGGGATGATGGCTATGGAGGGAGGTCACAGTGAATCGCCATCAGAGTAGCGCAGAGGGAGGTCAGCCCAATAAGGCCTTGTTTGGAGGCACTTTCGTTTTCTGTTTTCTGTTTCTGTTTTCAGAATTTTCACAATTTAAAAACAGAATGTTGTTTGTGTGTCACTTTTACTTTCAAATTCTACTTCTTACTTCCATTATTTATGAAATTTGAGGAAGTTGAAAATCTCAACTTTCACTTTCTGTTTTTGTTTTCTCACAACCAGCTGCCACCCCAACCACCACCCACCACCCACCACCACCACCGCCACCACCCCACCACCACCACCACCCCACCACCAACCGCCACCCGCCACCACCCACCACCACCACCACCTCCACCTCCAGCCACCATGCACCACCGCCACCCACCATCACCCACCACCGCCACCACCCGCCACCACCCACCACCACCACCACCCGCCACCACCCACCACCACCACCACCCCACCAACCACCACCCACCACCACCGCCACCACCCACCACCACCACCTCCAGCCACCACCACCCACCACCGCCACCACCCCCGCCACCCACCACCACCTCCACCCACCACTGCCACCAACCACCACCCACTACCGTCGCCACCACCCACCACCACTTCCACCCTCCACCACCCACCACCACCACCACCCCACCAACCACCACCCACCACCACCGCCACCACCCACCACCACCACCACCCCACCACCCACAACCACCACCTCCAGCCACCACCACCCACCACCACCGCCACCCACCACCACCTCCACCTCCACCCACCACCGCCACCAACCACCACCCACCACCGCCGCCACCACCCACCACCACCTCCACCTCCAGCCACCATGCACCACCGCCGCCACCCGCCACCGCCACCACCCACCACCTCCAGCCGGCACACCTCCAACCGACTCATAATTATGTTTTTACTTTTTTTTTTTGAAAATAATTTCACACAAACATATTTTTTGTTTTCACTTCCATTTTACGAAAAACAAAAATTAGAAAACAGAAACAGAAAACAGAAAACAGAAAACAGAAGTGTTACCAAAAAACATTCCAGAAATTCCACAATTTGGTGTGCAAAGACTGCAAAGCTTACCTTCTTCATCATGATCTTTGCCGCTGCCCATTTTGTGCTCTCCCATCTTCCCAACTTCAACTCCATCTCCGGTGTCTCTTTGGTTGCTGCTGTTATGTCCTTGAGGTACACCCAGTTTCCTCTTTGTTCGCCCTCTTTTTGGGTCTTTTGATGCTACAGAACATAATCGAAAGACGAGTCTTCAATATTGACTCGCAAGTACTAACATGTTTGATTTTTTTTTCCTCAACAGTTACTCTACTATTTGCCTGGGCCGCTTCTGCTAAAAACGGTGTGCAACCAGATGTCGATTATTCCTACAGAGCCGCAACCACAGCTGGAAAAGTTTTCAATTTCTTTAGTGCCTTGGGGGATGTGGCCTTTGCCTGGGCACAACGTGATTTTGGACATTCAAGCAACAATCCCTTCCACGCCGGAGAAGCCTTCCAAGGGCCCTATGTGGAAGGGAGAGATTGTTGCCTACATAGTTGTGGCCTTGTGCTACTTTCTCGTAGCTCTAATCGGGTATTACATATTCGGGAATGAAGTCGACGACAATATCCTAATCACACTAGAGAAACCAACCTGGCTCATCACGATGGCTAATCCAGACACTCTAAAAGTCAAAAAAATTAGTCGAGTACGCAAAAGCTAATCCAGACACTCTAAGTTATAAAAAATTAAGTTCAGCTACATGATCAGAAATCCGTTGAATCCATGATTACGTCATTACAAAATTTTTGTAATAGGCATGTTTTAAATGTTTCTTACTCCATTTTGTATTTATTTTCAAATTCTTCGAAATGTAACATTTTACAAGACTCTCTCCTTAATGAGATTGAAACTGATACTAAGCCAATCTCGAATGATTTTTGACGATCCAAATACGTACTTACCTCTGTAAACTTGATTTAAAACTTAAAAGAGCTTAAAAAGTAAGTTTAAGATTGATTGGTTTATCAATAGAGACGATGTGAATTAAGTTTGAATCGAGTGGAGGTTGAATAACTCGATCGTTTAAAGTAAACCTGTCTAATTGAGTCGGCTAGTGGATTGTACATAAACTGCTTCGAAAAAGGAGTTTAAGTTTGGTTTATTTACATACTAAGCCAACCTCAAATGATCTTTTTAACAAACCAAATATTAGTTGAGCTCATATGGCTTGGTCTATCGCCCCATCTGCAATGCAATTTTTTTGGGGGTAATGCAGGGACGTACTTGGTAAGTTTGAGCACACCTCGAACTAATCTGCAATGCATTTTATTTGCTTTATTTGCCCGAAATTGTCACATGGTTTTAGCATCGGGTGACCTTAGCATGAATTTGAGTATATTTGACCCAGTAAAACAATCACACCCCCCATGATCTCATTGCCTTAGGAAAACCATTAAAAGGAGATTCTGTATTGCACAAAAATTCATAGTTTTTGTCTTTTTGAAAAGAAACCCCCAATAGCAAACAAATGAAATTCCTTCAAATTCACATCATCAGGGTATTTCCAAGCACAACAGTCCATGACTGGGGCATCAAAGTCAAAGTATGCTGGTTTTTTTTTTTTTTTTCTACTAGCTAGATTGTTTTTGACTTACCATTTGGATATGGCCCAATAGTTGTACCTTCTTGGAACCGAATCCTCTCCGATTCTATAAATGGACTGGGCAGTTCAGTTTTGACCCATTTTGAGCTCTTTTCGAGCCACGTTAATGATCCAAACTGTTTACTTTTTAGATCACATCGAAAACATGTACCATGCCAAAAATGTAGTTGATTGGATACTGTTTGACATAATTTCGAATTGAATTTATTTTGAGATAAACATGAATAATGGGTTTTGATCCAGTGTGTCCCTCTCTTTATTTGGCAAGACAAAAAGCTTTTTAAAGCAATATCAAACAGTATCCAATCCAATTGATGTGTGGCGTGGTATATGCTCTCAATATTTTCTAAAAAATAAAAGGTTTGGATCATTCATGTAGGCCTGTAAAGGGCCCATAACGGGCCGAAACTGGGCCATCTAGTCAATTTACAAGACTAGAGATCCCATTGTTTTTGTCCATGGTTTCTTGGATTAGGTTTAGAAAATTCCGCCATTTTTTGAGAAGTTGAAAATTCCCCTTAGCGGTTTCGATTATGCATGTCTTTGTACGACCACCTCTACTTGCAATTGGATAATAACTCTATTGAAAGTTTGATGATGCTAAACTTACATGATAAGGACTGATTTGTACGGAATCGAAAAACTGTAGGGCAACATTTGAGTCATTCTCACGCCCAATCCCACCGTCCCACTTGCGAGGAGGTCAATTAAAGCCGAAGCAAAACTCTATATAGATTGGCTGCCCCGAAGGAGTTGATAGCCCACGAGTGGTTTCGAACATAAGACTTCAAGAGAGAGCAAACATTAAATAATAGGTCACAACTAAGAGTAATATATGTATCGGCATGTATATTTTTCTTTCTTAGATTGATTTATGTTTATTTTATGTGCTTGTAAAGTTTGTAAGAGCCCCCAACTTTCAACTTCACCCTGAGCTCACAAAATATTAATGACGGCGTTGATACTAGGGACTATGTAATTTTAACTAGGTAAATTGCACCCTAAAAAAAACCTCAAGTTGAAGTGAGGTATCAAATTTCACCAAAGGTATACCTCTCCGGATCATTCGAACATTAAACCTATCATTTAAACGTTGTGTGTTCCGAGCAACTCAAACAACACACATTCAACTTTTATTTTGTTTTTATTTTTAGATCAGTAATAAAATTTAGGAAAACACCCATTGGGTCAAAACCCAAATAACATCTTGCGGGTCAAACCCAAAACACTCAAAGGCCTAGTCCAAACACGGCCTACCAATATCAATGAAGTCCAAACCCACAAAACCCCTAGAAAGACACACCCTAGCCATCCAGCAGCCACCGACCCCATCCTCAAAATGCTGACCCCACCGCAGCCACTGCCGCAAACCTCCACCGCCGCAACCACGTAGAAAAATATACCACCTCCAAAGCCTGCCGCAAGCTCTGATCGGACGCTAAGGAAGGACAACCAACATTCATTGGTAGTAACTCTGTTGGAGAAATTATAGTGGCAATCACAGATCCAAAGAACAAATTCTTCTTATAACATTATACATGAACAAAATGTAAACAAATTACATGAACCGAAAATAATAGAATCGAAACAGAGATACAAACAGTAGATTGGAAACTGCCGAGTCGTGTGTAACCACACTCTCCTTAACAAAGATTCGCCGCCTACCGTGGGTGTTGTAGGTTGAACCGACGTCTTCGTCCCAGGATACAACGGCTAGAACCACGAGCCGACGAAACACCACCGTCGACCGCCTTGGCGAACTAACTAACGCCTGTCTCTCTTCCTGAC